>CP139501.1:175272822-175905561 GCA_021014915.2 Artemisia tridentata subsp. tridentata | reverse complement strand
ATGATAGATTTCTTGAAACCATTTGGGTGTCCTGTTACTATCTTAAATGCAATTGATAACCTAGGCAAATTTGATGAGAAAGCAGACCAAGGTTTCTTTGTTGGATACTCCACTAATAGTAAGGCTTTTAGGGTATTCAATCAAAGAACTAGGCATGTGGAAGAAAACTTACATGTTAGGTTTAGTGAAACCACACCTAGTGTTGCTGGAAGTGGACCTGAATGGCTGTTTGACATAGATTCATTAACCAAAAGTATGAATTATGTGCCAGTAAATGCAAGTACAACTAACATGTCTACAGGAACATAAGATAATTCCAATGCAGGTACACAAGACAAGACCAATGAATCTGCAAAGGAATTTGTCTTAATTGAGAAGTGGAAGCTTGATCAACTTTTCACACCCAAAGAGAAAGAGGGCAAGAGTTTACAAGATGATGCTGTTCACAAAGATGTAGAAGGTGTAGATAAGCCTTCTAATGCTGAAATGGTGGTTAATGAAGAACCACAAGTTGCTGATGATGTGCAGAACAAGACTAGCAGTAGTAACTCTGATTCTGCTGCTAAGCCAAAAGAATCTACTGCTAAGCCTTTTGATCCTACTGCTGCATCAAGATTTTCTACTGCTGACACAGATGGAATATCTTTTGATGATGTTAACTATCCAGATGATCCTAATATGCCTGGATTAGTTCATGTTTATGAAGACACTGATGATGAGGTTTTGGATGGGTTTGGTGCAGATGCTGACTTAAACAACATGGAGAATGCAATTCCAGACAGTCCTATTCCAACCACCAGAATACACAAGAATCATCCAAAGGAGCAAATTATTGGAGATGTTCATTCTGCTGTTCCAACAAGGAGTAAAACAAAAGGTTTCAGAGATTTGTTTGATCAAGGGTTATTTGCTCAATCTCTTCATCAGAGAAATAGCCACAAGGATTTGCAGAATTGTATGTTTGCTTGTTTCTTGTCACAAGTGGAACCCAAGAATGCCTACACAACATTAAAAGATGAAAGTTGGGTTGAAGCTATGCAAGAGGAGTTATTGCAGTTCAAGCTTCAAGAAGTCTGGACATTGGTTGATTTGCCTTCAGGGAAAAAGGCAATTGGTACTAAATGGGTGTTCAGATGCAAAAGAGATGAAAGAGGAATAGTGATCAGAAACAAAGCTAGATTGGTGGCTCAAGGATACACACAAGAAGAGGGCATTGACTATGATGAAGTATTTGCACCAGTAGCAAGGGTAGAGGCTATCAGACTATTCTTGGCATTTGCTTCATTCAGGAACTTCACTGTGTATCAGATGGATGTGAAAAGTGCTTTCTTGTATGGAAAGATTGATGAAGAAGCTTATGTGATGCAACCACCTGGTTTTGAAGACCCTAATTATCCTGATAGGGTTTATAAGGTGGATAAAGCACTGTATGGTTTACATCAAGCTCCTAGAGCTTGGTATGACACCTTGTCTAAGTATTTGTTAACCAATGGTTTTAGTAGGGGAACCATTGACAAGACTCTGTTCATCAAGAAAGACAAAAAGGATATTCTACTTGTTCAAGTTTATGTAGATGATATCATTTTTGGGTCTACAAACAAGGTGTTATGTGAGGAATTTGAGAAGCTCATGCATAGCAGATTTCAGATGAGTTCTATGGGGGAACTCACTTTCTTTCTAGGGCTTCAAGTTAAGCAGAAGAAAGATGGGATTTTCATCAGCCAAGACAAGTATGTGGCTGATATTTTGAAGAAATTTGGTTTTTCTGATGTGAAGCCAGCTAAGACAACAATGGAGACCAACAAGCCTTTGCTCAAGGATGAAGATGGGGAAGAGGTTGATGTGCATTTGTACAGATCCATGATTGGATCTTTGATGTATCTAACTGCTTCAAGGCCAGACATTATGTTTGCTGTGTGTGCTTGTGCCAGATTTCACCTTTTGATTTGGTGGCATACTCAGATAGTGATTATGCTGGAGCAAGTTTGGATAGAAAGTCAACTTCTGGAGGCTGTCAATTTCTTGGACATAGGTTGATCTCTTGGCAATGCAAGAAACAGACTGTGGTGGCTAATTCAACAACTGAAGCTGAGTATGTGGCTGCTTCTAGTTGCTGTGGACAAGTGCTCTGGATTCAGAATCAACTGCTGGATTATGGGTACAACTTTATGAACACCAAAATTTACATTGATAATAACAGTACAATGTGTATTATTAAAAATCCTGTTTTTCATTCAAAAACAAAACATATTGAGATAAGACATCACTTTATCAGAGATTCTTATGAGAAAAAGCTAATTCAAATTGTTAAAATCCATACTGACAACAATGTTGCAGATTTACTCACTAAAGGTTTTGATGTGAGTAGATTTCAATTTTTAATTGCTAGTATAGGAATGATCAATCTTTAAAAAATCTTATCTCTGTGTGTTTTTGTGTTTGTTTGTAAGGATTTGTACTGTTATTAATCAAATAAGTGTGTTTCTATTGCTTGCTCTGTTTGTATGTTGTCTGCTGCTAGTTATTTATTCAACGGCTATGTATCACTATGGATTGTGATTATTGTGGTATCTTGTTTCTTGTGTTTTTGTGGTTTTGGACTAACCTTTTGTAGGAAAAATCAAAGGGGAAAGCTTATTTGATGAAGGTGTTTGAAAAGATCAGCAGACATTCTGCTGCTAGTTAAAAAGTTTCTGCTGCTAAGCAAAAATTTCTGATGTTGGAGTTCTGCTGCTCGGATTGGAACTATTAGGATTCTACTGCTCGGTTTCAAACTTAAGGGTGGATTTTGAAACTTTAGCGCGTATAAAACCCTAATGAGATCCAAACGGCTTAAAAACGTAATTCGATCTCAAAATTAACTTTGTGCTTCTAAAATCAAACCAAATTCAAACCCTAACACATCTTTTTATCATCTGATCATAAACCCCCAAAATCGAAACCCTAATTTCACAATGGCGACAAGAGACTTCTCAGATAACCACAATCAAGTGGAGTTTCTTCAAAAGGTCCCAGAAGCTGATGGTTTTGCTGAAGTTATTGACTTTCTTAATGCTACTCATTTAAGGTATGCATTAACAGCAAATCCCACTATATACATTTCCCACATGAAACAGTTCTGGTCTACTGTTAAGGCCAAAACTAAAAATGGGGAAAAATATTTGAGAGCTGTGATAGATGAACAAAGAATAGTTATCTCTAAGTCATCTGTAAGAGAAGCACTTCATTTTTCAAATGATGAAGAAATAACTTGCCTTTCTAATTCTATTATTTTTCAAGAACTTGAAAATATGGGGTATGAGAAGAAAAATAATGGTTTAAAGTTTTTCAAAGGTCTTCTCTGCCCACAATGGAAATTTCTTCTTCACACACTTCTCCATTGTTTAAGTCCTAAAACTACAGGGTGGAATGAGTTCAGCACAACTCAAGCATCTGCTTTGATTTGTCTGGCCACAGGACAACCCTTTAATTTTTCGGCTATGATCTTGGATAGGTTGAAAAAGAATATTTCTGGAAAAATTTATGTTTACCGAAGGTTTTTACAATTAATCATAAATAATCAACTAGAAGAACCTATGGTACATAAAAGGACACATGATAGCCCTGAGCTTAAAAGCAAAATGTTTTCATATTTGAGAAAGAATGGAGCTGCTTTTTCTGGGACTGTAACTCCTTTATCCCAATACATGTTACAATTGGCTGCTACTCAGGGTGAAGGTGCTGAAATCCTAACAGCTACCCATCACACACCCAATTCTGAACACTCATCTGAACAACCCCAAAAGACCCAATCTCCTAGGATTTCACAAACAAAGGACACTGAGTTACCTCAGACCAGTGTTAGGATGGAAGCTACTGCTTCTAGCTTAGTAGGCAATGGAGATGACATGATGGGAGAGGCTAACACTACTACTTCTGGCTTAGTAGCTGGGCAGGACAGTGTTAACATTGCTAAGACCTCAACCATGGCAACATCGACTATTGAAGGTTCTCATGAACCAGAAATAGAGGATGGTAACCCCAGCCACATGGCATACAAGGGTGGTTTAGCTTATTAGACTAGGTCTGATACTGAGTTTAGGCTCATTTATTCACCTCTCAGGGAAGGTAACACATCCCGAAGTGATGAGGGCAGACCTGAAACACATGAATTGATGGATGAATTTGTACACTATGACAATGCCTATGATTCACCTCTCGGACCAGGTCACACAGGTCGAAGTGATGAGGCTAGAAATGAAACTGATGAATTGTTGGCATCTCAAAATGTACAAAAAGCCAATTCCAGTGATCCACCTCTCGAGTCAGGTGACACAGACTGAAGTGGTGAGGATAGTATGAAACTCATAAAAGAATTGATGCAAAAATGTACAATATTGTCAACTGAAGTACTTGATCTCAAGCAAGAGTTGACAGTGATGAAAACTTCTCAAACATCTCAAGATGCAGAAATCAAGAGGTTAAAGAAAAGGATTAGGCATCTAGAGGTTTTCAAAGATCAAGGACTTCTCAGTTTAAAAGCTCAAAGTTCAAGGTGGATAATTCCAAACCAAGTTTGGGGGAGGATGCTCCCAAACAGGGGAGGAATGAAGACAAGGTTTCAGGGGAGGCCAAAGAATTGAATGATGAAGGTGTTGCTGGAGATGAGGGAAATGATAATGTTGAGATGGATATGGATAGTGGGAATAATGCTGATGTATTTGAGATGGATATGGATAGTGGGGATAATGCTGATGCATTTGTGGTCAAAGACAAATCTGGAAAAGAAGTTATTTTGGAGAAAAAGGTTGATAAATTGCTAAGTTTGAATGAAAAGCAGCTGAGTGAACATACAGATGTGATGGTTGATACAATCACAAGCTTGGGTGAAGCTACTGCTGATGTTCAAGTTCAATCTGCTGCTGATGGTGGTGAAAAATTAGTAAAGGGAGATTCTGCTGCTAGTTCAGGGCATCCTACTGCTAGTGTTGCTCATTCTGCTGCTGAGCCAGAGCAAGGTCATACTGCTGAGAAGTTGGATGATGATGATCTTAGCTTGGCTCAGGTAATGCTACAACTAAGGTTTACCAAAACTTCAATCCAAAAACAATCAACACTATCACCACAGTCACAACCACAACAACAACATCAACAACCACTTTAACCAAAACAAAAGCAATTTACACCACCACAATCACAACCACCTACCTCCCAAACAACTCCAAGGGTTACAGTGAAAGGTGTGTCAATCAGAGAACCCATTCCAAGCAAGAAGCCTACTCAAACACATACCTATATTGGCAAAGGAAAAGGTAAGATGGTTGATGAGCCTGAACCTTATCCTGAAGATCTTCCATTTGAGTATTGGCCAAAACATCTTCAAGAAAGGCATGATGCAGAAGCTGCAAGGAAAGTAGCTGCTGAGTTTAAAGAAGAAAATAGAGCAGAGCTTGAAAGGCAAAAGAAACATGCTGAGGATGAAGCTAAGACAAAGTTTGTGCTTGATGCTTGGGATGAGGAGAGAGCTAAATGTGAAGCTGATATGGAATTGTTAAAGGTGAAGGAAGAATTGCAAGATACTTTTACTGCAGAAAGTGAGTTTGACTGGTTATAGAAGTTCAAAGCAAAGCACAAGAAGAAACTTCTTGATCAGTGAAAGAAGAAGAAGGTGCTCAGACCTCCAACTGTCAAGCAAGTAAGAAATTTTCAAGAGCATTATTTGAAGAATATGAGGGGCTGGAAGCTTGTTCAGTTAAAACCATATTCAGATGATGAGATTCAAAAGATGTTTGAGAAAGTTAAGAAACAGATGGATAGTTTTGTGCCTATGGAGTCTGAGGCTGCAGAGGAAATTATTAAAAAGAGATTTAAGAAGGTAGAGCAACCTGAGGTTGAAGCACAACAAGTTGAAACAGAAGTAAAAGAAAAAGGTTGTAAAGGAAGAAGAAGGTAAGAAGAGAAGTGGCAGAGTATTGAAAATGAAAGGTAGAAAGAAGAGGAAAATTGAAATGTCTAAGGCAGTAGAGCAAGGATCTGAATCTGAGACAGAGCATGAGACAGAGGATACTCAAAAGGTTGATGAAAAAGGGGAATCTGAGGATGACAGAGAAAAGATGATGCAACTTACAGTTCTTTCAAAACATAAAGAAACTGAAGTTACTGATGCAGTTCCTCTGGCAGCAAAGCATCCAATTATCTCTTACACTTATGGAGTTAGAGATGGGAGTGAGGCCTTTTGGGAGTTCCAGAGAACAAATGGTTTTTACTACAGGTATACTAGGTTTTCCCAAATGATGTATTACATTGATAGAGAGGATGTTGTTAATCTCTGGAATATGTACAAGGAAAAATATGGTAATACAATACCAGAAGAGGTTGCTGAAAGGGTTATCTATTATTATTTGAAGATTATGTTTGAACCTGATGATAGGGATATTGAGTAGACAAGTTTAAACAACAACAGTGTAACAAGATGGTATTTATATCAGTCTTGTGGTGTACATGCTTTGCATGCTCAAGGAGTGAGTATATATATGCTGGTTGAAGAGAATTATCCTGCATTGAACTTTCATAAGGAAATTATTCACCAAATGTTACAACCTGGAAAGTTGGAGATGCAAAAGAATTTCTTTTCAGATGATCAAGCCTATCAACTTTTGAAAAAGTATGAAAGAATTCTCAAGCCCAAGAAAAAGTAAGTGTTTGGAAGCATCCTCCTGGTGTTTGTTTATGCTTAATAGAAACTTGATGATTTTGGAGTAAAATATCAAGTTTAGGGGAGGATTGTTGGGTTTTGAGATACTGCTGCCCAGGTTTGATAATACTGCTCATGGATCTAAATGGAAAATTCATCAAGTATCATTCTACTGCTAGGCTAAATAATTCTACTGCTAGTATATTTCATCCTACTGCTGGAGTTGCTGAAAAGATCAAGAAATATACTAAGTGGATTCTACTGCTAGGCATAGATGATTCTACTGCTGATGATATTATTCTGGTGCTTATTAGATAAATGTGTATAGTATGTTAGATATATATGAAATTTATAAAAATTGATATTATCTTGTATAGAAAGTCTTTGTAACCGACTAGGACTCCTTAAGTCTATAAAAGGAGGATCTAAGGTTAGTGTTTAGTACACGTATTGTTAGGCATATTCGAATCACTTCAAGGTTTCTTGTAACCCTGTTACTTTTGAGTAACCGTATTAATATATTGAAGTGTTTATTGAGAATTTGTTTGTATTCATTAATTCTTCTTAAGATTAAGTATTAGATTCCGCATAATACTTAATAATCATTCAAGAACAGTTTCTATACCTATTGTCTTAGATCCATATCTAAGATAATTAACAAGATCGTTAGATCAAGATCGTTAGCTCAACTGGGATCAACAAGGCGAAAAGTCAAAAGCCGTCGGGACTACTCGTACAACCTGAATTACCAGTCTGGAAATGGGAGAGAATCACCATGGATTTCATTACCAAACTACCAAGGACGTCAACTGGATTGGACACCATCTGGGTCATCATTGATCGTCTAACCAAATCCGCACATTTCCTACCAATCAAGGAAACTGATGAGATGGACACACTCGCTCAGCTATATCTCAAGGAAATAGTGATTCGACATGGAGTTCCAATCTCCATCATCTCAGATAGAGACAGCCGATTTACCTCGAGAGTTTGGCAAACTCTACAAAAAGCTCTCGGTACTCATTTAGACATGAGCACCGCTTATCACCCACAGACCGATGGACAGAGTGAAAGAACGATCCAAAACTTGGAAGACATGCTCCGAGCATGTGTTATAGACTTTGGAAAAGGTTAGGATAAGCACTTGCCATTAGTTGAATTTTTTTACAATAACAGTTACCACGCCAGCATCAAGGCAGCACCCTTTGAAGCACTTTATGGACGAAAGTGCAGATCGCCTGTTTGTTGGCCAAAAGTTGGTGACATGCAACTCACAGGACCAGAACTAATACACGACATGACAGAAAAGATATTCAAGATCAGGCAACGAATGCAAGCTGCTCGTGACCGACAAAAGAGTTACGCTAATGTAAGAAGAAAACCCATGGAATTTCAAATTGGCGATAGGGTTATGTTGAAAGTTTCCCCATGGAAGGGAATGATACGCTTTGGAAAGCGTGGGAAGTTGAACCCAAGGTATATTGGACCATTCAAAATCCTCGAAAGGATTGGTCCAGTTGCTTATAAATTAGAACTCCCCGAAGAACTCAGTAGGGTACACCCCACATTTCACGTGTCACAACTCAAGAAATGTTTGTCGGATGAAATTCTCGTCATTCCACTGAAAGAAATCAGGCTTGATGACAAACTAGTGTTCACGGAAGAACCAGTAGAAATAATGGTTAGGGAGATAAAGCAACTTAAGCAAAGTCGTATTCCCATTGTCAAAGTTAGATGGAACTCTAAACGAGGACCAGAGTACACATGGGAACGCGAGGACCAAATCCGTGACAAATATCCACACTTATTTCCATAAGACAACCCTCACAACTATCTTAGACTTTAATTCCGGGACGGAATTCAAAATGACTGGTGGGTACTGTAGCACACTGTAAATTTCCACTGTAATTGTAACTGTTAATCAGATATTAATTACTGTTACTGTTTCTGTTTACCATTTTTATGGGAAAATTTGAATTTTTGTTAATTATATTATTATAACATGAAAACGTTATACGTGATTCACCAAATATCGAAACGAGCTCACACGCGAACCACGAAAACCAAATTCATCACAAAAACTGCCAAACGGATCTATAAATATTTCAGCCCAACCATTACACTCGTTACTGTTCATCCAGGCCCAATTCGAGTCCAATAACCTTAAATATTTCATTTTCTCATTCGACCCAACACCTCCAACTTTGCATTGCTTTCTCCCAAATTCGAAACACACTCCATTCAACTTTTCATACCATTCAATTCTCCTCCCACCAAAGATTTAGGGTGTCGAATTTTAGCTTCTAATACTAACTCTCGATACGTGAAATTTGGTCAAAGTAAATCGCCTTCACAACACCCATTTGAATTACTAAAATTCAACAAGTGCTCCAATTCGACCCAAACTCAATTATAACTAGACCTAACATTTTTCCTAGTTCATATATGAGTTAACAAATGTGTTTCTCACCTCCTAGCCTAATATCACACGTTAGTTCATGTTTTGGACCCTTGAAATATTATGTCGACATAGTTATATATACCAAATCGATACACACAACCTTCCCTACTCTCACAAACATTCTTAAAGTCTTTATATGTCAGTAAATCACCCTCAAATTCACCAACATTCCTGCCAATACACTATTTGAACAAGTGGAGTAATAAAAATATACATAAAAACTTCATACGTGTATATATACACGTACACTCCTCTTTTCTCACTTACTACCTTTCACACTTAGAGATTTTATACATTCCCTAGTCCCTTTCATCCATTATACGAGCCACAAAAGACCAGAAGGTGTTTCTATTTCCATTCGAGTGAATTCGAAGCATAAGAGTTGTTATTGAAGCGTATAAAATCGTTCTAGCAAGTTGTGGGAGTTTTTCACATGTTATAATCATTCCTACACGTAAAATCTCCACCCTTGAGGTGTTTTAAGTCCTCATAACTCGTTTCTAATTCATTTCATTGAGTTTTAAGCTTCCATGCATCGTATGTTAATTTGATTCGAACGTACATTGTTTTATTTTATTTTTACGTATTGGATTTTAATTCTAGGCATGAAACTTGGTTGCCTCCATTTATGGAAGGCCAGGAAGTAAGGATCACACTCACATCATATTTATTTGCTCATTTTCATGCATTTTCGAACTCTATTTTATGGCTTGATCACGCGTATAAGCATGCAACACCAAAGATATTCTAATTCTTTTCAGTTTTTAAAACGTTCCAGTCGACCTATAAATGGACTTGTAAAAACGAATTCGTACTAGTAACATGTAAATATTTTTGCTCAACTCGATTCTACTTACACCAAGCTATTAATCTCATGTTTGGAGTTTTCTACTTTAAGCTCATATAAGCTCGTAAAAATGGCCAAAGTAAACACCCTTGCGAAACTGTTAAAGTCTTATATATGATTCGAATGGACTGAAAAGTCCAATAAGCTAAAAATAAGCAAACCAAAGAATCTGGACATATAAGCTCTCTTGATATGATTTTATAACATTAAAAATGAGCCCAAGGATAAGCCCAACTTGTCTTAAAGCCCACAGATTCTAAAACGTTAATGGGCTTTTAAAGTTAACTCGTTAAGGCCCATTAATAGAGAAATAAGCCATTTTAGCTAATAAGCAATTGATTTGAACTTAAATAAGCTTTAATAAGCCACAGAAACTTTCAGATTAATTTTCCCCACTTTTTTTTGTAATTTTGGACTAAATTTGCAAATAGTTTCACTTAGAGGGACTAAAACTGTCAACTATGAAAAACTATGATTAAAACTGCCAAAACAGTAACTTTAGGGTAGAAACTATTAATATATTAAACTATAAGCTTAGAATGTCATTTTGGATGATTATGGACTAAAAATGTAAAGTTTATATAACTAAGGACTAACGGTGCAACGCTAACTCCGTTTGGGTATAAAATGTAAAAACAGTGAAAGTTCAAGCACCAACAGAAACTTAATTACATTTTCATTTCCATTTTTTATTTTACGATTTCCCGTCATTTCACGTGCATTTTTCTACGTTTAGTTCATTTAATTTATAACGTTACGTTATATTTATATATAACGAGTTTTAAACGATTTAACTTAACGTTTCGTTTCACCACTTTCGGGGAAACGATATTTTTGGAATTTAAGACATAAAAACAAGATAATATTATATATAATATTATTTTTAACTTTAAGCATTTTAAGCATATCACACACTCACATCAGCGATCAAATCGTTATCCGTTACTCACTTTCACACCCACTATACGTATTAAGTCAAATTGTTAGACTTCCCTATTATTCAGGTCGTGTGTTGAAGCCATTTTCGTAATCTCACCAGAACTCACGTTCCACCTTACCAGTACCACACAAGGTGAGTCATAGCCCCACTTTTACTTATTTAACAACTTTATACTCCGTGGGGGAGATACATGCTATAAACTGATCACAAGTATTTTTATGTATGCTTCACCTGATTGATATTGCCTAAGTTACCGTATTGCCACAAGCCCCTTTATCATGAACCATTAATCACTGCGAGTGAACGCGAATATAGTGAATAGATCTATTGGAGGCTGACTATCTATTCCACTAATACTTGACAAATAGCCTTAGTTGCTAGTCGTGTTAGTCGCAATGCATTATATTTGAATTAAATAGGAAGAAGGCAATCTCCTATTACCCGATGGCCATAACTCATGCCATTAATTTGGATTGTTCCCCCTACCGAATCTCGGTACTCTTTAACGTTTGCATGTCATGAGACTTAGGGCAATATATATAACTGCGATATCACCTTTTCAAATGATTGTATCTCTAATACAATCCTACTTGTGTTTCGAACTGATTATAAATTATAAACTCTATGATTCACTCAACAATTTTGTTGACATTTATGCATGTTTATCTCAGGTAATTAGCGGAGCAGTCAAGGCACGGTGCGGGCAATAAACTTATAGTTTTTATGGTGTTTTAAATAAATTATGTAATTCAGTTCAAACTACTATTTCCTTTATGGATTTCCCCAACTCTGATATTAAACTTTTGTAACTGAATTTATATGAATGACCTGTATTTTCAAAACGCCTCATTTTGAGCCGTTTTCTATGATTATGACTTCGATCCTCCCTGTAATACCCCGATTAGTCTTCCGCTGTTATCTCATAATTTAGGGGGTGTTACACACATCCAAATCATCTGTTATCACCTTTGCTATATTAGTCATCACGAGCCTTTTGGGGTGCTTTCTTTTCATCTCTCGGTTGTCTTACATATCTACCTCTTCGTTTAAAGAATTTATTGAAGTCTCTAACCGCCATGGCGTACTCTTCATCTTCACTTTCCGAGCTTGAGTCTTCATCATCACTTAATTCCTTTTTAGCCTTTAAAGCAAGTAATCTCCTTTCTTCTTTGCTTTTGACTATCTCGGAATCATTTTTGATGATTAGCTTATGAACCTTTAGATTGCCAATGAGCTCATCTAGTGAGAGTGAAGCTAGATCTTTGGATTCTTCTATTGCCGTGACCTTTGCTCTCCACTTTGGATGTAAAGCCCTGAGAAATTTCCTAACACAACTCTTGACAGAAACACTTTCATCAAGTGCCTTTAGACTAGTAACAATGGTATTAAATATAGCAAAAACATTATCTATAGATTCGTCTTCAGGAATGACGAATTGTTCATATTGTTGAACAAGAAGATCGATCTTGTTATCTTTGACTTGATTATTACATTGATGAGTAACTAATAAAATTTTCCAAATATCTTTAGCCATATTACACATAAAAATTCTTTGAAATTCCTTTTTCGGTAAAGCATTATAAATAACCATTTTTGCTTCATCATTTTTAGCCAATTTCTTTTTAAGAGTTTCACTTTGTTTATCATAAGGAACTATTTCATCTTTTTTTAGTCTTAGGGTTTTGTTCAACAGGTTGAAAGTCACCCATAGTAATAACATGCCAAAGATCAAGATCTTTTGATTTAACATAAGTTTCGAATCCAGTTTTCTAGTAAATGAAGCTATCAGCTTCGAAAAGTGGTGGTCTTTGCATAGATTGTCCTTCTTGATATTTTTTAAAATCCATTGATCGATTCAAGTTTTAAAATACTATATACTTTAAAATCATGAGTGACCCGCTCTAATAACAATTGTAGAAACTAGAAAGGGGGGGGGGGGTTTAATAATTTCACCATTTTAATTACATTTTCAAAATTTCTTTTTCAAGTTTGTTTTGAATGTTTCTCGATTCGAATCTTATGTGATATCAATACAACAATTAATGAACATAATTATAAACAAGTAAGTAAAGAGAGGGAAAGAAACGATTAAACCAGGACACAGAGATTTATAGTGGTTCGGCTACGAAGCTCACTCTTTGCCCTACTCCACTCCTCGAGTCTCACACTCGAGAGTTTCACAAACACTATATCAACACGCTCCCTTATGGCGGAACAAACCGTACACCAAAGCTTACACAAGGTTTAACGACACTAAGCGGAATGTCGAGTCCTAATCCTAGCTAGAACCAATCTACACGAAAGCCCACGTGGCTACTCTATTCGAACCAACACTTTAGTCCGAATCAACACAACACACAATTCCGAGCTTGCACTCAAGTCGGATTACACACAAGAATTAAGATACATAGAATGGAGGTTGAGGAGAGATCCGTAATAACGGTTTATGAGGTGAAGGACTATTCTTCAACACTTCGTTTCTTGACGAATACGAGTGTTCTTCTCTTGCACTTGGAGGAAGGATGGATGTGATCAAAGAAGAGTATTTAGAGTGAATTTAGAAGACAGAAAGTTTTGGTGCTCAAGAGGTGGTTTTTCTGAATGAAACAGTTCAGTATTTATAGGCACCAGGAGGAGCGGGGGACGGTCCTTTAAATACTGGACGGTCCCATATATATAAGGGACCGTCGCCATGTTTAAGGGACCGTCGCCATGTTTAAGGGACCGTCCGACATACGCTCCTATTTTTGTCCTGATGTGGTGAAAGTTTATCTGGTGAAAAACTTATCTGATTTTAGGCGAGAAAACTAGCTATTGGGAGATTTGAAATTCAAATTTATTTTCTTAATAAAACTTTTCTTTAAAATTACAAAAATACTTTTGTAATAATGTTTTGTCACATAAAAATGTGAGGTTTAGGGAAAAATAAATTCTTTGATCACTTAACTAAGTTGGTAGATTATTTATTCATACCTTAAGTGATGTTGTGGTTGAAACGAGTTTTCTCAATTAAAAACTTGTTAAACGTAATTTTACGTAACGTGTATTTATATTCTGTGATTATCAAAACATGTAGAGACCGGAAAATGCAAATGATGTTTTTGACATTATTTGTATTCACAATATTGATATTTGGGGTTCTTACAAGGTACCAACAAATGGGCAGTTTAGATATTTCCTCACAATTGTGGATGACTGCAGTAGGGATACATGGAAGTATTTACTTGTACATAAGTCTGATTCATTCATAGCACTAAAGTCATTCATTAAGTTTGTATCAACTCAGTTTGAGAAGAAAGTTAAGATAGTTAGATCAGATAATGCTTTGGAGTTTATAAAAGGAGAGTGTGGTTCTTATTTGTTAAGTCAGGGCATTCAGCATCAGACATCTTGTGTAGATAGACCTAAACAAAATGGAATGGTTGAAAGAAAATATAGGCATATATTGGATACTACAAGGGCACTAAGATTCCATTCTCATTTGCCTTTAAAGTTTTGGGGTGACTGTGTAACCACTGCAACCTATTTGATTAATAAACTTCCATCAATTGTCCTCGGAAATAAAACACCATATGAAGTTTTGTTTGGAAAGAAACCTGAATATTCTCAGCTAAGGGTGTTTGGTTGTTTTTCCATTCTTAGTAATCCTTCAAGAATCATAGATAAATTTGCTCCCAGAGGTTTCCCTTGTCTGTTTTTTGGGTTATCCTTCCAATCAAAAAGGATACAAATTTTATAACTTACAAAACCCAATAAACATTTTGTCAAGAGATGCTACTTTCTATGAGCATATCTTTCCTTATTCTTCTCAGTGTATTAACTAATTTTTTTTATCTCCTTTACCTACTACTTTTCCTTTTTAGTTTTCAAATACATTTTGTGATGATGTCTTAAGTTAAAATCCTGTTTCTAACCCTGCACCAAACACAGTTCCTAACAATGAGTCTGCTCCTACTTAATCAAACACTGTTTCTTCCACAACACCACAAACTGTCAATTCTATACCTTTAACTTGTAACACCCCTAATTTCGTGATACGCAGTGGAATTCAAACTGGTTGCTACTTCCTAGTATAACAGTTATAATAACCGAAAACGATCTCTAATCAAGTTGTTTAAATTAAAAGGCTTATCATTCGATTTATAGAATATATCAGAGTTTACAAAGATAGGTCCCAGTTGGTTCCATGTTTATAAAAATACATCAATATAAAGTCTTTTGATGTTTATCGAATGATAAAATAAGTTATAGCCTTCTTGATCGATTTTGTGCCCCTCCGTGCCATCCTTGATCATTATGCACCTGAGATACATGCTTAAAACGGTCAACACAAAAGTTGAGTGATATTCATAGAGTTTTAGTTAATCAGTTGAACACAATATTCGTAACGTGAGGTAATTAGTCTCACATTCATAGTTAGAAAACAAAACAGTTATTATTGCTCTAAGCTCATGACACCGAAAATGTTAACAGCGTATCAATAGAAATTGATATAATAGTAACAGTGGCCCTAATAGGTAATTTGCCATTATACCTAGAGTTCTTCAAATAGAGTGTGTTTGTTTACCGGACTTGGTTATACAAACGGTATTTGTCAATCCCAATAGGCCTATCCACATTATTCGCGTTCACTTCACTCGTGATTAATGGTTCATGATGATAGGGACTTAAGTTTGGCAATAGTGGTACTTAGTGCAAATAATACATTCCGATATAGCATACAGTTTCTAAGCAATGTGTTCGGTTTAAAAATAGCATGTATCCCCATAAGGGTTTGTAAAACAATTAAGTAATATAAAGTGGGGCTATGAACTCACCGTGAGTTATTGATGCTTAGTAAGGAGTGAAAATGGTAGTCGAGTCGTGAAAGTCTCTACGAACAACCTATAATTTGGTATCGTGTCTTAGTTTATGGAAAGCATAAACGACTCTATATATGTCATCTATATTGATCATGATGCTTTATATGGTAGTTTTGTGTATGTCGTCTTATAGTGGTTTATGAAACATTTATAGCCTATTTATCTCGTACTACCGTTCAGGCCATCATAATTCTGGGGTCATGTAGTAAACGTTCGAGGAGGCAGGACACTTTAAATCTTCAATCCAGCAACTCGTCGACCTATTTTAACCAAATGAAGCCCCTCATATGAAGTTCCCTAGTTTTGTAGTACTCGATATGGAAAAACATGTTGGAAATTTATTTCAATTGAGGGATTTGATCATACTTGGAAATGGGTTTGGAGGTATGAAGTGTACACCCATTAACTCCCTGATTACCCTGACTCTTATAGTGGTTTAAGTTACTACTTCTAGTACTAACTTAGTACTACTGGAGAAATGTTACTACTGTTGCCTTAAGTTAGTACTGCTGGAGCAATGTTACTACTGCTGCCTTAAGTTAGTACTGCTGGAGCAAGTTACTACTGTTGGCATAAGTTAGTACTGCTAGAATGAATTAGTAACTACTTTGACGTATTTATCGGCAGTTTCAAACCCGTAATTAAGACCATAATAACTTGGTCTTGTAACCACTATGGCTATGATGGAGGAACATTATGAGGAGATTAATTAGCCGATTAATTCTCACAATTCCATTGACTAAGAGTGATTCAATCCTATAAATAGGATACTCATATATATGGAAGAACACACGAAACATAAACACTTGAAAGCAAACTGCTTCTTGATTTGTGCCTAAAACAAGAACACCACTTGGTCTTATCCCATAGAGATATTTGTGTAACCCAGGCATAGGGTTGAATAGTTTCTATTGGACAGTGATAATACGATTTCAAGTGATATCCGATACCATTGATTATCTTTACCCTGCTGGGATCTGATCTAAAGAAACCAACAATCATTAGAAACTATTTAGTGATAATCAATGGCTGCTGCTATGAGGAAAATGGCTGCTAACTTTTCCAAATTGGAAAAGTTTGAAGGTGTCGATTTCAGAAGATGGCAAAAGAAGATGCACTTCATGTTGTCAAGCATGAGTGTGTTGTATGTACTTAGCACTCCTATTCCTAGTGATAGGGATGATGTAATTGTGGAGGATATAAGGAAAAGGAGCAAGTGGGAGAATGACGACTACATTTGTAGAGGTTTAATCCTTAATGGTATGTCTGATCCTTTGTTTGATATCTATCAAAATGTGGAATCTGGTAAAGAACTATGGGATTCCTCAGAATACAAATATATGGCTAAGGATGCATCAAGTAAGAAGTTCCTTGTAAGTAATTTTAACAATTATGAGAGGATCAAACACACTTAGGATGTGTTGTGGATACTTTGGATTTATATCACCAAGTATGCGGAATCTACTTGATGACACTTAGAAGATTGAATTGATGTAACACTAATGCAATGCTAGTATGAACAATGAACACATAATATAACTCCAAACGATTCAATATTATTAGAAAATAATACGAATGATCTCTTATATCACTAGGATTACAAGACCTTGAATCTTAACAAAAATGTATGTTCCTGATCTAACCTAGGACCTCCTTTTATAGCACAATGAGTCCTTTACAAGATAAGTATCTACCCGTATAAATCTAACTAAACAAGATATACATACAATCCATTCCATACTTATCTTCTACACATCTTCTAAAGCAGTACCATCCAGCAGTATCTTCATTAATACTAGCAGTACTAACCTAGCAGTTTGTACTATTAGTTGTATCAGTAGTTCTTCAAATTACACTAGCAGTTTGTACTGTTAGTATAATCTTCAGCAGTACTAAGTCTTCAACATTTAACTCCTAACAATCCTCCCCTAAACTTGTGATTTACCCAAAATCATCAAGTTTCTGAATTAAATGAGTACCTTATGAGGATTATGAGGATTCTTCCAAACATTATCTTGTAGCCTTCAACTCTTCTGCCTTATGATATATCTTCCTTACTAACTCCGTTGCCATTTCTGAGTCTTCATCAACTCTGAGTTTGGCAGCTAGCATAACAAGTAATATTCCTGCTCTCGGTGGATAATCCTTTTCCACTAGTATGTAAACTTCCACTCCTGCTTTAGTAGATATCTGATGAACACCACAGTTGTTAAACAATCTCCAAGTAGTAGCCAAGTCATGGGCTTGAAATTTCCATAAAATATCATCTGAGTCAGGCTCATATAGCCTTTTCAGCTCCACCCATAGCTCCTTGTCTTTGTCTTCAGTAGGGTCTTCTGATCTGAATCTTTCTTGAAATAAAATCCACAGCTTGTCCAAATCTTCTCTATCAACTGACTTTATCAGATCTTCAAAGTATTTATACACTTCTAATTTTCCTCCTACCCTGATGATTTTCCATCCTTGAATAACTCCATCTGAATAAACCTCCCAGTCAATGATGGGATGCTTTGCTTGAATGGGATCCACATTGATTACTTCGGGAACTATCACCATCATACTTTGTAGTTGTTCACCAGTCAATAATTCTTCTTCTTCTTCAACAGTTTCTTCTTCTTTTTCTTCCTCAGTCCTTTGCTTCTTGGACTCCTCTGATTCCAATTGCTCACCTGCTCTTTTCTCACCTCTGCTTGTATCAGTCTCAACTGTTTTTGTTTCACCTCTTAAGAACATCTGAATTCTTCTATGAGCACTAATGTACAACTTCTCTATTTCATAATAAGATCTTCCTTTGAAGTGTTTTTCCTTCCAGTTGTCTTGATGTTTCAGATATGTCTTCATGTAACTCAGTTGTTCCTTTCTTGTAGGAGGTTTCTTCTGAGCAGCTTGCTTCTTTCTTTGACTTTTTCTGATCTGCTCCAATAAGTCACTAATTGCTTGTTCTTGTTCTTCCTTTGTGAACTGTGACCTTTCCTCCTCTTGTAGCTTAGCGGCTAATTCACTATCAACTAGAACTTGAGCAGCCCTTTCTTGCTCTTGAGTCAATAGCTTATGTTCAACCATAAACTTAGCCAATCTTTCTTCTTCAGCTGCTCTTGCTACTTCATCATGAAGTCTTTGAGCAAGTTCTTCATCAAGAGCATTTGAGCTTGGCTTTTCTTTCTTGTCTTCTCAAATGGTTCACCTTCAATCATTAGGCCTTTACCCTTGTCTGTTCTTGGTCTTCTTGTGTAAACTGCACCAGCAGTACCTTGAGAAACACTAGCAGTACCTTCAACCTGACTGGCAGTACCTTCTTTTATTTGTTCATCTGGCCTCCCTTGATTACCATATTCTTCTTGGACCAATGAGACATTAGGATCTTCATCTAGCTCAGCTATCTTCCTCCCCTGTTTGGAAGATTCCTCACCCTTGTCTTCATGTAGAGCATCATCTGAACTAGAAGAAGGAGATTATTCCACCAAGTGAGCTAATCTTTTTCTTTGAAGAGTCTTGACTTTCTGTTCTAATTTCTTCACTTTCAATACCTGTTTGTGGGTTGTGATCTCAGCCTCCAAGGTAGAAACCTTATATGACAATTTGGTACATAAAGCCATCAATTCATTTAGTGTCTTACTGCCCTCAACACTTCCTGATGTGTTACCTTCAGGGAGAGGTGCATCATGGGGCATAGACTCAGACTCCACCACATGGTGAGCATCTGAGCCACCCAATTGTTCCATTTGGCTTGGGATTCCACCACTAGTACTTGTTTCAAAAGAACTAGGTACTGTAGGTGTTGCCATAGGTTGGGTCTTACTTATGTTACCCCTGTCCTGCCCAGCTTCTAAGCCTGTGACAGTAGGAGTAGCCCTTCTCACACTGACATTGTCAGCCTCATCTGCATCATGGGAATAGGAAGGAACTCTGTGATGAGGAACAACAGAGCCCTCTCTAGATAAACTCCTATCAGGTGATGATGTGGGTTGTGAGGCTGATTGTTCTGAACTTGTGGGTGTGTGTTGGGAATCAACTGGGGTTGTTGACCCTTCACCCTGTACCTGTATCATTGAATCAAACAAAGATACTTCTACCCCACTATACCCTTTTGAGGCCATCCTCATGTTGCTAAAAAGTTTTTGGGTAAGTTTAGGTGTTTGATAAACAGTTTGATTAGGTAGAAGTTGATTTTTCCTCATGTTCAAAATTGTTTGAATGAACCTTGGATACATCAAAAATTTTGATTACTGTCTACATTCTTCACCATTCCTTCAAAAATAAGTTTTGAATAGTTGAAAGTCCTATTGGATGATAAGCAAATGAGAGTAGTTGCAATATTGCTACTGAACTGTTCCCATGAACTTTTCTTGGGACTAAAACAATGAAGGATGGTATGAATAAAAAATCTCCATTGTGGGGCAAAACAACCTTTTTGAAAAGTTAAAGATTGAGATTGTGTGTTGTACCCCATTCTGGTTAAGGTTTCAAAATTTTTAGTATTGGGCAAGGCACTAATACCATTGTCATCAGCTAGGTGGAGATGCCTCCTAACTGTGGATTCAGTAATAGTGATGGTTTTGCCATCTACTGTAGCATTGAGTTCTTTGCCTCCAGATTCAATAGTTCTGACAGTAACAATCTGCCAAAACTCTTTGATTTGGGAGCTATAGATAGTGGGATTGAGAGATAAAGAATACCTTATGTGAGAAGCATTCAAGAAATCCACAATCTGATGAAATTGTGACCCCTCTTCAGTTTTCTCCAAATAGGCCATCATATTATGTTTATCGACAAAAGTTAAAGAAGCCATTATTGTCAGTAAAATTTTGATTTGACTGCTGGGATTTGAGTAATTAGGTTAGAAAGTAGGTTGAGGAAAGTGAATTGAGATATTTTATAAGACTTAGTAAAGTTTCTAGTGGACCGACTTCAACTAAAAGATAACTTTTGATTGAAGATAAGTGAATATAAAAGATTAAAAGTGAAAATATCCAAAAAGAAAACCCTTAAGTAAAGATTAGATCAGTAAACATCTTAGCAACTTCTCAACGGCTATTTTCAAAGGGCTGTTATTTCGCACCAGTACTAACGGCTATCCAGCAGTACAAACTTAAGCCTACCAGTACTAACTTTGGCCTGGCAGTACTAACTTTTTGGAAAAATTTTGACTCAGCAGTATGAACTCAATTTTGATGTAAAACAATACTGCATACTATCATTTTGAAGGGATTAAGTGTAAAGACAGACACTTAATCAAATTTCGGTTTAATGCAACCTCTAGTTGTGTGAGAACCAATAGTTTCAGTTATAAATAACTGCCTGTGATCAGATAAACTCATTCAAAGAGCTTTCTTGACAGGGTTTCCAGATCGTGGCAGGTGTTGCCTCTAACACAAATGTGTTAGATTCACTTTTGCTCGCTGTTCTCTCTACCAGATGTCCTTGGACTAACACATTATACTAATTAAAGTATAAAATGGTAGAGAATGAGTTAGATCAGTTACTATCTGACTAACTATGCCATCAAATCATATGCAAAAACCTCATAATTAGATTTCAAGAAAGATATTTTAAAGAATCTCTTAACTTAGGTATTTTTTTAAGGGACCCCCAAATGCTATCCATCATCAATCTATTATGTTAGTAACCAATCCACCATTTGCTGCTCACACAATGCACTAGTAAATCCTTTGTACTTAAACTCCATACCTGCAATTGTTAGTCCAAAATCAAGAAAACAAAATGCGAAGTATAAACTTATGACTAACAGTTCAAACATAACAGTCCTAATTTGTACTGGCAGTACAAACTATACAAAGCAGTACTAATTGACAAACCTAGCAATACAAATCCAATTTCATGTACAAAAGCACACAGATTTAAAACCTTTAAGGATTAAGCATTTCAATACTTGCTACAAAGTATTGGAACCTTCCAACATCAAAAGCTTTAGTGAGAAGATCTGCAAAGTTTTGATCCGTATGAATTTTAACAACCTGAACTAACATTTTCTCATTGCAGTCTCTTATAAAATGATGTCTAATTTCTATGTGTTTTTTTTTAGAATGTTGCACTGGATTTTTAATAATGCATATTGTACTGCTATTGTCAATATATATCATGGTATTCATAAAATTATACCCATAGTCAAGCAGCTGATTCTGAATCCATAGTACTTGACCACAGCAACTTGCAGCAGCTACATACTCAGCTTCAGTTGTAGAAGTTGCGAAAATTGTCTGCTTCTTGCATTGCCATGATATAAGTCTGCAACCTAGGAACTGACAACCACCTGTTGTTGATTTCCTATCCAGACTTGCACCAGCATAATCACTGTCTGAGTATGCCACCAAATCAAAAGGTGATTCCCTAGGATACCATAGACCCAACTTAGGTTGACCCTTAAGGTACCTAAAGATCCTTTTTACAGCAACTAAATGTGAAGCCTTGGGATTGACCTGAAACCTTATACATGCACACTCAGCAAACATAATATCTAGTCTTGATGAGGTAAGATACATCAAGGACCCTATCATGGACCTGTATGTGTGTACATCAACAGTTTCTCCATCTGCATCTTTAACCAAAGTTTCGCTGGATCAACATGTGTGCTTGCCACTTTTGCATTATTAAATTAAAATTTACTCAAGATCTCAGTCACATATTTATCTTGTCTAATAATTATGCATTCAACTGATTGCTTCACTCGCAGTCCCAAAAAGAAGGAAGGTTCACCCATGGAACTCATTTGAAACTTATCATGCATAAGTTTCTCAAATTCTATGCACATCTCCTTCTTTGTGGATCCAAATATAATATCATCCACATAAACCTGTACCAGCAAGATATCCCCCTTTTTCTTCTTGATAAATAGAGTATAGGAGATGTCAAATATATAACAAAATATTAAATAAACAAACACAGCGGATAACATCACCAACAATGGATCCATATTGCCATATGATCAATCATATAAATAAATACAAGTATTATACCTTTGTAGCGTGATCCGGGAGTCACTAGAAATCACTAATATCACCAATAGGAGATGGAGAAACCCAAGAGATCAATGATGTTGATCTCCTCTAAGGATGAAACACACTACACTTCCTCAATCACCAATTAGATGCTAGTCTTTCGGTTGTAACTATGAACTAGCAACACATACAATATGTATTGTGAAAGTGGGATAGAAAATCAAGAACCCCTTAGGAGGGGGGAGATGGTGCCGTATGGTTTAAGGGGGGGGGAGGAGATATTCTCTCCTTGAATGTGGTAAGTCATTTACACTAATTGATTTGGTTTAATGGTGATTAACCAATCAATATTTGATGTTGCACTTAGCACCCAAGAAAGATCTAATCTTCCTTCCAAGCCCTCCTATAGGCCGGCCATATAGTGGGCCTTCAATGGGCTTGCCCATTGTTGGTCCAATCCAAAAACGCTAAGTCTAACTTATTATTTAATGACCCGTTATAGATCCCAAGTTACATAGCCGTTTATATATTGTAAATACGATAATTACAACCTATAAAATGATGTCTCTGTGTATAAGTGTGTGACCCCATAGGCTCACATATGTCTAGCCCTATAATTATTTAGTATGACACGAGCATACTCCAACAGCTCCCACTTGCGACGTCATAATAATCAAGTATATTATACAAGCAAAGGTTAGCGTCTAGCAACACGCCAATGCCCCTAGAAATATGTGAGAATAGTTTCTTAAACGTCTCATTTTAAATGGTTTATATGTCATCTATCCTTTTGTTACAGACACCATGTTGAACATTAGACATGGATCAAATGTCATTCTAATTGTTCAACTATTATGTTTCTCGATATAGATATTGAACAAGATTACCAAGTGGATCAAGATTCATCTTAATCTCATTTGGGTACGGCCATACAAACATCTGTCCAATTCATCGAGGGGCCTAATAGTATCTAACTCCATAACATGTGGAGGAACAAATCCTATT
This sequence comes from Artemisia tridentata subsp. tridentata, assembly GCA_021014915.2. Taxonomy (NCBI): domain Eukaryota; kingdom Viridiplantae; phylum Streptophyta; class Magnoliopsida; order Asterales; family Asteraceae; genus Artemisia; species Artemisia tridentata. Next base: position 175,881,817 of record CP139501.1, on the reverse strand, counting down.
TTGACTGCACATGTCATTCATGTGTTTCATATCACTCCTGAAGATGGTTTTTATAACTACCTTATTCAGGACAGCGTTTAACCATATCAAGGAATGAAATTCCACGCATGCAAGACCTACTTGCATCTCAAGTCTAAGAATAAGAGACATAACCACTTGCGAGATTCACTATTGACGATGATGCATGTAGTGAATACTCGTAGGTTGGGTCAGTCCAATGTTCATCACAATGAAAAACATGTGAGTTTGGTAAATAATCACCAACACGCTCACATTTGCCTTAATTTGATGATACTCCCGTATCGTCAACTGGCAATGGACAATTTTAGAATAAATAAATTATTCATAGATTAAACATGCAAATATAGAACACAGTAGTATAAATGAAGACGATCATACCAGGTATATCAATTCATTATATAATACGACTGCTTTCAGTTCTATTATCCAAATACTAAAAGCAGATATGCATAAGACTACTCATAGGTCGGAATCCGATGTTCCCACCATGATCAAATCATGTTGTACAAGACAACACATAGTCATTTGAGTAAACTTTAAGAATACTTGTTTCAAAACTCATGAATGGTTTGAATGATGATTGTTTTTGGTAAGTGTGCATTCAAGTACAAGACGAGTATTGCAACAATACATTCCATAGGGTGTTTGAAGCTAGCAAAACACCTACATTAGACAGTCATCTAAACAGTTTCTCATACTGTAAAGTATTCTTATTCTTTTAATGTATAATGCATTAATGCTCTCAGTCGAGCACATCTAGTCAGCAATGTCATCATTCAAGATGACATCCTACCATGACTAGGGTTGAGCATCTTCTCTGTTGAATATGCATTAGTGTATGCAAACAAAACAGAGCTCCTCAAATATCCGTAAATGTTTGAACATATCCTTGGTACTTTGTAGGTCCATTATAATGTTCGTTTAACAATTATCTAATGACTTTCACTTAGATATTTGTTGTTATCAACTCATCTTGCATTCATGCAAATGATATATATAGTCCAATACGTAATACGACTTACATGATGAATCCTTTAGTCGAACTTAATATTTCCATTCATGTGTTCAATCTCATCAAGTGAGATTGATCATTGAGACTCCTCTCAATAACGTGTCATATTGTGTTTAGACTTAATAACCGCTTATGTTTATTCTAATAAACATATACATAACAAGGTTGTATGTCTTATTTTATAAATCCCTTAAGAGAAACTTCATTCCAAGCTAAGGATTAAAGTCTAGCTTAGATGGAATATTGTTTCTAATATGTTAATGACATATGAGATTTAAGAAAATAAATATAGTGCTCCAACTTGCTCTCGGTGTACTTAGGAGTAATCTTATTAATGAAAATCAAATTAATGATTTTATAATTAACTTAAGATCTCTGCTCCTAGATGCATGATCTTATCCACACATGCATTCTTTTATCTTATATACATAATAAAGATTATATGGATTCATAAACCCTTTTGATTACTCATCGTCCTCGCAAAGGTAATCAACAAGAAAAGTGCTTTGATATCCTATTTGTCATATTTCATTTACATGAAAACAGGTATGACAATTAATCATCTTTATACATTTAATGTTTGTGGGTAGGAAGATTTAGTCATAGTCAATTTCTTGAGTACGAGTAAACTCCTTTTACTACGCGTGCATTAAATGTGTGTACAAGTTTGTCCTTTTGAGTCTTCTCATCAAGAACTCATTCTTAACCTCACCGTCTAACTGATTGGTAAGAGGTTAATCAAGCTCCATGAGTGATTGTCTTTCAAGGACTTCATCTTAACATTCATAGTTTTAAGCTATTCATCAGATACAATATCTAATAATGCATTTCTTTAGTTAGCAGGTTCACTATGATCCTCCAACTTATATCCCTTAGCATTGATATGAAAACTATATCATTCAGGTGCAAGAGGTATCCTTGAGGATTTATAAATGAGATATATCAATATATGGTTTAACATATGCATGTTCAACCTTTGTATGACATTAGTAAGTGTACTCAGAAGGTTGCTCTTGAATAACTTCAAGATCTAAAGGTGATCCCACTTGCTTTTGTAAGTAGAGACTAATCTCTAGATACTCAGCATCTTGAGTGACAATAAATTGTTTTCAAGTGGGACATCCAAAATACATTGTTAGTTCTTGACTCTAGTTTGTTAATTACTTACTCTTAGGCAGTTAACAAATTCAGAACTTTAATCAAGACATAATGAGATTTATCCCATGCCATAATACAATGGTGTCTTAAATTCCTTCTGGGTTGGAACCAAATTGAGTGTATACATAGCACATCTAATTTTCTAACCTTTATAGCTTTGGAGGTAAAACAGTTTAAGTCATCAAAGATCAAATAATATCAATAGTGTTTGATTTTCCATGATGGACATACCATAAAGTTGTGGTATTCCATGAGGATTGATGTTATGAGACTATCACACAACTCATTAGATGAATTTATACTTTTTGGCTTACATATCTGCCAACCAAGTCAAACCAGATGACATCAATAGTAATTTTAGCCTACTGCATACTTTACTTCATGTGTATGTTTTGACTAGAAAACATAAACATTTAATATTATACGCCATAAGTGTACATGTCTTAACAAGAAGACATAACAAATTAACATCTTACTTTACGTTATAAGTCTTTCAACAATTAACAGAATTGATGTTTGTGTCTTTACAAGAGACATAAACATATTCAACTAAAGTAATTTACGAGCGCCGATACTTGGCCTCAATAGTAAATTCAATACTTCATGATTATGACTTTACAAGAAAACATAATCATATTTACTAAACAATTAAGTGAATATGTTGAAGTAGCTTTTCATGTTATCTTGATATTTGTTCTAATTAGGGCAACATACATTTTATGTGTAGAAGTCCTAGTAGAATCTTAGTTTCTTACCTTGCAATCAAGAAAAACAATTAGTCATATTGTTATATGTTGTACCTTGCACACAATTAAGATTTCTCCCACTTGTGCATGGCACAACATCGTGAGATTATACAGACAACACTACTCTCGTTTGTTTATATGAGCAATATGACAATGTCTAAGATAACATATGATTTTTAGTCAAAATCAAAATATAGATATGTAGAACTTTATCATTTTAATAATGAATCATGCATAACAATTTTATAGATAACATTTCAGGAAGCCACATCAGGAACACGACAAGTTATCTTATAAAATTTATGCAATGGTTCTTAAATAAACTATGATGCTTAACATGTGGAAAGTAATGTATTATTTCAAGACAATCTGGAAATAAGATTGGCAACTTGCAAGGTAATAAAGCTTATAGCTCCCACTGGATTAGACAACCTTACATGTGTTTCGTCACCAGTAATATAATCACGTAGCTCCCACTGGATTAGACAACATTTCATGTGTTTCGTCACCAGTGGAGAGTGAGTGGCGATTGGATACTTTCCTTCTTTCTTTGAATATCTACATATTATTGCTAATGTGAGTCACTTTGACTAGTAAACATGTACTTAGGTATTCAAGGAAGTGCATCAAGTTTTATCATATAGATGATGGGCTAGCCATTATTGCTATTTTAACTTGAAAATAGGCATGCATTTCCTTCATAATTGGTCAACTTTACCACAAGGGTATGTAGGACCTTAGTAGGTTTATTGGGTTATGACAAACTGCTAGGTAATCATGCTAGTAATTGCCTTTACCACTTTGCGGTTTATTGATATTTCCATTTTCTAATTATTTAAACTCATTTTAGTTTGGTAGCTATAGAAAACGTGTTCTCTAGTTATCCAAATATCTTATATTTCTTCAAGGTTTCAAAACCGAAACTAGGGTTATAAAACAACCTTGAAAGAATAAGATGTGTAACCATACTTAACCGTTTTGACTTTTACAAGACATCACGATTTCTAGAGTAGGTGTTCTTTGAGTTTGATTAGAATTAGGGAAATTCAAATATTCATAATATAGCTTTTCCTCATAAAGAAAAAGGATAGGAATAAGTCTCTTTCTTACAAGGAAAGAGCGACTTAGTTCGTCCTTTTAACAAGAAAAGAACAAACTCTTGTTTACGGTTGTGTTGCATTAATTCATTAATTGAATTTACAAAGTTCATTTTTATTATTTTTGATAATTATCCTTTTGTAATTTAACTACCCCATGTTTACAATTTAAAACAATTAATTTTACAAAAGGGCTAAGATCCACATTGTGCTTCTACAATCACATCAGTTGATCTGCTAGCAATAGTAGATTTAATTGGTAGGCAATGATCACCAATTGTATTACATGTACAACTCTTAGATCCTTATGGGACTCATGGCATCTAGAGTCAAACAACTAGTGTCATCATGTTTAGTCCCATCTTTGCCTCGTGTCAAGGTCTCACCACTTAACTCGATTAAGTCATCAAATTTGAGAATGTGTGAGAATATATCTAGGTCCCACGCTTAGAGAATAGTCACCTTGGGTTACAATTCAACCTAGGTCTCACGCATAGGCAAAAGGTAATTGCAAGTGTTCCCAACGATTGGACGGCATGACTTAAATTTTGACGGGTAAAATATTTGATGTGAATCAAAAAGTGTACGAAAGAAGCTTGCATTCGTTCTTTGTAGCAGAAGTTAAAAACTCTTCTTAACTTAAGTCTAATCATTGTTTTAATTTATGTGTGTCGAGTTGTCCATTTTCAAGACTAATATGAATCCTAAGTGGATTATAATTAAGTTTGGACAATACAATAAATAAATAAACAAGCTTAACTAGTTTAAGTGTTATTTAGAAAACAATAATTTTAAGTTTCAAATCCAAATTTAAACTTAGTTAAACTAAATCATAAGACTTAGTTTAGATTGGTTTGTGTTTCGTTTCAAGTTTTAGAAAACATTTTGCATTTTACATATAATCGTAGCATATATAAAAGCAACCAAACAAACATACAACCACAATATGCAAAGCCTCAACCGATGAAAATCCTATGCTTGGTCTCGTGAGCCATCACGAGAACCAAGAATCAACTAGGGACATGATACAAAACCACACGGAGAGCTCCCACTTGCTCCAAGACGATCATGAGCAAGTAAAAGCCCATTATGCACATGGAAAATTGATTCTGTCCGATCAGTTTTTCTGTCTTTGGAGGCCCAAAACGCCTAGAAGGAGACCTCCTCATGCTTCGGCCCAGTTGACAAAGTTGTAGGCCCATGTCTTTTGAACCTGCACAAAAAAAATTTAGCCCAAAATACCTTATGGAGCTCCTGGAAATGGCATTTTTCAGCAGTGTGTCCAACAGCCTTCTTTTGGTCTAAAGTCCTTCATTCTTTTGTGTTTTATTTGGATCAAGGCTGTCAAGATCGCGTGTAAACTCGTAGGATCGTACGAGTTTACATGCTTACTAGCTAAAATCGTGTAGGATCGTCATAGGATCGCATCTGAGGTAGGATCGTAAGTAGGATCGTAGGATCGAACGTAAGATCGTAAGATCGCGTGTCGATCCGATTTTACCTAGGCCCAAATCTTTTTTTTTTTCTTTCTAAGGCTTTTGCTTAAGCCCAAAGAAAATAGACAAGTAGCAATAAGTCAATAACTCATGATGTCTCATTTACCCCAAATCAAATTCCAAGAGATGACTATAGGTTTTCTTTTCATCTCATCATTTGATTGAAGTTCTAGTATTTTAATAGCCAACAGGTAATTTCGTAATTACTTTTTGTTCTTGATTTTTATGTATACCTTTTTATTAGTTAGAGTTTACACTTGCCATTTAATAGTTAATTTTAATTAAATGTAAGCAATCTTTCTTATTGATTCTGATATGTGTAATATGGGGTGCATGACATTTCATATTGGATGTCTAATGTTCATTTACATCATTTTCAAGATGATATTATATGAGTTTATCTTTGACGTTGAGTATAAATGTAAAACAGTTTGACTCGTTTATCATTTGTTTACAAAATATTACAAATTGGTATGATCGTAGGATCTCGATCCGATCTTACAATCTCGATCTTGCAAAGATAAAAACGATCTCAGGTGGGATCGCTATCTTGGCAGCCTTGCTTTTGCCATTCGATTACATGCTTTTGATTACATCATACTTGAAGTAAAATACAACTAATCTACTTCCTATCTATTGTAAAAATGCCCAAACAATGGCAAAACCAAAATGAATTACATTACATTAGTGCCGAAACAATGGCAACCCCAAAAACAAGAAACCAATCAACAAATAACAACAACACAAGGCACAAGTGGTCTAGGTTTTCATCAGCTTTGCATATACATATAATAATACAATAATATTATGAAGAAAACAAGGTGTTGGCTAACTCCATGGACAAACATGCATGTATTTGCCATGGATACAAAATTAATAACAAGAATTCAATAATTAGCCAACGAAACGAAGAAATTAATTAACTAGAATTAAAAACCCCGAATGGTAATCGTGTCAAATGGACTTAGGTTCAAAACCCATTGATATTAGGACCTTCTAATTATCATTTTACCACAGAAAATTAAGCCATAGGGTCTGATTTGAAATCGTTTCACAAATCGATCAAATTAATGCGCTTTTGGCCATTTTACGGGTACCCGACAAGTAAACAAACAAGCATATGCTTAACAAATGGCTATGAGGTAAAATATCACAGATATTATGACCTCTAAAGGGTCAAAGTTTTGGAAAAAATAGAGCTTTAGGGGCTGTTTTAATTGGTGGTTTCAAAAATCATCAAAAAACACTCGTTTTAGCCACTTTTATGAATACCGGATAATCATATGGCACATATGATGCCTGGTGATACCACTACAGGAGATGTCAAATATATAACAACATATTAAATAAACAAACGCAGCAGATAACATCACCAACACCGGATCCATATTGCCATATGATCAATCATATAAATAAATACAAGTATTATACCTTTGTAGCGTGATCCGGGAGTCACTAGCAATCACCAATATCACCAATAGGAGACGGAGAAACCCAAGAGATCAATGATGTTGATCTCCTCTAAGGATGAAACACACTACACTTCCTCGATCACCAATTAGATGCTAGTCTTTCGGTTCTAACTATGAACTAGCAACACATACAATATGTATTGTAAAAGTGGGATAGAAAATCAAGAACCCCTTAGGAGGGGGGAGATGATGCCGTATGTTTTAAGGGGGAGGGAGGAGATATTCTCTCCTTGAATGTGGTAAGTCATTTACACTAATTGATTTGGTTTAATGGTGATTAACCAATCAATATTTGATGTTGCACTTAGCACCCATGAAAGAACCAATCTTCCTTCCAAGCCCTCCCATAGGCCAGCCATATAGTGGGCCTTCAATGGGCTTGCCCATTGTTGGTCCAATCCAAAAATGCTAAGTCTAACTTAGTATTTAATGGCCCGTTATAGATCCCGAGTTACATAGCCGTTTATATATTGTAAATACGATAATTACAATCTATAAAATGATGTCTCTGTGTATAAGTGTGTGACCCCATAGGCTCACATATGTCTAGCCATATAATTATTTATTATGAAACGAGCATACTCCAGCATAGAGTCTGATCAATCTTGCCTCTTTGGAACCCATTCTCTAACAAATAAGTAGCCAATGTTCCATACCAGGCCCTTAGAGCTTGATGCAATCCATAAAGAGCTTTCACCACCTTGTACACCTTGTCTGGATGTTCAGGATCTACAAAACCTGGAGGTTGAAAAACATACACCTCCTCTTCAATAGTACCATAAAGAAAGGCACTCTTGATATCCATCTGGTAAACAGTAAGGCCCATGAAAGAAGCATAATGTAGCACACTGTAAATTTCCATTGTAATCATTATCGTTAATCAATATTAACCTCAGTTACCGTTTACTGATTACCATTTTTACGAGAAAATTTGAAATTTTCCTTATTATATTATTTTAACGTAAGCACGTTATCACGTAATTCACCAAATGACGAGACAAGCTCACACGCGTATCACAAAACTTAATTATTCACATTTAACACTAAACTGGCCAAGTTTATAACTCAGCCCATCACCATCTCCCGTCCACTGTACATCAGCCCACCAACCCAACATGATTTCTATTATTTCATGTGAAGAACTCGATCAAACCCTCTCCAAAACGCCTCAGTTTCTCTCAAATTCTAAACGCGACATGTATATATTTTTACATCATCTCGTTCACCTCCTACCATATTATTAGAATGTCGATTTCCAGATTTTTATGTCACAGTTTGATGTGTTTTTAAGGACCAAAGTGATTGTCCTTGGAACACCCAAGTCGACATATCCAAAAATCCAATACTTACTCGTCTTGACTCCAACTCGATTCCACTCACTCCTAATATTTTTCCTAGCCTAAAGACATGCTATTGAATCAGTTTTAATCAATCAAGATCAAATATCACACGTTAAATCAAATCGTGTACTAATTTTAATGCTAGTCGACATATTAAAAATACACAAAACAAATTATAGCTTTCCTACTCACTCACATTCCTTCCTAAAGTCTTCCTATGTTAGAAATATATCTTGGAAACCTCTCATTCACTGACAAGAACTGTAGGAGCAAGTAGAACATGTTTCTTTCATCATTACAATCCATACGTGTAAATATTATTTGTATAAATCTTCCCTAGCTCATCACCTTCTATCACTCATTCAATACCTTCATTCTAACTCTCATTCACTTTCAAAAACACCTCTGGAAGACCAGAAGATCTCGCTAGCTCGTTTGGAAGCTTTTCGAAAAGAATAAGGGTTTGATATATAACGTATTTTGGGTTATAACAATCGTGGGTTTATTTTCTTGTGTTCCATTCATTCTCACACGACTCTCTACCGCCCTAGAGGTGTAGTAAGTATCCACAACCTCTTTTTGATTCCATTTCATACTTCATTATATCACCGTGCACGTATTTTTGTTACACTCGAACGTATATATTTTTGGTTATTTATTTACGTACACATTCACATATAGAACACTAAAAGTGACTAGCCTCCCTTGTGGAAGGCCTAGGAGTCACGATACACACTCATCTCACTTTTATATTAATGTTACATGCATCTTTCGCACTCATTTTGTACCACGATCAAAACGTATAAAACTTAAACACTTAGAAATTTTACTAAGTCTTTTACTCAGAAACATGTCCCAAGTCGCCATAAAAACGACCCCGTATAATAAAATTGGACTTAACGACTACACTATATTTTTACACGACCTGTTAGACCATGTTACTAGCTACAAGTTTCGTATATATACTTCATGAATATAAGCTCGTCTAGACCCTCTAATACGGCCAAAGTATAACGCTAAACTCAATTTACAAACTGTTAATAAAACCGAATTGGACTTTTAAGCCCATTAAGCACTTTTTAAGCAAATAAGATAAGCTGGCTTATTGAAACCTTTTGATATGAAATTAGAACATTAAAAAGGAGCCTAGAGATAAGCCCAACTCGTCTCAAAGCTCACGGTTTTTAAAACGTTAATGGACTTTAAATTGGCTCGTTAAAAGCCCAACATGAGAAAAATAAGCTCTTTTGTCATATAAGCTGTTGAAATAAGCTTTAATAAACTTAAATAAGTCACATAAAAATTCGTATAATTTTTCCCACATTTTTTTTGTACATTTGGACTAAAAATACAAAGTAATTTCACTTACAAGGACCAAAACTGTCAACTAGTAAAAACAGGGACTGAAACTGCCAAAATAGAATCTTTAAGGTAGAAACTGATACTATATTGAATTCCAAGCTCAGAATGTAATTTTGGACAAGTAGTGGACTATAAATGCAATTTATACTTTACTAAGGACTAACGGTGTAACGCTAACGCCGTTAGGGTAAAAAGTGTAGACACAGGAAAAGGACAAGGACCAACAGAATATATTTGTCATTCTTATTTCTATTTTCCACTTTACGATTTTCATTCACGTCACGTGCATTTTTGTATATTTCATTTACTTATTATTTAACGTTATGTTATGTTTATATAACGAGATTTTGAACGATTTAACTTCACGTTTCATTTCACTACTTTCGAGGAAATATTATTATTGGATTTTAATGACATAAAAACAAGATAATATTATATATAATATTATTTTTAAATTTTAAGCATATCACACTCTCAGTTCAGCGATCAAATCATTATTCGTTACTCATTTCAAATCCACCATTCGTATTTGGTCAGATTCTCAGACTTTACTATTTATCAGGTTTTGTTTTGAAGCTGTTACCATAATCTCACCTGAACTTACTTTTCACCAACACCAGTATCACCAAAGGTGAGTCATAGTCTCACTTTTACTTATTTAACAACTTTATACTCCGTGAGGGAGATACATGCTATATCATGAGCCATTAATCACTAGTAAGTGAACGAAAATATAGTGAATAGATCTATTAGAGGTTGACAACCTATTCCACTAATACTGGATAGAATGCCTTAGTTGCTAGTCGTATTAGTCGCAATACACTATATTTGAGAAAAATAGGAATTGGCAAATCACCTATTACACGAGGGCCATAATTCCATCATTGATTTGATGTGAACACCTCCATTTTACGGTACTTTGTTAACGTTTTGCGTGTCATGAGACTTAGGGCAATATATATACTGCAATATCACTTTTCAACTGATTGTATTCCCAATACAATCTTACTTGTGTATTGAACTGGTTATAAATTATAAACTCTATGATTTCACTCAACATTTTTGTTGACTTTTAAGCATGTTATCTCAGGAAATTAGCGGAGCAGCAAGGGCATGGAGTGGACAATAACTTATCTTTTACTATGGTGTAAAATAAAACATGTTATTCAGTTTTAAATACTATTTCCTTTAAGGATTTCACCAACTCTGATATGAAACTTTTGTAACTGAATTAATATGAAGGACCTATATTTTCAAAACGTCTCTTTCGAGCCGTTTTCTATGATTATGACTTGATCCTCACAGTAATACCCCGATTAGTCTTCCACTATTATCTCATAATTTAGGGGGTGTTACAAATTGGTATCAAAGCTATAGTTATAGAGAACCAAATATTTTCAAATATTGGACTATAACTACTCTTTCAAAATGAATAATTTTTACAACATACTACCTTACGCCCCCGTGCCTACTTGCTACCGCGCTCAGTACATTACTTATTAAGATTATCTTACCCTAATCTTTGCACAATAGATTATACTCCATTGATGTTAATGATTACTTACTTTTACTATTTACGGGTTACTACAGTACCATGTCATCAGTCTCGCATTTTAGTATATCATCGGATTCAGATTTCGAGGGCTCCTTAGCATCAGTTACATCACCCTTATTTCCTTGTGCCTTAGCACCAGATGCCTTATCCGACGGGACGGAGCCCTTTGAGGAGGGTGAAGTTGCCATTACTCTACCACTGATACCTCCCGTATTACCAGATTTTCTTTTATCTGAGGACCCATACGTGCTAGCCTTACCGGCACATATACCACCACCACATCATGATTTCGATTCATATGCCCCTTTTTACATCCCACCTGTTGATGACGCGTACATGGAGAGTCAGCAGTGGCTCCCTGCAGATGATACACCTTTGCCTATTCCACCTCCTTCTTCATTATCCTTCCAAGGCAAGGAAGTTACGACGTTAGCACCCTTACGACCCAATCACCTATTTGACCTTTGCACGCAGACATATCCATTCACACCCCATCAGCAGGAACCGACTCTTGAGGAGGACATACCTTCATCGAGCCGGCCTCGTATTTCAGATCCCATCCATCCATCCTCAACATCACTACCTTTTCCCCCTGGTTTTACTCCCCCAGCTCAGGTCCTTGAGACTGGAGAGGACTTCAGGGCGGTAGTTACCCACACCCTTACACCATCTACAATAGTGACGCGTCTGGATCGTCACGAGGAGCAGATCGACTCACTCCTCCGCATAGTTGACCACTCACCATCAGACCGCCCAGAAACGGTCAGTGATACTCTCCACAGACTCATATCTAGTAGAGTAGATCTACAGCAGGGCCTGACTCAGATACAGTCGGAGCTATCAGAGACACGCTCCTTCGTGATAGCCTTGCAAAAGGAGAGACAGACACAGACATGGGAAGCTCAGCTGGCACACCGCAGAGCTGATACCTTGGAGAACCTTGTAGGAGACATACAGGTCCAACACCAGACAGGGATACAGAGGCTCCTAGACCAGATCTCAGAGCTTACAGGACATATGGACGGTCCCAGCCATTAGACATAGTTCACATTTTGTATAGTTTTGAGGCATCTTAGCCTGCCGCATATGGCAATTAATAAAGATTCTTGTATCGTTTTGTTATGTAACTCAACTGATCAAGTTATTAATATTATGATGTTGGTTATGATATACTATATATTAATGTTGATTTATGTTTTTATGGTTGTTCATGGGTATTGTGATTGTATCCAGACATGTCGTGATGTTACTTGTTATTATTATGGTTCTTTAAATGTTACAGCAATAATAAAATTCCAAACACATAATGAATGGAAATTCAGAATAAACTTGATGAATGTAGAGAAAGTTGCTGAACTTCAGCTTTTGTAGATGAATCAGTTTGTTCCTTATCAATCCTATATCGAAAATTGATCACTTAATTACGATAGTGCCCAAACATGTCGTAATTGTTGTAATTTTTAATTTAATCGTAACTTCACATTGTTACAATATTGTTAGAGAACTCATATACTCGCTTCCCCATTACTCAAATCGTTCTAACATCATCATTATGTGAATTCTAAATCTATGTTTCTTGTGGTATTAATAGAAATATGGTTCGTACAAGGAACGCAACTGCCACTTCCGTAGCAATGACTCCTGAAGATGTTCAGAAGATGTTAGCTGATGGCATTGCTGTACCTTTTGAAGCTCAAGCAGCAGGACGCTCAAGCAACAACATCGGGGCAACAGCCGAGAACGAGGCATCAACACCTCGTAAATGTACTTACAAAGATTTCATGGCTTGTAAACCAACTAACTACAAGGGGTCAGAAGGAGTGACAGAGCTGGCTCAATGGTTTGAACATACAGAAACGGTTTTCAAAAGGAGCGGCTGTCCTGATAATAGCAAAGTCACCTTTGCTATAGGAGCTCTTCAGGGAGAAGCATTGTCGTGGTGGAATGCCACCGCACAAACCATGGGTCAAGATGAAGCATTCCAACTCTCCTGGACTGAGTTGAAAAAGAAGATGTTGAAGAAATATTGTCCCCAGACGGAGATAAGAAAACTAGAGGATGTATTTCATTAGCTAGTAGTGAAAAACAATGATCTGTAAACCTACAACCGGAAGTTCCAAGAATTGTCAGTATTATGTCCAGCTATGGTGCCGGATCTGGAAAAGACTTTGGAACGATACGTTGAGGGACTACCCCAGAGCATCTAGGGGGACATCACCTCATCAAACCCAAAAACTCTGGAGGACGCAATCGCGCTTGCACAACGATTATTGGAACGAGTGATCAAAAGGAGTACTACCTCCGTGATCAACGAGCACAAGAGAAGTTTTGATAAACGTGGAAACAACAACAACAGCAACAGGAACCACAACAGCAGCTACAACAACAACCGGAACTACACCAGCAACAACCAAAACAACAACCGCAACCGAAACCACAAGCAAAGCCGCAACGACCACCACCACCAACAGAATCGCCGTCAAGAAGCCGCCAGGGCTTACGTGGCTATGCCCACTGAAAGAAAGGGTTATGCCGGGACTCAACCCCAGTGAAACAAATGTAGAATGCATCACACCGGACCTTGTATAGCAATCTGCGGCAACTGCCGAAGAGTGGTGATGAACTCAAATAAGTACATTTTATTACCATCATTTATCCTATTTATTTGACTTGTTTTATTATATTATCTGTGAGAATTGATACGTTAATGTTTACTTTTGTAATTCTCAGGTAAAAACAAGCATTTGGTGAAACTTGACAATTTTGGACTAATTATGGAGCAAAACAAGCAAGAAGATAAGAGTCTACCGAAATGTACAAGATCAAGACATTCTGCTCCAAATGCGCCGCATCTTGCTTATTACATATGGCGCATCACTATCAAGATTTCACAAGATACGATCCAAGATACAAGAGGACATGCGCCGCATCTGAGAATGGAGTTACGCCGCATCTTCTGGCGGTGTACGAATATTCCTGAATATATTAATCTTGGACCCCACGCGAAGTTAAGTCAATGCGCCGCATCTACTTATTAGATGCGCCGCATCTTACCCTCAGACAGAAACTATAAATACCCCAAAGACAGACGAATTTAAGAGTTCGACAGTTTTAGAAGACCGAAGTACAGAAACCCTAGGACGAATTCAGTCGAAGTAGCAGCACAAGACACACCTTGAACGAAGATACAAGAGCTGTAAGAAGGTCCTGCATGTATTTAATTCATTAAGTAGTTTTGTTTTATTGTGTTAGTAAACTTTAATTCATCAGGATTTGTGGCTTGTGTAATGTGACAACGGAAAGGTTGCACTCCCTTAAAACTGCTTTCCCATTAATTAAAGTTTATATGTTGATGTCTTTGGTGACTTTTATTAGTGCATTGATAACCTCTGTGTCTAGCTGAGCGTTGATCGGGTCGCCATGCCTCTGCCCTCGCCTATTTATTAGATCGCCTATGCATTTTATCGTCTGTAGAAAAGTAGGAAGAAAGATAAATAGGATAGTCATAAGTAATCATTAAGGGTTTACTCGCCGATAAGATTAGAACCAACGAGAAGGGACTTAATCTCGGTGCGTTGCATCGAACTATACACTTCATATAAAACTAGCAATAAAACAAGTGACAAGCTACTTATCTATCAGGACAGGCCTTCTTATTGTCTCGAGTATTTATCTGTGTACGTGTGTGCTATTCGCTGATTCGTGCCTATTGGTTTAGTTTATTATTTAATTGCAACCAAACCGTGCTAGTCTCTCAGGCTGAACCCCCTTGCGTTAGATTAGGTTGTATAGCTAACTTAAGATATTAAAATACTGATTAGAATAACTAGATAATACGTTCCACTCTTAGTGATCGACACTCTACTTACCATTATATTCATACTGACCGGGTACACTGCTCGTTAAAGTGTGTGTGTTATTGATAAGTCGGCTAAATATAAATTTAAAACTTGAATACTGCTAAAACCACAACGACATACCGTGGGTATAAATTAGAGCACTCGCACGCACGCATCAAGTTTTTGGCGCCGCTGCCGGGGAGTGAATTGTTATTATCTGTTAATTTGATTAGTATTTTAATTTGGCTTTTCTTTTTAATTTTTAATCTAACCACTAACTCTGTTGTATATTAGGGTAAATTGCATTCATTGTATTATTTTGCATATTTTCTGTTTTTGTGTGTTTTTATTTGTGTTTATTTTGGTTTGTTTTTATTTTTCGTATTTTCTGTGTTCTGCTATCGTTGTACTGAGCTTATTCAAATGATACGGCGCATCTGATTTCTCAGATACGGCGTATTGCGTTTAATTTTTTTATAAAATACAACGCGTTTAATTAATTCAATACGACGCATCTTTTCCCCAAGATACGGCGTATCTGTTTTTAATAAGAAATTTTTTTCTAAACGTTAACGCCATACGACGTATCTGCTTTTTCAGATACGGCGTATCTATTATTTTAATTAAAAACAGTTTTCGAATTATTAAACAGATACGACGCATCGATTTCTGTTGATACGACGTATCTTCTGAATCAAAAATCTTGTATTTTGAAACGTAACGAAAATACGGCGCATTAACTTTTGTTAATACGACGCATTTAATTTTAATAAGTATATCGATTTTTGATAATTAAAACTGATACGACGCATTCTAAATTTCTAAACGGCGTATCTATTTTCTGAATAAAGTCTGATTAAATTTTTAATGATTATAAGATACGGCGTATCCAACTTTTTGGATACGGCGCATCATCTGCAGATATCAGTTATTTTTATTCTTATATCCGTTTCTATATTCATCAATTTCTCTTCTAGCGAACAAATCCTACTGAAGATTTTACCTATGATGACAGGCTTTGCTATGGAAGACATGTCAGTGAACGGATATCTTGCTAAGGAACTCTTGCTTTCGGATTCATTCGATGTGAAAGTTTTTGATGATGTCAACTTCAATGTGCTCATGATTGATGCCGATTTATTTTCTTGGGAAACCCCTCTTGAAGCAACTTATAAGGAATTTAAACGCTTATGCAATATTGAAGATGGGATATTCTCTTATAATTTACTAATGAGCTACACTGAAGACGAATTGCTACTCTTATGGCCCATCATTGAATCTAAAGGATTGTCTTGGACTACTATCGAAGGGAATGATGGGAAATTCCAAATTGAATACATGAACTCAAGCAATAAAAGCTGTGGTGGAGGCAATGCCCAACCTATACAAATCTCTTACATGCCTTATTCCGAACAGTACTGGGGATTAAATGAGAACTATCTGGATGATGAAAGAATTTATGCTGTGGCGGAATTACTATTTCATGGCAGGTTGGTAAGGTTGATGGACATCTCCCTCGAAGAATGGCTTGAACTTAAATACGGTAATCCTAAATTTGCTCCTGTAAATGAAATCAAGCGGATTATGACTTCATGGTTGACACGGAGTTTTAGGGAACAATTTAATGAGTTCATGGAATTAAGGAGGAAAATGATTGGAAAAGCTTGCTTTGACGTTGACCACGACCCTAACAATGTTGATTTTTCAGATTGGTTGGCTAGTAAGTTCAATAACCATAAGAGCATGGATCGAGCTACTAAAGATGCGTTATGGGTATATTGGATGAGAGGAGAAGATGAAGAAGTAGAGAGCGACTATGGGTCGTCACTTAATGATTCAACAATCAATGAGGGCATTGAAGAATTATTCAGCATAGACATTGATCTGTTCAATTATGAGACACCTTTGTGCAAAAAATTCAAAGAATTTAATTACCTTCTTCAATTCGATGATGATGTGCTAACTGGAGATCTACCAGGATTCAAAACTTATGATGATTTCAAAAACAACTGGTACTACGAATGGAATGACCAAATACCATGGGTTTGGGATAAACCATGGGAATTTGAGCACATTAATCACACTTGTACACCTTTCGTTTTCAAGGATGGAAGTAGTAAATGGCCAACATGTGATTATAAGAGTGATGGAACCTGCAATGGGGGAAGTATAATTGGGATGAAACAAGTTGGAAACGATGTAACCTTTGAAGACTATGAGTGGTATGATAATGTTGAAGATTGCCCACAAAAAGCGGAGGCTTTGCAAGAAAAGGGTAGAATCGAATACTTGAAAGAGCTAAAGGGAACATCGAATACTACTTTCTGGGAATGGGTGCATGAACAATTTGATGATTACACGAAGCTTAGTCGACGGTTACAATGGGAATTGGAAAGAGAGTGGGAGGCAATTCAAGATGATGATAACAATAAGTCATTAATTGATGAACTTGATGACTATTTGATTAAGGATCCTTATTTTAAGTTTGTTGATAAAGACGAAGAAGAATTCATCAAAAGAAAATGTCGACTACTTGGGATCCCTTATAATGAGCCACCCATGATTATTTCTGAAAAATTTAAAATTATCAAATACTCTTTGGGACCAGATGAGGATTATGTTGCGACAAAGACCAAGAGTTATACTAGATTAAGCCGAACGGAAGAAAACGTTGCGAAGCTATACGGGAACATCTTTCGGATGAAAGAAGAAGGATGGACCGTGACAAGAACAAAATAAAGAGCTGAACGTGAGTCTAACTTGAAGACTCTGGAATAAAGACAAGTGCTGACCGGGAGACAACCCGGAAAACTTTTTAATATTCTGTTCTGTGTCGTGTCAGTCAGGCCCGCAGAGGATACGGCGCATCTCAATCCCAAGATGCGACGCATCTCCTGCACTGGTCATATCTTACTTTATTTTTCTGCATTTTTACTTTTAACTTTAAAACTTTTTATCAGTTTATTTTAATGCGGCGCATCCCTAGTTAAGGATGCGACGCATCTTGTATTCTGATCCGTATTTATTCCAGGCTCGATACGGCGTATCTTCTTCCATAAGATACGGCGCATCGACTGACCTGATGATTTTCAATTTTAATTTTTATGTTTTATTTTTGCTAACTACTAATGTATTATGCAAGTTTGAACCTTCTTAACTTAGGTGTGTTAAAGTCTTGGTGGTATTATAGATTCCTGCATTTCCTGTGGATACATCAAATATGAAGCTTAAACGTTCTAATCCACAAGAAGTTGATTTTTGCTCTTATACTAATGGAGGATCATACCGAGCAAATCTCAGGGGAGTTTTTCTGTTCTAATTCTTTTATTTTCCAGTTTTTAACCTTTGATACAAACAACGAGGACGTAGTTTAACTTAAGTGGGGGGATTGGAGAATTAGAACACTTACTTGTCCTAAACTTTTTCAAAAATTATGCTTAAAATGTGCTTAATATATCAAAATTTAAATTTTTTTAGCATGTTTTTGTTTAAAGTCTAAGTTGCATAGCTGCACACATGACGTTATTTTCAAAAATTGTGATTTTTCAAAATTCACAAATATATGAGTGTGCCGGTGACTTGTAAACTTTAGAACTTGGCTTGTATACTATTCGAGACCACCATAATAAGTATTATTTATATAATTGGAATGACTTATCTAAATTGGTAAATTTCTAGGATTACACCCAAATAGCCTATTATATGTTTTGTGTTATTAGCTAACTACACTGGTTAGTTAACCCCCGTATAAACCTTTCGTTACTCTCATTTTTAGAGTAAGATACCCCTAGAAAAACACTCAGAGCCATTCCTTTCGTTTCTTACACCAATGTTTAAAATGTTTCGTTACACCCTTACACCTTAGCCTACCCTGTAGATTAAAATCCGTGGTTGGTTAATTGCTTTAGGCAAAGTGTGTTTCCTTACATTACCTGTGTTCGCGTGCGTAATTCATTATCTTTGGTTAGGTCGGGAAATTGCACAATGCAATTGGAGTGAAAGTAAATATTGTATATCTTTGAGTTTATTTTTCGTGTGTTTACTACTTTCACTATTACCGTTATTTCTGAAGTCATGAAAAGTATGGAAAAATTATCCAGAATTATCGTTATAGTGATGTGGTGAAATTTTACACATCTATCTCGAGTTGGAAGTTTGTTTTTTAACCAACTTATGTAAAGTTTTGTATTAAGTGGTCGATATCACCACTAGTTGTTGTATATTATATCTATGGATTGAATGGGAGTTGGCAGTTATGGGAACGCCAACTAAGGTTTATTCTTTGATTGAGATCTTGTTGAGTATAATTCGTGTCTACCTAAAGCGTGTGTTTCAAGTGTTAAAGCGTGAGTTATTCTATGATATGAGTCTTATTCATGGGATGGTTGGGATAGTGATTAACCACACTTAGGATTTTAATTTATTTGTTTTGTTTATTTTTCATTTTACACCAATTTATATCCCAAATATTATCCATACCCTATATCATTTCTTTATCCAAACCTTTGATTTATTGAGATTAGGGATTTGAGCAATCTTAAGTATCGTAGTCGTGGATTCGGCTATGTATTTATGATTTTGTCGCCCTTTTTGATATAATATTATTGGGGAAGATTACTTGGTCCTATCTTTAGCCTATTCGAGTTAAGGATTTGAGCAATTGCAAGTATCGTGTTCGTGGATTCGATCATGTATTTGGGATTTTGTCGCCTTTTCTGGAATTTGAGATCGATAGAGATTAAGGAGAATGATTAACCCTTAAGCCTACAAACCCTTTTTACCACTTTAGACTTGTTATTCCTTGGCTTTAGTGGGGGAGATGTGTATATTTGCCAAGCTTATGATAGAATATTCGTCACGACTGGATAGTTAAACGATTAGATTTGCTTTTATCAAATTATTTTATTTTACTTCTAATTCATTAAGTGTTTGGTTGTGTGATTATGACAAAAATGAATACATGCTTAAATATAAAAATAAATCCTAATATCTTTTAGGATACATTTTCATAAGATTAATTCTAAGGTTTACTTGGGGACAAGTAAAGCTCAAGTGGGGGGATATTTGATGAACTCAAATAAGTACATTTTATTACCATCATTTATCCTATTTATTTGACTTGTTTTATTATATTATCTGTGAGAATTGATACGTTAATGTTTACTTTTGTAATTCTCAGGTAAAAACAAGCATTTGGTGAAACTTGGCGATTTTGGACTAATTATGGAGCAAAACAAGCAAGAAGATAAGAGTCTACCGAAATGTACAAGATCAAGACATTCTGCTCCAGATGCGCCGCATCTTGCTTATTACATACGACGCATCACTATCAAAATTTCACAAGATACGATCCAAGATACAAGAGGACATGCGCCGCATCTGAGAATGGAGTTACGCCGCATCTTCTGGCGGTGTACGAATATTCCTGAATATATTAATCTTGGACTCCACGCGAAGTTAAGTCAATGCGCCGCATCTACTTATTAGATGTGCCGCATCTTACCCTCAGACAGAAACTATAAATACCCCAAAGACAGACGAATTTAAGAGTTCGAAAGTTTTAGAAGACCGAAGTACAGAAACCCTAGGACGAATTCAGTCGAAGTAGCAGCACAAGACACACCTAGAACGAAGATACAAGAGCTGTAAGAAGGTCCTGCATGTATTTAATTCATTAAGTAGTTTTGTTTTATTGTGTTAGTAAACTTTAATTCATCAGGATTGGTGGCTTGTGTAATGTGACAACGGAAAGGTTGCACTCCCTTAAAACTGCTTTCCCATTAATTAAAGTTTATATGTTGATGTCTTTGGTGACTTTTATTAGTGCATTGATAACCTCTGTGTCTAGCTGAGCGTTGATCGGGTCGCCATGCCTCTGCCCTCGCCTATTTATTAGATCGCCTATGCATTCTATCGTCTGTAGAAAAGTAGGAAGAAATATAAATAGGATATTAATAAGTAATCATTAAGGGTTTACTCGCCGATAAGATTAGAACCAACGAGAAAGGACTTAATCTCGGTGCGTTGCATCGAACTATACACTTCATATAAAACTAGCAATAAAACAAGTGACAAGCTACTTATCTATCAGGACAGGCCTTCTTATTGTCTCGAGTATTTATCTGTGTACGTGTGTGCTATTCGCTGATTCGTGCCTATTGGTTTAGTTTATTATTTAATTGCAACCAAACCGTGCCAGTCTCTCAGGCTGAACCCCTTGCGTTAGATTAGGTTGTATAGCTAACTTAAGATATTAAAATACTGATTAGAATAACTAGATAATACGTTCCACTCTTAGTGATCGACACTCTACTTACCATTATATTCATACTGACCGGGTACACTGCTCGTTAAAGTGTGTGTGTTATTGATAAGTCGGCTAAATATAAATTTAAAACTTGAATACTGCTAAAACCACAACGACATACCGTGGGTAAAAATTAGAGCACTCGCACGCACGCATCAGCCGAAGAGTGGGACAATTGACCAAGGACTGCCGAGCCACAGGGGCCAACACACAACCAATAGCAGTAAAGTTCCATGGTTGTGCTGAATTAGGGCATTACAAGAGCAACTTTCCAAAGAACCTCAACAACGTTGCCCGTGGAAGAGCATACGTGCTCGGTGATGGAAACGCACCTCAAAACCCAGACGTCGTTACGGGTACATTCTTATTAAATCATCGCAGTGCTAAGAATTTATTTGATTTCGGAGCTGATAAGAGCTTCGTGTCTACTTCGTTTGCTTTACTGCTTAATATTGCTCCCATAGAACTAGATACCACGTATGAAACAGAAATAGCAAACGGAAACCTCCTAAGCACCAATACCCTGATCAAAGATTGCACCTTAACTCTTCAAGATAAATCTTTCCCTATTGACCTCATGCCCATCCAACTTGAAAGTTTTGACGTCATCATTGGCATGGATTGGTTATCCAAGCACCGCGCAAGAATCATTTGTGACGAGAAAGTCGTCCAGATTCCTCTCGACGGTGAAACTCTTATCGTTCGTTGTGATCACCATAGAACCCAACCAATTATCATCTCGTACATCAAGACAGTGAAGTACATAAATAGAGGATGTCACGTGTTTTTGATGAAAGTGACGGAAGGTGAATCAAAAGAGAAGGAGAAACAACTTGAAGAAGTACCAGTCGTAAATGAATTTTCTGAAGTATTTCCTAAAGACTTGCCAGGTTTTCCACCAACTCGGCAAGTAGAATTTCGAATCGATTTAGTGCCTGGAGCAGCACCTGTTGCAAAAGCACCTTATCGATTGGCACCCTCCGAAATGAAAGAATTATCTGAGCAGTTGAAAGAACTCTCAGATAAAGGATTCATTCAACCAAGCTCATCACCTTTGGAAGCACCATTCTTATTTGTCAAAAAAAGAAAGACGGGACATTCTTTATGTGTATTGATTACAGAGAGTTGAACAAACTCACGATGAAAAATCGATATCCATTACCCAGGATTGACGATCTTTTTGATCAACTGCAAGGACCGAGTGTTTACTCAAAAATTGATCTGAGATCGGGATATCATCAATTAAGAGTCAGGGAAGAAGACATTCCTAAGATAGCCTTTCGAACACGGTACGGGCATTATGAATTCCAAGTAATGCCATTTGGTCTCACCAATGCACTAGCAGTGTTCATGGATTTAATGAATCGGGTATGCAAGCCATACTTTGACAAGTTCGTGATTGTATTCATTGATGACATCTTAATCTACTCGCGTAGCGAAAAAGAGCATGCTGAACACTTGAGAACCATTCTGGAGTTACTCAAGAAAGAAAAGTTGTATGCCAAATTTTCCAAATGTGATTTTTGGATTCCCACCGTTCAATTTCTAGGCCACATCATCAATAGCCGAGGTATCCACGTAGACCCTGCCAAGATCGAAGCAGTTAAAGGTTGGGCATCACCCACCACTCCAACTGAAATTCGTCAATTTCTAGGTCTCGCTGATTACTATCGAAGGTTTATAGAAAAAATTTCCAAGATCGCAAAACCCTTGACAGAACTCACTCAGAAAAACAAGAAGTACATCTGGGAAGAGAAACAAGAGTCAGTGTTTCAACTCCTGAAACAAAAACTCTGTGAGGCACCAATCTTGGCACTACCGTAAGAAAGTGATGACTTTGTAGTGTATTGTGACGCATCTCATCATGTTTTAGGTGCGGTACTAATTCAAAGAAACAAGGTTATATCCTATGCCTCATGACAACTCAAAAAGAATGAAGAAAACTATACCACTCATGATCTAGAATTAGGAGCAGTAGTCTTTGCTCTTAAAATTGGAGACACTACCTGTACGGTACAAAGTGCACGATTTTCACCGATCATAAGAGTCTTCCGCACATACTGGATCAAAAGGAGCTGAACGTGAGACAACGCCGATGGTTGGAATTACTCAACGACTACGACTGTGAAATTCGCTATCACCCCGGTAAAGCGAATGTCGTGGCCGATGCATTGAGCAGAAAGGAAAGAATCAAACTCCTTAGAGTCCGATCTCTAGGAATGAAAATTTGTTCACCACTCCCATCTCAAATCCTCATAGCTCAATTAGGAGCTCTTCAAGAAGACAACCGACCTCATGAAAAGATTTATGGCATGTTGAAAAGTGAAAACGGATTCGTAAAAAGATCTGAAGGAATGCTATGTTTCAAAGAAAGATATTGGGTTCCTCTCTATGGAGGTATTCAAGATCTTATCATGAATGAATCCCACAAATCCAAATCACTGGTACAGAATGTGGATTTAGTCACACATGCTGTTTTTTGAACAGCCACACAGTCGCTTTTTAATGTGACTAAATGTACCAGAATAAAATAAACAGCCACACTTGATCCGACTTGTGAGACCATTTCGGAATTACATCTGAGGCTACATCCACACATTTGAATATTTTCGTGACTATACGTATCTGGTAAAAAAAAATTAGATTTTTTAGTCACTTATAATTTGGGATATGTGACGGATACAAATACGGTTGAAACATTATTCACACTATATATATACATATGTGACAAATATATGTCACGCAATTGAAAAGTGTGACCAAAATCCATATATGGTCACACGAAGTAATTGTGTATGTGGCTAAATCATATACTCAAGTTTGTCACACATTATTTAAGCGTGACTGCTAGTTTTTGTTGAAAATTTAGCCACATATGAATTTGAAATGTGTGACAACTGAAAAGTAAGTTTGAAGCATAGTCACGATATGCATTTAAAAGTGACAAATATATGTCACACACTTGAACAGTGCGACCAAATTTCATATATGGTCACACTAAACCATAGGCATACATGATTAAGTGTGACCATAATTCGATACAAATGGTCACGTAAGTTAATATGTGTGTCTAAAGTTAAGTAAGTGTTTTCCTGCCTATTCCTAATGTGTATGGTCACATTTAATTGTAGCACAATCATGTGACTATAGGCTATACAATAGTCACACCATACCACAAATGTGCATCTAAATTATGTTTATGGCCACATTATAAGGGTAATATATGTGACCAATACATTGAAAATAGTCACACTGTGAAATATTCATGTGACTAATATGTATAGCAAAATGTGAACTCAGTTATCATTAACCTTGATATTAGTCACATTGAGTGTTTGTGTAACTAAATTCAAGATGTTACATATGGTCACATGAAGTATTTATTTAGGTGTCTAAATCATAGAGTCATATTTTGAGTTCAGACTGTTAGTCATGACTCTTCATTTAATTTGCCCCATTACAATGCTAGAATTTTATAGTCTATCTAGTTTAATGCAGTAGTATGTAAGTATGTTACTTGCCCCTAGGAACCAGATTACTTGACTTTCTAAAGTCAATTTTCAACTTTATAATGAAGTAACATGTTACTAAAGTGCCTGCAAGTGCATATACATGATAAATGGAAACTGCAAATACAATAAAGCTTGACTGCAAGTGGATATATAACAGTGAAAACCGCAAAATTTTTCATTGCCATTGAAAAGCTTGACTTTTTTGAGTCAAAATCCATTACAACAGGCTAAATTACAGGAACAACTATTTAATACTAAAACAGCTATTCATCTAACAGTACTAACTTAACAATACCAGCAGTAACCTTGCACTTAGCCTTGAGAAGCAGTCTTAACTTCAACCAGCAGCCTTAACAGTTACACTAGCAGTCTTAACTTGCAGCATGACATGCTTCACTTGGATTTTCGTATAACAATACCTTCAATGTCGGTTCGATAGTAGTCACTTCGTGATTCCTTGCCCAAGTCTTCTTTATATACACGTGGCAATACGTTTTCATTTTCCTCGTGAATGACTGTACTAAACTCCTCATCGACTTCGTCATATGTATCTTTGTAATTCTTGGTAGGTGTTTTAAAGACAATGGACAAATTTTTCTGTGCCTGGTCTTTCACATAAAACACTTGTGTTGCTTGTGACGCTAATATGAAGGGATCATCCTTGTGGCCGAAAGTATTCAGGTCTACCAACGTATAACCAAGAGTATCGCGTTTGACCCCATGAGTTTTGCGATTAACCCAATCACATTTGAAAATAGGAATTTGCCTGAAACGGTAATCTAGTACCCATATCTCTTGTAAAACCCCATAATAACATGTTTTTCTTGTGGTTGCAACTTCTTTGGATATGTGAACATCTACTGCCTCAACACTAACCCCACTGTTCTGGTAAACTATGCCATCATTACTTTTCGTACGGAATGTATACCCATTGATGTTATAAGCCTCGTATTTCACTACGCTGGCGCGTGGTCCAAATGATATCCACCTCACAGTTTCTGATACACTATCATTGGATATCGCTAACTCTCTCTTAACCTGAATGTCATTACAAGTATATATTACCTTTAAATTGCAGGAACAACAAACAAACAATTAAAGAATAGGAGTGTTTGGGATAATGAAATGGTGTGCTGGTCGACCTCTATCTAATGTCATATACAGGAGGGACAATTATGATGATAGCAACAAACAAACAATTATAAACAACATACTAATTACCTCTTCGAGTAACCACTTAGCAAAAGATTTACTGTGCTCATTCTCCAGCAATGCAATTTTTTTACCCGGGTTTTTTCTTTTCAAAACTTCCTTGTGTCGCCTAAAACAAATAAATGTCTTTGATTATTATATTTGATAGAACATTTTAAGCAACGAAATCGACATGTGTTAGTGATACTTACTCGATATACGGTTGAATTTCATCCGTATTTTGTATTACATACAAATGTGCTTTCTGAAAGGATTCTCTGGAAACTTCACTTGGTTTGCCGGCCGACAATGGCTTTCCGTCCTCATCTTCATTGGTTACATGTTTATCAGCTGGGATACCAATAGTTTTCATGGTTTTATGATATTAGCTAAAAAACTCTATTGTTTCTTCCGTGATAGTCTCCTCGGCAATGCATCCCTCTGGTCTATTTCTGTTTCGCACATGTCCTTTAATAACCTTCATACATTTTTCGAAGGGATACATCCACCGAAAGCATATGGGACCACATAATTTTACCTCCCTAGTTAGGTGCACAGTCAAGTGTATCATAATATCAAAAAATGCCGAAGGAAAGAACTTCTCGAGTAGGCACAGTGTAACAGCAAGTTCTTCTTGCATCTTATCTAGTTCTTGCAAGCTGATTTCTTTCCTACATATAGATTTACAGAAAAAGCAAAACCTGATAATAGCATATCGTGTGGGCGGGTGCATGACTGAACGTATAGCAATGGGTAAAAACTCTTGCATTAGCATGTGATAGTCATGCGATTTAAGGCCAATGAGCTTCCTATCATTTAGGCTGACCAAACTAGAGAAATTTGAACAATAGCCTTATGGTACCCTGATGTTGCTTAACGTTTCACAAAAGATGTCTTTTTCAACATTCGTTAATGTGTAACCTGCTGGAGGTAGTGTTGTTTTGTCTGCTTCTTGCCTAGCAAACAACTCTTCTTTTATCCCCAACTTTTCCAGATCCAGTCGAGCATTCATTCCATAATTTTCTTTCCAGGAACATTCAGCAAAGTTCCGAGTAGACTCTCACCAACATTCTTTTCTACATGCATGAAGTCAATACAATGCGGAACAGAATGATGCCTCCAATACCTTAGCTTTCGATACCAAATGTTGAATTTCTTCCAATATGCTTCATTTGCTTGGCTTGAACTACCCTCTTCTTTTGTTGTTTTCCTTTTCTGCTTTTTAATCTTCCCACCTCTGCCTCTGGTATCTTCTTGGTTTTTTGAGGTTTTTCCTTTTCCCCACTTATTTTCAATATGTTGTACCTCGTTGTATATTTGTTCCCCGGTCAATGGATTTGGAGCATGACGTGATTCTTCTTGTCCATTAAACGCCTTCCTTTGCATTCTGAACGGATGGTTGTATGGTAGATATCGTCTAAGACTAGCATAACTTTGCTTGGATGAGGCGGAAAGTCTAACACAGTGTGTATCTTTCACACATACTACACAACCTTTGAATCCACTGTATGGGCAGCCACATAATGTACCAAGTGCAGGGTTATCATTTATCGTCCATAACACAACGGCACGCAGATTAAAGTTTTCTTTTTTAGAAGCATCATATGTATCAACCCCTTCCTCGAATAAGGTATTCAGATCATCAACCAACGGTTCTAAAAATACATCGATATCATTTCTAGGGTATCCCGATATCAATACCAAAAGCATGATAAACTTTCTTTTCATACACAACCATGGAGGAAGGTTGTATATGACAGATAAAACTGGCCATACACTGTGATGCCTATTTCCTGAGTTGACGTCAACCCCATCAGCCGATATTCCTAGCCGTAGATTTCTCGGATCTTCAGCGATTTTGGGGAATTTTTCATCTATGGTATGCCATGCCTGTGAATCTCTGCGGGGTGACGTAAAACACCATCTGTTATCCTCCTTGTTGCGTGCCATGTTAGATCTTCTGAAATACTTTCTAACTTAAAGAGGCGTTACAGTCTTGGTATAATTGGAAAGTACCACATTACCTTTGCCGGAATGTTTTCGTACACTTTATGTGTCTTACTATCCACCTTCCATCTTGATGTCCCACAAGTTGGACAAACAGTCAACTCCTTGTTAACCTTCCAGTAAAGAATGCAGTTGTTGCTACATACATGTATCTTTTTGTATCCTGATCCCATCATTCTCACTAGTTTTTTTGCCTCATAAGTTTTTTCAACCATTTCGTTGCCAGCAGGTAGCATCTTTTTCAACAATCCTAGTAATTCAGTAAAGAACTTATCAGAAACTCCATACTTACCCTTCAAGTTGAGTAGTTTAACTATTGCGGACAACTTTGTGAAGTCAGGACATCCTTCGTAAAGTGGCTTCTCCGCGTCTAATAATAGTTGTTGAAACTTGGCAAGGTTAGCCTCATCAAAACATTCTTTTGTAGCATTAACCATGTTTACTGTTGCTGGGCCATCTGTTGGAATTTCTGGAACAAAATCTATGTCGAAATCCGTGTCGTCAACAAACTCCTCTGTTGTAGAATTAACAGGTATTTGGGCAGTTGTTGCTTGCTCATCATTTTCTCCATGTTTATCCCATTTTGTGTAGCTTTGATTAATCCCGTGGCTGAATAAATGGAACTGCACATCCTCCACTTTATGCTCTATGCGGTTTAAACATGAGATACACGGACATGGCATCTTAAGCTGTTGTTTATTACCTCGTGGGTCGATTTTCCTCATCTTCTGCAAGTTGTGTTCTGCATACTGAATAAACGCTTGTACTCCAGCAAATCAGGCAACTTGGGAAGAAATCCAAGAAAAGAAGAGAAAGGGAAAAGGCCCAATTGAACTCACTAAGGGTAAAGGGAAAAGGATAATTGGCTGAGCTTTACTAGTCTTGATGTTATGATGCTACTGTAACATGTACTATGTTTTCTCCTTGTATGTAATCAACTATGCAATCAACAATGCATCTATGTATGCAGAATTTTGTTATGTAATAACAGTTGGTTTTTCAAGTTGAAGATGCTATTTTTCATTCATGTTAAACCCAAAATACAACTTTAAAAAACTATATATCCTACAAGTCACAAATTAAACCAATATAAGCATCAAATCATTTGTGTATAATTACAATGGACAGTGGGTATTGTAGTGGGCAGAATTTGCTATCTTTATAATTGTAAAAAAATAATTTCGAGAATAATATAATTTCACCATTGCATAAAAAATAAATGATTTCCTAATTAAAAAATTACCTAATTTAGATCTAAATGAACCTCCCTTCGTTGTTGATGGCCAGACCGGCGAGTGGTGGATGGTGAGTGGTGGCTGTGATTGGTTACTGGTGAACGGTGGATGGTGACTGGTGGCTGTGATTGGTGAGAAATGTGCGAAATTTGAAATTTGCTGAAAAAAATATGGGGGCTTTAATTTTGAAATTTGCTGAAAAAAATATATATGGGTGGCTTTTTAAAAAAATATGGGGGGCTTTAATTTTGAAATTTTCTGAAAAAAAATGGGGGCTTTTTAAAATTTTTGGGGAGGGAAATACCAAAAAGGAAGCCACAGCCCACAGGTATCGAACCTGTGACCTCCCCCTTCACAACACCAACAACTCAACCATCTCCGCCCTTGGGTCTTTTTCGATGATTCCTTCTTTTGTATTCCTCTTATAGACTATCTGTTTTATTAAAGAAAATTGTTACAAAATCCAAATATCTTCTATACAAAGTTAAACCTGTTAGTACAACGTTAAACCTAGCAGAACTAATATTTACACAAGCAGTAATAACATTATTTCCTTTTTGCTTGTCTGAAGATCTTTCTCAGTAACTCTCTTGCCATTACTGAGTCTTCATCAGTAACTGTGAGCTTAGCATCTAACATAACAAATAAGCTAGCTGCCCTTAATGGATAATCTTTTTCTATCAGCATGTAGACATCCACTCCATTCTTTGTAGATACATGGTGAACACCACATGTATCATACAGTCTCCATTTTGTACTCAACTCATGAGCTCGAAAATTCCATAAGATATCTTTTAGATCAGGTTCATACAACCTCTTCAATTCCACCCATAGCTCATTTTCTTTGTCTTGTATACGATCTGTAGATCTGAACATTTCTTGAACCAGACTCCATAGATCGTCCAAGTCTTGACTATCAAAAATCTTCAGCATATCTTCAAAATACTTATAAATTTCTGAGTGTCCTCCTACCCTGATTATCTTCCAAGCTTCCCCAAATGTATCTTTGTGTATCTCCAAATCAATAATTGGATGTTTAGCTTGAATAGGATGATGAATATCCAATGCTTCTGGGATTATAACAATCATATGCTGCTTGAGTCTTTCGTCAGTTAATTCCTTTGTTGTTTCTTCTTCCTCTGCTGTAGGTACTTCTTCTTCACCAATCTTCTGTTTCTTTGAAGATTCAGACTCCAATATTATACCATATCTTCTTGTAGTTCTACATGGTTTTTCTGTTCCCATGGGAGTAAATGTGTTCATTCTTCTGTAAACCCTTTCAAACTCACTCTTGATCTCCTCAAAACTTCTACCTTGGAAATGCTTCCTTTTGTATCCAGCCATGTTCATCATGTAAACACACATGGTGTGTCTTTGCTCAGCTTTACTTGGTGGTTTACTCCTCTTTTCTTTGGCTTTTTGTTCTGCAGCAGACTTTCTTCTGGAATTTATTAGTTCAACAAGTTGTCTTGACTTCTCATCAATGGACAACACTTCATCTGCTCTGAGTTCACCAATATTTGCCTTTAAAACATCATCAGCATCAATCATATACTGAACTTCTTGAGCGTGATCAAACATTGCTTGAGTTGCTTGATTTGCAAGTCTTGTTTGATCAAGGAAATTTGCAATATCATAAATTTCTGATCTTTCATCTTCCTGTGCTTTATTAGCTACCTCTGCATCAAAACTAATGCCCTTTCCTTTATCTGCCCTTTGCTTTCTATCATACACATCCATATCTTGTTGATGAGAAGTACCAATATTTTCAGCATCCAAATCTTCTTCACCCATATCTTGCCTCCCCTGAAACTCAACATTCTGTTCAACCAAAGAAATATTGGGGTCTTGATCAATATCAGCTGTCTTCCTCCCCTGTTTGGAAGAATCATCCATGTTATCATCTAAATCATCATCATCTGAGCTTGTAGACTCCACAATACTTGCCTTTCTCTTTGCTTTTAGTGACTTGACTTTAGACTGCAATTTTTTCACTTTTTCAATGACCTTCTTGTAAGTAGTACTATACAACTACTTTGTCTCCTTGAGTTCTTGCTTTGTCTCCATGAGTTCTTTCTCCAACCCAGTAACCCTTTGATTCAATTTTGTTAATACTAATAATTATCCTAACCAATACAACAACTACTAGGAATGATCAAAGAAATAAGAGTGGAACATGTAATATTAGCTTCATATAAATCACACACTTAAAACAATGATACAAACCCTAAATGACTACAATACCTTGAGAGCACCTTAAGAACACCAACCTCTTAAGTGAGGATGGGAGGTTCTATTTATAGTTTTTGGAGATGGATGGGCTTGGACTTGGGTGGGCTATTACATGGGCTTCTTTAATACAATACATAACATAAAAGCTTAAGTCCAAGCCCTATTGACTAAATATACTAATTACACAACGACACGTTTAATACAATAAATAACGACAATGACCATCGCTTTTTATAAATCCTAACAATCTCCCCCTAAGGGATGGTCATTCAAATGTTGCTCGGAGTGAGTTGGTCTTTTGTCTTCATTTCCATGTGCTTCGTGTGTCGTTGTATAATAGTCTTTGTTCTTGTTCCTTCATGCTATGTGATCTTCAAAGAATCGTCTTTGTGGATGTTCTTGCCTTCAATCAGTATCTTCATGTGATTGTGACGTCGTGACCTTCAACATACTCATGCCTCTTCTCCTTATGCTAACAATCTCCCCATAATCTTTCATCATGTGACATATGAACTTGTTCTTGACATCTTGATTAGCCTCTTGACTTTGTTGTTACACTTTGTCATTAACTTGATCTTTTTGTCTTGAACCTTTTACACTTGAGCTTTGTAGGGGATGTTCTTCATAAGTATGAGTATGCTGAGGTGAAGATGTTTGATGTATCAGATGATGGTGGATGAACGTTCGTCGGTAGCTGCATATAACAGTTAGCAATAATACGTCAAGCACTTACAGATTTGAACTTTGAGATTGTCAACAGCATAGTGTGAAGACTTTCTCTAATTCAAACCCAGGCCGTTCTGAACCGGATACCCCCGAGAGGGTTTACACGGACACACCGAAGTGCACCCACGATTCAGTGAGTCACTGGAGATCACCCCACGACTATAGACCGTTTGAAGCACGTAACCATCATGATGTAAATGGCAAGATTTGTAGATCTCATTAAGACTCTTACAACTTGTGCTCTTTTTGGAGAACACAAGTGTATCATTTTAGAAGTGTTCCTAATGAGATATTTTGATGAATCTCATGGCTCTAGACTCTATTGTGCATTTTGGTTTTTAGTCGTCGGAGGCATGGAGCAGAGTGCCACCTTTTCAATATCAACACATCTCGGAGTGAGAGGCCGATAGATTATGCAGTGTTCTCCGTGTGAAATGAAACAAATATCTTTTAAGAGATATCTGAGTGGCTAGGAGGGGTGGTGCAGTGCGTCACTGGGTCCATGACGTCTTGTCTTCAATATCAGTATCACCTTAGTGAATACCGATAGCAGAAGTATTGACCCGGTTTCTGCCCTAAGTTTTCATGGAGGGCTATTTCTTTTCACCCTTTCAATCAACTTTTCTTTTTCATTCTTCAACCCCTTCTTTCCCTTTCTCATTTACTCCTTTTTTCAATCTCACCTAAGGACTTCTAATTCTAATCTATTGGAATTGTCCTTGGGTAGATCCCTCCGGCTCTGGCGGATCATAGGACGGTTTTCCTAACCTTAGTCACCTTATAACTCCATGACTATCCTAGATTTGCCATAAAACCTTTTGAAAATCTCTCAAAGTGTTTATGAATAAGCACATTTAGTTAGCACTTTGAGAGTTTTATATTTTTGAAATACTCCCCCTTCACATGTGCTCATGCATTTTTAACTAAAATTGCACATGTTGGGTAGAGTTCGCACATTTTGAATTGATTGACTTTCAATGAACATGACCTTCGCGAGACACGCTTACATCACTAGTTAGACTAGCTTGAAATTATTACCCATCCCGGTCATATTCAAAGATCATCTCTCGAATTGGTACATTCTACTCAGACAAGTCCTTTGCGAGACACGTTTACATCACTGGAAAACCAGCTTGAAATTATTACCCGTCCCGGACTAGTCTTTTCGATAATGGACATTAAGTTTCGTCAATTCGAGGGTTAGAACTGAGTCTGTCTGGAGAGCATACTTTGAGATTCTACTAACATTGATCACATTTTAATCACGTCCTCTCCCCCTCAAAAATAGTATTGATATTTTTGATATCAACTGATTAAAATGAAAGTGTTTTTGGAGAGAGACGGATTTTTAGCATGAAAATGGAACATTTTGCATTTTTTTTTAATTTTTATACTCCCCCTTAAAGAAAGCATATTATAAAACATTTGAGTTTCAAGAGGGAGTTTCTTGAGCACAAAATTTGAGAAAGATTTTGAAAAATCTTTTTGAAAAATCTTGATCATGTGCTCAAGATTCATTTTGATTTGCCCTTAACATTACGAGTCCTGATCGGATATAATCAGAAGTCATCAATGTAGCTCGGGTTCCGTACTGAAATGTACGAAAGCCGTAATGAAGAAAGTTTTGAGAACGACATGTTTTAGAAAATGTTTAAATGAACTCTCGCTCAAGCATCTGTACATGCCCGTATCATTGTTGAATGACATTTCTAGGTACGTACAGAATATTGATTTATACAAGAGACATGTCGTGAGAAGAATATTTTTGAATTTTGTATTTTATATTTTTTATGTCTTTTTGAAATTTTATATTTTTATATTTTGTTTTTGTTGGTTTTTCAAATTTTTTATTTTGTTTTTCAAAAATATTTACATGCGAAGCATTTGGAAATAAATTCAAGAAGATTCGGGAAGACTGGCTAACTCTGCGGGAGTTAGGCTTCGCAAGCCAATTCGACGAACTAAGTTATCAAACCGCTCTTGTGGGAGGGCTTTAGTAAATAGATCGGGGAGTTGGTATTCAGTCCCCACGAAAAATAATTCAACAGTACCCTCTTTGACGTGTTCCTTTATGAAGTGGTAGTGGACTCTAATATGCTTGGTCTTGGAGTGCTGAACTGGATTGCACGAGATGGCTATGGCACTTTTTGAGTCACAATACATAGGTATGTGGTCGAAAGAGTAGCCATAATCTGTGAGTTGTGTCCTCATCCATAGAACTTGGGCACAACACGCAGATAGAGACACATACTCGGCTTCTGCGGTTGAAAGCACTGTGCAGTCTTGTTTCCTTGATGACCAGCCTACTAGCTTCTCTCCCAAAAATTGTGCTCCTCCGGATGTACTTTCTGCGGTGACTTGACAACCAGCATGATCGGCATCTGCAAAGGCTGTTAGATTGAACTCCGAATCCTTCGGATACCAAAGTCCCATGTTAATGGTTCTTCGAAGGTACTGAAAGATCCGTTTAACCTCTTTGAAGTGAAGTTCGGTAGGCCTTGCCTGAAACCGTGCTAATAAACAAACAGCAAATTGTATATCGGGTCGGCTAGCAGTTAAGTACATGAGAGACCCAATCATGCTCCGATATTTCTTCGGATCAATGGGTTTCCCATATAAGTCAGCACCGATTTTGGGTGAGGTGACCATTGGAGAACCAACAGAGTCACAATTTTCCATTCTATGTTTCTTTAAAATCTCAATTGTATATTTCGCTTGATTAATGAAAATACCATGATGGGATTGATGGATTTGAAGTCCAAGGAAGAATTTTAATTCGCCCATCATAGACATTTCAAATTTACTTTTCATGAGATTTGCAAAAAGTTTTGAATGTTTCGGATTAGTGGACCCAAAGATTATGTCGTCCACATAAATCTGAACAATTAAAATGTCATCATTAAACTTTTTGGTAAACAAGGTCGGGTCAATTGTTCCTTTAGAGAAATGATTTAACAGCAAGAAAGATGAGAGTTCATCGTACCATGCCCTTGGGGCTTGTTTTAGACCGTAGATAGCCTTTTTGAGCTTGTAGACGTAGTCGGGATGATCTTTGTCAACGAATCCATCTGGCTGACTCACGTACACCTCTTCCTTCAGAGTTCCATTCAAGAAAGCCGTCTTGATATCCATCTGATAGACCATGATGTTCTTGTGAGCCGCGTATGCTAAGAAAATCCTGAACGCTTCAAGTCTAGCTACTGGTGCGAATGACTCATCAAAATCGATTCCCTCTTCCTGTCTAAATCCCTTGGCCACGAGACGAGCTTTGTTGCGAATTACAGTCATCTCTTCATCCTTTTTATTCTTCCATATCCACTTAAGATCAATGACAAGTTTGTCCAGAGGTCTCGGCACTAAATCCCAAGTGTCATGAAGTCGATATTGGAGAAGTTCTTCCTGCATTGCTTCAATCCATGCATCGTCTGACATTGCTTCCCGAATGTTCTTTGGCTCTTTTAAACTAACTGAGCAGGCAAAGATGCACATATCACAATCGGTAGCGAGTTGTCTTCTCGTCTGTACTGGCCTAAAAGGTTCACCAATGACATGTTCTATTGGATGGTCTTTAGTCCACTTTAACGTTGAAGGGTATATTGAATCTAACGAATGCGTGTTTGATGGTTCATATAACCGAGAAGAAGATTCAGCAGATTCCATAGCAAATGGGTTTTCAAATGGTTCTTCTTCTTCTAACACAGCATCGTTTTGGTATGGTTCTTCTTGATTTGGTGTTGTTGGGTTTTG
Organism: Artemisia tridentata subsp. tridentata; assembly: GCA_021014915.2. Classification (NCBI taxonomy): domain Eukaryota; kingdom Viridiplantae; phylum Streptophyta; class Magnoliopsida; order Asterales; family Asteraceae; genus Artemisia; species Artemisia tridentata. The sequence continues at coordinate 175,845,762 of CP139501.1, read as the reverse complement.
CTCATCAACTGTTGGTAAAACAGTCTCAATTACTGGAGTGGCAGGAGTAGATGTAGATGATATTGACATGGAGGGAGTTGGTGCTTCAGCTTCAATTGTAGTAGATGCATCTTGTGGTGGTAGTGATGGTTGTTGTTGAGCGGGTGCAGCGGAACGTTGTTGTGATGTATCTATTGAAGCTCCACCATAGTATTCATCATACATAAACTCGAAGAAATTTTCCAGTTCTTGATTTGTAGGTTTATCAGTGTTAGTTGACTGAGCTCCTTGGGGTGTGAGTCCTGAACTAATGTGTCCAGAAGTTTGACTTTGGGGTGCGGGTCCTAATCCGATACGATTAGAAGCCATAGGGTTAAGCGCGGGTTCTAGAGCGAGTCTCTCAGAAGCCATTTGTGAAATCTCGTCAAACTTCACATTCATCGTCTCCATTACTCTTTTAGTTCTTCTGTTATACACCCTGAATGCCCTCGAGTTTTCTGAATACCCAATGAAGATACCAATATCACCCTTAGCTTTCAGTTTCCCCAGATCTTCTCTGTCGTCGTAGGATAGAACAGAGCGCCAAATACATGAAGGTAAGAGATGTCGGGTTTTCTGTTGTCCACTAGTTCGTATGGGGTTTTATTGAATCTTGGATGGATTAGGGATCGGTTTTGAGTAAAACAGGCAGTTGAAATAGCATCAGCCCATAAGAATAACGGTGCACTGGAATAGATCAGCATTGTGCGAGCAGCTTCCACAAGCGTTCTATTTCTTCTTTCAACTACTCCATTCTGCTGTGGAGTTCTGACTGCTGATGTCTGGTGAGTAATTCCAGTTTCTTCAAAATATGTTCGTAACTCCTGATTTGTAAATTCCGTGCCATTGTCAGTTCTTACAATCCTAACTGGAGCTTGAAGTAGAACTTGAATTCGCTTCAGAAAGGTGATGATGATTCCAGGTACTTCGTCTTTTGATCTCAAAAACCTTACCCATGTATATCTTGAGTAATCATCGACAATCACAAGAATATACTTCTTCCCATTGATACTCTCAACTCGCATTGGGCCACATAAGTCCATGTGCAATAGATGTAACTTATCAACCGAACTGGGAACGGTTTTAGGTTTATAAGTTTCCTTTTTGCTCTTTCCTTGTTCACATGATGGACATAAGTGTTCTTTGGTGTATTTGAATTTAGGGAGACCGGTGACGATGTTGTCTTTAGCAAGCTTTGTTATCGTGTCAAAGTTGAGATGGGAAAGGCGTCTATGCCACAACCAGGATTTAGTGTCGTCAGCTCTTGTCATAAGACAAATTGGTAATGACGAGGCCATTTGGTTTATGTCGATAGCATAAAGATTGGTGCCACGATTTCCGGTTAAGAGATCATCACCAACCAAGTTCCTAACGAAACATGTATTTCTTCTGAATGCAACCTCTAAATCCGCATCACAAAATTGTCCGACGGAAAACAGGTTTGTGTCCCAATCCTTCGACATAGTAAACTCGAGTGATTAAAAAATTCCCAAACTGTAGATCTCCATAACCCAGAATAGCTGCTACATGATCATTTCCAAACCGAACTGTTCCCATGAACTTCCATACAAAGTTGATCAGCAGCTTCAGATTCCCGGTCATGTGCTTGGAGCAACCCGAGTCGACGATCCAAAGACATATTTCGATAACCTGCCAATAACAGATGATTGTGCATTTGGAAACCGTTTATCATTTGGTTCCATGGGGTTAGGGATAACAGGAGAAATACAATCATAGACGGTTTTTACTGGTTCTTCCTTAGCCATTTTTATTCTACCATTTTCTAGACTGAATTCTCTACCCGTTGGAATCCATACGCACATCTTAAGATAGACTTTGCAATAAGTCTTTGAATGTATCTAGTCTTAGCAGTATTTTCTGAAGGAACATCTTTCTTAGCAGGCTTATCATTCACATGCACAACATTAGAAACAATATCATCACACACATTTTCAGACAAAGATTTCTTGTTCATTAAACAAACAGGTTCATTACATGTACTAGAAATATTGTCTTTAACATTACATTCAGATGACATAAGTTTCTTCTTGGAAAGCGATAAAATCCTAGGGTGTTCTTCTACTTCTTTCGTTTTATTCTTGGTTTCACTCTTAGAAGCAGGCGCGACTCTATTCCTTGTATTGCTCCTAGGCTTTGGTCTGCTGCTCTTAGAGGTACTTTCTACTCCTGTAGAAGGTGAGGCACACTCATTAGGATTTATCTTGTTGTCCTTTGAATCAGTGTTAGCTTTCCTAGTCTCTTTTGGATTTTCCTTAACATTTTTGTCTATCGCCCTATATGTTTTAGATGTAGAGGTAGATGCAATAGTGGTACTAATCCTATAAAGTCTAGGTGCTATCACATTTGGTGTTTCGACAACTACTTTCTCTTTTGCTTTTTCTTTGGGCAAGGGTGAAGGAGCAGATTGTGAAATTGACATTTTTGGTTTTGCAATAATTTCTTCACCCTTCCCTTTTTGACATTCAAGCTGAGACTTCAAAAGATCAATTTGTTTTTGCATTTCATTGTAAGAACGTTCATACGACATTTTATCATACTTGCATTCTTCCTTTTTCTTATCCAGTTGTTTAAAATATGTGACATTTTCTTTTTCAAGCTTTGCAAGAGCATTTTCACATTTTGAAACAATTTGAGAAGTCTCAGCTCGAAGTCTTTCATCGTCTTCGACAGAATACATTTGATAAATAATGGACATAATATCAGTTGAAAGAGCTTCTTCAGAGAGTGCGTCATTTTGTTTTTCCAAAACTTTGATTTTTTCAATGTTTTCATTGGCTTCAATTACCAAGGATTTGTGGTCCTTGATAAATTCAGTTACTTCTTTGATAATTGCGTTCTCAACATGAATTGCTCTTGCATGTATGCCAGATAAAATGGGAGTAATTTCTGTTTCGAACATCTTTTTCTGTTCAGTTTGAAAACTTGAAAAACAATCGTTGATTTTAGTATTAGTTTTGGTTGCCACAACATCTTGAAGCATTTCAACTCTCCTTTTAAGATCGGCCAATAGTATTCTAGCTTCACTTGCGGAAGTGTCGGTAGAGTACATTTGTTCGATGTTAGAAAGGTGTTTTGACACAACTTTGAATTTTGCGGCAGCCACTGGTTTTTTGAAAAACAAGGGTGACTCCTTTTTAACAAGATGAACACCAGCAAGTTTGTTTGCATCATTATAATCAATTGGTTTGATTTCTCTATTTAATTGTCTCATTTTGTTTCGACTCTCTTTCGTAAGCTCAATCGTTTCATACGAATCATAACAAGTAGGTGGATCATGCACATCATTTATAAGATTACCATTAAATAGCACATTCTGTTTTTGCTGAGCTTTCTTGAAATAACAAGGGTTTTCACAACCGAGAGCCATTTTCTTTCTTGTATATAAAATCGGGTTTTTGTCGTTCATTAACATATTAATCGTTTGAGTTGAATGACCCGTTTTTACAAGCAATTCTTCCAACTTTTTAATAGTTTCCTGTTTGTCAAGTACTTCATCAAGAAGTTCATCTTCTCATTTTGAAAACTTTGTATGCAACTCTTTCTTCTCTTTTTCAAGATCAGAACAAGTTGATTTTTGTTTAGAAAGTTGGTTGGTTAATTCAGAAATTTCTGCTTTTAAGGATTTAATTTGCTTGTTCAATTTAACATCAAGAGTGTCGTATTTGATTTGCAAATGTTTCTCCCTTGAAACAGAATCACTGTAACCATTTTCAAGTTCTGACAGTCGTTTGTGGTGAAATTCAAAAGATTTTTCATTCACCTTGTATCTCTCAAGCTCAGTGGTCAATTTTTCATTAGCGGCCTTAACATCGCTATTGATCTTTTTGACCTTTTCAATTTCAATACCACAATTTTGCAATAATGATTCAAATAAAGCACGTGTTTCCTCTTCATTCTCAGTATGCTGTGACTCGAAGCCTTCATTAGGATCCATATCTGGAGTAGCCAAATTAGTATTACTATAACTTGGGGAGTCCATATATGTATCGTAAATGGGATTAGGAGTCGCAGGATGCTGTTCATTCTGAGGTGACATATCAAACATCTCATTATTGTGACATGTAGTATATGTAGGTACCTCAGATATCACATTAGCATCATAAGTAGGAGGTGTTTCAGAATCCGTGTCATATTTAACCTCTTGAAGATTTGCCATGAAGATGCAGTTGGCATCGATATCCTCCAAATCCTCTGCATCATCCATCAGTGCCATGAAATCATTTTCCTCAGCACTTAACTGAAACCCTGCCTTGTCCTTCTGAGCTAAGAGCAAAGCTTTCTGAAGATACTCGGGATCTTTCTTTTTTGGCTTGGAGGGACAGTTTCTTGCCATATGACCAGTACCCTGACAGGTGAAACATTTCAACACATTTCCTTGATTCATATTCCCAACATTCCCAGCAACTTGAGCAGCAACATTCCCAACCTGATTTCCCATATTCTGACCTCTTCTGTTTCCAACAACTTGACCCATCTGATTCTGATTACCCATAAACTGACCCATCTGATTTCCCATATTCTGCCCTTGATTACCCATCTGAGGAGCATATCCCTGTTGATTTCCATATCCTCCAATCATTTGTCCTTGTTGACCCATGTTGAAACCCGGTTGAGCAAACTGCCTGTAGCGAGTATTCGATGAAATCCTTTGATTGTTGTTGGTAGGTGTGGAATAGCGTCCTTGAACAACTTTTGATAGAAGGGTAAATGCTTGAGTCAGTACAGACATGTCATCATTAGGATTGTATGGTGATTCTGGGTAAAATTGTTGTGGAATGACTTGTTGTTCTTGAGGATAGAATTGTTGTTGTGGGAAGATAGCAGTTTGTGGAGAGTATTCATGTGGCATGTAGTTCTGAGTGGGAGTTGATGATGATGTGTTCACTGTAGAAGGTGATGGTGACTGAGCAATTAATGCTAAAGGATCATGTTTTTTGGCAAGCATTTCTTTCCTAACCTCATCTGCCTCTTTCTGGTTTTGTTTCAAGAAATCATAGAGTTGATCATAGTTCACTTCATGAAGGTTCTTTGTCTGATTAACAATCATAACATATCGTCCCCATTCCTCTGGAAGGTTGTTAAGAAACTTGATGTTCTGGACAATCTGTTTTGGTGTTAAATTAGTCCTGATGAGCTCATTCTTGAGAGTGCAAAACCTTGTGTAGTAGATTTCAATTGGTTCAGCTGGAGTTGATGAAAATTTCTCCCATTCAGTTAGAAGCTTGTTTTCAATGTCTTGTTGACCAATTTCAGTTCCATGACATAGCCTCCTAACTCGTTCCCACATATCATAAGCAGTTTCACAGCTGTCAACAGCATAAAAGATCTCTTGTGGTAAACCAAGTTGAATTAGGTGCATGGCTAAGTCATCTGCTTCAATCTGTTTCCAATCCTCTTCTGTGTACTCTTCTTCTTTCTGAGTACGAAAGGATGGTTGAACAGCAGGTGTTAGATTGGGATCACCAGCTTCTTGAATCTGACGAGGTTTGAATGGACCATTCTTGATGGAGTTGATCAGGAGTTTGCCTTGTCCATTAGGTTTTGTTTTCAAGTAACGAAGCATACAGCTTGTCCATGGAAGATAACTGCCTTTTTCTAGCATTGGAGGACGGTTTTCAGCACCGGCTGCGTGGATGTCTTGTTGAGTAGTCATTGTTGTTGTTGAATGGTTAAGATGGTATTGGATCGGTTAAAGAACTAAGATACGGTTGGTTACTATTCACGAGTTTTGTTTGGTTAAAGTCCTTTGTCGTTGTCCTTGAATAGTCGTTGAGAAAACTTAATAAACCGAGAAAGTTGATAACTTGTGAGAAACTTGATAATCCTTGAGAAACTTGAGATTTAGAAACTTGATAAGTTCACAAAGTGGATAAACTTCAAACTTAATAAATCCCAAACTTGAAAATTACTCACAAAGTTACAAAGTTACAAAGTCACAAACACTTAAAGTCACAGAGTATTAGTCACATACCACACTTCAAAAGTTAACAAAAACAACACACCTCAAAAGCAATAGTTAAAATATTATGATATTATGAAACACGTAAAGCAAACTCGGAAAGCAAAGCACGTTTTATAAGATTATGCAACACACGTCAAACACATCACATGCAAACTCAATATAATACTAAGGTTACATGCAATCACACGCAATGCAACACACGTAATGCAACACACGTAATGCAACACACGTTACACATGCAAAACACATAGTATCTCAATACTATAAAATACTAGAGTCAATCTCAATATTAAGAAACAACACAAACACAGTAACTTGCTTCGATGAAGTGACTTGCTTCGACTAGAGAGAATGCTTCGAGTAGATCAAGTATGGTTTGACTAAAGTTTGCTTCGACTAACTGAAGTTGCTTCGACTAAATAATGCTTCGACTAAACGATATATGGCTCGACTAAATGAAGTTAAAGTTGTTCGATGATGAAGGTAACTCGTTCGATCAAAAAATGGTTCGATCAAAAAATTGTTCGATCAAGTGAAATCGTTCGACCAAATCGTTCGACCAAATCGTTCGAGCAAATCGTTCGACCAAATCGTTCGATCAAATCATTCGACCAAATCGTTCGACCAAATCGTTCGACCAAATCGTTCGATGAAATCGTTCGAAGTAATCGTTCGATGAAATCGTTCAATGAAATCGTTCGAAGTAATCGTTCGATGTAATCGTTCGATGAAATCGTTCGATGAAATCGTTCGAAGTAATCGTTCGATGAAATCGTTCGATGAAATCGTTCGATGTAATCGTTCGATGAAATCGTTCGACCAGCCGAAGAGAAAGTCTAACTCGACTACTCTTAAATCGTTCGATGAATGTAAATTGTTCGATCACTTGAAGCTTTGATGAAATATGGTTGTCGTTCGATGAAGCATAAACTTGAAAAAATGCAACAGAAATAATCAATGAAACAGATGACAAAAACAAAGACAAAGTCTTAATAAACAAAAAGTAAATAGTAACGTAGTGTAAAAAAAAACCGAATATAATCCTAGGCTTTAACTTTTTTATGCTCTTGATACCACTTGTTAATACTAATAATTATCCTAACCAATACAACAACTACTAGGAATGATCAAAGAAATAAGAGTGGAACTAGTAATATTAGCTTCATATAAATCACACACTTAAAACAATGATACAAACCCTAATGACTACAATACCTTGAGAGCACCTTAAGAACACCAACCTCCCAAGTGAGTATGGGAGGTTCTATTTATACTATTTGGAGATGGATGGGCATGGACTTGGATGGGCTTTTACATGGGCCTTTTTAATACAATACATAACATAAAAGCTTAAGTCCAAGCCCTATTGACTAAATATACTAATTACACAACGACACGTTTAATACAATAAATAACGACAATGACCATCGCTTTTTATAAATCCTAACAAATTTGGTACAAATATCCATCAATTCCTTTAGTGACACTCTGCCCTCATCACTGCCAGGTGTGTTACCTCCCGATCGAGGTGAATCATGGGGCATTTCCCCCATATTTGGTTGTGAGGCTGATTGAGAACCAGATGAACCTGTGGGTGTGTGATGGGACTCAACTGGGCTTGTTGATCCTTCACCCTGAATGTTTTGATTTTGAACCAACATTGTTTCAAAAAGTGGAACTACTATCCCATTAAACCCCCTAGAAGCCATGCTCATGTTACGGAACAGTTTTTGAGTAAGGCAAGGAGTTGGATAAACAATTTTATGAGATAGAAGCAAATTTTTTCGTCTATTCAAAACCGTTTGTATAAACCTTGGATACATTAAAAACTTGTATTTGTTATCCACATTTTTCACCATACCATCAAAAATTAATTTTGAAAAGTTGAAAGTCCTGTTTGTTGCTAAACAAATGAGAGCAGTTACAATATTGCTACTGAATTGCTCCCATGAGGTTTTCTTTGGACTTAAAAAATGAAATATGGTATGTATGAAGAATCTCCATTGTGGGGCAAAACATCCTTTTTGAAAAGTCAGAATTTGAGAAGATGTGTCATACCCCATTCGGGAAAGGTGATGAAAAATTTCAGTATTAGGCAAAGAACTAATACCATTTTCATCTGCTAAATGGAGATGCCTCCTAACAGATGCCTCAGTAATAGTTATTCTTTTGCCATCAACTGTTGCAATTAACTCTTTGTCTCCATGCTCAAATGTATTTATAGTAACAGTCCGCCAAAACTGTTTGATTTGAGAGACATAGATAGTAGGATTGACTGTAAGAGCATACCTGATGTGGGTAGTGTTTAGAAAATCTACTATCTGGTGGAAGTGTTGACTCCCTTCTGGTTTCTCCAAGAATGCAACCTGGTTATGCGTATCACAAAACTCTAAATTTGCCATGAAAATTGAGTAAATGCTTGATGAGAGTGCTGGGTTATGATTGGACTAACTTCAATTAATTGTTTCTCAAGTTTGAAGAAATAGTATAAATTATATAAAGAAAGAAAGTTACCCAATTTATGAAACCCTAACGCTCTGTTCTCGATTTTTTTTAAAGGAATGGAAGGGGATTAGAAGAGAAATAAAAAAGCGAAGTAATTGACAAAAGTTACCCACGGTTAGAAATAAACCACGGTTAAAACCCAGACAGTAGTAACGGCTACCCAGCAGTACAACGTTTTACGCTAGCAGAACAAAAGTTTGCCTAGCAGTAAAAACTTTGTGTATCCACTCCTTTAAAAAAAAAAAAGTAAAAACTTTGTGTATCCACTCCATTCTTAGTAGTATGATCGAACTCAAACATTCACAAGCAACCATAAACAATTAATTAAACATCAAATATTTCATTGATATTTTTTAAAGGCTACAACCATATATACATCTAATTATCCAACCTAAATAATAAACATACTAAAAACATAAAAAAACCATCATCCTAAACTGCTTCACTCCATTTCACCCCAACTTGTTAGAACCAGAGCTCTCTTCCCTACTTCCCATCAATTTCTGCCTTTCCTTGAGTCGTTTAAACAAAATTTCAAGATCGCTAACCCTCATTTCTAGATGATAAGGGTACTGAAACCCATCTTGTTGCTCCCCCTGGTTTTGAGGCACCACCACATTTTGCTGCTCCACCACAATTTGCTACTGATCCTCTTCATTTTGCTGCACCACCTCCTCCACTTCACCTTCCTCCTCCTCTTCACCTTCCTCCTCCTCCCCGTAGTCACTCAATCCCTAAACCTCATCCCAGTAAAAGTCTTGCGCATGCAGCCAGTTCAAAATTTGACCCCTCATCCACGTATCTACCTTCCTATACGAGCCATATTCTGCAACGGGTTCATACCCGAAAGCATTAAACACTGCGTCAAACAGCAAATTGTTGTTTAACACCCACTCGTACTCTTCAGCATCATTTTGAAAGTTAACATTATTTGCTGCCATTGTTGAAGTTTTCTTTGAATTGAAAGGGATATATGTGTTTCAGTGTTTGTGTGTGTTCTTTGGTATACAATCGATAAGTATAAATAGGCTGGAGAGGTAGATGAATGGTTCCCAAGACTTTAGGCGGGAAAAGGGACCGACGGCGCGCGCCAAAAGTAAACTGTTTATTGAAGTTGGATGAAAAAGTCTTCAATTTCCTTTTACCAAGTATTGACTTTCCATGTACAATGAGTTGATGCAACAACTACTTGTATATCATGCTTTGTGAATAATAAACTCCCAAACTCAATATTTCCAACTAGTTGTTTGTGATGTTTGGGATGATTTGGGATCGGGTTCATTATTATTGACCCGAGGGAATAAATGTTTGACCGTGACTCGAAAGGAAATATTAACTCATTTGTTGCGGCTTAATATTGACTCGACTTGGACAAAAATAAAAGAAAGAAATAAAAACAATTGTTAAATTAAAAGTTAGTTGTAGAGATATTTGTTATTAAATTTGGTTAATAACGAAGTAAGGAAATTAGAAGTGTACGTGAGACCATGATTGTCAGGATCCCGATCCTGATCTTAGGATCTTACGATTTTACGATACTGCAAAGCAAAAATGATCCGAATCTTACAAAGGATCTTTAAAAGCTTAAGATGAGTCGATTGGTAATCGTCGGTATTTTCCCATAATCCCGTTTATTAGTACAAGGTATACTCGTTTTATGATTTAAACAAGTTTGGACTTACGACAAAATTAATCTTTGGAAATAACAAAATTTCGCCAAGACCCTTTCATTTATCGAACGTTTCCAAGTCGAAAGACTTTATTGAAAATCAATTTCCCGAGTAATTTATAATATAACGAGTATTTATATAAACCCTAAACCCTAAAGCCTAAACCCTAAACCCTAAACGCTAAACCAATCCGTAACTCAAACAATAACCAAACGAATAGTCCAATAAATCCAAATATGTTAGTGTACGGGTAGCATGTCTCGAATAGTCCAATAGCCCTCGTGTGTTCCGTTTTTATCCCAAATGTCACACGAAAGGTTTTCAAAATCGGGATCCTACTTAAGATCCTATGGTAAAGATCCGATCTTTACCATAGGATCTTAAGTAGGATCCCGATTTTGAAAACCTTTCGTGTGACATTTGGGATAAAAACGGAACACACGAGGGCTATTGGACTATTCGAGACATGCTACCCGTACACTAACATATTTGGATTTATTGGACTATTCGTTTGGTTATTGTTTGAGTTACGGATTGGTTTAGCGTTTAGGGTTTAGAGTTTAGGGTTTAGGGTTTAGGGTTTATATAAATACTCGTTATATTATAAATTACTCGGGAAATTGATTTTCAATAAAGTCTTTTGACTTGGAAACGTTCGATAAATGAAAGGGTCTTGGCGAAATTTTGTTATTTCCAAAGATTAATTTTGTCGTAAGTCCAAACTTGTTTTAAATCATAAAACGAGTATACCTTGTACTAATAAACGGGATTATGGGAAAATACCGACGATTACCAATCGACTCATCTTATTTGATATGTTTGTTGTTAGTTATCTCTTTGACTTGTTTTCGTCATCTCGTCTCGACTCGAGTTATTGTCAATACTCTTCTCGACTATTAATTCGGTTATTAATTTTTTTGGAGTGAGTACTCGTGAGTCCGTGTTCTCTACCGTTACACGAATGAGGATACCAAATTAAACCCTTTTAAAAGGCTAAAACGAGATTATTTTTTGAAATGAGAATGATTAACTTTTGAAACCTCTTACGCATTTGATTTTTTTGGTGAATATCATGCCGAGTACGTTGCGTTGCGATACGTTGCGTTAAATCATTTGATACGATATTCATTTTCTTTATCTTTTAATAACGGATAACCTCGATACCCGCGGGGAAACCCGAAAAACCGATGGATAATATTATTCGGGTATCCTGTGGGATATGGGGCGGGTACGGGTATATTATAAACGGGTTCGGGTACGGTTACACTAAAACTAGCCACGAACCCGAACCGTTTCCATCCCTACTTACCGGCTATAGTCGGTTTTCACCGCCACGTCAACACCATTAGCCTTTTTTTTTTTTTTTTTTTTTTTTTTTTTTTTTTTTTTTTTAACTATTATTCTTTTTTTTTTACACGTCTTGCCACGTCTTAGTTAAACCAAACCACCACTTGATCAATAGTAAAGCGGCAATTAATCCCTTTACCGATCAATTGTAAACACACCCAAAAATCAATAAACCCTAATCAAAACACACATTCTTCTGGCAAACAAAAACACGCAAACAATGAATCCAAATGACAACAAAGGTATGTTTTTTAATGTTTTCACATATCAGTTGATGATTCATTGGACAATAATTAGTAACAGGCTTTTGATCTATAAATGGTGATGTTTGGGGTTGTTATCGATTCTAATGTAAAGCTGTGTGAATTTATTGTTAAATGTAAAGCTGTGTGAAGTTTTAATTTATTCAAGTTTATGCTTTAACAAGTTCAAAGGCAAAAATCCCTAGGTCCAAATTCAAAATCATTTCCTACAAGGTATACTAAAGTTGTTATGTGTTTGTGGCTAAAGTTGTATACCTTTATACCATTAATTAAATTTTTTGAAACACATGGTATGTTGAACTATTAGGAGGTATGGGAAAACACAGATTGGAAGAGACAGAGCCCTTTCTATTTCTCTAGCGATGAAGAATCTGGTGATGCTGACACAAAAGGTGTGAATTTATTGTTGAATGTAAAGCTGTGTGAATTTTTAATTTATTCAAGTTTATGCTTTAACAGGTTCAAAGGAAAAAATCCCTAGGTCCAAATTAAAAATCATTTCCAACAAGGTATACTAAAGTTGTTATGTGTTTGTGGCTAAAGTTGTATACCTTTATACCATTAAATTAAATTTTTTGAAACACATGGTATGTTGAACTATTAGGAGGTATGGGAAAACACAGATTGGAAGAGACAGAGCCCTTTCTATTTCTCTAGCGATGAAGAATCTGGTGATGCTGACACAAAAGGGGTAATAATGGTCCATTTAATAAGTGTTGTTTCGCTACCTTTATCACATTCTCAAGACTTAATCCATTATACTCGTTCAACTTGTAGGTAAATGACAAAGATGAATCCTCTGAAGCTACTTCCAAAACTCAATCCTCTCAAATACCAGTTGAAAAGGCACACAAAAAGAAATTTACTCAGGATATTGTCTTGGGACTGCCGTGTAATTAAGAAGATGTATCAACCGATGGTCGTGAAGAAGACTTCTCGTACATTAAATGTGTTGAGAATTATGTAAAGGTGGTGATCATCTCGACTATTATGAACTAGAGGATAATTAGTTTAATATGATGGTACGTGGTACCAGTTCTGATATTTAATTTGGATAAATGTAATTATTAATGGTGCAATAACTGGTAACTAGTAGTTTAACTGTATCTATTTTATAACTGTAATGATAGTATTTTGGTTTGTTAAATGGTAGTAGCAATTTGTGTTCTTGATGTGATGATTGCACAGTTAGATCTAATGGTAGCAGTTTCTGTTGTTGATTTAATGATTGCAAATATTTATTTAATGGTAGCACTTTGTGTTCTTCATTTCATGTTGGTTTATGATTTAATGGTAGCAGTTTGTGTTAAATGGTGTCAAGTTGTGTTCATGATCTTGGTGTAATTCTGTAAATTTGAGTTCTTGATTTGATATGCAGTTTTTGTTCATGATCTTTGTTCTAGATCTTGGTTCATGATTTGCGATTAAGATAATGATATATAACATTTTGAGCCAAAATTTTGATTTTTTCAAGTTTATGCTTTACTATACAGGTTCAAATTAAAGGCAAAATTTTCAAATAATTCAATTGTTATTTTAAAATTAGAATTTGGAGCCAAAATTTTGATCCAAAATTTTGAAATCGCCTAATTAGAAGCAGGTACCAAGAATAAGGTACGATTCATCTTCTTCCTATACCCTCTTTTCTCTCCTTAAAAAAAAAAAAAAAAAAAAAAAAAAAAAAAAAAAAAAAAAAAAAAAAAAAACTGCAAAGAAAACACAAAAATCAATTCTTATATCACCATTACTCTCAAAGCCAGAATCATTTTCTTGTACCCATTGTTACTCAAGAGTCATGGGAATTCAACCCATTGTTGATAATCATCTTTTGCTTCCTGCTGATAATGAACATGATGATAACAACATAGACTATGAATCCGAAAAGTATTCTGATGAGGAAGATCTAGATGCGCCTGGAACCAATCAATCAGATCGGATGCTAGCTAAGAGAGGCATGGCCAGGCTATTTAAGTTTCACATGAAATATGGCAACCCTGGTGGAATAAAGCTCAAGGTAACCTTCGATGCATTGAATAGGGTATCAGGGTTACACAGAGCACTGTTTTTGAGTTTTTTAGGAGATCTGGTTCGTGAGCACATAGGTTTGAAGAATCGTTCCTGGAGGAATGTGAATAAAGAAGAAAGAGATAAACTATGGACTGGCATCACTGTACATATATACTATTTTTTAACCCATTACTATATAATTTTATCTATGCAGTTACATTATGTGCAACTAATTAACAACATTGTGTTAATCTTTGCAGCGATGTTTTGATGTTGACGTCACATTCAGAAAATTGGTAATGACTAATCTTGGTAAACTGCTAAGGACTTTCAGAAAGAAGCTCAGAGAAGAATACATTTTGCCCCACCTAAATACACCTTCCAAACTGAATGAAGTCCCGGCCAAGTATAGTCGATTTGTGAAATCAGAAGACTGGATCGAGTTTTAAACCACACGACCACCGACGCATACAAGGTTTTAATTAGTCATCTTTATTTAAGTCTATATGTTTCCCAATCGCAAGGAAATGTGTCTCCAACACAAGGAGTACCAACAGTATGTATTTCAGCATGTTTATTGTTATTCTTTTGTTTATATAATGTAACGTGTTTTATATATACATATAGGAACCTGCTAAAACTGTCGGACCTAAGAAAAAGCCTAAGTCACGAAAAACGGGCCTCCAGATTCCCAATCGGAACAAAATGTGTCTCCAACACAAGCACTGCCAACTGTATGTATTTCAACATGTTTCTTGTTATTCTTTTGTTTAAATAATTTCTGATATGTACATGCAAAAATTCTTGTTTTTCGCCATTTAAGTGCAAACTGTGGCACTTAAAGAAGTCAAATATCGTTGCTTTGGGTACATACATGTGTTTTTTCAATGTACATATATATAATTCTTGATATATAATTCAATGTTTGATACAAGCGTCTTTTGTTACTACAGGTTACACCGCCAAGTACAATGCAAAAGAAAAGTGACAACAACTGTGGACCAACAGCACCATCGAAGCGCAAAAGTAATGTCTCTATTGAAGCCCTAAAGCAAGCTATGCCGGCGAAGAGTCAAAAGTCTTTAAATTATGGTACTTGAGAATTTGATTATGTACGACATTACAATTGTATATTCTGTTCAGTTATATACATTCGAGTTTTATTCAATTTCAAATTTCTTTTTGTTTATAATTCTTAATTGTCACACAAAATACACATTTCTTCACTTTAAACAGCATATGGTCACACTTATTAACACTTTTGGCCACTTTATGCTTAATTGTATGTGACTAAATACCCAAAACAAACATGCTTTGTGTGACTGAATATTACAAAAGGCCACACAAACTAAAAATTCATGTGACCATTGGATGATCAATAGTCACACAAAATACACATTTTTTCACTTAAAACAGCATATGGTCACACTTATCAACACTTTTGGCCACTTTATGCTTAATTGTATGTGACTAAATACAAAAAAAAAATGCTTTGTGTGACTAAATATTACAAAAGGCCACACAAACTAAAAATTCATGTGACCATTGGATGATCAATAGTCACATAAAATACACATTTCTTCACTTTAAACAGCATATGGTCACACTTATTAACACTTTTGGCCACTTTATGCTTAATTGTATGTGACTAAATACCAAAAAAAAAAGCATGCTTGGTGTGACTAAATATTACAAAAGGCCACACAAACTAAAAATTCATGTGACCATTGGATGATCAATAGTCACACAAAATACGCATTTCTTCACTTTAAACAGCATATGGTCACACTTATCAACACTTTTGGCCACTTTTTGCTTAATTGTATGTGACTAAATACCAAAAAAAAAAAAACATGCTTTGTGTGACTAAATATTACAAAAGGCCACACAAACTAAAAATTCATGTGACTATTGGATGATCAATAGTCACACAAAATACACATTTCTTCAGTTTAAACAGCATATGGTCACACTTATTAACACTTTTGGCCACTTTATGCTTAATTGTATGTGACTAAATACCAAAAAAAAAGCATGCTTGGTGTGACTAAATATTACAAAAGGCCATACAAACTAAAAATTCATGTGACCATTGGATGATCAGTAGTCACACAAAATACACATTTCTTCACTTTAAACAGCATATGGTCACACTTATCAACACTTTTGGCCACTTTATGTTTAATTGTATGTGACTAAATACCCCAAAAAAAACATGCTCTGTATGACTAAATATTACAAAAGGCCACACAAGCTAAAAATTCATGTGACCATTGGATGATCAATAGTCACACAAAATACACATTTCTTCACTTTAAACAGCATATGGTCACAATTATCAACACTTTTGGCCACTTTATGCTTAATTGTATGTGACTAAATACAAAAAAAAAAAAAAAAAAAAAAAAAAAATGCTTTATTTGACTAAATATTACAAAAGGCCACACAAACTAAAAATTCATGTGACCATTGGATGATCAATAGTCACACAAAATACACATTTCTTCACTTTAAACAGCATATGGTCACACTTATTAACACTTTTGGCCACTTTATGCTTAATTGTATGTGACTAAATACCCAAAACAAACATGCTTTGTGTGACTAAATATTACAAAAGGCCACACAAACTAAAAATTCATGTGACCATTGGATGATCAATAGTCACACAAAATACGCATTTCTTCACTTAAAACAACATATGGTCACACTTATTAACACTTTTGGCCACTTTATGCTTAATTGTATGTGACTAAATACCCAAAACAAACATGCTTTGTGTGACTAAATATTACAAAAGGCCACACAAACTAAAAATTCATGTGACCATTGGATGATCAATAGTCACACAAAATACACATTTCTTCACTTTAAACAACATATTGTCACACTTATTAACACTTTTGGCCACTATTTTTTAAATTGTATGTGGCTAACTCGAAAAAAACAACACATGTTGTTTGACTAAATCATCACAAACGTCACATTTATTATATTTTCATGTGGCCATAGGATGAGAAATAGTCACACATACTGATGAATCCAACAAAACTTGTGCCTAACTAGTCACATATATTCGGGTTTTGGTCACTCTTTTTCAATGAAAACGGCCACAAACTAAGCAATGTGACCATATGATACCTACGGTGGCGCGACTTTTTGTCACACACACCCAAAAAAATGAGTGTGACTATATGCATATAGTCACGCATTTTTGGTGTGACGAAAGGTGAAATCTGTACCAGTGAATATTCCATCCACCTAGGTTTTGATAAAATGTACCAAGACCTCAAAAAGATCTACTGGTGGCTGAACACGAAAGCCGACATCGCTGAGTATGTTGGAAAACGTTTAACTTGTTCGAGAGTCAAGGTGGAAAGTCAAAAACCATCAGGACTACTTGTACAACCAGAATTACCAGTCTGGATATGGGAAAGAATCACCATGGATTTTATTACCAAATTACCAAGGACGTCGACTGAATTAGACACCATCTGGGTCATCATCAATCGTCTAACCAAGTCTGCACATTTTCTACCGATCAAGGAAACTGACGAGATGGACACACTCGCTCAGTTATATCTCAAGGAAATTGTGATTCGACATGGAGTCCCAATCTCCATCATTTCAAATAGAGACAGCCGATTTACCTCAAGATTTTGGCAAACTCTACAGAAAGCTCTCGGTACTCGTTTAGACATGAGCACTGCTTATCACCTACAGACCGATGGACAGAGTGAAAGAACGATCCAAACCTTGGAAGATATGCTCCAAGCATGTGTTATAGACTTCGGAAAAGGTTGGGATAAACACTTGCCATTGGCTGAATTTTCCTACAATAACAGTTACCACGCCAGCATAAAAGTCGCACCCTTTGAAGCACTTTATGGAAGAAAGTGCAGATCGCCTGTCAGTTGGACAGAAGTTGGCGACATACAGCTCACCGGACCAGAACTGATACACGACACGACAGAAAAGATATTCAAGATCAGGCAACGACTACAAGCTGCTCGTGACAGACAAAAGAGTTATGCTGATATAAGAAGAAAACCCATGGAATTTCAAGTTGGCGACAGAATTATGTTGAAAGTTTCTCCCTAGAAGGGAATGATACGCTTCGGAAAGCGTGGAAAGTTAAACCCGATGTACATTGGACCCTTCAAACTCTTCGAAAGGATTGCCCCAGTTGCTTATAAATTAGAACTCCCAGAAGAACTCAGTAGGACACACCCTACATTTCATGTGTCACAACTCAAGAAATGTTTGTCGGATGAAACTCTCGTCATCCCACTGAAAGAAATCAGACTTGACGACAAACTTGTGTTCACAGAAGAACCTGTAGAAATAATGGATAGAGAAGTGAAACAACTTAAGCAGAACCATATTCCCATTGTCAACGTTAGATGGAACTCCAAGCGAGGACCAGAGTACACATGGGAACGCGAAGATCAAATTCGTGAAAAATATCCACACCTATTTTCATAGACAACCCTCATAGCTATCTTAGACTTGAATTCCGGGATGGAATTCAGAATGACGAGGGAGTACTGTAGCACACTGTAAATTTCCATTGTAATCATTATCGTTAATCAATATTAACCTCAGTTACCGTTTACTGATTACCATTTTTACGGGAAAATTTGAAATTTTCCTTATTATATTATTTTAACGTAAGCACGTTATCACGTAATTCACCAAATGACGAGACGAGCTCACACGCGTATCACGAAACTTAATTATACACATTTAACACTAAACGGGCCAAGTTTAAAACTCAGCCTATCACCATCTCCCGTCCACTGTTCATCAGCCCACCAGCCCAACATGATTTCTAGTATTTCATGTGAAGAACTCGATCAAACCCTCTCCAACACGCCTCAGTTTCTCTCAAATTTTAAACGCGACATGTATATGTTTTTACATCATCTCGTTCACCTCCCACCATATTATTAGAATGTCGATTTCCAGATTTTTATGTCATAGTTTGATGTGTTTTTAAGGACCAAAGTGATTGTCCTTGGAACACCCATGTCGACATATCCAAAAATCCAATACTTACTCGTTTTGACTCCAACTCGATTCCACTCACTACTAATATTTTTCCTAGCCTAAAGACATGTTATTGAATCAGTTTTAATCAACCAAGATCAAATATCACACGTTAAATCAAATCGTGTACTCATTTTAATGCTAGTCGACATATTAAAAATACACAAAACAAATTATAGCTTTCCTACTCACTCACATTCCTTCCTAAAGTCTTCCTATGTCAGAAATATATCTTGGAAACCTCTCATTCACTGACAAGAACTGTTGGATCAAGCAGAACATGTTTCTTTCATCATTACAATCCATACGTGTACATATTATTTGTATAAATCTTCCCTAGCTCATCACCTTCTATCACTCATTCAATACCTTCATTCTAACTCTCATTCACTTTCAAAAACACCTCTGGAAGACCAGAAGATCTCGCTAGCTCGTTTGGAAGCTTTTCGAAAAGAATAAGGGTTTGATATATAACGTATTTTGGGTTATAACAATCGTGGGTTTATTTTCTTGTGTTCCATTCATTCTCACACGACTCTCTACCACCCTAGAGGTGTAGTAAGTATCCACAACCTCTTTTTTATTCCATTTCATACGTTATTATATCACCATGCACATATTTTTGTTACACTCGAACGTATATATTTTTGGTTATTTATTTACGTACACATTCACATATAGAACACTAAAAGTGAGTAGCCTCCCTTGTGGAAGGCCTAGGAGTCACGATACACACTCATCTCACTTTTATATTAATGTTACATGCATCTTTCGCACTCATTTTGTACAACGATCAAAACGTATAAAACTTAAACACTTAGAAAATTTACCAAGTCTTTTACTCAGAAACATGTCCCAAGTCGCCATAAAAACGACCCCGTATAATAAAATTGGACTTAACGAATACCCTATATTTTTACACGACCTGTTAGACCATGTTACTAGCTACAAGTTTCGTACATATACTTCATGAATATAAGCTCCTCTAGACCCTCTAATACGGCCAAAGTATAACGCCAAACTCATTTTACAAACTGTTAATAAAACCGAATTGGACGTTTAAGCCCATTAAGTACTTTTTAAGCAAATAAGATAAGCTGGCTTATTGAAACCTTTTGATATGAAATTAGAACATTAAAAAGGAGCCTAGAGATAAGCCCAACTCGTCTCAAAGCTCACGGTTTTTAAAATGTTAATGGACTTTAAATTGGCTCGTTAAAAGCCCAACAAGAGAAAAATAAGCTCTTTTTCCATATAAGCTATTGAAATAAGCTTTAATAAACTTAAATAAGTCACATAAAAATTCGTATAATTTTTCCCACATTTTTTTTGTACATTTGGACTAAAAATGCAAAGTAATTTCACTTACAAGGACCAAAACTGTCAACTAGTAAAAATAGGGACTGAAACTACCAAAACAGAATCTTTAAGGTAGAAACTGATACTATATTGAATTCCAAGATCAGAATGTAATTTTGGACAAGTAGTGGACTATAAATGCAATTTATACTTAACTAAGGTCTAACGGTGTAACGCTAACGCCGTTAGGGTAAAAAAATGTAAAAACAGGAAAAGGAGAAGGGCCAACAGAATATATTTGCCATTCTTATTACTATTTTCCACTTTACGATTTCCATTCACGTCACGTGCATTTTTGTATATTTCATTTACTTATTATTTAACGTTACGCTATGTTTATATAACGAGATTTTGAACGATTTAACTTCACGTTTCATTTCACCACTTTCGAAGAAATGTTATTATTGGATTTTAATGACTTAAAAACAAGATAATATTATATATAATATTATTTTTGAACTTTAAGCATATCACACTCTCACTTCAGCAATCAAATCATTATTCGTTGCTCATTTCACATCCACCATTCGTATTTGGTCAGATTCTCAGACTTTCCTATTTACCAGGTTTTGTTTTGAAGCCATTACCATAATCTCACTTGAACTTTCTTTTCACCATCACCAGTATCACCTAAGGTGAGTCATAGCCTCACTTTTACTTATTTAACAACTTTTTACTCCGTGAGGGAGATACATGCTATAAACAGATCACAAGTATTTTTATGTATGCTTCACCTGACTTGATATATGCCTAAGTTACCTTATTGCCACAAGACCCTCTATCATGAGCCATTAATCACTAGTAAGTGAACTCGAATATAGTGAATAGATCTATTAGAGGTTGACAACTTATTCCACTAATACTGGACGTAATGCCTTAGTTGCTAGTCGTATTAGTCGCAATACACTATATTTGAGAAAAATAGGAATTGGAAAATCACCTATTACACGAGGGCCATAATTCCATCATTGATTTGATGTGAACACCTCCGTTTTACGGTACTTTGTTAACATTTTGCGCGTCATGAGACTTAGGGCAATATATATACTGCAATATCACTTTTCAACTGATTGTATTCCCAATACAATCTTACTTGTGTATCAAACTGATTATAAATTATAAAGTCTATGATTTCACTCAACATTTTTGTTGACTTTTAAGCATGTTATCTCATGAAATTAGCGGAGCATCAAGGGCATGGAGCGGGCAATAACTTATCTTTTATTATGGTGTAAAATAAAACGTGTAATTCAGTTTAAAATACTATTTCCTTTAAGGATTTCACCAACTCTGATATGAAACTTTTGTAACTGAATTAATATGAAGGACCTATATTTTCAAAACGTCTCTTTCGAGCCATTATGACTTGATCCTCACAGTAATACCCCGATTAGTCTTCCGCTGTTATCTCATAATTTAGGGGGTGTTACACATAATGTAACCACCGGTAAATTTCCACTTGTATTAATTTTCTAACGAAAGAATACTTATGCATTTTCTATGTCTATTTTTTTTTAGATTAAACGTTATTAGTTTATCTAATCACAACAACTAACTAATGTGACGTAGCTCACACTCTTAATAAACGTGCTCACCAACACCAACATGTCTTAAGTACGTTTCAAATAAACATTCCTTATACGTTAAGTATAAAAGTTTTCAACTTTTATTTACCATTTTACGTTATTTCGTTAACATACAATTATTAAACGTTCAAACTAAACATTTGCCAATTATTAGAGTTCTCGTAAAACCCTAATTTATTATATATATGATATATGATTTTATATATTTAAATTATAAACCTTAAAGTACAAGTCTCTAAAGCATAGAAACCTTAACTTTAATTTAATTATAAACCTCAGTATACACATTTTAAAGCACACCTTACAAAACTATAATGCATTAACCTTAAACTTGATTTTCTCATAATATCATAAGCCTAATGTACAACTTCCTAAAGCTCATGGTACAAGTATATAATGCATGAACTCAAAAATATATTTATTTCAACTCTATTATGAATCTTGCGACCAAGTAACCAAATAAGGATTGCACCTCGCATATTTCAGGTCTATTTTTAAATATTTAATACCAATTATTATTACGTTTTATTAAATATTACTTTTAGTAACGATCACAAAAGTTTAGTCGTGTGAATTTTACTCACGACCAACACAAGATTAGGATGAGTCTATATGTTCAAAATACTCAAATTCATCAATAGTCGTATTTCATATGAAATATTGCCACTTCGTTGTTTTTTTTTACACCATACTCTTTACGTAATACGAGTACTCAAACTTATATTATTATGTTTTATCAACGTATACGCTCTCCAGTAAACTTATCACACGTCTAATATAAATAGTTGGAGTATATTGATAAACTTTGACATTTTTATAAGTATTATATTTTTACGTTACCCGGTTTTAAGTTTCGTGACTTAAGGACTTAACGTTAGTAATTACCAGGATCAAACTATACCTTAAACTACTAATATGTGCCCTAAAATGATGCCACGTAGCAACTCTAATGCATACTATACGTGTAAATTTACCATGACATGCTATGGCATGCAAAAACTATATATGTACGTGTATGATCCCTTACCATGTCATGCAAAATTCTCCATAAGATCTATATATGTACGTGAATGCAAATTTCACCATAAGACCATATTGTACGTGTATAAAAGTTTCACCATATGGTTCTATATATATACGAACGAGCATACATGCATTTCATCCTTCACTTTCAATCACAAACTTATACACACACTCTTACTAGTTGTAATCAAGTCATAAGTAGGAAAAGAAAGGATTTTAACCAAGTTTTGAAATTTGGTGAGCTTTGATAAACATTTGGAGTCGATTTGCTTTATTTTGGTTCAAACCGAGTTTTTCACAACAAGGTCTTGGTAAGTCTCTGTAACCCTTATCAATCCTCATTACATACTTTAGTACCGTTTAAATATGTTTATAATCACTTACTAAGTTAATACAAGATAAAAATGGATTTTCTTTTCTTTCTTTTATTACCGAGAACAAAGCACCTCTTTAGTTACTATTGTATATATATTTTTTTTTACTTAAACACACTAGCTATAAGATATGTAGTGTAAATGAACTCATAAACATGTTAGAAAGTCACATAAACAAGGTCATAAGCTTTTAAACAAGTTTCGGATTAACTTGTTTCTACAAGATAAAAATGGATTTTCATTCTTGTCAGAAACCAACCCAAACAACCCTCTCTAGTCGTATTTTTAAACCCATAAGTCAAAAGCTACAAACTAAACAATTAAACCATCTTAATAAGCCCCTAATCCAGTTTTCGAAACAGCAAAACCATGGCCAAAAACCCACCATACCTCATTTAATTTTCTTTGTTTTCTTTGGTCGTGAACAACAAAAACCAAACGCACCCTTTTTATTGGGCTCAAGGCCCATAAGCCCCTTTTATAAGCTAAAAAGTTCTCAACAGCTTATTCCCAACATAAAAAAACTTATATCGATAAGCCATGACATGCCATAATCTTTTCTAATCCAAAAATACAAAATTGCAAAATAAGGACTAGAAATGTAACGCCAAACATGCATGGGGGTTAAAAATACTAAACTTATAATTCTTGGTTCAAAACTGTAAATTTAGTTAATAATAAAGAATAAGGACTATACATGTAAATTACAAAATTCATGGAGGGCCTGTTTTGCCAAATTTCTAAAACTATATATATAAAGGATTAAATTTAAAAACCAATTAACACTTTGGGATAAAAAGTGTAATTATGAGTTAATAAATTATAAAAAGTACTCTGGTGCAAATTAAATTTAACCAATGGGTAAAAAGTGTAACTTTTGGAAAGTACAAGGTAAGAACTGTAAATTGCGACTTCTGAAACTGAAATAATTAAATATCAGGGTAGAAACGGTAAATTTTCAGGAGGTGTGAATATAAAGTGAAATTTTATACTTTTGGACTAAAAATATAAAACTTTTAAGTTTTGGGTAAGACTTGTAAATTTTTATAACCTAAGGGTTAATTTTGTAACTTCATTATATTTTTGAAATACTTATATTTAAAAACTTATGTAGTCAAAGTTTTATAAAAACTTTCATGTAAGATTTAAAAACGACAATATCAAAATATAAATAACGATGCTATTTTCAATCGAATATTAAATCGAATAGCTTAAAAGCAAATAATACAAACTTCTTAGCAACTTAACGTTCACCAAACTTAAAATAGTTAGAAATAGATATTTTAACTTATCATGCACTAACCTTTATTAAATCTTAAACGATTTAGAAATAGATATTCTTAAATCTCGATAAACGATTACAAACACACAAGTTATATGGGTATATAACTTTATTTTTGAACTTTAAGTATTTGCCACACAAGTAACGACGATACAAATACTTTTCAAACATTGTCTTTTGAACATTAAAATTATGAACATAAACCCTCAAAATCTAAGGTTTAACGTATCAATTTAGGTAGCGTGATTTGAGCCGTTCCCATCCACACTTGACATATCTATATATGGACTACTATACCACCAAGTTGAGTTCATGGCCCCTATTTTCAATTATTTCGTACTATCTTTGGGGGAGATACATGCTCAACTACTTGCTTTTACTTTCACAAGTACTCTAAACTTTTACATATTACTGTGAGTCATAGCCCCTCTTTTACCTATTTTGAATTCTTTGAGGGAGATACATGCTCGTTTTACTTACAAATCTTGCTCGTTATTCATAAACATTCTACTCGATTTATGAAACACTCTATTTGTTTACTGAAACTTATTACATGCCAAACACAAGTATTTTTCTGTATGCTACCCTGATTAATATTGTCTAAGACACACTTTTGCCATTAAAAGTCCCTCATATCATAAGCCATTAATCACTTGCGAGTGAACGCAAATTTAGTAAATAGATCTATTGGAGGTTGACAACCCATTTATGTTAGCCGGATAGATAGCCTTTGTGCTAGCCGGATAGATAGCCAAATGCACTTTATTTGAGACTAAATAGGAAGTTGGAAAACTCCTACCCGAGGGCCTTGTTATTTACATTTTTATAATGTCAGTAACTTATATCATTTTATGATATCACACACGTTAACGTTCGAGCTTCATGAGACTTTGTAACACCCCCAAATTTAGATATGCAACGGAATAGAGATTTGGGGAGTTACTTATTAGTTTCACAGTCCAAGTCATAGAAAACGAACTCTAAAATGAGTCGTTTTCAAAAAAACAACACCATTCGATAATATTAAAGAAAATTCAGAGTTTTGCAGCATAACATGGTCCCAATGCATCAGTACATAAATTGTTCAAAAGTTTATCGAATGGAATTATAGTAAGATAAGTCTTCATTTATGCAAAAGACTCGAAAATGCTTCCCCGATGCTATCGCCTTAAGGACCTGAGATAAAACACGCTAAAAAGTCAACACGAATGTTGAGTGAATCCATAGAGTTTAATTATAAGTAGTTGATCACAATAAACAATTTATAAAAGCGACTAAGCAACAAATGCAAAGTCTAGTAAAGTTATTATTGCACTAAGCTCGTGACCCCGAACATTAACATTATGGTGGGATATTCTAACAGAATATAAATTTGCCCTTCAACATAGGTAATATCCATACTTAATCAACAATACGAATACAATACATGTGATAGCCAAACTGGCAAATTTTGGCTTGAGGGCTGTTGTACCCAATAGATCTATTTACTGTATTCGCGTTCACTCGCAAGTGATTAACGGTTCACGATAAGGAAGGGACTTTCGGCTATGGGAAACTTAGGCAATGATAATAACATGATAGCAAAAAATTTCAAAGCATTGTGATCATAAGTATTTATAGCATGTATCTCCCCCACGGAGTTTGTAAAACAATTGTAGTAAAAATTGGGGCTATGAACTTACCGAAAACAAAGTGCACGATCAAGTGAGGTATTGAAGAAATAACCGCGAGAATCCTACGAGCAACCTAGATATATACGCGTGTCTTAGCTTCTAAAAATAATGATACAATTATTTCTATATGCCATATAAGTTGTAATCTCAATTATGCTTGATACATAATGTTTAAATAATTATCAAAGTTGAATTTGGCATTTAAAATGATTTACAAGTATGTAATATATTTCTTACAAAATTTCAAGTTTTAAACCTATTTTTGTCCCTAAGTCCAAAATAAGTCATAAGGGTCCAATTTAAGTCTAAGGGTTCAATTTTTAGTCAAATGGTTCAAATTATGTCCAAGGGACCAAAATATATTAGATGGTTCAAAATAAAAACATAAGGTTCAATTATACAAGTTATTAATCTCTTTGTATCTTTTAATTACAAAGCTGATGGAAATTTTACACACTTGATCACTTTCAAAAATTCATATCTCCCAAACCGTAAGTCAAAAAATCATGTTCTTTATATCTCTAGTTTTCTCTAAGTCCCTAGTTTACTGTACAAATAAGTTTACTAAAAAATTTGCAGGTACGAACAGGTCAGTCCTAAAGGTCAAAGTGACTGAGTTTTACGTCTTACTAAATCGGCCATACCTTGAAATCTACAGATCCTATGAAGGTGAAACCAATTGGAGGTGATAGCTATATTTCCCTAGTATAGGATACATATTTGCTTTTCAAAAAGTTATGCCATAAAACTTGCTTTTTGCCCCGAATGCCAACAGTATACAAATCTGACCCATTTTACCATAAAATTCATAACTAAATCATCGGGTATCGTCTCGGGAATCGCCACCCGGGGAAATGATCACAAGACATAGATCTAGAAGTAGATATTTTTAGTTTAGGTCCAAAGTTTACTGATCAGTACAGTTAATTCCCTTTTTACCCCTGATCAGAAGACTGTTTTTGCAATATAAGTCCTATTAGGGTTTTCTAGTGATTTTTAGTATGTACCAAGTATATTCAAGCATCAATAACTTATATAACATACAAAATACATAAAATAATCATGAATCTCAGTAGTGAAATGAATAAAAACAATGAGGGTTGGTTCCTTACAAATGATGATGAACAAGAAAATCAAGAAAACCAAGAACACCAAGAAAACCAAGACTCAAATCTTCACCAAAACCCTTGCTTTCAAACCACCAAGAACACTTTGAATAATATTTTGAAATCACAGCCTATAGACACCTTTGAAACCTTTAAAAACTCTTTCAATAACTCTTGGAAACCTTGACTTATGGAGAAAAAGATGATGAACAATAAACTAGCAACCATGGACCTTCATCTTTACATCAAATCTTTAATAGAATTAACACAAAAAGAATGTGTGTTTGGCCTTGATATCCCACAAAATTTTGGAGAGAAAGATCAGAAATTTGAGTTATTTGCATGAGAATAATGATAGTGGGCATGAGTTTTGAGGAGAAAAGTGAGCACGCTTGATGGAGGAAATAATAAGCTAACACTTGGCATCACTTTTGGCCAAGTGTTGGAGTTATGGAGTGAAGCATGGGGCGGCATATCAAGAAAGGAATAAGGAAATGCAGAATTTTTGTAGCTAAGTATAGTATTTAGTTTAAAAGAGTGTATTTTGATCCCTGGTATTTAAAATGTAGGGTTTTTAAGACATATAACGCAATACCGGGTAACGTAAAATCGTAAAACTTCTAAAAATATAAAAATTTATTATCATAACCTATTTTATTATTTTTAGATGAGTGGTGAGTTCATCGGAGGGTTTAGATATAGTTAAAACCTAAAAATGTAGGTTCAAATGGCGTAAACGTAAAATGTGCACACTTTGCGTAGAAATGGAAAATTAATTTATTCCATATGAAAACAAGTACGTGGGAAATATAAATCATATTAATGGGTAGACCGGGCATAGTCTGAGTCAAATTAAAAATTTAAGTGTACCGTCTCAACGTACGCGGGTAACTTTCCCGATAAAAATCAAGTTACTTAAAATAGAAAAATTAAGTAATTAAAATTAGTAAAATTAGTGACCCGAAATGTCTCGGTTGTTACATCACCCCACAGTTAAAAAGGAATCACGTCCTCGTGATTCAGTTTGTCTTATCAGCTGACGGTGTATCGGAAAAGAGGTGAGGGTACTCGCAGCGAATGGTTTCTAGGATAATTAGTGATGTAGTTTGATTTGTCGTCTCGGAATACAGTGTCTGACGAGGCTGGTTAGTTGTGTAATCTTAAGAAAATTCACAAATTGTTTTAAGGATATAAGTGAAAAGTTGTTTTTAATAAAACTTACCAGTGACTGCTCCCAACATAACATGATCCCTCCTGAATTAGACATAGGTAATTAGGCTATGTATAATTGAAGACAGATAATGTAATGTTCGGTTTAGTCAAGCAATTTTATGATCTTCAGTATTATAAAGCTCCCAACATAGCATGATCCCTCCTGAATTAGACATAGGTAATTAGGCTATGTATAATTGAGGACCGATAATGTAATGTTCGGTTTAGTCAAGCGGTTTTATGATCTTCAGTATTATAAAGCTCCCAACATAGCATGATCCCTCCTGAATTAGACATAGGTAATTAGGCTATGTATAATTTAGGACCGATAATGTAATGTTCGGTTTAGTCAAGCAATTTTACGATCTTCAGTATTATAAAGCTCCCAATATAGCATGATCCCTCCTGAATTAGACATAGGTAATTAGGCTATGTATAATTTAGGACCGATAATGCAATGTTCGGTTTAGTCAAGTAGTTAAAGTAATTTTATAAGATTACATCAAAATGGTTTATAAGAAAATGACAAAACAATATAAGGTGATAACAAGTTAGTTAAAATATGGAAGTCAGAACGGAAGGGAAAATACAATAGATGGAGGGTATCACAAGAGTTGATAGAGAATAGAAAGTAGTCTTAAGTCGTAACAATCCCATAACTAGGAAATAAAGTACACAAAATATAACAAGTTCGAAAGCAAGTACTACTGTTAATCTCTAAACAGTATCAGTTCGTAGCATCGTTGTGGTTTCGGGTGCATTGGTTCTTGTAGTGTCCTTGTTCTCCACATCCGTAGCATGTTACCATTGATTGTGCGTTGTTGCCAGTAGCGGAACCCTTGTTGTTGCAGAATTTGTTCTGATGGCCTGTCTTGCCACACTCCCTACACTTGACGGTGCAGACACCGATATGGTGCAACTTACAGCGATGGCAGTAAGGGTGTGGTCCCCTATATTCTCGTCCTTCTGCTGGGGCAGCCACATAAGCCCTAGCGGCTTCCTTTCTTCGGTTTCCTTAATTGTGGTGGTCATTGTTATGGCCTTGGGGTTTGTTGTTGTTGTTGTTGGTGGTGGTGGTGGTGGTGTTGTTGTTGTTGTTGTTGTTGTTGTTCCCCATTCTATTGTCATCCCAGCTTCTTTTGTTTGGATTGTTGTTGTTGTGGGTGTTGGCACTCTGAACAGCTCCAAATCGCACAACTTGGTCCATTAAGTTGCGAGATATCTATATAGCATCATCCAGGACACCGGGTTTTGATGATGTCACATTCCCTTGTACGCTTTGCGGAAGTCCCCAAATAAACCTATCAATTAAATCATGAGTCGTTGACACCATAGACGGGTACAAAGTTACTAGCTCTTGAAATCGAATGATATAAGCATTAATATCATTCCCCTTTACTACATGATTCCAAAATTCCACTTCCATCTTTTTTACCTCATTATAAGGGCAATAGTTTATGGTCATCATATCTTTCAATTCTGTCCAGGATATGGCACACGCAGCCTCGATGCCCACAGATTGAGCATACGAGTTCCACCAAGAAGCTGCTCCATCCAGCAAGGTATGAACAGCATATGGGACCTTGTCTTCTTCAGCACACTTGCTCATCTTGAAAACTGATTCCGATCTTTCAAACCATCTGACCAAAGCAACAGCTCCTTCGGTCCCCTTAAAATTAGTAGGTTGGCAACTTAGGAACTCCTTGAAAGTACATTTACGCATTACAGCATCGCCGGTTGCTCCGGCAGGTCCTGCTCCTCCTGCTGCACCAGCAGGCCCAGCGCCTCCAGCTGCAGCGGCAGGTCCAGCACCTCCAGCTGCAGCGGCAGGTCCAGTACCCCCAGCTGCAGCGGCAGGTCCAGCACCCCCAGCTGCAGCGGCTGCAGCAAGAGCGGCAGCCACTCGTTCTTCGATCATTCTTTCAATAGCAGCATTGCTCATTCTCTTTGGCGGCATAATTCTATCAACAACATAAGGTACACATAATAAGTATCCAAAGATAATTAAAAGTTACGACATGCGTAAAAATAACACAACAATAAAAACAACCATAACAACATAGAATAACATTTTCCCGAGTAGCAAAAGTCATCATACTACGAGTAGATTAAATACTCTCTGCATTGTTTTCACAAAATATGAAGTACAATACAAAATTCAACAGTATTTCTACTAACTGAGACTCTCAGTTTAGTAATACAATATCAGAAGCTAAAAGAAACCAATGATAATCTAATGTGGACCGCCTGAGGTCCTGGCTGTTCCGCTGTTGGTGATCCACGTGGCTCTGGTGGTGGGATCTCTCCATAAACCGCAGGCACATCTATGGCCTCAGATGACCTTTCAACGACAATTCCTACTCGAACCATCTCCTCCCAATAAGCGTAAGCCCAACATCTCATCTCATACAAGTCTCTCTCAAGTCTAACTATATCCATGCGAGCATAAATAAGAGTCCCCTCAGCGGCATTCAACTCACACCTTAACTTCATGTTTTCACCTCTGACATCATTCTCTTCCAGCTTCCACGCATGTTTTCCAAGTGAAATCCCTGCATGCTCGACTTTATCACTTTTACTTTCCACAACTCCCAAGTCCAAATCCAACAAATTCATACGATGATGAGCAATCTTGTCTCTTGATTGGGCCAAGGCCTCCGCCTGTTCCCGAATACTCATCTGTCTAGATAATAATCCAACTCTGCCACGAATCGAGTCAATGCCTCTCCTCATGCCATTGGGTACAAGACCTTCGAGCTCATAAGCAATAGGGGCAGCAGATGATTATCCGCCCCTGATAGGGATACCACGAGGAAAATCTGCGCTCAATGATTGGCACTTGTGTGATAGCCAACAGTAACAGCATCCTCAATCTCGGGCTCAGAATCAGAGTAAATGTCTGATAAAGTGGTGGTGGATAAGGCGATCCCATTGCCTCATATGGGTAGATCAACTCAGAGTCATCAATCTCTTCATCTGAACTCACATCCTGAAGTATCAGTATATCCATTTCTTCAGGGTCTTCTTCATCTGGTTGTTCTTCCTCTGGCTCTTCCGAATCTTCTTCTTTTTCATTCGGGTCTTCTTGAGGTTCTTCCTGAGGGTCTTCCTCAGGATCTTCGTTTGGGAAGTCGAAGGCATGATTCGGGGGTAAGGGTGCTTGTTCTGGTAGGTCTGGTGCAAGCTCATGTTGAGCTAGCTCAATTTCTGGAATAACTGATGCATCTGCTAAATAGTCAGGTGATGGTGGTGCATGGTCAGGTGATGGTAGTAATGACATAATGCCTGACAAAGTAGGCATATGCGGTCAGTAATTATATATAGTATATAAAAATCATTTATATTAATAACTATGCCCAGTAAATAAGTCATAAACGTATGTAAAACCTCTAAGGTGATAGGGGAAGTTTTAATAAAAAGAAAGAAAGATTAGTTATAGTTTAGGTAACAAATGCAACCTAATTCTCTATAACTTAGGCTCTGGTACCAATCTGTAACACCCTCAAATTTAGATATGCAACGGAATAGAGATTTGGGGAGTTACTTATTAGTTTCACAGTCCAAGTCATAGAAAACGAACTCTAAAATGATACGTTTTCAAAAAAACAACACCATTCGATAATATTAAAGAAAATTCAGAGTTTTGCAGCATAACATGGTCCCAATGCATCAGTACATAAATTGTTCAAAAGTTTATCGAATGGAATTATAGTAAGATAAGTCTTCATTTATGCAAAAGACTCGAAAATGCTTCCCCGATGCTATCGCCTTAAGGACCTGAGATAAAACATGCTAAAAAGTCAACACGAATGTTGAGTGAATCCATAGAGTTTAATTATAAGTAGTTGGTCACAATAAACAATTTATAAAAGCGACTAAGCAACAAATGCAAAGTCTAGTAAAGTTATTATTGCACTAAGCTCGTGACCCCGAACATTAACGTTATGGTGGTATATTCTAACAGAATATAAATTTGCCCTTCAACATAGGTAATAGCCATACCTAATCAACAATACGAATACAATACATGTGATAGCTAAACTGGAAAATTTCGGCATGAGGGCTGTCGTACCCAATAGATCTATTTACTGTATTCACATTCACTCGCAAGTGATTAACGGTTCACGATAACGAAGGGACTTTCGGCTATGGGAAATTTAGGCAATGATAATAACATGATAGCAAACAATTTCAAAGCATTGTGATCATAAATATTTATAGCATGTATCTTCCCCACGAAGTTTGTAAAACAATTGTAGTAAAAATTGGGGCTATGAACTCACCGAAAACAAAGTGCACGATCAAGTGAGGTAGTGAAGAAATAACCGCGAGAATCCTACGAGCAACCTAGATATATACGCGGGTCTTAGCTTCTAAAAATAATGATACAATTATTTCTATATACCATATAAGTTGTAATCTCAATTATGCTTGGTACATAATATTTAAATAATTATCAAGGATGAATTTGGCATTTAAAATGATTTACAAGTATGTAATATATTTCTTACAAAATTTCAAGTTTTAAACCTATTTTGTCCCTAATTCCAAAATAAGTCATAAGGGTTCAATTTTTAGTCAAAATGTTCAAATTATTTCTAAGGGTCCAAAATATATTAGATGGTTCAAAATAAAAACTTAAGCTTCAATTATACAAGTTATTAATCTCTTTGTATCTTTTAATTACAAAGTTGATGGAAATTTTACACACTTGATCACTTTCAAAAATCCATATCTCCCAAACCGTAAGTCAAAAAATCATGTTCTTTATATCCCTAGTTTCCTCTAAGTCCCTAGTTTACTGTAAAAATAAGTTTACTAAAAACTTCGCAGGTATGAACACTTTTTATAAATTTTCTTTACATGTCAGTCCTAAAGGTCAAAGTGACTGAGTTTTACGTCTTACCAAATCGGCCATACCTTGAAATCTACAGATCCTATGAAGATGAAACCAATTGGAGGTGATAGCTATATTTCCCTAGTATAGGCTACATATTTGCTTTTCAAAAAGTTATGCCATAAAACTTGATTTTTGCCCCGAATGCCAATAGTATACAAATCTGACCCATTTTACCATAAAATTGATAACTAAATCATCGGGTGTCGTCTCGTGAATCGCCACCCGAGGAAATGACCACAAGAGATAGATCTACAACTAGATATTTTTAGTTTAGGTCCAAAGTTTACTAATCAGTACAATTAATTCCCTTTTTACCCCTGATCAGAAGACTGTTTTTGGAATATAAGTCCTATTAGGGTTTTCTAGTGATTTTTAGTATGTACCAAGTATATTCAAGCATCAATAACTTATATAACATACAAAATACATAAAATAATCATGAATCTCAGTAGTGAAATGAATAAAAAAAAAGAGGGTTGGTTCCTTACAAATGATGATGAACAAGAAAATCAAGAAAACCAAGAACACCAAGAAAACCAAGACTTAAATCTTCACCAAAACCCTTGCTTTCAAACCACCAAGAACACTTTGAATAATCTTTTGAAATCACAGCCTATAGAAACCTTTGAAACCTTTAAAAACTCTTTGAATAACTCTTGGAAACCTTGACTTATGGAGAAAAAGATGATGAACAATAAACTAGCAACCATGGACCTTCATCTTTACATCAAATCTTTAATAGAATTAACACAAAAAGAATGTGTGTTTGGCCTTGATATCCCACGAAATTTTGGAGAGAAAAAGCAGAAATTTAAGTTATTTTCATGAGAATAATGATAGTGGGAGTGCGTTTTGAGGAGAAAAGTGAGCATGCTTGATGGAGGAAGGAATAAGCTAACACTTTGCAACACTTTTGGCCAAGTGTTGGAGTTATGGAGTGAAGCATGGGGCGGCATATCAAGAAAGGAATAAGGAAATGCAGAATTTTTGTAGCTAAGTATAGTATTTAGTATAAAAGAGTGTATTTTGATCCCCGGTATTTAAAATTTAGGGTTTTTAAGACATATAACGCAATACTGTGTACCGTAAAATTGTAAAACTTCTAAAAGTATAAAAATTTATTATCATAACCTATTTTATTATTTTTAGATGAGTGGTGAGTTCATCGGAGGGTTTAGATATAGTTAAAACCTAAAAACGTAGGTTCAAATCGTGTAAACGTAAAATGTGCACACTTTGCGTAGAAATGGAAAATTAATTTATTCCATATGAAAACAAGTACGTGAGGAATATAAATCATATTAATGGGTAGACCGGGCATAGTCTGAGTCAAATTAAAAATTTAAATGTACGCGTCTCAACGTACGCTGGTAAATTTCCCGGTAAAAATCAAGTTACTTAAAATAGAAAAATTAAGTAATTAAAATTAGTAAAATTAGTGACCTGAAATGTCTCGGTTGTTACAGACTTAGAGCAATATTGCGGTACTATAATGATACGGTAGTGTCACTATTGAATTTATGGGTGCAAGCACGGGGCCCACTGTTTATTAAACTTGAAACTTGTGTTCAACTGATTTGCATACAAACACTACGAATTCACACAATCTTTGACCCGATTAGGGTAAAAAAACACTATGGGTGTAAAACAACGTAGCCCACTATTTGGTTTATCGATATTTGTAATCATTACAATTACCGCCCAAACTTGAAACTATTAAAATCAACTGTTTTACTTATAAAATCTATGAACTCACCAACCTTTGTGTTGACACTTTTAGCATGTTTATCCCAGGTCCATAATGAACGAGGATGGCACAGAGAGGCACGAATACTGATAGAAGGCTAAAATCTAATTATCATTCGAAACTTATTTGACAAACTGTAATACTACTGGGACCTCATTTTGTAAACTCTGATACTTATAAAATTCAAATGATAAATCTTTTAAAATGACTCAATTAGAGATCGTTTTCTATTATTATAAATGTGGTGCCATCGAGTAACACCCAGTTTGAATTCCGTTGCGTATCACGAAATTGGGGGTGTTACACATAAGCTAAGAACAACCTTATGGCTTCAATCCTAGCTACAAGTTCAAAAACTTCTTCATAGTCTACTCCTTCTTCTTGTGTATATCCCTGGGCCACAAGTCTAGCCTTATTTCTGATCATTATCCCCCTTTCATCTTTCTTGTTTTTGAGTATCCATTTAGTTCCAATAACCCTCATACCCTTGGGTAAATCAACCAATACCCAAACCTTCTGAATCTTGAATTGGAGAAGCTCCTCTTGCATAGCTTCCACCCAGCTTGAGTCTTCTAAAGCTTTAACTATGTTCTTGGGTTCTGATTGGGAAAGGAAACATACAAATAGACAAGTGTTGGCATCTACATGCTTTTTCTCTTCATACACAGCACTAAGAAAGCCTTGTTAATCTGAAGTCATGGTCTGCCTTCTTGTCTTCACACCAGACTGTATGTCTCCAATCACATTGTCTAGGGAGTGATCTTTGTGTATTCTTGTGTGTGGAGTTGTGGGAACTTGATAGGTGAGTGGCATGTTGTTGATATCCACTTCATCTTCTGAGAAATCATCAGTATTAGGACCTGATGGGCCAGCAGTATGATTATTTTTCCCAGCAGTACTAACATGAGGCTCAGCAGTACAATCTTCATTTGTACTGTTTTCATGATTCTCTGGTTCTTGAACTCCATCTTCATTGTTTCCATCTTTAAAACCTTCTTTGTCTGCATCAGTAGAATGTCTAGCATCCTTTGAAGATGAATCCACACTATTCCAGATAGGCATCAATATGTGATCTTGATCTTTCTCCTTTTTCAAACTTGCTTCATCTGTTTCAACACCATCTTCTGAACCTGCAAAATCATTAGAAAATGTTCCTGCTACAACTGGTACATAGTTCATAGACTGGGTTAGAGTATCAAGATCAAATAGCCATTTTGGACCTTCACCTGCAACATTTGATTTATTTTCTAGAAACTGAACATGCAGGTTTTCCACAACTTTCCTGGTTCTTGTGTTGTATACCCTAAAGGCTTTGCTATTGAATGAGTATCCAACCAAGAAACCCTCATCTGATTTACCATCAAATTTGCCTAGATGGTCTAAGGTATTGAGAATTTTAACATGACACCCAAATGGTCTTAGAAAAACCTAATGCAGGTGTTCTACCCCTAAACAGTTCATATGGTGTCTTGTTGTGAGGTTTAACTACTAAAACCCTGTTTTGCACATAACAAGCAGTATTAACTGCTTCAGCCCAAAAAGTGATGGGCAGCTTGGAATCAGCTAACATTGTCCTAGCAGCTTCTATTAGTGTCCTATTCCTCCTTTCAGCAACCCCATTCTGCTGAGGAGTTCTAGCTACACTAAACTCTCTCTTAATACCTATTTCCCTACAAAAATCATCCATAACTCTATTTTTAACCTCTGTCCCATTTTCACACCTGATGACTTTCACATTCTTATCAACTAGGTTTTCTATTTCAGTTATAAAAGTCTTAAGAATGCTAGTTGCCTCATCCTTAGATCCTAGAAAGAAAACCTATGTGAATCTACTATAGTCATCAGTAACTACAAGACAGTACTTCTTATGCATAATACTACATGTGGAAATAGAAAGGGGGGTTGAATAGTTTTTCCGGTTTTTAATTTGTTTCAAAAACTTTTCTATTGAAAACCTTGATTCGAATCTTATGTGTGATCAATCAACACCAATATGAACACTACACTAAACTATGCAATATAAACACAATTTAACTAAATAAAAGTAAAGGAAAGAGATGGAAAGATCAAACCAGGACAAAGAGATTTATAGTGGTTCAGTCACGTAGCTCTTCTTCGCACTACTCCACTCCCCGAGTACCACACTCGAGAGTTTCAAGCACTATGTCAACAAGACCTCCCTTCAGGCGGAGAAAACCGTACAACGTCGCTTATCCAATTTCCAACACTAAGCTAAATATCGAGTGCTAATCTTAGCTAGAACCAATCTACCACGATCTACTTTATCCTTTCTACTTCACACAATCAC
The DNA here is from genome assembly GCA_021014915.2 of Artemisia tridentata subsp. tridentata. NCBI lineage: Eukaryota > Viridiplantae > Streptophyta > Magnoliopsida > Asterales > Asteraceae > Artemisia > Artemisia tridentata. The sequence goes on along the minus strand of CP139501.1, from coordinate 175,808,350 downwards.
ACAAGACTCGATCTACCCGATCTACCTATGATCCACTTGATCAACACACTAGCTCACATGCTACAAGAGATAATCAATATCTCTATGAGATCACAATGATCTTCTGTCACAATCTCTCAAAAGAAAAATGATCTTGATGTATACTATGATACAATCAAGTGTGTAACAAGTGTTACAAGTGCTCTAACTACAACTACAACACTTTGTATCCTCTTGGATATCTTGTGTTCTTCTCTTGCACTTGAAGAGGAATGAAGAGGATCATTTGGATGGATGATTGGATCACTCTTAAACAAAAGAAAACTAAACTAAATGATCAAGAAGAAAAGATGTGGTGAGAGTATTAAACTCAGAAAGTTTTGTGTGAAAAAGAATGCCCAAAAACTGTGAAGTGGGCTGGTATTTATAGGCAGAAAAAATCTTACCGTTATGAAGGCACGGTTCCACTAAATCACACACGGTACCACTAAATTTAGTGGTACCGTGCCAGACAAAAACGCTCCTCTTTTTGTCTTTTCTGGTGAAAACTTATTTGGGGAAGTTTGGAGCTGATTTGGGGGGGGGGGGAAATAGTTGTTATGTTATTTGAACTTATTTTTCCATTAAAACATTTCTTAATTATTCAAGAATAATTTGTAAAGTATATTTTTGAAAGAAATGTTTTGTCACATTAAAAATGTGAAGTCTTAAACACAAATTCCCTTCTTTGATCATTTGTCAAGTTGTAAATTTGTTTGTGCATACCTAAAGTGATTTATGTAGAAATGGGATCTTTCGACTAAAAACTTGTTTACGTTAATTTTAACGTAACGTGTTTTCACATTTTGTCATCCTCAAAACGTGAAGTTATCGAAAGATATAAATAACGTTTTTAGAACATTATTTGCATCAACAATCTCCCCCTTTTTGATGATGACAAAACATAAACTCATTTTAGGTTAAAATTAGTTTTAACAAGTTTTTAATGAGTTTACATCCTATTTCTCCCCTTTTTTGTCGAAGCAAAAAGGTTGCTAAAGCTCCCCCTTGATGTATACTCCCCCTAGTTTGGAGGACACCAAGGAATCGAGCAATGATTCTTGCTACAAAATAAAGTTAGATGACAAGTATACAATTTCTAACATGTAGCAAGCATGACAAATATCCAACCACAAACAAAAAAATGGCTAAGTAGCCAAAAATAAACAACCACATAAAAGCCCATTCATTCATGAAAATAAATGTCATACATGAGTATGACTACAACATAAAACATAAAGAGACACAAGAAGAAGCATAAATCCTTAATGACTAGAGGCAAGCTTCATTTCCAAAAGTGTCCTAAAGGTTTATTGGTGAGAACTAAACATGAACATGTTTAGTTTTGTGGGCTAGGAGGTGGTGGAGATGGTGACATGATTGGGGGTGGTGGTAGTGTCAAGAGATGCTCCACATAGGAGAACATGAAATGAATCTCATCTCTCAAGGAAAAGATGAGGTTACGGTTGTGGAGGCAACATAGGCAATTAGCACTAAGTAGATCAAAGGGATGAGGTTGGATTGGTTGTCCCATGATTGGGGAAGGAGGTGGTGGTGAGTTAGTTGATGATGGGGTTGGCATGGCATAATCCAATAGAGTGATGGGTGAGATAGTGTAGTCCATGGATGATGGCATGGTGTTTAGAGAGGGAGATGATGAAGATGTTGTGTAAGTAGAGGATGTTTTGGAAGGTACACTAGGTGGAGATGGTGAGTTGGGAGTGGCTTGGGAAGGTGGTGTGGTTACTTCATCATCTTTTGTTAGATCAACAAAGAGAGGTTTGGATGGTAGTCTTACGGTTATTCTAGGTTTCTTGGAAATGTGGTTTGTTGATCCTTGTGTGGAAGACATGGTGATTGGGTTGTTTGAGATTGAAGATGAAGTGCAAGATAAGCTTGCAATGGTGAAGCCTTATATAGGCAAGAGTTGGTTAATTTGAATTAAAGGTGATGGCAGTGTCCTATGGTGTAGGAGGGGAATCTTGGGGTGTATGTGAGTTTGCAAAATTTGCAGGTTTGAGGTTTGAGGTTCAAGGATCTAGAGGAAAGAGTGAAAATTCGTCAAACAAGGGCACGGTACCACTAAATACCACACGGTACCGTTAAATTTAACGGTATCGTGGCCTATTTAACGGTACCGTGACATTGGAGTCACGAATTTTCCTGTGCAGGCTAGTTCTAGGAAGCTAAAGTGAGTTTTCTAGGGGGACTATTTGCAGGAAATGTTGTTGCCTCAAATCACTAAAGATTTAGTTTCCTAATGTGTTCCATATTAAGCTACTCCTAGCACATAAAGATTATCATGCAATTTGATAAGATAATCCATAAGCATGCAAACATAAAGGACAAAATAAACTATCATCCAAATAAAAAATAATAATTCATGCAAGGTGATAGATTAAATATCAAGCATGCAAGATGAAAAATAGTGATAATCCCTACTATAGTTAATCATAAAAGTTCTAATAGTTGCATGGACTTGAGCACACCCTCATTCATCATCACTTAATGAAACATCATAGCAAGATACCGAACTGTCATCATGATTCCCATTAGATAATGCACATTCCCAGTATAGAGAGGTGTAGGTGTTTTGAGTTAGAGGGGCCATGGTGGGTTCAACAAGGAGATATCGATTGTTTTGGAGGTGAGGGAACGAATTCATGACAAAACGATATAGACGAGTCAACAACATGCCATAGGGTATCGCCTTATTTAGTCGACCCCTGACACTGACAATTCTCCTTGCCACAAAGTAAGCGAGATTGTAGGGTTGCTCGGTGACTAGACAATACAACATATGAGCACAACACGCCGGAAGTTGCTCACGGTTGTGAGGAAGACAGAAGACATTTTCACGGATGACTTTTATCCATCTACGTAGATGTGGATGAATTTCATCAACATAGACTTTGAGTGGATCTAAGTCATACTCATGAGACTCACGGAACTCAATTTCACCTTTTTCTTTAAGAAAACCATGAACTTTTTGAGGAAGACGAATGTGCTCTTTAATCGCACATGGAGTGGGAATGAGGGTATTGTAAGGACCAGACTCGATTTGGTGACTCGTGAGGGCTTTGAGAGACCAACCTTCTGTGTATGAACATTGTCCATGGTTTAGAAGTTCAAGAATGTTGGCAAATTGGTCAAGAGTGAGTGAGATTTCTTGGTCTTGTATCACGAATTGGAGAGACAAAGTTTGATCCTCGTTATGTACGAGTTTAACTTGTCTATAGAATTCAAGGACAAACCGAGGACAGATTAGATCATTAATCCGAAACAAGCAATCGAATCCGATTTCTTGAAACATAGTTTGGATATGATCATGATTGAGAAAGGATGACTCGACAATACGTCCTTCGTGGAAGCGACGAGACTCTAGGTGACGAAAGCTTTGTATGTAATAAAGTGGGGTGTTTGGTTCAAGTGATGGTTTGGGAACGTATTCAGCTGTCAGTTCATGATCGTAATCAAACATGTGAAATCACTTGTTACCTATGAAAACTTTATCAAGGATTAACAATGAGAATATTTCATTTAAAGACACGTGCCTAGTGTGTGCCTATATGCAAACTATTTGGAGGTGCGGCAATTTTGACTCTATAACAAAAATAATGAGATTACCCAAACGCTCCTAATTTTCACTTTTGCTCAAACGAATATGTTGATAAGTACATATTGGTTATGTACTTCAATCAATATTCGTGAGATCATGTATGCATGGGAAAAACGTTTTTAATTGGCATCAACAATGCACGAAAAGTGTTTCATGATCCTAGTTTCGTGGAATTTTTCGAAAACAATGAAATTGGGGTGTTTGGCAACTTCAAATTGTTGGCGCTAAAATGTTTTAAGTTTGAAAGGCTTTATCGTTAAAGACTCTTAATGCAATAACTACTATCCTAAACATGATTCCTCTTAAAACTAATTGCTCAAAAGCAAATTTGGACTAAAATATATGGGTTTATGCAAATCCTAAGTTAAGGGAATCATGAAGGTTATGCATTGTCTAATCCTAGTCCTAATTTCATAGGAACTCAATCAAAATTGAAAAACCCCAATTCAATTTTTTTTTTTTATTTATTTATTTTTTTTTTATGCATGAACAAACCCTAGACTCAAAATTAAAGAAAAGTAAAGTCAAATGACTTACAAGTCATGTTGAAGATGTAAAAGTAGTTGGTAATCTTGAGAATTAATAATGTCTTGATTATGATCTTGAAGGAGGGTTGTTGGGAATTAAATATTCTGAAGTTTAAGTATCGGGAAAATCTCTCAAGTGATTAAATCTGGTAGCAGTAGAGTTAAGTCTGGTGAGTTCCAAAGTTAAGTCTGCTGGTTATCTGCTGGTTAAAGTCTGGTCGTTGAAGTTAAGTCTGGTGGTTAAGTCAAGTGTTAATTCTGGTGACTATCAGAGATAATTCTGGTTGATGAAGATATTAAATCTGGTTGACTAAAAGTCAATAATACACGGTAGATAATATCTTACCCCATGTGCTCAGTCTTTATCTTATTCTCTTAGTTAACAAGTTGTGTACACAGATACATGTTGTATCTTATGTACTGACACACATAAGATAAGCTAGCAAGTTGTTTGACAAGACTTAACATTAATGTAAAGATCTTTCTTATGTTATAAAAGAAAGATCTTAGACTAGAGATAAGGTGTGTCCAAGTGTGTGTTAAACTTATAGTGCAAAATATATCTCTCAAGAACATAGAACAAAAACAATATCACAAGAAATAGAAACTTAAGATTCAAGGTTGTAACCCTAGTGATATCTCAAGATCACTCATATTATTATCTTAATAATATTGAATCGTTTGGTGATAAGCTTTCATTGTTCATTGTTATATAACAAACACAACTGTTCCATTTCCATAATCATAATAACCTTCTAAGTGTGATTAAGTAGATTCCGCATACTTAATCATATTCACTCAATATATCATACACACAAAGTACAAAAGGTTTAACCACCTTAACCGTGTGTCGAATCCTAACAAGTGGTATCAGAGCAAGGCTGATATTATTGATTTAGAAGAAGAAGCTTAAGAAATGGATGTTCAGGATACTGCTACAAATGTTGCTGCAAAGTTGCCCATGATCAAACAAAATGAGTTTGAGTTATGGAGGTTGAGAATTGAGCAATATTTTATGGTTCAAGATTATGCTCTCTGGGATATCATTACATATGGTGATTCTTTTTCACTAGGCTATTCAGATGTTATCATTGACGGCAAAACAGTAAGACAAAGAAATACTGGACCAGTTTCAAATGAAGAAAGGATACAGAAGAGAAATGATCAAAAAGCAAGTTTGGTGGTAATGAAACTACCAAGAAAACACAAAAGACATTGCTGAAACAACAATTTGAAAATTTCAGTTCAAATAGCAATGAATCTCTTGATAAGCTGTTTTCTAGATTACACAAGCTTGTCAGTCAGCTAAGTGTATTGAGTGTTGAGATAGCAAAGGAAGATCTCAACATGAAGTTTTTGAAAGTCTACCTGATGAGTTCCATACTCATGTGGTTGTCTGGATGAACAAGCCAGATATTGAAACCATGAAACTCAATGATTTGTTCAATAACTTCAAAATTGTTGAACAAAGTCTAAAGAAGTCTGGAATCTATAGTACTAGTTCTGGGAATGTGGCACTCTTGTCATCTCCTAGTATTAGTAAGTCAGAAGAGGTAGATGAAGCTGAAGGTGTTTCTATTGCTACATATGGTGGTCCTTCTACTAGTTCACAGAAGAATGTTGCTGGACTTGGAGATCCATCGTTTTATGTATTCATGTCTAGTCAAACTAGTGGCTCTTCTCTAATTCATGAAGATCTTGATCTGTTGGATGATAATGATTTGGAAGAGATGGACATCAAATGGCAGGTTGCTTTGCTTAGCATGAGGGCTAAGAAGTTCTGGCAGAGAACTGGTAAGCAGATTACCATTGATGGTAATGAAACTGCTGGGTTTGATAAGAAGAAAGTGGAGTGTTTCAACTGTCACAGGTTAGGACACTTTGCTAAAGAATGTAGAAACCCAAGGAAGCAGGACAATAGAAGCACATGGTATAGGCAAGAGAAGAAGAAGGAAGTCACAGTTGAAGAACCAAGGGCTATGCTAGCCATAGATGGGGTTAACTATGACTGGAGCTTCATGACTGATGAAGAGGAAGTACTAACAAATGCTGCTCTTATGGCCACTGAGACTGCTCTAATGGCCTTCTCTGATTCAGAGGTAAATTCCATAACCAAATGTTCTGAATCATGTTCTGCTTTTAAAGATAATGAAGAACTTAAAAGAAAAGCGGATAATAGGCGAGAAGAATTAATTATTGCCTTAGCCAATTTAAGTAATCATAAAAGAGCTATAGGTGTGCTTGAAAAACAAATTGCACACTTTCAAGGTAATGAATCTAGGTTTACTGATGACTTAAATGCTCTAAAAAGAGGAATAGCATTTAGAGATGAATAACTTAAATTAGTCCAAAGCTCTCTTCTTCTTATCATCATCATGCTGTGCAAGCACGGATCCAACAGAATCCTAAGTTGTAGACACATAGAGGAGGACGGCCTACGCTATTAGAGGAGAGTTACTGTAAAGACACAACTTCCACCCTGTTGGCTGTAGTTTTAGCTTGTATATGTGAAGAAGAAAAAAACGAGATTTTTTTTTCATAGAATAACTCTTTCTATTGGGAAATAGAGAGGTGGATCACTAGCCGAATCTTCTACTACGGTATCAGTTGGTTAGCGGAACCTTTTTATTGATTCTCGAATCTGTTCATCCACGAGCTACTCTAAATTCGATCAAAGGAGTTACGGAAAGCATTTAGACAGATGAAAGTATTTCAACTACTGAAAGGGGAATGGCTACTTCAGATGAAAATCATTATTCTGCTTTACGGATCTATTCAATTTGAATTCAAGTAAGAGCCTCCCCCCTCTTCCCGGTCAAGATAGATGGGAAGGAGCCCTATCAAGGCCATAAACAGTCTCTTTATTTATGTACGTACACCTTTGTTTCAGGGTGGGGCCGCCCTTCCTCCTGCTAATCCGGCCATTTCCGAACCTGTCTTTCTCATCCCATTCAATGGAGGACTTTTAAATTCTTGCGATTCCCAGCCCCCTTAGCTTATTATTTTATATATATCTATATTTATTATTTATAAAGGGTTCCGCTCGGCTAAATAGGCTCAATGATCTCTTTCTTCGCTTCGATAGGCCGGCACGGCGCTCCGCGTGGTTATATTCATACATGTTCCGACTCGCTGGTCATTATGGATCTAGTGGCATGGCGGGGCAAAAGAAAGGGGGGAGGGGGGAAAAAATGCCATTCACTTGTTTAACTGCCAAGAATCATTTTCTCTTTCGACTGGGAACTGCTTACCTTTGGTGCTTTATATTTTTTTATATAAGGTAGTAATCCCGTAGAGGCAAGGGCGAATCGAGTTAGCATCCCGCCATTCATGCCATGCCTTGTCAGCTAGGCTAGTTAGCTAATTCCTTCCAAGAAAATCGATTCTGCGATGATTCGCGTAATCGATCTCTTATTAGGTTATTAAAAAGTCATTTCTAGAGGAATGGGTCATGGAAGACTAAGAGAAGAGAACCTGAAATGAAAGGTCAGATAGTGAAAGATGAACAAGAAGGCGACGACAACAGCATGTCGTAGAAGGAGATAACAAGTGGAGCCAACGACCCACTAAGACTAACGTATCTACAACTACATCCCCGAGCGGCAGTCAAACGGGGGCGTGAATGCGAGATGCCAGCGGAATGATCGGCCGGACAGAGGCTAGGGCTCCTTCCTTCCCACCGCGTCCTTCCTTGTGTGTCGGAGATATAAAGCGAGTGCACCGGAAAAGAACGGGAACTGGGTCGATCTATTCTATGTCGAAGCATCCGAAGCATAACTGCACACTCACACGATCTTTGCCGACAGATAGGAGCATTCGGTGGAACCGGTGAACTACACTTGCTTCTGGATAGATGTGTGGGACAGAGGGCTCGTGGTACCTGCTGCCCACCCTTCCTCCTCTGCTTTGAGAACCGTGTGAACGGAGAGTGGGCAGAAGGGAAGGAGGTCCTCATACGGAGTCGCACACTTACTTGAGCAGTGCGGGAGACTGGGGAATGGGTCGAGTAAAGCCCCCTGGGGCCGGAAAAATCACAGAGACGTACTGATACGATAGGGCTTTGATTGGTATTTCTTTTAACTTAGTGATTGTAAACAATTAGCTGAAGCCAATAATAAAACTGAAAATGTTAAGATAACTGTAGATGCTTTAGCTCATGCCTCAGAAGGAATGAATAAGATTTGGGAAGCTCAAGTAATCGATAAAGCTAAGTCTGGTTTAGGATACAAATCTGTTCCTCCACCATATAGAGGTGTTCCTTCACCTCCAGGTGTTGACCTAGCACACACAGGTTTTGCTGAGTTTCAAGAACCAATAATGGAATATGGTTCTAAGGCCACTAAGAGTCCTAAGATAGAAAAAGTAAGTGAAAGTTTAGATAAAACTTTACTTTATCAGGACAAGGTGTCCTTTGTTAAGAAAGGAGATGCTATAGTTGTTGAGGATAGTACAACTGATAGTGATGAAGAAGAACAGGTTATGTCTAAACCTGAAGTGGTTAAGAAAGTAGGAACAAGTGTTCCTAAGATAGTCAAACACAATACTGATAAGCCTAAATCAAACATTAAGCATGTTAGGCAACCAGTTAGATATTGTGAACAATACAGATCCACTAGCAAGCCCAGAGGTAACCAAAGAAATTAGAATAACCTCAAGTCTAACCAATTAGGTGATGACTTTGCTTTTTCCAACAAAGCTTGTTATACATGTGGTAGTTTTGACCATCTTGCAGCTTTCTGCAACCATTGGGTATCTGGGTATGAAAACAATAGAGTGAACCACAAAAGGCAAACACCTAAATCTCATTTTCACTCTAGTTCTAAGGTTAACAGAACTAAACCCACAACAGTCTCTGTTAAGTCTGGCTTCAATAAAGTTAATTCTGCTAGACCATATATGACTGTTTACCCAAAATCAACAGCTAAGGGTGCAAAAACATCTTTCAAACATGCACCAAAGTCCGTTCAAAGGCCCATTCAAACAAAAGCAGTGGTCCAAAAACAAGTTTGGAAACAAAAGGGGACAACTACAAAGCCAGCAGTTAATTCTGCTAAGCCAACAGTTAATTCTGGTAGGCAAGTAGTTAAGTCTGCTGCTTGGGCAAAAGGGAAAATGCTGTTAAGGCCTCATCATGTTGGGTTTGGAATTCAACTAAATCCAATGTTGCATCAACTGTTCTAAAAATATTAAATTACATTGATGCAAGAGGCATATCCAAGTCAGTAATGGCTTAGGTCCCCAAAAGAAACTAATACTTCTCATTTATGTGCAGGAACATTCAATTGATCAACAAGAGGATCAAGGATACTCAGATAGTGGATGTTCAAGGCACATGACAGGCAACAAGTCTTATCTCTCAAATTTTCAATCAATAGATGGAGGCTATGTTACCTTTGGAGGAGGTGTTGGTGGCAAAATTTCCGGTAAAGGTACCATTAAAACTGGAAATTTAGATTTTGAAGATGTGTACTATGTACAAGAGCTAAATTATAATCTTTTTAGTGTCTCACAAATGTGTGACAAAAAGAACAAAGTTCTTTTCTGTGAGACTGAATGTCTTGTACTTTCTCCTGATTTTAAGATGCCTGATGAAAGTCAAGTACTTCTTAAAATTTCTAGAAAGGGCAATATGTACAGTGTTGACATGAAGAACATTGTTCCTAAAAAGGATTTAACTTGTCTTGTTGCAAAGGCCACATTGGATGAATCAATGAAATGGCATAGGAGGCTTGGTCATATTAATTTTAAAACCATAAATCAGTTTGTTAAGAATGGTTTGGTAAGAGGTTTACCTCAGAAAAGATTTGAAAATGATCAAACATGCATTGCTTGTCTTAAAGGCAAACAACACAAAGCCACTTGTAAGCCCAAGATTTTTAACTCTATTAATCAATCATTGTCTATGCTTCATATGGAATTATTTGGACCTGTTTCAGTATGTAGTATAATGCATAAGAGATATTGTCTTGTTATAATTGATGACTATACCATATTTACATGGGTTTTCTTTCTATCTTCTAAGGATGAGACTACAAGCATCCTTAAAACATTCATTACACAGATAGAAAACCAAGTAGATAAGAAAGTGAAAGTCATTAGATGTGATAATGGGACAGAGTTTAAGAATAGAGTTATGGATGATTTTTGCAAACAAAAGGGTATTCGGAGAGAATTTAGTGTTGCTAGAACACCTCAACAGAATGGTGTTGTTGAGAGAAAGAATAGAACACTAATTGAAGCTGCTAGAACTATGTTAGCTGATTCTAAGCTACCTATAACTTTTTGGGCTGAAGCAGTCAACACTGCTTGCTATGTTCAAAATAGAGTTTTAGTTATTCAACCTCACAATAAGACATCATATGAACTTTTTAGAGGTAGAACTCCTGCAATAGGATTTCTTAGACCTTTTGGATGTCATGTGACAATTCTCAATACCTTAGACCATTTAGGAAAATTCGATGGTAAAGCAGATGAAGGTTTCTTTGTTGGATATTCTCTTAATAGCAAAGCATTTAGAGTATACAACACAAGAACTATGATTGTAGAAGAAAATATACATGTGGAGTTTTTAGAGGATAAATCCAATGTAGAAGGTCAAGGACCAAAATGGCTATTTGATCTTGAAACTCTAACCAAATCAATGAATTATGTGCCTGTTGTTGCAAAAACTAATGATTTTTCAGGTTCAAAAGCAACAGATGAGGCAAGGTTAGAAAAGGAGACAAACCAAGATCATGTTTGGATGCCAATATGGTCAAGTAGGCTATTTGATCTTGAAACTCTAACCAAATCAATGAATTATGTGCCTGTTGTTGCAAAAACTAATGATTTTTCAGGTTCAAAAGCAACAGATGAGGCAAGGTTAGAAAAGGAGACAAACCAAGATCATGTTTGGATGCCAATATGGTCAAGTACAAGTGTGGAATCAACTTCAACATCTGATGAATCTTATTCTGGCAAAGCTAAAGAAAGTGTTGAAGATGAAAGGAAAGAAGATGGAACTCAGGAACAACAAATTGTTTCTGCTGGTGATTCTGCTGCTAGGCCAAATGATTCTGCTGCTGGCCCTTCAGAAACCAAAGAAGCAGAATTCTCAGACAGTGAGGGGGATTTCAATAATCTTCCATCAAATTATCAAGTTCCTTATACTCCACAAACAAGAATTCACAAAGTCCACTCCCTGGATAATGTGATTGGAGATGTACAATCAGGTGTGAAGACAAGACAACAACTGATGTCTTCAAACCAACAAGGGCTTCTTGATGCCCTTTATGCTTCAAAACAGCATAAGTTTTCAAACCCTAGCTTGTTTGTATGTTTTCTCTCACAAGCTGAACCAAAGAACATTCTGAAACCCTTAGATGATTCAAGCTGGGTAGAAGCTATGCAAGAGGAGCTTCTTCAGTTCAAGATTCAGAAAGTTTGGGTGCTAGTTGATTTACCTAAGGATGCAAAGGTAATTGGCACTAGATGGGTTTTCAAGAATAAAAGGGATGAAAGGGGTATAGTGATTAGGAATAAGGCTAGATTAGTAGCCCAAGGGTACACACAACAAGAAGGTATAGACTATGATGAAGTTTTTGCTCCAGTAGCAAGACTTGAGGCAATTAGGCTTTTCTTAGCTTATGCTTCATTTTTAGGCTTCACAGTTTACCAAATGGATGTCAAGAGTGCATTTCTATATGGCACAATTGAAGAAGAGGTGTATGTCTCACAACCTCCAGGGTTCATTGATCCTGACCATCCAGACAAAGTGTACAGAGTTGTAAAGGCTCTTTATGGCCTTCATCAGGCACCTAGAGCTTGGTATGAAACACTGGCTTCCTATTTAAAAGAGAATGGATTTCAAAGAGGAAAGATTGATCAGACACTTTTCATCAAACAGCACAAGAAGGATCTTCTGTTAGTGCAGGTGTATGTGGATGACATTATCTTTGGATCTACAAGGAAGGAGATGTGTTTGGAGTTTGAGAAGCTTATGCATGATAAGTTTCAGATGAGTTCCATGGGGGAACTTACATTCTTTTTGGGTTTGCAAGTTAAACAGTCATATGAAGGCATATTTATTAATCAAGATAAATATGTTGCTGAAATTCTTAGAAAGTTCAACTTTGCTGATTCAAAAATGGCAAGCACACCAATGGATTCTGAGAAACAACTTCCAAAAGATTTAGATGGAGAAAATGTGGATGTACACACATACAGATCTATGATAGGATCTTTGATGTATCTCACATCATCAAGACCTGACATCATGTTCTCTGTTTGTGCTTGTGCAAGATTTCAAGTCACTCCAAAGGTTTCTCATTTAACAGCAGTCAAGAGGATTTTTAGATATCTTAAGGGTCAACCTAGGTTGGGTCTATGGTATTCAAGGGAATCACCTTTTGATTTGGTAGCATTTTCGGATAGTGATTATGCTGGTGCTAGCTTGGACAGAAAGTCAACAACTAGAGGATGTCAATTCCTTGGGTGTAGACTTATCTCATGGCAGTGTAAGAAGCAAACAACTGTGGCTACTTCAACAACTGAAGCTGAATATGTGGCTGCTGCAAGTTGCTGTTCTCAAGTCTTGTGGCTTCAAAACCAACATCTTGACTATGGGTACAATTTTATGAACACTGATGACATCAAATAATGACATATTATTAGCATCATTTATCCTATATATATTGCTCGTTTTATATTGTTTTATATGAGATTTGATACTTAATCGTTTACTTTTGTAAATCTCAGTAATATTGGAGCATTTGGTGAAAGTTAATGATTTCGGACGAAAATTGGAGCAAAATGAATCAAGTTGGAAAAGTCTGTTGAATTGAAGAGATTAAAGACCATTGCCTGACTTTGAATCATGCGCCGCATCTGATTTTATCATGCGTCGCATATGAAACTCTGGTCAACGAAGAAGAACCAACTTGTTCTATTCCAGATACGCCGCATCGGACCAATCCGATGCGCCGTATCGGCCGTATACAATCCTTATCAAGAATTCAAGAGATCAAGTGAAGATTAGAAGCTTAAAGAAGAAGTCAAGATTACAAGTCGACACTTGAAGATGCTTTCGTATTTTGGCCATAAAATCTTCATCCGGACTCCGTTTTAGTTGATTCAAGCGGCCACGGAAAGAGAAAAAGGAGATCTACCTGTATCTGAAGGAGATGCGGCGCATCTGGTCCTTAGATGCGCCGTATTGGGAGATGAGGCGCATCTGGTATTTAGATGCGCCGTATTGGGTCAGTTTCAGACTTGGAGGCTACGTTTACTTATAGATGCGGCGCATCTAACCCTATAGATGCGCCGTATCGACCCAGATTTCAGAATCTATAAATACCGAACTCATTAACGAATTTGGGGATCATTGGGGACCCTAAGGGTCATTCCCAGACGATCAAAAGCCTCTCCAAACAGTAGAAGATCAATATTGAAGACTCAATCATCCTTGAAGAACATCTCTAATCATTGTTATATTACTTAATCATTCGGTTAGCGTATCGTATTCACTATGTTTCATACTCTATTCATTATGATTATGTTTATGTACTTTGTTACAGAGATTATGGGCTAACACCCTTTGGTGTTAGCCAAGTTTATGATTATTTGATGGTTTAATTAGTTTCTAATTCGATTGGTTGCTTAGTCTTCGTTTTGATTACTTTATTAGTTTATACTTCATTAATATCATTTGCGTGATTAATGTAAGCTCCTTAAGGGCTAAATAATATATAAACATGGTAATCATTAAGCAGCTTTATGCGGGTTCTGATTAATTATGACAGGATTAGTCAGTCAAAAAGACTTAAAATGGAATCTAGAATAGGATAGACATAAGTAATCATTAAGGGTTTACTCGCCGATAAGATTAGAGCCAACGCTTTGGTGACTTTTATTAGTGCATTGATAACCTTTGTGTCTAGCTGAGCATTGCTTGGGTCGCCATGCCCCTTCCTCGCCTATTTAGGATAGACCGCGCCTAGTCGTGAGCACCGTCACTACATGTCTTAGAAACTTATCAAAAATTAATCTTATATGACTAAACTTGGTTAACATGTTCTTCCTATCTTTGGTGTCTTCATACTTGTATTGTTTGTTTTACTTAATTAGTTCATTAGAAAACCAAACTCGTGCCAGTCTCTCAGGCTGAACCCCCTTTTGCTTTAGTTTAGGATTAATTTAGTAGAGTCGAATACCTTTAGAATTAGTATATTAGAAATCTCACTCTTAGTGATCGACACCCTACTTACCAACTAGGCTACATTGATCGGGTACACTGCCCGTTAGTGTTGTTATAGGTTAAGTCGGCAAAATATAAATGTAAAACTTGATAAGGAATAATCACCTATACAACGACACATCAAGTTTTTGGCGCCGTTGCCGGGGAGTGAATTTATCTATTTGCTAGTTTTATTGGTATTTTTCTGTTTTTAGTTTATTTTTGTGTGTTTGGTTTATTTGTTTTATCGTTTGTTTGTTGTCTGTGTGTCTGTCTCAGAAGGGAGATACGGCGTATTCTTGTCTGTGAATACGGCGCATCTATCTGTTTCAATACGGCGTATTCTTGTCTGTGAATACGGCGTATTGACGCTCTGTGGGCAAAAAATTTTTTAGTTTGTGTGATTTTTAATTTTAAAATTTTCTAAAAAAAAAAAAAAAAAAAAAAAAAAAAAAAAAAAAAAAAACCTGTTACAGGAAGATAATACGGCGCATCTATTGTCTGTTAGATACGGCGTATTAACTTGTGTCGTATACGGCGTATCCATTGTCTGTTGGATACGGCGCATCGATCTTCTGTGACCTCAAAAATATTTTTTCTCTTTTATTTTTTTTGTGTTTATTTAATTTTCATTACTTTAGGTTTTTTTTTTTTTTTTTGTACTGCTGTTCTTGGTTGTTTGTCTTTCAGGTAATAATGAAGATGGACGATCCGGACATCACTATCACCCGCACTTGATTTCAAGTGGGGGGAAAACACCCTATTACACAGTAAATAAGGGTGGAGTCAGGCTCGTGACTTGAACAAAAACAAGCGCTTCGTGGGAGGCAACCCATGCTTATCTTTTAATTTATGTCAATTTAATTTTCTGTCGAGTCTGTCCCAGGCCTTCGATGCGGCGTATCCAACCCCTATGGATACGGCATATCGAATCATCTGGAATACTTTAGTCCGAATTGTGTTGCTAACATCAATGCGGCGTATCTATCTTTTTAGATACGGCGTATCGACCTGCCAGAATTGAATACAGTTCTTTGTTTTTCTTTTGTTTATCGTTTTCTAACCGATGATTAACGAGATGCTCTCGAGATTTTTTTTTCCTGTGGTCTCTATATTTTTACAGGTCTGGACAATTGAAGAGGTTGATGGACTCCCGCATTATATACGCTCGCACGTTTACATTGGAAGATCATACCGAGCAAATCTCAGGGGAGTTCTCCATTCTAATTCTTTCTATCTCTTGTTTTTAATTTCAAATACAAACAACGAGGACGTTGTTTAACTTAAGTGGGGGGATGGAGAATTAGAACGTTTACTTGTCCTAAATTTTCAAAAATATGCTTTAATCTATGCTTAATTATCAAAATTTAATTTTTTTTAGCATGTTTTTGTTTAATCTAAGTTGCATAGCTGCACACATGACGTTATTTTCAAAAATTGTGATTTTTCAAAATTCACAAATCTATGAGTGTGCCGGTGACTTGTAAACTTTAGAACTTGGCTTGTATACTATTCGAGACCACCATAATAAGTATTATTTTATATAATTGGAATGACTTGTTTAAATTGGTAAATTTCTAGGATTACACCCAAATAGCCTTTATATGTTATGTGATATTAGCTAACTACACTGGTTAGTTAACCCCCGTATAAACCCTTTTGTTACTCTCATTTTTAGAGTAAGATACCCCTAGAAAAACACTCAGAGCCATTCCTTTCGTTTCTTACACCTTTGTTAAAATGTTTCGTTACACCCTTACACCTTAGCCTACCCTATAGATTAAAATCCGTGGTTGGTTAATTGCTTTAGGCAAAGTGTGTTTCCTTACATTACCTGTGTTCGCGTGCGTAATTCATTATCTATGGTTAGGTTGGGAAATTGCACAATGCAATTGGAGTGAAAGTAAATATTGTATTTCTTTGAGTTTATTTTTCGTGTGTTTACTACTTTCACTATTGCCGTTATTTCTGAAGTCATGAAAAGTATGGAAAAATTATCCAGAATTATCATTATAGTGATGTGGTGAAATTTTACACATCTATGTTTATGTTTCAAGTAAAAAAAAAAAAAAAAAAAAAAAAAAAAAAAAAAAAAAAAGAAAAAGTTGGATGTTTGATTTAACCAACTTATGTAAAGTTTTGTATTAAGTGGTCGATATCACCACTAATTGTTGTATATTATATCTATTGATTGAATGGGAGTTGGCAGTTATGGGAATGCCAACTAAGGTTTATTCTTTGATTAAGATCTTGTTGAGTATAATTCGTGTCTACCTAAAGCGTGTGTTTCAAGTGTTAAAGCGTGAGTTATTCTATGATATGAGTCTTATTCATGGGATGGTTGGGATAGTGATTAACCACACTTAGGATTTTAATTTATTTGTTTTGTTTATTTTTTGTTTTACACCAATTTATATCCCTAATATAATCCATACCCTTTATTATTCTTTATCGAACCAAACCTTTGATTTATTGAGATTAGGGATTTGAGCAATCTTAAGTATCGTAGTCGTGGATTCGGCTATGTATTTATGATTTTGTCGCCCTTTTTGATATAATATTATTGGTGAAGTTTGGACCTATCTTTAGCCTATTCGAGTTAAGGATTTGAGCAATTGCAAGTATCGTGTTCGTGGATTCGATCATGTATTTGTGATTTTGTCGCCTTTTCTGGAATTTGAGATCGATAGAGATTAAGGAGAATAATTAACCCTTAAGCCTAAAAACCCTTTTTACCGCTTTAGACTTGTTATTCCTTGGCTTTAGTGGGGGAGATGTGTATACTTGCCAAGCTTATGATAGAATATTCGTCACGACTGGACAGTTAAACGATTAGATTTGCTTTTATCGAAATATTTTATTTTATTTCTAATTCGTTAAGTGTTTGGTTGTGCAATTATGATAAAACGAATAAGTGCTTAATTATAAAAATACATCCTATTCAGGATACATTTTCATAAGTTTTAATCTAAGGTTTACTTGAGGACAAGTAAAGTTCAAGTGGGGGGATATTTGATGACATCAAATAACGACATATTATTAGCATCATTTATCCTATATATATTGCTCGTTTTATATTGTTTTATATGAGATTTGATACTTAATCGTTTACTTTTGTAAATCTCAGTAATATTGGAGCATTTGGTGAAAGTTAATGATTTCGGACGAAAATTGGAGCAAAATGAATCAAGTTGGAAAAGTCTGTTGAATTGAAGAGATTAAAGACCATTGCCTGACTTTGAAGCATGCGCCGCATCTGATTTTATCATGCGTCGCATATGAAACTCTGGTCAACGAAGAAGAACCAACTTGTTCTATTCCAGATACGCCGCATCGGACCAATCCGATGCGCCGTATCGGCCGTATACAATCCTTATCAAGAATTCAAGAGATCAAGTGAAGATTAGAAGCTTAAAGAAGAAGTCAAGATTACAAGTCGACACTTGAAGATGCTTTCGTATTTTGGCCATAAAATCTTCATCCGGACTCCGTTTTAGTTGATTCAAGCGGCCACGGAAAGAGAAAAAGGAGATCTACCTGTATCTGAAGGAGATGCGGCGCATCTGGTCCTTAGATGCGCCGTATTGGGAGATGAGGCGCATCTGGTATTTAGATGCGCCGTATTGGGTCAGTTTCAGACTTGGAGGCTACGTTTACTTATAGATGCGGCGCATCTAACTCTATAGATGCGCCGTATCGACCCAGATTTCAGAATCTATAAATACCGAACTCATTAACGAATTTGGGGATCATTGGGGACCCTAAGGGTCATTCCCAGACGATCAAAAGCCTCTCCAAACAGTAGAAGATCAATATTGAAGACTCAATCATCCTTGAAGAACATCTCTAATCATTGTTATATTACTTAATCATTCGGTTAGCGTATCGTATTCACTATGTTTCATACTCTATTCATTATGATTATGTTTATGTACTTTGTTACAGAGATTATGGGCTAACACCCTTTGGTGTTAGCCAAGTTTATGATTATTTGATGGTTTAATTAGTTTCTAATTCGATTGGTTGCTTAGTCTTCGTTTTGATTACTTTATTAGTTTATACTTCATTAATATCATTTGCGTGATTAATGTAAGCTCCTTAAGGGCTAAATAATATATGAACATGGTAATCATTAAGCAGCTTTATGCGGGTTCTGATTAATTGTGACAGGATTAGTCAGTCAAAAAGACTTAAAATGGAATCTAGAATAGGATAGACATAAGTAATCATTAAGGGTTTACTCGCCGATAAGATTAGAGCCAACGCTTTGGTGACTTTTATTAGTGCATTGATAACCTCTGTGTCTAGCTGAGCATTGCTTGGGTCGCCATGCCCCTTCCTCGCCTATTTAGGATAGACCGCGCCTAGTCGTGAGCACCGTCACTACATGTCTTAGAAACTTATCAAAACTTAATCTTATATGACTAAACTTGGTTAACATGTTCTTCCTATCTTTGGTGTCTTCATACTTGTATTGTTTGTTTTACTTAATTAGTTCATTAGAAAACCAAACTCGTGCCAGTCTCTCAGGCTGAACCCCCTTTTGCTTTAGTTTAGGATTAATTTAGTAGAGTCGAATACCTTTAGAATTAGTATATTAGAAATCTCACTCTTAGTGATCGACACCCTACTTACCAACTAGGCTACATTGATCGGGTACACTGCCCGTTAGTGTTGTTATAGGTTAAGTCGGCAAAATATAAATGTAAAACTTGATAAGGAATAATCACCTATACAACGACACATCAAACACTGTTATTCATATTGATAATAGTAGTACAATTTGCATTATTAAAAATCCAGTACAACATTCTAAAAAAAAACACATTGAAATTAGACATCATTTTATTAGAGATTGCAATGAGAAAAAGTTAATTCAAGTAATGAAAATTGCTTCAGAACATAATTTTGCAGATCTACTAACAAAAGCTTTTGATGTTGGAAGGTTTCAGTACTTGGTAGCAAGTATTGGAATGCTTAATACTTAAATTTTTCAATCTATGTGTTTTTATATATACCAGTGTGGTTAATTCTGGTGATTACTCAGTTAATTCTGGTGGTTACTCAATTAAGTCTGGTAGTTAAATTTTTGTTTGTGCTGTTGTCTTTGTAAATTTGTACTAGCTATTACTTTAAAATTGTGTTATTTCATACAGTTAGTCATATGTTTATTCTAATATAAGACAAGTACTTTGTACATTGTTCTTTTGGTTTTAGACTAACAATTTCAGGTATGAATTTTTGAACACAAAAGAAGTTTTCAAGTGAAATGGAAGCAGCAAAATGTTATATCAGTTGCTTGCATAACAGGTTTATGATGGACTGAGTTTGGGAATTTAAAACTCCTTAAAACTTCTTTCTTGAAACCTGGTTATCATATTTCACATTGAATTGATGACTTAGTTGATCAGACAGTAACTGATTCAACTCACTTTCTATCATTTTATACTTTTAAGTATAATGAGCAAGTCTAAGGACATCTGATAGAAAGAACAGCTAGTAAAAGTGAATCTAACACTTGTGTTAGAGGCAACAATTGCTATGAGCTGGAAACCCTGTCAAGAAAGCCTTTTGAATAGGTTTATCTTTACACAGGCAGTTATTTATAACTGAAAACATTGGTTCTCACACAACCAGAGGTTGCTTTAAACCGAAATCTTGATTAATTGTCTGTTATACACTTAACCCCTTCAAAATGGTTGAAAGCAGTATGATTTTTCATAATAAAATCATATGCATACTGCTCAAAGTCAAAAATTTTCTTAAAAGGCTTTTTGAAATAAAAATATCTCAGAAAACCATCAACTGGTGGATTATGAGTTATTGCCCCATGAATTACCTCTCATAGGAGTTAACACACCTAGAAGTGATGAGGGCAGCAAATTAAACTCTTAAGGAATTGATGGCTACATGTACAACATTGTCTGATAACAAGTTCTAATTGATAGCTCAGATGATGGGGAGAGATACATTGTGAGAGATCTTCCAAACAGGGGAGGATAAAATGTTATTTGCATCTCAGGGGAGGAAATAAAGTTGGAAGATTAACCAGTGAAAGGGAGGAAAAGACAAGAGCATACAAGATGATGAGGAAGTTGAAAATGACAAGAATAGAGCTGATTCTGGAGTATTATATATATTCAGAAGGGATGAAGCATTCCAAAGGAGAAAGTTCTATCTAAGTTAAACGAAGAAAGCTTTCAGTTTCAATTTCAGTTCACTACGTTTGTTCATCACTTGCAAAGGCATGCTGATAGATGATTTCACTTGTTGAAACAATCATCCAAGATACACAGCACCATTGCCTCTTATAATTCCTCCATCCAAGGAAATTGCACCATCCTTTAGGTCAATGTTTGAAGTCTAAAGATGTGTGTATTGATATTGTTGAAGTTAAAGATCAGAAAGCAGATAAGTTACTGAGATAGATTTTAATCTTTCAGAATAGAAGAAAGTTCAGTCCAAGTGACTGACTATGAAGTGTTTGAAAGATCTTAACAATCCATAATTTAATTCAGAAACATGTTGAAATGGATTCACATGTTTAGGGGAGGATTGTTGGGAATTAAATATTCTGAAGTTTAAGTATCAGGAAAATCTCTCAAGTGATTAAATCTGGTAGCAGTAGAGTTAAGTCTGGTGAGTTCCAAAGTTAAGTCTGCTGGTTATCTGCTGGTTAAAGTCTGGTCGTTGAAGTTAAGTCTGGTGGTTAAGTCAAGTGTTAATTCTGGTGACTATCAGAGATAATTCTGGTTGATGAAGATATTAAGTCTGGTTGACTAAAAGTCAATAATACACGGTAGATAATATCTTACCCCATGTGCTCAGTCTTTATCTTATTCTCTTAGATAAAAAGTTGTGTACACAGATACATGTTGTATCTTATGTACTGACACACATAAGATAAGCTAGCAAGTTGTTTGACAAGACTTAACATTAATGTAAAGATCTTTCTTATGTTATAAAAAAAAGATCTTAGACTAGAGATAAGTGTGTGTCCAAGTGTGTGTTAAACTTATAGTGCAAAATATATCTCTCAAGAACATAGAACAAAAACAATATCACAAGAAATAGAAACTTAAGATTCAAGGTTGTAACCCTAGTGATATCTCAAGATCACTCGTATTATTATCTTAATAATATTGAATCGTTTGGTGATAAGCTTTCATTGTTCATTGTTATATAACAAACACAACTGTTCCATTTCCATAATCATAATAACCTTCTAAGTGTGATTAAGTAGATTCCGCATACTTAATCATATTCACTCAATATATCATACACACAAAGTACAAAAGGTTTAACCACCTTAACCGTGTGTCGAATCCTAACAAGGGTAATTGAATTTTGTGTTGTGAGGTTTGGTTTTGACAGCAATTGCAGAAGTTGGGAGAGTTTAAAATGAATAATGTGGGAAAAGAGGGCTGAAATACGGGATGTATCAGATACACGGTACCACAGTACCATTAAATTTAATGGTGCCGTGCTACTTTAGTGGAGCCGTGATCTGCTAGGATGAAATTCTGTCCCATTTTGATTTTTGACGAATAAGTCTCGCTGTTTTAGTGAGACTTTTTGAAACGAGGAAAGAATTTATACCTAATAAATTCTTTTAACGAGGAGAACCTAGACTAGACGAAAGGAGATGACTTCAAAGAGTCATGAGATGAGACACATGAGATGACTTCGATATTTCCTGTGAAATATATAAATAGTCATGAAAGGGATACGCGGGATTACTTTAATAGTCATGAGATTTATGGAATATGTTCCATCATTCCTTGAGCTCGACGAAGGTAGTTGAAGGATTCTCATTTGAGAGGTTTGATTAGGATGTCGGCGATATTGTCTTGAGAGGGAACTTTATCAATAGAAATATTTCCTTTCTGAACGTTATCGGGAAGGAAGTGGTGACGGATTTCGATGTGTTTGGTACGGGAGTGTTGAACGGGGTTTTTGCTCAAATCAATAGCACCTTTATTATCACACATAATGGGAACATTGTCTAAATGGATGTCTTAGTCATTAAGAGCTTGTTTCATCCATAGTGCTTGTTGACATGCCTTTCCGGCGATTACATACTCGGCTTCGGTCGTGGAGATAGCAAGAGCCGTTTGTTTCTTGGAGAACCAAGAAGTTAGACAACAACCCATGAAGGTACAAACGCCACTCGTACTTTTTCGATCCACATAATCTCTCGCATGATCAGATTCGGCATAGACGACAGTTTCTACACTGGTCCCCTTGGGATAGAATAATCCCAAGTGCATAGTGCCTTTAATGTATCAGAAGATACGCTTAACCGCTTCAAGGTGAGAGGTTTTGGGATCCTCTTGGAAGCGAGCACAAAGGCAGACACTAAACATGATGTCGGGCCTACTTTCCGTAAGGTATAATAAACTTCCTATCATACCTCTATACTTAGTGCTATCCACGGACTCACCTTCTTCATCTTTCGTGAGTTTAATTTCCGTGGACATGGGAGTTTTCATGGGCTTAGACTCTTCTAAACTAAATTTCTTAAGCATCTCCTTACTATACTTAGATTGATTGAAGAAGATACCATCTTCCATTTGTTTTATTTGTAAACCAAGGAAGAAATTTAATTCGCCAATCATGCTCATCTCAAACTCGTCACGCATGATCTTAGAGAAATCATCGCACAGTTCTGGACAAGTTGAGCCAAATATGATGTCGTCGACATATATTTGAACAATGATGAGATGTGAATTACGTTTCTTTGTGAAAAGTGTTTTGTCAACCACTCCTATGGTATATTCATGTTCAATCAAGAATGCCTTTAGTCTATCGTACCAAGCTTTAGGAACTTGTTTGAGACCATATAGTGCTTTCTTGAGTTTATAAACATGATTCGGTTTCTCGAAATCAATGAATCCCGGAGGTTGTGCAACGTATACCTCCTCATTGATATAACCATTTAGGAATGCACTTTTCACATCCATTTGGTATAATTTAAAGTCTAAGGCGCAAGCATAGGCAAGGAGTATTCTAATAGACTCTAATCTAGCTACGGGTGCATAAGTTTCATCGAAGTCTATTCCTTCCTGTTTGTTATAGCCTTGTGCTACCAATCTTGCCTTATTCCTAGTTACGACGCCATTTTTGTCGAGTTTATTCCTAAACACCCACTTAGTTCCTATGATGGTTTGATTCTTAGGTGGAGGTACTAAATCCCAAACTTGGTTTGCGGTGAATTGATTAAGTTCTTCTTGTATGGCAACTACCCCGCTTTCATCCTTAATCGCTTCACCGACATTCTTAGGTTCTACGGTTGTTATAAAACAAAAGAAATTACTTTTTTTTTGAGCTTGTGACCTAAGGGTTCTTTGGTTTAGATTTCCTATGACATTTTTGACCGGATCTACACACACTCCTTGTGTTATATGTGATACTAAGAATTATACGTAGTCTAGCACGCGGAATTTACTAGCTAGCACTTAGAAGACCTTATGTGTTTTGTATGATTTGAATAAAGCAATGAATGAACACAGAATGATAACCTTCAACGATTCAATATATTAGAATAATAATACGAGTGATCTCCTATCACTAGGGTTTACAACCTTGAATCTCTATATTACGTATGAACTCTTATCGTATTGTTATATCTAAACCTTAACCTAGGCAATCCTTTTATAGACCAAGGATTCCTTTACAAGATAACTATCAACTAAACTTATATGATATACACAATATCTTTTCCATATTTATCTATTACATAAATCATAAACCGTACTAACTTCTTTACTCAGCAGTCTTAACTGCTCATGTCTTCAAAACTCTTCAGCAGTCTTAACTTCCATCTTCAACAGTCCTAACTGTTACCTTTAACAGTCTTAACTGCTAAAGCTTAATTTCCTAACAATTTTCAATAGGATGATTCTTAGATTCCTTAATGTTGACAACTTCGTCACCTTCAACTATCTCATCCTCAATGTCATTTTCTAAGGTTTTCTTGCCATTAACCTTAATGGCTTCTTCCTCATCTAAGTCATCATCCACCAAGGGTGACGTCTTAGTTGGTTGAGGACTTTCATCGAATGTCACGTTGAGTGATTCTTTGACTTTCATTGTTTCCTTGTTAAGGATAACATAGGCTTTGCTATTTTGGGAGCAACCTAGGAAAACACCTTCGTAAGACTTTGGGTCGAACTTGGTGAGGTAGTCTTTAGTGTTTAGTATGAAGCACTTGCTTCCAAACACTCTAAAGTAATCAAGTGTAGGTTTTCTACCTTTCAAAATTTCATATGGGGTTTTTCCTAAGATAGGTCTAATTAGAATCCTATTTAGTATGTAAGTTGAGGTGTCCACCGCATTACACCAAAACTTTTGCGGAATTGATTGTTCGTTCAACATCGTTCTACTCATCTCTTGTAGAGTACGATTTTTCCGCTCAACTACCCCATTTGATTGTGGAGTGCGTGGAGCCGAGAAATTGTATGTAATACGATTAGCATCACAATATACTCCAAATTGCACTTCATTATCAAATTCCCGACCATGATCCGTCCTAATCAAAACTATTGTACATCCTAGTTGATTTTGGACTTTCTTACTAAAGATTTTGAATTCCTCGAAAGCTTGTGTCTTATTCTTAAGAAATCTAGTCCAAGTATACCTAGAGTAGTCATCAACTATTACTAAGGTGTAGTAATTTCCTCCGTAGCTCCGTACGGCGGATGGACCAAAAAAGTCCATATGAAGGAGTTCTAGGCATCTAGAGGTCGAGACCATATTCTTAGCTTTGTGACTAGAATGAGCTTGTTTTCCAACTTTACAAGCGTCACAGAAGTGCTTATCAAACTTAATCTTAGGTAGATTTCTAACTAGTTCCTTAGACGCCAATGATTGTATCAATCGCATATTGGCGTGGCCTAATCTCCTATACAATAGAGTGGAATTTTCATCTATGGTTGCTAAGCAAATTTTATCCTGAGGCTTATTTCCTATTTTCATAACAAATAAGTCATTCCTCCTAACTCCTTTGCCTATGGTTTTACCATTCTTAATGATCTCACTACCCTCTTCGGAGAATATAACTCTACACTTATTCTCTACCATTTGACTAATGCTAAGCAAGTTAAATCCTAAGTTATCTACATGCTCAACATCTTTAATAGTGAGGGAGTTTTGAGTAATCGTACCTTTGCCTATTATGTTGCCCTTAAGTTTGCTACCTAACGTGACATTACCTCCTTTGTATGCCTTGTATGATGTGAATAGACTTTGGTTACCCGTCATATGATTAGTGCATCCACTATCCTTAACCCATTCGTCAGGCTCCAAGTTGATTCCCAAGCATATCTATTGAATAAGACAATCATTCAAACATTTGGTCCCCAATATCTCATGGGTCCAAAGTTGTTAGTGTTAAACATCCTATGCATTAGATGCATTTGGTTAGGATGTTGGAATGGAGGACAAATTTCCCATGGTAAGTAACTTTGTAGTTGACAGTTATTCCAAGTTATGGGATAGTTACTTGGATAACTTTGTCTTCTAGAGTTACCTCTCGGTAGAGGAGTTCTTGACCGAGGTTTAGGAACATTTGTTTTTCTAGGTGGAGGAGCCTTTGACCTAGTGTCGGGTTTTACAAAGACAAGTCCGGGGTTTGACAAAGGTTTGTAAAAGCTTTTGACTTCCTTTATACTAGCAACAGATACTTTGGTACCATTTACAACTATGTGACTTGGTTTAGGACTTGAATTATTTTTCAAATTCGACTCAGTTCTGTTGTCAGCACCAGACAGTACCACGGTACCATTAAATTTAATGGTGCCGTCTGTACCTATAGTGGTGCCGTCTACTGTTTCGACAGAACTTGTGGGTTTGACAAATTTTACTTGTTTCGTCTTACTTATCGAAGCTTTATTTAGGTCAAATCCTAAGCCCGCTTCGGTATGTTGACCATTCCTAACGTTTTCAAGTATATCATTAAGTATCTTTGTTCCTTTTTCAAACTTAATGATTCTCAAAGCATTTTCTTTGAGTTTCTCATTCTCTACTTGAAGACTTATGCATGACCTACATTCTACGTCTACTTCTTTATTTTTCTCAAGTCTTTTGACTTAATCCTTTAGTTCTAAAATTTGCATTTTGAGTTCATGCAGTTTTAATTTTAATGTTTTGTTTCTACCTAAAATTTTAGAACTTACCTCACATAGTTTATTATATTCATCATATAGTATGTTATCATCTATTGACGAATTATCATCACTATAATAAGAAGAGTCAGAATGTACCTCATTAGAAGCCTGATCCATTAGGCATGTTTCATCGTTGGGCTTCTTCTCTTCTTCTTCACCGCTATCACTCCAAGAGCCTCCAATGAAAGCTCTTTGGTTATTGGTTTTCGGTGGTTTGGGACATTCGCCTATGAGTAGATTAGGATCTCCGCATCTAAAGCATTTCCTATCACTTGTCCCTTTCTTCTCAACTCGGTTCTTGTGTAACGGCTTCTTGTCATCACGAGGTTGCCTAACAAACCTACCTCTTCTCCTAAAGAACTTTTTAAAGTATCTAACGGCTAAGGCATACTCTTCATCTTCACTATCAGAACTCGAACATTCCTCATCACTAGACTCCTTTTTGGCTTTCAATGCTAGAGATCTAACTCTCTCGCTTTTGCCTTTGACTATATCGGAGTCTTTCTTGATTATCATCTCGTGAACCTTCAAGTTTCCTATTAGTTCATCGAGTGATAATGTCACCAAGTCCTTTGACTCTTCAATGGCGGTGACCTTTGCTCTCCATTTAGGATGTAGAGTCCTAAGAAACTACCTAAAGTAATTCTTGCTAGAGTATCTTTCATCAGGAGCTTTAAGACTAGTAATAATAGTATTAAATCTAGCAAAAGCATTATCTATTGATTCATCTTCCAAAATGGAAAATTGTTCATATTGTTAAACAAGAAGATCTATCTTGTTCTCTTTGACTTGATTATTACCTTGGTGAGTGACTAACAAAGTTTTCCAAATATATTTTGCCGTATTACACATGAAAATTCTTTCAAATTCCTTTTTAGGCAAAGCATTGTAAATCAACATTTTAGCCTCATCATTTTTGGCTAATTTTCTTTTAAGTTCATCACTTTGTTTATTATAAGGAACTATTTCACCCTTTTTAGTTTCTGGATTCTTTTGAATCGGTTGAAAGTCACCCTCGGTAATAATATGCCAAAGATCAATGTCTTTTGATTTCACATACGTTTCGAATCTTGTTTTCCAATATATAAAACAATCGGTTTCGAAAAGTGGTGGTCTTTGCATAGATTGCCCTTCTAGATATTTGTCGGAATCCATTGATCGATCTATGTTTTAAAATACAATTTACTTTAAAAACTTGACTGACGTGGCTTCTGATACAAATTGTCGAAAACTAGAAGGGGGTTGAATAGTCTTTTCGGTTTTTAATTTGTTTCAAAAACTTTTCTATTGAAAACCTTGATTCGAATCTTATGTCTGATCAATCAACACCAATATGAACACTACACTAAACTATGCAATATAAACACAATGTAACTAAATAAAAGTAAAGGAAAGAGATGGATAGATCAAATCAGGACAAAGAGATTTCTTGTGGTTCGGTCACGAATCTCTTCTTCGCCCTACTCCACTCCCTGAGTACCACACTCGAGAGTTTCAAGCACCATGTCAACATGACCTCCCTTCAGGCGGAGAAAACCGTACAATGTCGCTTATCCAATTTTCGACACTAAGCTAAATGTCGAGTGCTAATATTAGATAGCACCAGTCTACCACGATCTACTTGATCCTTTCTACTTCACACAATCACACAAGACTCGATCTACTCGATCTACCTATGATCCACTTGATCAACACACTAGCTCACAAGCTACAAGAGATAATCAATATCTCTATGAGATCACAATGATCTTCTCTCACAATCTCTCAAAAGAAAAATGATCTTGATGTATACTATGATACAATCAAGTGTGTAACAAGTGTTACAAGTGCTCTAACTTCAACTACAAAACTTTGTATCCTCTTGGATATCTTGTGTTCTTCTCTTGCACTTGAAGAGGAATGAAGAGGATCACTTGGATGGATAATTGGATCAGTCTTAAACAAAAGAAAACTAAACTAAATGATCAAGAATAAAAGATGTGGTGAGAGTATTAAACTCAGAAAGTTTTGTGTGAAAAAGGATGCCCAAAAACTGTGAAGTGGGCTGGTATTTATAGGCAAAAAAAATCTGGCCGTTATGAAGGCACGGTTCAACTAAATCACACACGGTACCACTAAATTTAGTGGTACCGTTGTACCGTGCCAGACAAAAATGCTCCTCTTTTTGTCTTTTCTTGTGAAAACTTATTTGCGGAAGTTTGGAGCTGATTTTGGGGGAAAAATAGCTGTTATGTTATTTGAACATAGTTTTCCATTAAAACATTTCTTAATTATTCAAAAATAATTTGTAAAGTATATTTTTGAAAGAAATGTTTTGTCACATTAAAAATGTGAAGTCTTAAACACAAATTCACTTCTTTGATCATTTGTCAAGTTGTAAATTTGTTTGTGCATACCTAGAGTGATTTATGTAGAAATGGGATTGATTGGTGAAAATCAATACGTAAATTTTTCCTAGGAAACACAAGTGAAGTATGTGTAACTCGGGTCGTTATCCCCGATGAAGGATGAATGGAATTTGTGATTCGGTTCGTGATTGCGTGTGATGAATAGTGGAAAAGATGGGATTTTCTTCTTATGCCTCTCTGATCAATTTGGACCCTTGGATTGGCTTGAAATGATCTCAGCCTTTCATACATGTTTTTGGCGCCAAAATCTTGTGAGTGGGATTCCAGGCTGGAGAGTTGACTTTGGGAGGAGGCTGGAAGTACAAGAAGGTGGGCTGGAACAGTGTATTGGGAGTAGGAGAGTATGGGGAAGTGGTGTTGGTTATGGGGAAGAGGTGTGGGTGATGGTGATGGTGTTGTACAGTTGTAGGAAGGAAGGAAATAGTACAGGGTTTGACTTTTGGGTTTGACCCGTTTTTATTAATAAAACAGGGTGGGGATTGGGCTTTGGTTTGTGTGGTTAAAACTGTTTATGTTTTGGGTTTGTTAGCATAGGATAAAAGGGATAAGGTTAGTTGTAGTTTAGGATTAAATTTGGATTAGGTTTAAGTTTAGGGATCAATGTTTCCAAATCTGAAAATTAAGGGACCGTTTATGTCATTTTTGCAAAATACTTCCAAGGGCCAATTTTGACAACTTGAGCAAAAATGTGGTCCAAACTCGTAAATTCCTTCCCCGGCTCCGGCTTTTCATGATTTTCCAATCTTGTGCTCAGTTTTGTCCGTTTTTGCCCCGTTTTCAATCCTTTTGTACCTGAAACACATAAAAACACAAACCAAGAATATTTGCAACAATATTTGATCTATTTGGGTGTTTTTGGTCATTTTTGTGTCATATATGGGCATAAAATGATGAGTAAATAGGCACTCATCATCCCCCCACACTATCAATTGCTAGTCCCTAGCAATCCGATCATATAAAGTAATTAAAGGATCAAAAGAATACCAAGCATACCCCGTTTCAAATTTTTATTAAATGCGAGAAATTTAAACTAAAACAAAAATAGATAACATGCTTGATTTCCAAAAATGGTATCATGGAACGGGATTCACACAAAATGGGTGTCTCTAGGGAATTGTAATCGTCATCCTTTTTTTTATACTCCCAACTAAGCTTAAACTCAATGTGCAAACGTTTTTTGTAAAATGCTAACACTACTTATACTAATAATCTATGTAAGCCGAAACTTAACTTTTCACTCCCACAATTTATTCAAGTTAGGTGAATGTGCTCATTTTCAAAATTTTGACCGCAAAAATCGACGTTTTTTTAAGATTTTGACTAATACTAGTTGAAAGATAGATTTAAAATTTACAACAAGCAAGTTTCAAAACTTTATTCAACACATCAAAACTTATTGCATTTTGCAATATCATTATATTTTCTTTTCTTTTCATTTTCTCATTTTTTCATTTTTCAATTTTTTTTTTTTTTTTTTACTTGTGCAACATAAACTATCGAAGTTTCACGGGAACCAAGACCTTACACCTTCCAGAATAAAGGATCCAAGGGCCGTTACAACGGAGAGTTCCAAGACTCTAAACATTCCTGAAATGAGGATCCAAGGGTGTTAGACCAAGACCTCACACATTCCTGAATTAGAGGTCCAAGGGCCGGTGTAAGAGGGTAGCCAAGACCTAAACGTCTTCCGGAAATAAGGAGGCAAGGGCCGATCTTGAACCGTAGCTTTTTTAGCACATACATTTATTACTTAACTTTTGCAACTATGACATATGCTTGTTCCGAAGTTTAAATAAAGCTTTGAACTAGTATTTTTCAAAATCGTATAAAAAAATGATTTTGTGTGTTCAAATATTTGAAAATAAGCACTTATCAAGTCAGATTAGTTATCTCCTAGGAGGAAAAGCCATAGATTACTTATATAAGCTTTAAAGAAAACCAACTATTCTACGCTTAGCATTTTCATTTGCACATATCGTAAAACCTTAGTCTAATCGTTAAGGAAGCAGCCAGATCAATACTCTGGCAGAGTCGGGATTCCCTTGTTCTAACCTAATCAAGAATAAACACTTTTTATTATTTCTTTCTTTTTTTGGTGCAAAGCACTTCTTTTTTTTTTTCATGCAATTTCTTATTCAAAAACGACAAAAATTTTAAATTTTTTTGCCAAAACGGGGGTACTAGGGCACTAGAACTAGAAGGTACATATGTGACAAAAATCGCGAGAATTCCCCCCCCCCCCCCACACTTAGAATTGAATATTGCCCTCAATATTCAAAGTACCGGCTATTATGCCGACACTTAGAACGTAAAAAGGTAATACTAATAGCCAAGTGTGGAACAGAAATCTCTATTTTCACAAATAGGATTAAAAAGATATCCCTAGATAAACGTTAGCAAAAAGATCGGATATTGGGCGGCTGGATTGAAAACAGGCGCATCAATCATCACGATCTAAGGGAAACCTGCAAACAAGAGCAAACAACACACAAAACAAAGCACAATAGAGGAATCCCCCATACTTAGTGTTAGAAAATAGAAAGAAGTCAGAAACATGGGTTGTCACCCATGTGGTGCTAATGTTTTTGTTAACCGAGTCACTAGCTTGACTCGACCCCGAATTCATTTGTTCTTGGGGAAGCATGTGGAAGAGAAAATCTCCATCGGACTTTCATTCAAGATGTTTGGATAAACATTGAAGTACTTGAAAGTTCCACTCCGATGAGATACATCCGGCTCAAAAGAATGATAAATTGAGATGCCGAGGTCAAAAACTTTGTCCTCATTCCCAAACGAGTGAAGGAAAGGACAAGCTACCTTATAAGCACAGAAAGGTAGAAAAACTCGAACAACATATGTGAAGTCAATATAATGGCGATCCTCAAAGGGCAATGTCACATATGTCGGAGAAAGAATGTCCTTTTGAATCTCGGGATTGAAAATTGAGGTCATATCATCAAGTTTAGAAATAATAGAGTCCTTGACCTCATCGTTCTCTAACACTTCATCAAAAAGAGGATTTACGTTGCTTGAAAAGTACTCGTCATCAAATTCAAACAGAGAGTTCGAATAGACTTTGAGACTTTCATTAGGAACGTCGTCATCAGAAAGTCATTCATCATCACTAGAGGAAAAATCATCATTGGAATTGAAAAGTGGGTTAGAGAAAATCCCAAAAAAATCTTCCGCAGTGTTAAGAGGATAATCACTACGAAAAGACCAATCACTTTTACTGTCCGATATATCCTCAAACTCACTTGGGATTGGGATAAGGTTCTCAGCACTAGACTTTATGAATTCGTCCGATTCCTTTTCAGGAATAGTGCTAAGATGCTCATCCCCCATTATGAGAGAGTCCTTGGGGTCCATAGTCGGTAAGATGGATGTGATTGCAATAGATTGAGGGAGTTGAGAAATGATATCGTTCAAATGAATAACACTCTCCTCGCCGTCCTCCTCATCATTATTGCTAGCATAAATGGCTTTTATACGTTCCATTTGCTCTTCTGCTAGCAATTCTGCAATACTCTTGTCTTCCCGCCTTTTCTGGACAGGTGTGATTGTAGTTGACGAATTCTCATAATATTCCTTCATTTGAATAGTATCCTCATCATCTTCATCGAGAATGGAAGCCTTGAGAAATTTGGCACGCGTTTCCGCTGCTCGTTCTTCGGCTAGTAATTCTCCCATAGATTTTTCATGAGGATGAATGATGGAATACTGTGGGGGTTGGACATTGTCAAAACCGGAAGTATTATACCAAGGATTAGGTTCTTGACTCCACGGTTGACATTGATAATCGTCATGAAGACCCCCACACTTTGCACAAGGAACATTCAGAGCATTTTGAAACGATGTATCATTGAAATTTTGATAACATGGTTCTTGCTCAAATGAATTCTGAGGAAGGTGGCTGAAATCGTTTTGAAAATTTGAATAAGTGAATGTATTTTCGATTTCAGAAGTGCAACATATACAAAGTCCGTGAGTAAACCCACATTCCTTGCAAAAACACCGTTCACAAAGTGAATCATCTCCCAACAGATCTCCACATACATAGCAATTTTGCTGTTTGAATGAGAATAGCTGGGATTGTGGAGGGTGGTCGAAAAAACTTTGAGAATTATCGACGGAATTAGGATTTGATTTAATGGATAATTCACACCAATAACAAGATCCGTTTGGTGCATTATTTCCACACCGCTCACACAAACACTTGAAACAACGATGATCATCACCCAATATACTTTTACAATGAAAACAGTGATAGCCGGGTGACAACATAAGAATTAAACATTAAAGAGGGATAAGAAGAAAATAGAATCAAATGGATAGAGGGTGAAAGATAAAGAATTAAACGAATAAAAGGAATAAGAAGAATATTTTTTATTTTTAAAATTTAGAAACATTTGAAGAACACAAAAGAAAAAGGAAAAAAGATTTGAAAAGAAAATCTTTTTGGGTTTTTTATAAGAAAATATTTACGAAGAAAATGGTAACTTCTCGGGAGAAGGGTCTTCAAAACACGAATCGACAAAACGGGAATCAAAAATTCACTTCAAGCCTTCCCCGACAGCGGCGCCAAAAATTGATTCGCGAAAATCAATACGTAAATTTTTCCTAGGAAACACAAGTGAAGTATGTGTAACCCGGGTCGTTATCCCCGATGAAGGATGAATGGAATTTGTGATTCAGTTCGTGATTGCGTGTGATGAATAGTGGAAAAGATGGGATTTTCTTCTTATTCCTCTCTGATCAATTTGGACCCTTTGATTGGCTTGAAATGATCTCAGCCCTTCATACATGTTTTTGGCGCCAAAATCTTGTGAGTGGGATTCCAGGCTGGAGAGTTGACTTTGGGAGGAGGCTGGAAGTACAAGAAGGTGGGCTGGAATAGTGTATTGGGAGTAGGAGAGTATGGGGAAGTGGTGTTGGTTATAGGGAAGAGGTTTGGGTGATGGTGATGGTATTGTACAGTTGTGGGAAGGAGGGAAAGAGTACAGGGTTTGACTTTTGGGTTTGACCCGTTTTTATTAATAAAACGGGGTGGGGATTGGGCTTTGGTTTGTGTGGTTAAAACTGTTTGTGTTTTGGGTTTGTTAGCATAGGATAAAAGGGATAAGGTTAGTTGTAGTTTAGGATTAAATTTGGATTAGGTTTAAGTTTAGGGATCAATGTTGCCAAATCTAAAAATTAAGGGACCATTTATGTCATTTTTGCAAAATACTTCCAAGGGCCAATTTTGACAACTTGAGCAAAAATGTGGTCCAAACTCGTAAATTCCTTCCCCGGCTCCGGCTTTTCACGATTTTCCAATCTTGTGCTCGGTTTTGTCCGTTTTTGCTCCATTTTCAATCCTTTTGTACCTGAAACACATAAAAACACAAACCAAGAATATTTGCAACAATATTTGATCTATTTGGGTATTTTTGGTCATTTTTGTGTCTTATATGGGCATAAAATGATGAGTAAATAGGCACTCATCAGGGATCTTTTGACTAAAAACTTGTTTACGTTAATTTTAACGTAACGTGTTTTCACATTTTGTCATCCTCAAAACGTGAAGTTATCGAAAGATATAAATAAAGTTTTTAGAACATTATTTGCATCAACACTACTCACAGATGTAGGACCAAACAAATCCATATGCAACATAAACAAAGGTTGAGTAATAGAGTTCTGGGTCTTGAGCTTACAAGAAGCCTCGTGTTGTTTGCCTTTGAAACAAGCTACACAAGTTTGGTGATTTTCAAAACGTTTTTGAGGCAAGCCTCTTACCAAACCATCTTTAACAATTTTATTTATTGTTTTAAAGTTGACATGACCAAGTCTTCTATGCCATAGCATTGACTTATCTAATGTGCCTTTTGCAACAAAACAAGTGAGAGCCTCTTTAGGAAAAAATTTCTTCATATCAACACTGTACATATTGCTCTTTCT
The DNA here is from genome assembly GCA_021014915.2 of Artemisia tridentata subsp. tridentata. Classification (NCBI taxonomy): domain Eukaryota; kingdom Viridiplantae; phylum Streptophyta; class Magnoliopsida; order Asterales; family Asteraceae; genus Artemisia; species Artemisia tridentata. The sequence goes on along the minus strand of CP139501.1, from coordinate 175,773,458 downwards.
TGGAACTTTAAGGAGTACTTGACTTTCATCAAGTAACTTAAAGTCTGGGGAAAGCACAAGATATTCAGTGTCAGTAAAAAGAAGTTTGTTCTTTTTGTCACACATATGTGAGACACTAAAGAGATTGTGCTTGAGCTCCTGCACAAAATACACATCTTCAAAGTCAAGTTTACCGATTTTTAATGTACCTTTACCAGTAATCCTTCCACCTATTCCTCCCCCAAAGGTTACATATCCTCTATCCGTTGGTGTAAAGTCAAAAAGATAGGACATGTTCCCTGTCATGTGCCTAGAACATCCACTATCTGCATAACCTTGATCTTCTTCATCATCTTGTGGATGTCCCTGCACATAAAAGAAGGAAATTAGTTTATTTGGGGTACCCAAGCCATCACTGACTTGGGTTTGCCTCGTGCATCAATATAGTCAAATCTCTTTAATACAATTGATGCACAATTGGGTTTGACTGGTCTCCATACCCAACATGCTGAGACCTTAACAACATTTGCCCTTTTATCCCTAGCAGTGTTTTTAGGCTTACCAGTATGAACTGCTGGCCTGGCAGTTTTGACTTTTGAGTTCCAAAATTTATTTTGAAACACTGCTTTCTTGTGAAAACGCCTGTTAACAGTTTGTTGCGCATATTTAAAAGTTTGTTTTGCACTTGAAACTGTTGGTTTAGGGTGAACAATTTTAAATGGTCTGGCAGTACTAACTGCTGGTCGAGCAATACTAATTGGTTTGAGGCCATACTTCATTACAATTTCCCTGGGAGTCATTCTATTAGCATTAGGATGAGATTGAGACCTGTTTGAGTTCACCCTATCACTTGTGTTCCCAGGTACCCTATAATTCCCTGTAACCATCTTTTTCCCTTGATAGTTATGACAAAAAGTCTGAAGGTGTCAAAGCTACCACAAGTAAAACAAGCCTTGTTATACATGACAAAGTCACTACCTAGTTGATGGGACTTGAGGTCATTCCAGTTCCTCTGGTTACCTCTAGGCTTGCTTGTGGACCTATACATCTCAGAATAGCTAACTGTTTTTCTAGCTGGTTTTACATTAGGTTCAACAGTTTCAGTATTAACCACTTTAGGAACATCAGTTCCTTCTAGCTTTGCTACATCAGGTTTATCCACAACCTGATCTTCATCATCAGATTCCCAATCTTCAATGATGGGAGCATCTGAGTTCCTATCAGTTGACACCTTGTCCTTAGTAAGAGAGGTGTCACTAGCACTTTCAACAGGCTCATTCAACACCTCAGGTTCATTAATTTTAACATTTTCTTTAGCCTTACAACCATACTCTAATTTTGGCTCTTGAAACTCAGCTAGACCTGTGTGCTCTAAGTCTATTCTTGGGGGTGCAGGCAGTCCTCTATGAGGAGGTGGACATGTGTTGTAGCCTAACCCAGACTTAGCCTTATTAATCAATTGACACTCTATGATTTTATTTACTCCCTTAGAAGCAAACTCTAAAGTGTCTACACTTAATTTAATATTATCTTTTGCCTTGTTGATTTTATCTAACTCAACTTTTAGCATACTAATCTTAGCATTTTTAAGAGTCAAATCTCTTTTAAGAACAGATATATCCTCAGCAAAAACAGACTCATTTTTCTTATAATGCAAAATTTGTTCCTCTAAGACTGCTAACCCTCTTTTATGATTAGACAAATTATAGTTTGTTTGATTTAGCTCAATTCTCTGCTCATCATAATGTTTCTTTAAAGTTTCATATTCTTTAAGAGCAGAACAAGTTTTAGAACAATTTTTAGCTGAGTGTACCTCTGAGTCAGAGAAAGCCATAAGTGCCATCTCAGCTTGTGCTTCCTCTTCATCTGCCATGAAGCTCTAGTCATAACCTAAACCATCAATTGCCACCATAGCCTTTGAAGATGTATTTGTCTCTTCTAATGCCTTTGGTTTGCTTCCATACCCCTTACTCTTGTTATCCTGTTTCCTGGGTCTTCTACACTCTCTGGCAAAATGCCCCAACTTGTGACAGTTAAAGCATTCCACATTAGACTTGTCAAAACTAGCAGTATCATTACTACTGATGTTGATCTTTTCCCCAGATCTTTGAAAGAATTTCTTAGCCCTCATGCTAAGAAGTGAAATCTGCCACTTGAGATCCATCTCTTCCAAGTCATCATCATTAATTTTCTCTAAATCTTCATATGACAGCATAGACCCATTGTTTTGGCTGGTCAGGAATGCATAAAAGGTAGTATCACTAATACCAGCAGTACTAGTTGATGGGCTAGCAATACTAACACTAGGGTTAGCAGTACCAACTCCTACAGCCACTTTCACTTCTTCTAGAATGGTGTTACTGGGAGATGATACAAAGTCCATATTCCCAGAGCTTGAGCTTGAACTAGAACCTCCAGATTTCTTCACTTCTTATTCCACAATCTTAAAGTTGTTGTATAGATCATTGAGACTCATGGTGTCGATCTCAGGCTTATTCTTCCATACCACCACATGAGTATACCATTCAACTGGTAAACTCCTTAAAAACTTAGAGTTCAGGTCTTCCGAAGGGATTTCAACTCCAAGCACAGCCAGTTGGCTGACAATCTTCTGCAATCTATTAAACATATGATCTAAAGACTCATTACTGGAAGCACTAAAGTTTTCAAAGTTCTGCTTCAGTAAGGTCTTTTGGGTCTTCTTGGTGGCTTCATTACCACCATAACGAGTAGTGATTGCCTCAAACAAGGATTTTGTATCCTTGTATTTGCTGAAGTTTAAGAGCTGATCATTGGGGATGGTCATCATCAACAAACTCCTAGCTTTCACATCATTCTTCTTTTGCAGCTTCTCTTCTGCAGTAACTGGAGAGGTATTCACAGTAGTCTTTTCCTCACCATCAACTGTTGTGACAGTTGTTGATGGTTTAAAAGAGTTTCCATCTTCAATGATCTCCCAGAGTGCATAGTCCTGCACTTGGAAGTATTGTTCTATTCGAAGCCTCCACATGTGAAGTTATAATTAATAACTTCCTGAATCATTTTAAGCATCTAGGGATAACAATAATAACAATGATAAACATGGTACGCAGCGGAATAAAATAAAACATCATTATTATTGATACAAGGTTTCTTCGTCATCATCTCTAACAACTACTTACAAACACAAAGCCCCAATACTACCTGATCAAGTGTAACACGGTTACCTACTCTAACAGGGATCAAAGATCCTTAAGGCTTAAACACAAACCTAACCTAGGCGTCTAAACAAGACTCACGCTTGGTTATACACACAAACCTTTTCTGATGTTACATCTTTAACATCTGTATCTAAAACTATACGTCCCATCTCTTTATATAATAGAGATTAGGGTTACAAAGACATTTAACATAATACATATTATGTCCTTCATCTTTGTCTTCATAAGTCTTCTTCATCTTTCATGTTTTGTTCATTATCAACTCAAATATAATTCCCAACAATCTTCCCCTAGTTGATAATGACAACCAAATAAGCACGAACATCCCCTGAAGTTGAACAATATGTAAGATCTAGACTTCCCCTTAATCCATGCTATATCACCAAGGCTCTACAAGTTGCAATCTTCTATGTAAATATTATTCCCCTTTTTGTCATCATCAATTAGGGAACAAAAATAAGCAACCTTGATCTTCATAACCACAAACCAGTATCATACTTCCAATCTAGTCTTCCAATGTCTCGAATTACCCTCCATGAACGAACACCAAAACGCTTACGTTTATAAATGAACTCAAGACAGAAAAATCCTAAACCATCAGTAAGAATACCAACTAGCAGTTGTGAAAACCTTCACTACGATGTAGCATATAAATGGTTAAACATTTGAACATTAAGCTTCCCTTGAAACCCATATGTTAACCATTTGTTGAATCTTCAATTCTATAAGCTTTAAGTAATGATGAAGAAAACTAACCATTGCCAATTTGATGCTAAAGTAAAATAACCCAACCTTGTGTCTTATATCTTGTACTAAATATGACTTCGAACGTATACCCAAACCGATGTATAGGGAGACCGCAATCTCTTGACAATAATACTCATCTTCAATGAGACACTGAGCACAATAACGTAACTCCTTAAAGTGTTTGTCAATTCGTAGTCACCACTTAAACATACGGACAAGTTATCTTTAAAGTGTAACACCCACTTTAAGATATGATAAGAACACAAACTTGAACAATTCCACTTCATCGTCAAATAAGCAATAAGTAACCATCTTCGTAATCAATTAGAACGAATTAAGAACGAGCCATTAATCCTCTAAGAGCCAAAAACAAAAAAATTTATGTGTGTGTAATATCCAATAACTCTCACAATTCAACTAAATCCACTGTACCATCAGTATTCGCAATGTCCAGAAACTGAGCAGCTCATGCAATATTCGACTCCCATGTCAAGCTCACACCAGTTAACATGCAACACCAAAATTGTTAAAGTATTGAGCCCACTAGTTACTGCAAGCAAATCGTCTCCACCGTCCCATGATAGATTAGGAATATAAAAAATCACCGACCCATGATAATACACAATTAAAATGCATAGTCACCGACCCATGATAGCATGTAATTTGCCAATTACGTTTCACACATGACCAGGACAAACTAAAAACCAAAACTTGTTCCTTGTGTGTGTCTATCCATTAAACTTCCATAACGTCAATGGGGCAAACCTTTCGAACAGTACAAACCATGGCAGCATTACAAAGTGGAACGTTCCAGCAGTACTAACTAGGTTGAAGTAGCAGTACCAATCATGTAATAAACAGTACGAACGAATAGAAGCAGTACTAAGTAATATCGATAGCAGTACTAACTGCTATAACAAGCAGTACAAAGTCGCTATAACCCTCTTGTGCACTTTATAAAAGCTGAACAGCAGTACCTGTGTTATAATGTTCTTGTGATACCAGTACTAATCAAAACAAACCTGGCGTGATAATTGATGAACTCAAATAAGTACATTTTATTACTATCATTTATCCTATTAATTTGACTTGTTTTACTATATTATGTATGAGGATTGATACTTAATCGTTTACTTTTGTAATTCTCAGGTAAAAACAAGCATTTGGTGAAACTTGGCGATTTTGGACTAATAATGGAGCAAAACATGCATAAAGTAAAGAGTCTACTGAAATGAAGAAGATCAAGACTAATCTGCTCCAGATGCGCCGCATCTCACTCATGACATGCGCCGCATCTCTATCAAGATATCACCAGATACGATCCAAGGTACAAGAGGACATGCGCCGCATCTAATCATGGAGTTACGCCGCATCTTCTGGCGGTGTGCGAATATTCCTGAATATTATAATCTTGGACCCCACGCGAAGTTAAGTACATGCGCCGCATCTACTCCTTAGATGCGCCGCATCTTCCCTCAAGCAGAAACTATAAATACCCCAAGACCAGACGAATTTCACACGCATATTATTATAACCTAAGTCCGAACAGGAGAAACAAAGGACGAATTCAGTCAAGGAGGCAGCACAAGACACACCCAAATCAAAGATACAAGAGCTGTAAGAAGGTGCTGCATGTGTTTAATTCATTAAGTAGTTTTGTTTTATTGTGTTAGTAAACTTTAATTCATCAGGATTGGTGGCTTGTGTAATGTGACAACGAAAGATTGCACTCCCTTTAATACTTGCTTTCCCATCAATTAAAGTTTATATGTTGATGTCTTTGGTTACTACTTATTAGTGCATTGATAACCTCTGTGTTTATTAGTGGCTTGCGGGCATTTGACTGCGGGACATAATGTGGCTCCCACGGTTATTACTAAATTGATCACTTAGGAATAACTTTTAAACATAAGTAATCATTAAGGGTTTACTCGTCGATAAGATTAGGACCAACGAGAAAGGGTTAACTACATACACTTCATATAAAGCTATCAATAAAACAAGTGACAATCTACTTAATCATAAGGACAGCCCTCTTATTGTCTCAAGTATCTATCTGTGTACGTGTGTGCTACTTGCTGTTTCGTGCCTTTTGGTTTATTTTATTATTTAATTGCAAACAAATCGTGCCAGTCTCTCAGGCTGAAACCCCCTTGCGTTAGGATATTAAAATACTGATTAGAATAACGAGATAATACGTTCCACTCTTAGTGATCGAAACTCTACTTACCATTATCTTCATACTGACCGGGTACACTGCTCGTTAAGTGTGTGTGTTATTGATAAGTCGGCTAAATATAAATTTAAAACTTGAGTAGGCATTAAAACTGCCAAAACTTTACTCCAACGCACGCCCATCAAGTTTTTGGCGCCGCTGCCGGGGAGTGAATTGTTATTATCTGTTAATTTGATTAGTATTTTAATTAGGTTTTTCTTTTATTAGATTAATTGCATCATTGTACTATTTTGCATATTTGTTGTATTGTGTGTTATTTGTTTGCTTTTATTTTTGTGTGTTTATTTTTGTTTGTGTGTTTAATTTTTTGTTTTTATTTTTCGTATTTTTCTGTTCTGCTATCGTTGTACTGTGCTAAATCAAACGATACGGCGCATCTGATCTCTCAGATACGGCGTATTGCGTTTAATTTTTAAAAATACAACGCGTTTAATTAATTCGATACGACGCATCTTTTCCCCAAGATACGGCGTATCTGTTTTTAATAAGAAATTTTTCTAAGCGATAAAGTAATACGACGCATCTGCTTTTGCAGATACGGCGTATCTGTTTTTGAAAAAAAAAAAATTTTAAACGTTAACGACGCATCTGCTTTCGCAGATACGGCGTATCTATTATTTTAATTAAAAACAGTTTGCGAATTATTAAACAGATACGGCGTATCGATCTTTGTCGATACGGCGCATCTTTCTGAATCAAAAATCGATATTTATTTTTAAACGTAACGAAAATACGGCGCATTAACTTTCGTTAATACGACGCATTTAATTTTAATTAGATAAGCTGATTTTTGATTAATTAATTCGATACGGCGCATTCAAAATTCTAAGCGGCGTATCTATTTTCTGAATAAAGTCTGATTAAATTTTAACGTATTAAGATACGGCGTATCCAACTCTTTGGATACGGCGCATCGTCTGCAGATATCAGTAACTTTAATTTTTCGTATTCCGTTTTCGTTATTAATTATCTGATATATTACTTTCTCGAGCATACCCTACTGATATTTTTGTGTTGATTTCAGGAAGTGCATGACCAGGAGTTCTACGAAGAACTTGATTCAACCTTTCGAAGATCCTGAACGAGCCCTACATTCGCTTAAAAGGCTTTTCAACACAAGAAGCTTTGATCTTTCAAGTTCACTCGAGCTTGATTACTTTTCTGAAGAAAAAGAGGAAGTTGAAACAGAAACAATGGGCGAAAACACTACTATGGAGGAATACATGAACAGTACCCGTGCTGATTACACTTCAGGAGTTGCTAGACCTAAGTTTGATGATAAGTCGAAATTCGAGTTGAAGGGTCAGTTTCTCAAAGAGCTAAGAGAGAATGCTTTCAGTGGGACGGAACATGAGGATGCTAATGAGCATGTTGAAAAGGTCCTGGAGATTAAAGATTTGTTTACTTCAGAAGGAGTCACTGACGATCAGATCATGCTAAGAATCTTTCCAATCTCTCTAAAAGGAGCTGCTAACAAGTGGCTAAGGAATGAACCTGCTAGTTCAATCACTACATGGGGAGATTTGAAGAGCAAATTCCTGAAGAGATATTGTCCACCTGCTAAGACTGCTAAAAAGATGGAGGCTATCAATAGTTTCAAGCAAGAGCCTGATGAAACCCTTTATCAAGCTTGGGAACGGTTTAAAGATTTATTGATAAAATGTCCTCAACACTATCTAACCCCTATGCAGGAGATAATATTGTTTTATCAAGGATTGGACGTGCCTACAAGACAGATTTTGGATGCTAAGGGAGCCGTACCTCAGATGAGTGCAACTAATGCTAGGAAAGCGATCCAAGAAGCTGCTGATCATTCTCAGAAATGGCACGATGGGACCTCTACTAGATCTAAGAGCAGCACTAATTTTGACGGGATCGCTGCTATTCAAGCTCAATTGGATAAAATTAGTAGAGAGATGAAGAAGCGAGATGAAAGAGCATATGCTGCCCAAGTTGGATGTGAAAAGTTCGAAGGACCTCACTACACTAAAGATTGCCCGAATAAGAATGAAAGTGAGACGTTTGAAGAAGCATATTACACCCAATTTGGACAACCATTCCGACCTTCGGGAAGATTTAGGGAAGCTAGTCCGGGATTCTATCAAAAGAACAACTTCAATCCCGCTTATCAAGAGAGGAGGCAGACTTTAGACGATACTTTAAAGCAAATTATGGCCGATGCTGCTAAAAGACATGAAGAGAATACTGCTATGATCAAAAAAATCCGAGCTTCAACGGACACTACTACAAGAAATAAAGGAGCTTCGATCAAAGCATTGGGACAGCAAATTGGTCAAATGAGCAAGGTTCTTCAAGAAAGGGGATATGGAAGTTTACCGAGCTCAACTGAAACCAACCCAAGAGATCATGTCAAGGCCATAAGCACCACTGAAGAAGTCACTCCTAATATACCTAGAAGATCGATGAATGGTGATGATGGTGCAGGACCCAAATTTTTCTTTAATTCTTCAATCAGCTTAAGGAGACTACTAAAAGAAAAGACAAAGATTGAAGAGGAGATCAAGGCAACAATGAAAGAAGAGAGCTCTACAACCGACTTAAATGCCTTGCCTCATAAAGAAAGAGACCCAGGAAGTTTTACTTTGCCTTGTTCTATTAATAATATATCTTTCAATAATGTGTTAGCTGACTTAGGAGCTAGTGTTAGTGTTATGCCTCTTAAGACATTCGCTACCCTAGGACTAGGAAAATTAGCACCAACTAAATTACTTATTGAATTGGCTGATAAAACGGTTAAAACGACCTGAAGGGATTGCTAATAATGTACTAGTTAAGATTGAGCAGTTTATTTTTCCCGTAGACTTTGTTATACTAGACATGCCCGAGGATGTTAAGATTCCTTTAATCCTCGGAAGGCCTTTCTTGTCTACTGCCCATGCTAAGATTGATGTGTTTAAGAGAAAAATCTCATTAAGGGTAGGGAATAATAAACTAGTCTATAAATGTCAAGATCCTGTTAAAAGCATAATTAGAGGTGTTTATGTGCTAGGATTAAGAGAGCGTATGGACCTCGATCTTGAAGCTAGACTTATGGGAGAAGCATTGCTTCAAAACAACTCAACTAATCCTAATCATGAGAACTTTGAGGAATTCATTGACCTTAATGTACCTACCGAACTTAGACGCGATGTTGTTAATGATTCTGATGATGAGTGGTATGATTGTGTGGTAATTAATAAGCGTAGGAAAATAGTTGAGAAAACAAATTTGAACAATGATGTGTTTATTGAACTACCACCCCACCTTGCTTATTTATGCCTATATGATAATAAGAATTTCCCGTCTATCATTTTGTCATCTCTGCCCGAAAGGGATAGGACTTTGTTTATACAGATATTGAAGAAGAACGGCGTGGAAATTAAGGACGAGCAAGGAGTGTTCAATATTACTGAATTGGCGATGAGGGAGCGCGATGTTTCCGACTCCTTCAATGATCGATATTAAAGAGCTGAACGTGAGTCTAACTTGAAGACTCTGGAATAAAGACAAGTGCTAGCCGGGAGACAACCCGGATTTATCTTTTAATTTTTTGTTTTCTGTGTCGAGTCAGTCAGGCCCGCACGAAGATACGGCGCATCTCAATTCTGAGATGCGACGCATCTCCTGCAATGGTCATATCCTATTTTATTTTTCTGCATTTTTATTTTCGACTTTAAAACTCTTTATCAGTTTATTTTTAATGCGGCGCATCCCTGGTTAAGGATGCGGCGCATCTTTATTCTGATCCGTATTAATTCCAGGCTCGATACGGCGTATCTTCTTCAATAATATGCAGCGCATCGACTGACCTGATGATTTTCAGTTTTAATTTTTAAGTTTTATTCTTATCTAACTACTAATGTATTATGCAAGTTGAACCTTTCTTATCTTAGGTGTGTTTTAAAGCATTGGTGGTATTATAGTTTCCTGGATTTCCTGTGGATACATCAAGTATGAAGCTTTAACGTTCTAATCCACAAGAAAGATGATTTTTGCTCTTATACTAATGGAGGATCATACCGAGCAAATCTCAGGGGAGTTTTTCTGTTCTAATTCTTTTATTTTCCAGTTTTTAACCTTTTATACAAACAACGAGGACGTTGTTTAACTTAAGTGGGGGGATTGGAGAATTAGAACACTTAACATTTACTTGTCCTAAACTTTTTCAAAAATTATGCTTAAAATGTGCTTAATATATCAAACTTAAAAAAAAAATTCGCATGTTTTTGTTTAAGATCTAAGTTGCATAGCTGCACACATGACGTTACTTTCAAAAATTGTGATTTTCCAAAATTCACAAATCTATAAGTGTGCCGGTGACTTGTAAACTTTAGAACTTGGCTTGTATACTATTCGAGACCACCATAATGAGTATTATTTTATATAATTGGAATGACTTGTCTAAATTGGTAAATTTCTAGGATTACACCCAAAATAGCCTATTATATGTTATGTGTTATTAACTAACTACATTGGTTAGTTAACCCCCGTATAAACCCTTTTGTTACTCTCATTTTTAGAGTAAGATACCCCTAGAAAAACACTCAGAGCCATTCCTTTCGTTTCTTACACCTATGTTTAAAATGTTTCGTTACACCCTTACACCTTAGCCTACCCTGTAGATTAGAATCCGTGGTTGGTTAATTGCTATAGGCAAAGTGTGTTTCCTTACATTACCTGTGTTCGCGTGCGTAATTCATTATCTTTGGTTAGGTCGGGAAATTGCACAATGCAATTGGAGTGAAAGTAAATATTATATATTTTTGAGTTTATTTTTCGTGTGTTTACTACTTTCACTATTACCGTTATTTCTGAAGTATGAGAAGTATGAAAAAAAATTATCCGGAAAGAAAGTTGTAGTGATGTGGTGAAATTTTACACATCTATGTTTATGTTTCAAGATTAAAAAAAAAAAAAAAAAAAAAAAAAAAAAAAAAAAAAAAAAAAAATCGAAAAAATAAGAAAAGAAAAAGAAAGAAAGAAAAGTTGGAAGTTAGTTTTAAACCAACGATGTAAAGTTATGTAAGTGGTCGATATCACCACTATTTGTTGTACTATATTTATGGATTGAATGGGAATTGGCAGTTATGGGAACGCCAATTAAGGTTTATTCTTTGATTAAGATCTTGTTGAGTATAATTCGTGTCTACCTAAAGCGTGTGTTTCAAGTGTTAAAGCGTGAGTTATTCTATGATATGAGTCTTATTCATGGGATGGTTGGGATAGTGATTAACCACACTTAGGATTTTAATTTATTTGTTTTGTTTATTTTCATTTTACACCAATTTATATCCCAAATATTATCCATACCCTATATTATTCTTTATCCAACCAAACCTTTGATTTATTGAGATTAGGGATTTGAGCAATCTTAAGTATCGTAGTCGTGGATTCGGCTATGTATTTATGATTTTGTCGCCCTTTTTGATATATTATTATTGGTGAAGTTTGGACCTATCTTTAGCCTATTCGAGTTAAGGATTTGAGCAATTGCAAGTATCGTGTTCGTGGATTCGATCATGTATTTGTGATTTTGTCGCCTTTTCTGGAATTTGAGATCGATAGTGAAAAGAGAATAATTAACCCTTAAGCCTACAAACCCTTTTTACCGCTTTAGACTTGTTATTCCTTAGCTTTAGTGGTGGAGATGTGTATACTTGCCAAGCTTATGATAGAATATTCGTCACGACTGGACAGTTAAACGATTAGATTTGCTTTTATCAAATTATTTTATTATACTTCTAATTCGTTAAGTGTTTAGTTGTGTGATTATGAAATAAACGAATACATGCTTAAATATAAAAATAAATCCTAACATCTTTTAGGATACATTTTCATAAAAGAAATTCTTAGGTTTACTTGGGGACAAGTAAAGTTCAAGTGGGGGGATATTTGATGAACTCAAATAAGTACATTTTATTACTATCATTTATCCTATTAATTTGACTTGTTTTACTATATTATGTATGAGGATTGATACTTAATCGTTTACTTTTGTAATTCTCAGGTAAAAACAAGCATTTGGTGAAACTTGGCGATTTTGGACTAATAATGGAGCAAAACATGCATAAAGTAAAGAGTCTACTGAAATGAAGAAGATCAAGACTAATCTGCTCCAGATGCGCCGCATCTCACTCATGACATGCGCCGCATCTCTATCAAGATATCACCAGATACGATCCAAGGTACAAGAGGACATGCGCCGCATCTAATCATGGAGTTACGCCGCATCTTCTGGCGGTGTGTGAATATTCCTGAATATTATAATCTTGGACCCCACGCGAAGTTAAGTACATGCGCCGCATCTACTCCTTAGATGCGCCGCATCTTCCCTCAGACAGAAACTATAAATACCCCAAGACCAGACGAATTTCACACGCATATTATTATAACCTAAGTCCGAACAGGAGAAACAAAGGACGAATTCAGTCAAGGAGGCAGCACAAGACACACCCAAATCAAAGATACAAGAGCTGTAAGAAGGTGCTGCATGTGTTTAATTCATTAAGTAGTTTTGTTTTATTGTGTTAGTAAACTTTAATTCATCAGGATTGGTGGCTTGTGTAATGTGACAACGAAAGATTGCACTCCCTTTAATACTTGCTTTCCCATCAATTAAAGTTTATATGTTGATGTCTTTGGTTACTACTTATTAGTGCATTGATAACCTCTGTGTTTATTAGTGGCTTGCGGGCATTTGACTGCGGGACATAATGTGGCTCCCACGGTTATTACTAAATTGATCACTTAGGAATAACTTTTAAACATAAGTAATCATTAAGGGTTTACTCGCCGATAAGATTAGGACCAACGAGAAAGGGTTAACTACATACACTTCATATAAAGCTATCAATAAAACAAGTGACAATCTACTTAATCATAAGGACAGCCCTCTTATTGTCTCAAGTATCTATCTGTGTACGTGTGTGCTACTTGCTGATTCGTGCCTTTTGGTTTATTTTATTATTTAATTGCAAACAAATCGTGCCAGTCTCTCAGGCTGAAACCCCCTTGCGTTAGGATATTAAAATACTGATTAGAATAACGAGATAATACGTTCCACTCTTAGTGATCGAAACTCTACTTACCATTATCTTCATACTGACCGGGTACACTGCTCGTTAAGTGTGTGTGTTATTGATAAGTCGGCTAAATATAAATTTAAAACTTGAGTAGGCATTAAAACTGCCAAAACTTTACTCCAACGCACGCCCATCAAACCTGGCGTGATCATCTTTAAACATCAGCAGCTACAAGGATTAGAAAAGTAGTATAAACTTGAATCAATAAAGCAACAACACTGTTTCCCCTTAACTCGTCACGACAAGCAGCAACAGTAACCTTCATTAGTGTATCGACTATCACCATAAGTCATACATATATGTTCTTCAACAGTGGCAGCACCACAAGTGAAGTAACTTTGAATATAAAACATGAACCGAACATATTAGGGTTTGAAGAATATGAACATTAGCAGCAAATAACATCAGATAAGTGCAACCTTGGAGAAAACCCTAATAACCCAATCGTCCTTCAAAGCTGCTTTCTTATGAGTATAATCGACACCAAACAACAGATAACCAACTCCCATGATGAATGAAATTGAATAGAACGAAATTCAGGAAGTTGAATCAAGAAAACCCTAAAAATTTGAAAATCATAAAACGCCTCTGCAGCAGTTTTAAAAAATTTATACCAGACGATCTATACTTCAGATTCAAGATCCCTCGAGTGAAATTGTACCTTGATATATGAAGAATCTCTAGTAAAAATTTTAGCCCGATCCAACGGTCAACGAAGGAGTTATCGCCCTTTGAAAACAGCCATGCAGTGAGTTTTGAAGATATAAACCAGATCTGAATTTTCTTCTTTTCTGCATTCTTCGACAAACAAAACCTTGTATAATCCCTAGGTAACGAGCTTCCCAAGCTTTGATATCAATTGTGAAGTTATAATTAATAACTTCCTGAATCGTTTTAAGCATCTAGGGATAACAATAATAACAATGATAAACATGGTACGCATCAGAATAAACTAAAACATCATTATTATTAATACAAGGTTTCTTCATCATCATCTCTAACAACTACTTACAAACACAAAGCCCCAATACTACCTGATCAAGTGTAGCACGGTTACCTACTCTAACAGGGATCAAAGATCCTTGAGGCTTAAACACAAACCTAACCTAGGCGTCTAAACAAGACTCACGCCTGGTTACACACACACACCTTTTCTGATGTTACATCTTTAACATCTGTATCTAAAACTATACGCCCCATCTCTTTATATAATAGAGATTAGGGTTACAAAGACAATTAACATAATACATATTAAGTCCTTCATCTTTGTCTTCATAAGTCTTCTTCATCTTTCATGTTTTGTCCATTATAAACTCAAATATAATTCCCAACACCACATCTCAAAATCGTTCTGCTTCAGCATAGGCAACTTTGCAGCCATGTTAGTCTGTGTGGTTTCCATGTCCATTGTCTTTTTTATTTCTTCTTCTAAATCAAAGTATCAGCCTGGCTCTGATACCACTTGAGAGGATCAAACACACTTAAGATGTGTTGTGGATACTTTGGGTTTATATCACCAAGTATGCAGAATCTACTTGATGATACTTAGAAGATTGAATTGATGTAACAGTAATACAATGCTAGTATGAACAATGAACACAGAATATAACTCCAAATGATTCAATATTATTAGAAAATAATACGAGTGATCTCTGATATCACTAGGGTTACAAGACCTTGAATCTTAACAAAAAGGTATATTTCTGATCTAACCTAGGACCTCCTTTTATAGCACAAGGAGTCCTTTACAAGATAAGTATCTACCCGTATAAATCTAACTAAACAAGATATACATACAATCCATTCCATACTTATCTTCTACACATCTTCTAAAGCAGTATCATCCAACAGTATCTTCATTAATACTAGCAGTACTAACCTAGCAGTTTGTACTATTAGTTGTATCAGTAGTTCTTCAACTTACACTAGCAGTTTGTACTGTTAGTATAATCTTCAGCAGTACTAAGTCTTCAACATTTAATTCCTAACAAATTACAAAATGGTCGATTCTAGACCTATCATGGAACAATACAATGAATTTCTTAGTATACTTGGTAGATTTACAAAACACAAAATGAACATGGATGAGACTATTTCAGTCTCTTATGTCATTGATAAACTCCCTCCTTCTTGGAAAGATTTCAAGGATATGCTTAAACATAAGAAGGAGGAATTAACTATTGTTGAGTTGGGCAGTCATTTGCGCATTAAGAAATTACTTAGAGTGCAAGACAGTGACAAGCCAAAGAGTAGCAATGCTATTGGTCCATCAGTTTTCAATATGGTGGAGCATAACAACTCCACCAGGTACAATGACAACAAGGGCAAACGTAAACATCAGAATAACACCAAAGCTGATCTTAACAAGAAGCCAAAAGCTACTTGTTGGAAGTGTTGGAAAACTGGACACTTTAGGAAGGATTGTAAGGGTGTTAAAATTGGCAATAAAGCCAATGGATCAGGCACAAGTGGTTCAGGGACTGGTTCAACCAACCCTCTGAAAGTTTAGATAGTTTTTAATAAGTCTTTTCAGATTTATTATGTTACATATATATCTGAGGCATACTTTGTGCAGGATGATGATGTTGCGTGGTTGGTTGACTCTGGAGCAACAATCCATGTGTGTAAAGATAGAAGCTGGTTCAAGACCTATGAGTCACTGAATGATGGTTTTATTCTACATATGGGAAATGAGTCAACAGCCCTGGTGCATGGAAGAGGATGTGTGGATTTAAGATTTAGTTCTGGAAAGATTGTTTCTTTGTTTAATGTTTTACATGTTCCTAATATTAGAAAGTGTAGGTCCTAGTAATTAAAGTAAAAACACAATCTACTCAACTAGATAACCACGAAAACAACTACTCTATAAGCTACGAAAGAGATTAACAATAAGTAAAGTAAATACGAGAGAAGAGAGATTGATAGAGAAGAGATTTAAGAAGAAAGAAAGATGGATGATTCACATTCACTAAACATTCCGACAGAGCTTGCGCATAAGAACGAAAACTAAAAAAGGAAATGAGCACCCAAGCCTTCTATTTATAGGCACAATATTAAGGCGTCATTTCCATGTGCGCTTCTAGAAGTATTTTACATAAATGGCTGGCCCATGGACTCCTAATGGACCGGACCTTAAATACATACATAGAGTCCTTTTATATTGAGCAACTTATTTAACGTGTGATGACAAAGACTTGAAATAATATTTGAAACATGTTCCTAACAATCTCCCCCTATGTCTTGGTCATCTTTTTGTTGCTCGATGTCCTCTTTGCTTCTTTGACTTCAGACGTCTTCATAATCTTTGTTTTTTCGTTCTTGATATGACATGATATGATATGATATGGTATTGTCTTGATCTGCCAATCTCCAACGTCTTTTCGTCTTTTCCACCGTGCTCATATATCTTTGACTTTTTTTCATCAACTGATTCTCACTTTTCAATCTTTTGAATTCTGAAAGGTTGTAGAGCTTGAACTTTAGACTTTACTTTAATATCTTTGAACTTTTGCTGTTTCTGAGTCTTTCTGAGAACACATCTTTAGAATATGAGCACGATGGAATCTTGATGGTTGAGCTCCAGGTCTTCATGATCCTCCGCAGCAGCAGCAGCAACACGAACCAACCAGCACTTACAGGCTTAGACTTCGAGATCGTCAACAGCATAGTGTGAAGACTTTCTCTAATCCTTGCCTAGGCCGTTCTGAACCGGATACCCCCGAAAGGGCTTACACGGACACACCGAAGTGCACCCACGATTCAGTGAGTCGCTGGAGATCACCCCACGACTGTAGACCGTTTGGAGCAAACACTAAGCGTAACCCACAAGGAGTTACCGAAGTGACCTGCTGTCAGGGTTGTTTGATGTTATCCTGGCAGGATTTCCATTTTATCACTGAGAATCACAATTGTGAATTCTCTCAAGAATGTTCTTGGCAGATTGCTAAGATCTGTGAAGGACTCTTCTTAATTTTACACCTGCTGCCCATGATGTAGAACAACAGTGTAATACTACGTGTTCCTAAGAGATCTTTGATGTATCTCAAGGCTTTAGACTCAATTCTAGTGCATATTTGGTCGTCGGAGGCGTGGAGCAGAGTGCCTCCTTTTCAATATCAACACATCTCGTAGTGAGAGGTCGATAGATGATGAAGGGTTCTCCGTGTGAAATGAAACAAGTGCCTTTTGAGAGACACCTGAGGGGCTAGAAGGTTTAGTGCAGTGCGTCACTGGGTCCATGACGTCTTTTGTCTTCAATACCGGTGATGCTCAGTCAACCAGTAGATTATGAATTGAACCCGGTGTCTGCCCTAAGGTTGAACAAATGGAGGGCTATTTCTTTTCACCCTTTTCTTTGCTTTTCTTTTTAATTCTTCAACCCATTCTTTCTCCTTTCATTTCATTTCTCCTTCTTTTTTTTGTATCATACCTAGGACTTTCTAGTTCTAAACTATGGGAATTGTCCTTGGGTAGATCCCTCCGGCTCTGGCGGATCATAGGACGGTTTTTTCCTAAACCTTAGTCACCTTATAACTCCATGACTATCCTAATGATGCCTTAAACCAAACCATTAAAAATCTCTCAAAGTGTCGATGATTGTAAAAACATTTTATTGACACTATGAGAGTTTTGCGTTTTTCTAAAAGACTCCCCCTTAACATGTGCTCATATATAGTTAGAGTAAATTTGCACATGCCGGGAAGAGTTGGCACTATTTGAATTGATTAATTTTCAATGAACATGATCATCGCGAGACACGCTTACATCACCAGATGAACTGGCTTGAAATTATTACCCGTCCAGATCACATTCAAGGAAAATCGCTTGAAATCGGTACATTCTACTCAGCCACGTCCTTTGCGAGACACGTTTACATCACCAGATGAACTGGCTTGAAATTATTACCCGTCCGGGACATGTCCTTTCGACTACTGACTTTTCCTATCGTCAATTCGAGGGTCAATTCTGAGTCTGAGCACTTGTGAGATACCAACATTTGAGACACCATATTTTAATCATCACTTATTCTCCCCCTCAAAAATAGCATACTCATGATGTTTTTGAAAAACGTTATGATTAAAATATGCTGTTTTTTAGTTTTAGGGAAGAATTTCAAGAACTTTTGTTTTTCAGAACAAAGATTATTTTTCAAATACTCCCCCTTGACAAGGGAATACTTGTTCTTATGAGCAGAATGTTTTGAAAAACTTAGAAAACATTCAGGTTTCATTCTACTCATAAGAAAGAAGCTTTAGCTCCTTTGATCAGGATTGAGGCACTGAAGCGTACCTCAGGGTCCTTTCTTTACAGGTACGGGTTGTGCACTGTTATGTGTACACAAACCATTGATGTCACAGTCATAATGTAAGAAAATATAAGTATAATGAATAATGAAATCAAATTCTTACATCAAGCTCCATTGATGAATATTGTGAAGACTGGATCTGGCCTTTGAAAGATTCTTGTTGGGAACACGTCTCAGATTATTGATGTATCGATCATGTTTTGTATTAGGTTGCTTTGGTCTTTATGTTAGTTTTAGTTTACAGCCTGTGTAGAAGGCCCATGGGCTGTATGCTTTTATTTAATTGTTTGTTGGGCTGCGCCCCAAAGTTTATTTCCTATTTTGTTCATGGGCTGCGTCTCATTGTCTTTCATTTCATTTAGGGCTTGGCCCATTTCATCTTCATGTACTATAAATACTCTTCCTATTGTAGGGGAAGAGTTGTTGGTTAATTGCATTATCAAAGTTTATTATTCTTGTGTTTAACCTACAATTCTTTCTCTCTAAATCCTCCTAGTAACTTGTGAAATCAAGATCTAACAAGTGGTGTCAGAGACAAACAAGGATTTAAGAATTTTTTCTTGTTCGGTTACTGTTCACGTATTTCTCCGAGTTAAGAGAATTATAAATTTTCCGAGTAAGGAAAATTTTTCATAAGTCCCGAGTAATTCGATATTTTCCGAGCAAGGAAAGGTTGCAAATTTTTCCGAGTAAGGAAAATTTTTCATAAGTCCCGAGTAATTCGATATTTTCCGAGCAAGGAAAGGTTGCAAATTTTTCCGAGTAAGGAAAATTTTTCATAAGTCCCGAGTAACTTTTTATTTTCCGAGCTAGGAAAGGTTGAAAATTTTCCGAGTAAGGAAAATTTTCCTAAGTCCCGAGTAAGTGTAATTTCTTCCGAGTTAGGAAAAATTACACTAAGTCCCGTTAATTGCCATTTTCCGAGTTAGGAAACAAAAGGAAATTTTCCGAGTTAGGAATATTTTCCACCAAGTCCCGAACAGTGATAATATTTCCGAGATAGGAAATTGTCCCGAGTAAACTAAAATTCTAACTCAATTTTCCGAGCAAGGAAGTATCGAGTTACTGAATTATCGAGCAAGTACATTTTTCCGAGTTAGGAAAGAATTTTTTAGTTTGCCTTGTAATTTCCAAGTTTGGAAGAAACGTTATTTCTGAGTGAGACTTAATTTTTCCGAGTTAGGAAAGTCGTGAATCTTCCAAGTTCTGAAAATTTGAAAAACTCCGAGTTAGGAAATTTATATAACTTCCGAGTAAGGAATTTCCGAGTAAGGAATTTTTATAAATTCTCCGAGTAAGTTTTTTTTAATTTTTCGAGCAAGGAACATTCTCTTAGATTTCCTAGTAAGGAAAAGTGTTATCTTACTTAAGTTATTTTGTGTATTCCGAGTAAGGAAGTTACCGAGCAAATTCTTAAATTATTTCCGAGTTAGGAAATACTTTGTGAATCTTATTTCCTTGGAACGATCCAACATCCACAGGTTACAACGATGTCTCAACCACCATACAACTACTACTTTCAAAATCAACAACAACAGTATCAACAGCAACAACCACAACAACAACAATATCCTCAACCGAACTATCCTCAACCACAGTACCAACAACAACAAGCGTTCACACAACAACACCAGTTTTTCCCCCAACAACCAGTTCCTCAACAAATTCCACAATAGCAGATGCAGAATTACCAGCAACTACCTCAAAAGCAGCCTCACTGGTTTGACAAAATGTGCGAGGCTATTAGCAGTCAACAGTCCCGACATGAGGCCGGATCTCTTGACACCCCACCTGAAGAAGCGAAAAGTGTACCGCTTTTAGGGGGTCATTTAAGCCCTAAATCGTATTTATTTGATCAAATATTGCCCTAAATCGTTCCTTTGGTCATTTTAGGTACTTTGGAGAAGAAATCTGGAAAAGGAAGCATTTTGGACGTTTTTGGAGCATATACGTGAAGAAAACGATAAAGTCTCAAAATCGGCTGGAAAAGCACCTTTGACGACGTCAAGTATTGCTCTTGACGGCGTCATGGCTTGGCAAAAGAGGTGGATATGAAAAATACACATGATAAGCCAGGGAGTTTTACAAAGGAAGTCTGACGGCGTCACCCTTTAAGGTGATCAAGGCCATCACGGTTTAAGTTAAAGAGAGACGGCGTCAAGCCCATTTCTGACGGCGTCAACCTTTGATAAGCCAGAGCGGATTTTGGAGCACTAAAGAGGGACGGCGTCAGGAAGGCCATCCGGGAACCCTAGACACGGCGAGGTGACGGCGTCAGAATCTATAACGTGACGCCGTCAGCCACTAAGTTCTATATATAGTTTTGCAATTTTTTGTCATTAGTGTGCAACTTTGTGAGGAGAAACCCTAAGACGAATTTCTGCCATTTTTAATGGTTTTCATACCCTTGGATCTCCCATGTTTAATTGAAGATAAGTAATCATTTAATCAATCAATATGTCTATGTGTTGTTTGATTATATCTTGTTCTTGTCTTTTGATTAACATGCTAGGCTAGATTTATCTTGTGTTTGCTTAGATCTAATGAAACCTAACTATTGATTATTGGTTATTAGTGTGTTATTAATTGTATTGGATGATTGTTTATCGATGTTAGGCTTAAGAAAACTGGCTAACTTCCTATACGGTAACTTGCTTGAACATCTTAAGAAACATGAACCAATGCGTACTAAGGTTTTTATGGTTGTATTTAATGCATGAGCGAATTCTAGTGATCGCTTGTTAGGAGCTTCTTAGCCGGCTCGACATAGGAGTGAAGTAGGAGCTTGTAGAGTTGGGGAAGTACGTACGCCACCCCACGATTGGTATTAAGGAATACACCCGTCATCCACGCAATTAATACACACTAATCAACTGGGAAAAGATAGTTAGGGAGTAAGGAAATCTAAGTAAACACATTTCTCTCCACATAAGTTTCACGACCTTTTCATTTTCAGTTATTTTATTTTATTTGCATTTGTAGTTATTTGGGTTAGTTGACTAGCAACTAATTCCGCCCACTCCTTCAAACCCGAGATTTTACTTGCTTTTATAAAAAAATATAAAAATACAAAAAGAATCTTCCCTCACCCTTAGACCTATTAGAGTAGTTTTTTCAATCCTAACGACACTATTCCCCTAGAGAACGATCAATCCCCCGGTACTTGCCACTTCACTATACTACATCGGTCAGGTACACTGCCTGGTGGAGATTGCAAGCCTCTTGAGATCCCTCGAGAGGTAAAACCTGTTGTAAGGTCGCAAAACCACGCATCAAGTTTTTGGCGCCGTTGCCGGGGAATAGTTATTGTTTAGGTTGAGATTTTTATTTTATTAGGTCTACTCACTAGATTCCTTTCTAGTGGGATTTTTATTTTATTTTTCTAGGATTTCTTTAGTCTATCTTTTTCTTTGTGCCCTTTGTTTGTAAAACCATTTTTCATTTGTCACTATGGCGGATGAAATTCCATTTAGATCATTAACAATAGAGGAACAATTACTTTACACGGATAGATTTGCTTCCTGTTGTTCCAATGAATTTTTAAGTGATCTTAGATATATACAAGAGGAGATGGGTGTAAAGTTTGATAGGTTTGATGAATTATGTGCATGTGCGGCTTCTATTAAACAATCATTGTTAGGATCAACTCCTTTTAGTGAAACCTTTGGAAAAAATTTGAGGAAAGCTTCCTAACCGTGAACCATAAGTTGAATGAATTGATGGGTTTATATACATCAAAACTTGAGGAAACAAATGAGGAGGATTTATCCGAATATAGGTACCATGAGCAAGAAGACCTAGTTTTTAAGAACATGGACCTTGAATTGGACCAAGATTGTGAGATGGTTAGTGTTGAACTACCTAGTTGCATGAGTGGGATAGATTTCACCAAAACATATGACACGCATGAGGAATCCTTTAGGCAATTGGAACATAGTAATCAAGTTGAATATTACTATGAATCGGACCTAGAATTTCAAATGGCTAGAGAAGGATTTGAGATACTTAGGAATGTGTTTGGGTTAGATCCTACCAAAACACATGATGAACATATAGGTGATTTAGATACTATGGAGAATGAGGTTAGAAATGCAAGACCACTAAATACCCCACAAATCCTACCATCATTTGAGGTTAACACACCGCCCGTAACTTACCCGGAAAAAGTAGAAGAGACTATAGGAACCCCAATAGAGGTAGAGCCCTTGGACCAAACACAACTAGAAGAAATAGGTTTGAATACTTGTAGTCACAACCTTTCTTTTAGTTCTATGGAAGTTCCTAGTTTTGATGAGCCGGAGCCTCAACCAAAACCGTTACCTAATCTTCCATCCTTGGATGAAAATTTAGGAATTGAATTAGGTCCCGATCCACCCATCAAAACATATAGTCCGGGTAGTCTTAAGTTTAAGGTAGTAGACATTAAGCCTTGTAGTGAGGAAGACAATATAGGAGTGAAAAATGACCTTACATGTCTACATCACCCATTAATGATTGATCACAAGAAACATTATGGGTTTAAACCGGGTCTATTGGGTAAAGATGGATTCCCAATTAGGAGTCTCTCGAAGTTGTTAGAAAATGATCCCTTTTTAGGAGAACACTTCAACTCACCCATTGACCAAAGTGAACTAGGTAAGGTTATGATGAAAGGAGCACACCCCTTTGAGCATATAATTCATCCACCAATCTTTCCTCACGTGGCATACTCCTACCGAGCTGGTGTGTATCGCTACTATCACCCGCACTTAACCCTAAGTGTAGGGAAAACCTCCCATATTTCCGTTAAATAAGGGTAGAGTCAGGCTCGTGACTCGAACAAAAACAAGCGCTTCTTGGGAGGCAACCCAAGCTCTATTTAGCTTTGTTTATTTATTTATTTGTTTGTTTGATCTTATTTGTTTCCGTATGTATGTTTAATTTTTATTATTATTGATTCATGTTCAAAACTAAATTGTGAAAATGCTTTATCTTGTTTTTAACTTCGTCTTAACTACATATAAAGGTATTTTTGCAAAAGATAAGTGTAAGGGAAATCCAAATCGGTTTATTAACACAAATGAACATGAATTGTAATAATATTAAATTAACATACATATTAGTATTTGTTTGAGTCAAATGCTTGTATCGAGTCATAATGATATTTTGCAGGAATTCCAGGAAGTAAGGTATAGGTTTTTCCAGAAATTTTCCGGAAACTTAACATGAGAATTCTGTCAAATCATTTCTGACAGCGTCAGGATTTACAACCTGACGGCGTCAGGTTTTAATTTTCTGAAATTTTGGAAAGTTTTGTTTTCATAAAAAAAAGTTTTTATTAAATCTCTAACTTATAATCTCCAGGAATCTGTAAAATTGTCATTCCACAAGCATTATATCCTTATATATAGAATTTATCCCACCGATGTTATGCAGGTTTTCGTGTTTGTTTTCTCAGGTTTAACAGGTTATTTTGGACAAGGAGATGTATGTGGAATCAACCTTATGGCGATGCATTAGTCTTGGAGCTTCTACATTCTCTTGGAAGAAGATCTAACCATCTTGCCACATTATCCACCAAACGAATCAGGGGAGTATTTGATTTCATTCTTTTACCTTATTTACTTTTACATCTTGTTATTTGAATATTGGGGACAGTGTTCATCTTAAGTGTAAGGGGGGTAAAGTACGATACCTTAGAGAATGCTATTACGTTTGATTTTTCGTTTGTTTAATGGTAGATGTGTAATAAAACTGAGAGAAATACCTGTTAAGGCAATTTTAGTGCCAAATTTAAAAATTTTTACAACATATAGGAGTGAAACTTTGGTCTTAATGAGCGTCTCACGGATAGGAGTTATATGACTAGCACAAAACCGTACCACTAAAAAAAAATTTCCACCCCCAAATATGTGAGGTTCGCCCCTAGAATTGGTAGGAAAAGCATTTATGCTATGATGTGTGTACCGGTAGCACTTAGATTCTAGAACTTGCGTTAGGACCATTCCGAGGCCACAAGTGAGACTACATTCGTGTAGTTAGATTTACTACATGATAAGAGGCATTAGGATTAACCCATTGTTTTACACCTGTGTTTTTGTTATAATTACGTTGGCTACATTGGTCAAGTAATTCTCCCACACCCTTTGCGTTGTACTCATTTTTAGTACACGATACCCCTAGTACACCCTTCAGAGCCTATCTTTTCGTTTCTAACTTTAAGCATTTTACTTAAAGTAAGAATTTGTTTACACCCACTTAAATGTACACCCAAATCGCCTTAGCCTACCTTGTGTGCACTCATCTTTAGTGCATTATTGTGACAACATTTTTTTAAACCCTTAGTTAATTATCTAATTGATTACATGGTTGCTAAGTCGAGTCATATCCTTGTACATATTGTTTTGGGACGATTGGGACTCATGGGTAAAGTACTAGTGTAATGGAGTAATGGGGAAGAACAACATTATTACCCCCATATGTGCTAAATATTTTAAAAGTACTCCAAGTGTTTCGATTATCTTAATTCGAGTCATTAGAATAGCTATTTGTGAAGTTATGTAAAAGTTCAAGTGTAAGGGGAATGCAACGCCCCTATGATGTATTATTTTGGATGGTAGGGCAAGAGTGTATGAAAAAAAAAATCAAGAAAAATACAAAAAAATGAGAAAAAGAAAAGTAGAAAAAACATACGGACTACCATCCCGTTTCATTTTATGTTTATTTTATGTTTTTGTTATTTTGTTTTTAGCTTAAGTCGAGTCTAGTCTTGGCTTAGCAATGCCATATTGTACATGTAATTAATCAAGATCTTTAACTCGCCACCAGTAAAATATCCCTTATCCAACAAATCCGTGTTTATCATATCCCTACACCTTACGTTATAACCTGTTTAAAAGCCCTCTTTGATAGTTTATCTTAGGTGCTTACGCCTAGTGGAGGAGGTTTTTGATCCTTTCCCAAGCCTATGGTAATCTATTTGCTATGACAGGTAGTGAGAGATATTATCCGTTTTCATTTATGAGATTTATTTTGATGACACCTGAGAGATGTGAGTATCTAAACACTACTTGTGAGGTGCTAGTTTGTAATCTCCATGCTTATTATGATTAAAATGGAATGACTATTTGTTGTAATTACTTTTATATTAGCGTTAAATGACCCCTAACTTGTATTTTGATAAGAATAAAAGCGCATTTGCTTGAGGACAAGCAAATCTCAAGTGTAAGGGTATTTGATGAAGCGAAAAGTGTACCGCTTTTAGGGGGTCATTTAAGCCCTAAATCTTATTTATTTGATCAAATATTGCCCTAAATCGTTCCATTTGTCATTTTAGGTACTTTGGAGAAGAAATCCGGAAAAGGAAGCATTTTGGACGTTTTTGGAGCATATAAGTGAAGAAAATGACAAAGTCTCAAAATCGGCTGGAAAAGTACCTTTGACGGCGTCAAGTATTGCTCTTGACGGCGTCATGGCTTGGCAAAAGAGGTGGATATGAAAAATACACATGATAAGCCAGGGAGTTTTACACAAGAAGTCTGACGGCGTCACCCTTTAAGGTGATCAAGGCCATCACGGTTTAAGTTAAAGAGAGACGGCGTCAAGCCCATTTCTGACGGCGTCAACCTTTGATAAGCCAGAGCGGATTTTGGAGCACTAAAGAGGGACGGCGTCAGGAAGGCCATCCGGGAACCCTAGACACGGTGAGGTGACGGCGTCAGAATCTATAACGTGACGCCGTCAGCCACTAAGTTCTATATATAGTTTTGCAATTTTTTGTCATTAGTGTGCAACTTTGTGAGGAGAAACCCTAAGACGAATTTCTGCCATTTTTAAGGGTTTTCATACCCTTGGATCTCCCATGTTTAATTGAAGATAAGTAATCATTTAATCAAACAATATGTCTATGTGTTGTTTGATTATATCTTGTTCTTGTCTTTTGATTAACATGCTAGGCTAGATTTATCTTGTGTTTGCTTAGATCTAATGAAACCTAACTATTGATTATTGGTTATTAGTGTGTTATTAATTGTATTGGATGATTGTTTATCGATGTTAGGCTTAAGAAAACTGGCTAACTTCCTATACGGTAACTTGCTTGAACGTCTTAAGAAACATGAACCAATGCGTACTAAGGTTTTTATGGTTGTATTTAATGCATGAGCGAATTCTAGTGATCCCATGTTAGGAGCTTCTTAGCCGGCTCGACATAGGAGTGAAGTAGGAGCTTGTAGAGTTGGGGAAGTACGTACGCCACCCCACGATTGGTATTAAGGAATACACCCGTCATCCACGCAATTAATACACACTAATCAACCGGTAAAAGATAGTTAGGGAGTAAGGAAATCTAAGTAAACACATTTCTCTCCACATAAGTTTCATGACCTTTTCATTTTCAGTTATTTTATTTTATTTGCATTTGTAGTTATTTGGGTTAGTTGACTAGCAACTAATTCCGCCCACTCCTTCAAACCCGAGATTTTACTTGCTTTTATAAAAAAATATAAAAATACAAAAAGAATCTTCCCTCACCCTTAGACCTATTAGAGTAGTTTTTTCAATCCTAACGACACTATTCCCCTAGAGAACGATCAATCCCCCCGTACTTGCCACTTCACTATACTACATCGGTCAGGTACACTGCCTGGTGGGGATTGCAAGCCTCTTGAGATCCCTCGAGAGGTAAAACCTGTTGTAAGGTCGCAAAACTACGCATCACCACCTATGCTCACACCAGGCAACTACGTGCAATGGTCAAGTCGTTTCCTTCGATTTATCAAGCAGAAAAAACCCCATGGAAAGTTCATGAAAAAGGTCATCCTGGATGTACCATACCCATATCCTTCAACCACTGTTCCAAGTGATAACACTATCATTCCACCAAGAGCGGCAACCTCTACCCATATCCCTCTTGCTCAACTCACCACTGAACAGGTCCAACAGCAAGAATCTAATGAACTGGAAATGTCTTATATACTTCATGGGATTCCAAATCCTATCTTTCGCAGCATTGATGCGCAAAAGACAGCCAAGGACATGTGGGAACATGTACATCTTCTTATGGAAGGCACTACCTTAAATCAAGAGGACATGGAATCTAAACTATACATGGAGTATACCAACTTTATGATTGAACAAGGGGAATCGTTGGAATCATACTACCACAGGTTTACAAATATTGTCAATGACTTGGACCGTCACAACATCATACTACCAAAGATTGCCGTTAACTCCAAGTTTCTGGGATGTCTCGTACCAGATTGGCAGAACTACGTGACGTTCGTCCGTCAAGATAAAAGGATAAACGACGTGTCTTATGGATTGCTTTATGATTTCCTTAAACAGCACCAATCTGAAGTTGACAAGGATAGAGTAGCACGTGGAGGTTTTTCACCAGCACCCATTCCAAACTTACTCGCATTGATGGCTCAGTCACAGTTTATACCACAACCTCCACAGAGTTTTGTCCAACCACCACCTGGTCAAAGTTTACCCCAACTACAACATCCGACAAATCCAGCCTCACAAACCACATCTAATCAACTCGTTCCATACGGAGGGTCATCACAACAAATGGTTCCATATGAAAATACCGAGGCTAACAGTGATGACGACGACGCGTTCAAATCATTGAACGAATGATTTGTTTTGATTGCCAGAGCCTTCAGCAAATTCTCAAACAAATCCAACAACCGTCTAAGGTCTTCTTCTAACACCATAAATCAGGCAGTTGTTCAAGATGGCCGAGTTGAGATACAAAACCGAGCTTCAGCGAGATCTAGATCGTGTAGCTACATGGGTAATACAGGTGGACAGAGGTCCAATTCTACTGGAAGTAATAGGGCACAAGGTGTGGAGACTGGAAGTTCTGGGATTGGTAACACAGGGATTAAGTGCTATAACTGCGGGGGAAAAGGTCACGTAGCCAACGCATACCCCAAGCCAAGAACTAGGGGAGCAGCATATCACAAGGAAGCTCTTCTTCTGGCCCTCAAAGATGAACGTGGAAGCACTCTCACTGAAAAGGATCAAAGCTTCATGGCGAATGCTTATTCAGATGATGACATGGAGGACCTGGAAGTAGCTGTTATGTTGATAGCTAATATGCAGGAAGTGAACATGGGTGAAACAGGCCCGGTCTATGATACCGATGGCTTGTCTCAGGTACCAAATTCAAAATTCATAATTGATGAAGTTGTGTCACCCTTTGAATCTGCATCAGCCGAAGACAATCTTGGACAAATTGATTCATCCTTATCCTTTGAATTCGATGATCAAATAAATGCCGTTGTTACATTTGATGATGATCAAATTAACCCCGTTGTTTCATTCGATGATCCTCTGTCCTATGATAATAATGACCAATTTGAACAAGAAAGTCTTTTGCCTGACTCAGAGCTCATGACCTTACTGCTGACCACCAAGACTCAGTTAGATACCCTTAAATCCCAAATTGATAAGTGTAATGAAATAAACAGTAATCTAAAAGCAAATGTCGCATTGTTAACTAAGGATAATGAGTGCTACAAGCTACAACTTTCAAACTATGAAAACCAAGCAAAACGTGAGAAAAGCTTTGAGTCTGCATTCCAAGATTCATATGTGCAAGTACAAAATTTAGAACATCAAGTTCGTGAATTGACCGCTTCCAAGAACGAGATAATATTACAAAAAGAACAAGAAAAATTTGACTTTCAAAAACAAGTCGACATTCTTCACTCTGAACTTAATCAAACAAAAACAGAGTTGTCCACTTGTCAAAATAATTTTTCTAAACATCGTGAAAAATCAAGGAAACGAGTCGATTCATATGTTGAGGAAATTCTTGACTTGGAATCCAAACTTAAAGAATTTCAGAACGTTGTGTATAAAACTGGCAAATCAATAACCACCATTCAAAAGCTAACGGTAAAACCAAATCCAAAAGGATATAGGTTTGCTATTGGCAGTGATAAACCAAGATTTCTATATAAAGCACTCAAAGAAGATCCAAAGTTATACAGTGCTAATCATTTGTTTGATGATTCTGTTGTGCGTGTTGTTGTTTATACTAGTGAGGAGGAAATTGAACAGGCGGAGGAAACTTTATCTAAAATGAGACAAAACCCTTATCATCAACCATATGATTATTTTCAAGTACCTCATATTAGTGAAACCTTCGTCCCACAAAAATCACAACCATCATGGTTTATTGAACCAGATACATTTCCTGAGGTAGTCCCTGTAACCAATGAGGCACAAATAAATAAATCTTCACAAAATCCAGGTGTCATTTCTTCTACGCCAAAACCACATCGTGTCCTCCGATATTTTCAAACCTTTTTGGAGGACATAAAACTTTAAGAAGATGCAATTGAACGAAACTCAGAAATAACAGTCTCTACTTTTCTTTCTCCTCTTGAAAAGGAAAAGAGAGAGGTTTTTCAACAACAATTTTTACCACACGTTCAACACCTGAGACTTTGTGCCACGCATTGGGAACAGGAACTGCAATCAAACATTGTATCCATGATGAGCATTTTCAAAGCAAAAGACGATAAAATCTTGAAACAAAAATTTCAAAAGAAAAATTTGGAAAAAGAAGTTGATCGACTTTTGGAAAATGTTCTATGTTATGATGTTGTTTCTGTGATTATGAATTCTATTTATGAGGATAGTAATGATATGATTGTTGATGCTCATTCTGATGATATTAAGTTGTTGCGATTAGAGATAAATAATTTGAGACATGAAAATGAGAGACTCAAACAACTCAATGATGATATGAAAAACGATTTTTCAAAAGAAGTTCACAAATTCAACAAGAGGTTGCATTGGTGTCAAACTCAAAGCCTCGCCTTTGAGTTAAAATTTCAACACCAAAACACATCGTTGTCTTTACAAAACAGTCATGCTTCTGATAATCTGACTGAGAAAGAAAATATTGTTTTAAAACAAGAAATGTCAAAATATGAAAAGGACATCGATGAAGTTTGTGAAAACCGAAATAACCTTCTTCGATTAAATCATGAATTGGATTCTAAAATTCAACAACAGAAACACATCATCATTGAATTGCGAGAGAAAGTTAATGTACATGAAAAAGGGAAAATGGGTAACAAGAATGTGATTAAGCCAGGCATGTATAAAGTAGATAAGATACCTAAGAAAGCATCTAACCAGACCACTAATGTGAATACTTCCACTTCTACAGGACTAGGCACCTCTAAGGTTAGCAGATCCAAGGCTCCCGTGAAGAATAGTGTTTGGAAACCTAAGAGCAGCTCCCCTAAGGACCAAGAAGTAGAAGTTCTGTGAGATCCTGTAAAAAAACCCTCGTAATAAATCTTACTGATTAATGATAATCTCAACTTACTGTTTAATAAAACCCATTTTTATGGGGAAATTTAAACTTTTCTCTTATTGCTATCGATATCACGTTATGTTTCGTGATATATATTAAATAGCAACCTTACTCGAAACACAATTAAATCACGGGATTCCATTCTCACTACATTCAAAACTTCACAAATAATAATAGTTGATAATGACAAATCTCTACACAAAGATATATGCACTTTTCCTAATCATTCTTAATTATTTCACTTAGTTAACACTAAGTACTAATAAACTCTTCATTTATTCTTTGCTAAACCAAATGGCTGCCTAAATGTTGGCCCATCATCAGTCCTTTACACGAACCAGCCCATTATCATTCGCTTTATATGATCCACAGCCCAACTCTTGTTTTTGTTATTCATGCAATTCGAACAGCCACGCCTCTTCAAAAACAACTTAATATCTTTCGAATCTTAAACGTAACCCTCGAGTATTTTTACACAATCTCAGACACGACCCACTATACTATTCGTATGCCAAATTTTAGAAACTCAAGTCGAGAAGTGATATGGTTTTGAAGACCCTTTCGTTTGTCTCGATTCACCCAACTCGACATACGCAAAAATCACAAAACTTAACTATCTAAATCCAAGCTCCTACCTACGAGTTCCTAACAATAAAAAACTAACATCTCATGATGATCAAAGGACAACCAGAGCAGTAGTAAACGTGTGTAACTTGATGAACCCAATTACCCATTTAGAAATATCAATCGAATATGGATATAGTCCAACAACATAAGACAAGCCCTATAAATCTTCCCATACCTCCTGATGATTGCAAAGTCAGCCAAGGCAGCAGTAACGTGTGTAATTTGCTTAACCCACTTGACACTCAATTGATAATATCGATCGAATATGTATATACTCCATCGACTAAAGACAAAAAGTACCAAACTATCAAAGATTTTGAAGTCAGACGCATGCTAGTAACACTACTCATCCACAGTGATTTTCTATGATTAAACTTTGAGGAAAATAGTCAAAACATGGGTAACCTACTTCTATATAACTCACTCTCACTTGGCAGTCTTATACTCACCCAAACCTACACATTCTCACTGCCAAATTAACCATAAAAATCATCAAGAAAGTCCTTGTCTCTCTCTTGGAGAGCAAGTCAAGTGGAAGGAAGAGATACACGAAGCGTATGCAAAGCAGTGGACTACTCTTCTTCATTTTCATACTCATTCGAACCTTACTGCTTCTTTCCTTGTGCTGCGATTTAACATCACAGCCTTTCTTCACCACCTTTTATAAGGTGTAGTAAGTACCTAGTCCCTCTCTTGTTTTCACATATCACGTACAAGCTCACACATGCACGCTAAGTTATTATTTCATGCATAACACACGTTTTATTCGAACAAGTCATACTCGTTTTGCATAAGACCACGTCATAGTGAAGTGAAGAGCTTCATGTGATGACCAAACTTAGCTAAGATCACAGTAGACCATCTCAATCACGCATAAACATGCATCATGCAAACTAGGTAATCATATATGAACGTATGGAACATTATGTATACGCATACGTGTGTATAGTGTTAAACAATTTGTTATGTTACATATAGAAACCTCTCGAGAACTCAGAAACACCAACTTTTAACGAGTACGTAACCCACACAGGTAAAACAAAACGAAAATATAGAAACAATTGTCAAACCGGGTTATATTATTCACTCGAACCAGCCCAATTCATACCTCATTATTTCGTATTTTCACAAGTGATGTATATACATTTTTACATATAGCGAATAAGAACCCAGCTGGCTCTAACTTTCATTCTTGGTGATTTTAACCATAAACTTTCAAAAGCTCTTAAAAAGCCATGAACTATAGGTTACCTAACGGTCTAAAACACTTAGAAAATACATGGTATTTTTCAGATTTAAGCTATGCGACTAGACCACAAAACCTGATTGTATTTTATAAATTTTACAAACAACGACCTTATATTTTTGCACAACTCGTTTGCTCACCTATCAAACTAAAGTTTTCGTGTTTTAACTTCGACCTCATAAGCCCTTAAAACCCGCCCAAGTAAAACCATTTTGTTGTCACTCGATATATACAACTAGAACATGATTTTCAGAAATTTATAAGACTCGGTATTGGACTAAACAAAAGCCCAACAAGAAATGGCGTTAGCCCAGCCCGCTAAGACCATGTGATACGTTTTCAGACTCATAAAAATAGCCCAATTCCAGGCCCAAAACAGTTTACACGTCCTCGCCTCTAAAATTCTTAACAGGCCTTAAGTTGATTCGTTATTTGGCCCATTAACACCAAAAATAAGCTCTTTTCTAGGATTAGCAGTTAAAATAAGTTAAAATGAATTAGTAAAGTTATATAAATTTTTAGAATATTTTTCTCGTCGTTTTTGTGTAAAAAGGACTAAACTTGTAACGCGTTTTAACATAAAAGGACTAAAACTGCCAAACGTGTAAACCTTGGACTGAAACTTCCAAAACAGAACCTTGAAGGTGGGAACTGATATCATTTAATATTCCGAACTTAGTTGTATTTTTGGACAAGTTATGGACTATTTATGAACTTTGATTTAACGAATGACTAACGACGTAACGCAAACACGGTTAGGATAAAAGTGTAAACCTGGGAAAGGACAAACTATTTTTCACTTGACATTATTATTTCATTTTCCATTTTTCACCACCACTTCACATGCATTCATTACATTCTAGTTATATATATTTAATTTTCGTTAATTATTAAACGATTTCACTCGCATATCATTTCATCATATTTTGAGGAGATAATACCTCGAGTCAAGTGACATAAGAATCAAGATAATATCATTGTATGATATTATATTTTCTTAACTTGAGGCATTTTAATCATATCACAACCACATCATCAAATCGTTATACGATTTCTCATTTCACACTCATCGTTAGTTA
The DNA here is from genome assembly GCA_021014915.2 of Artemisia tridentata subsp. tridentata. Lineage (NCBI taxonomy): Eukaryota > Viridiplantae > Streptophyta > Magnoliopsida > Asterales > Asteraceae > Artemisia > Artemisia tridentata. Next base: position 175,739,635 of record CP139501.1, on the reverse strand, counting down.
TAAGTCGAATCTTAGACTTCCCTCATATTCAGGTTTCGTATCAAGGACGTTTCCGTGATCGTTTCCATAGATCTTAAAATTCTATCTTGTCAGATACACTCCAGGTGAGTCGTGGCCCCTACTTTTAATATTTGTTTTAATAACTCTTTTGGGGGAGATACATGCTTCAACTGTTTTAAGTATTTTTATACTTTGAAAACACTCATGATTTATTCAAAATCATCAATTATGTTTTACATGTTTTGAATCACCCTTTGACGGGGATATATACTCGTTATATTTGCAAACTGCTTGCTTAGCTTAAATGCTATATTTGAAAGATAACATTTTCAAACTACTTGTTGTAACAAGATACTGAGACTCATTTTATGCATTCATATAACAGCTGAATGTACTGTTAACTTAACTATGATGTTTATACATCCCAACTGGAAATAGTTGCCAAAATTAAAGTACGCACATTCTATGAAAACCCGAACCCTATATTGCCTAAGTTTAACTATATTGCCATAAAGTCCCTCGATCATGAGCCATTAATCACTGCGGTGAGCGCGAATATAGTGGACAGCTTCGAAACCTGTAAAGGCTGACGACCTATCCCACTAAATACTGGATGGAATGCCGGATGGCTAGTCGTATTTAGTCGCGATACACTATATTTGACACATAATAGGATGAGGCAATCACCTATTACTTAGGGCAAAACCATCAGTAACCCTGATGTGACTTTCACCGTTGTACGGTACTTTTATTAACGTTTTGCGCGTCATGAGGCTTAGAGCAATATAACCTTTTGAATATATATGTCTTTTTATATATATTCGGATACAGCTGTATTTAGTAACGACCACTCCGCTCTGATAAACATCAGACTTTAAAATATTGTTTTCACTATGTGATTGGAATATGTATTATGTACTTGGAACCTAACTGCTATCATATGTGACTTAGTTGTGTCTTAAGATAAAGACAACTCAATGCTTGGCATATCTCTACTTTTAAAAGTTGAACTATTATTTCATTGCAAGCATATAATAACGTAACTCCTTTTCATTTAAACTTGAAACTTATGATCATTTGAGTTCATAAATGATTTACTCGTGGATTTTATCCAAATTGCAAACTTGCTAGTTACTTCAAGAAGTACTAGTATTTAATTCAACTATCAACTCTTGAATTCATTGAAAGAAAGTTATTTTCTATCAAACTCTACGAACTCACCAACCATTGTGTTGACATTTTAAGCATGTTTATCTCAGGTAATCAACGGAGCAGGACAAGACACGGAGCGGGCATTAAATACTCTGATAACTTAAATGGTGTGAAAATCAAATATGTCATTCTTTCCAAATTACTATACTTTTGTGGGATTTTCAAATCAGACATTTCAATCTTTGTACCAAAACTATTATTTTGAATGACATATAAATTTCAAAACGCCTTTTCAAGCCGTTTTCTAAAAATTTTGACTTCGATCCTCAGTGTAACACCTAATTATTTTCCGCCGCCTCAAAACCAAATTAGGGGGTGTTACAGATTGGCATCATAGCCACAGGTTATAGAGAATCAAATGTTTTCAAACATTGAACTATAACCACACTTTCAAAATAAATGATTTTACACCATACCATTTTACGCCCTCCGTGTCTGTAGACTGCCGTGCTCAATATATTACCTACTAAGATTGTTTTGTACTAATCTTACATGCTTAATGTTTACTCTTCACACATTACACACCTTATTATTTCACACTCAATGTTACACCTTAAACGTATGAATATTCATAATTACTGTTGCTACAGTACCATGTCTTCCAAACTAGTCGGTATCACCAAGACTACCTCTCCTACTACACATGCGTCACCTACCTACCAAATTGCACCAGATACTGAAGATCCTTATGTAAAAATGTCACAACCCCAGCATGACATAGCACTCACTCAGAAATCACCTCCGTCATCACCTACTTACTCACCTCCACGTCAGAAACTTAGGAGAGCAACCGAATCCTATTCAGATGAAGATTTTATTGGTGGTCAACCAACATTTGAATCTGGACAGAGTTCACACCAAGAGATGACTTGGAAGGAGATCGAGCTAAATTCTCCTTTGCCTGATATCTCAGATTTCCCCATGCCAGATGTCCCAGAGAATGCATCCTCACCCAATTCTCATGACTACACTGTAGACACCCATAACTCCATATGGATTCGCCTTCACCAACACACCAGCATACTAGACACTCACTCTGAACAGCTAAAAGAGTTACAACCATTATGATTCGAATGGTATGATCGTAACATTGATACCCTGTTTAAGAGGATAGATGCTGAAAGACGAGAAGTGTTTGATCTAGGAGTAAATGTTGGTAACATGAAGGACAATTACAAACAAGAACTTAGAAACTTGGATGCCAGAACCCGCTGTTTGGGTAGAGGCCACACCCAAACACACATTAGGATTGAGGACATCGAAAGAGCATTATGGTTAGCTAGAGACACAGCAAGAACCCAAGGCCAAAAGATTGCAGCCATGGAAAACATGTTAGCTAATCAGATGAATGCGTGCCAGGAACGTTTCTCAGCCATGGAAGCTGCACAACTGGATCTTGAGGCAGAAGTTAGACGTCTACGTCAGAGACGTAACTGATCTTAAGTATAGTTGTTGTGCTCAATAAACCAAATATTTTTGGTTAGTATTCCATGTATCTTTCTATAATTCTGTAACTCTCAGAATTTGTAATCAACTTTTAAGCTATGACAGTCTCTTTCCATTATATCTTTCTGTTGTAAACAAATTCCTTCCACTGAACCCTATTATGGTGCTATAAATGCAAAGAGCCATGCAAAACCTCACCATTTGTTACTCTCGTAGGTAAACAAATGACTCCACAAGAATCAATGAGACATTAATAAAAGACCTTGTGTTGGTTGTTTTGATCAAACAAGTTATTAGAGTTATGTCCATATTGATGATTGTAACAGTGATGGTATATCAAATATACTACGACTAAACAATAAACCCTAAAAGTCCAAGAACAAATCTTCAAAAGAGAAAGTTGATGAACTTCAGCTTTTGATGAATTCGTTTGTTCCTTAGCAATCCCATGTCAAGAGATAATTATTTTACGATGTTACCCAGACACATCGTATCTCTATGATCCTCAGCTAGTTTTGATTTCGTATTAAGATCACGTGGTTAGCAATAATTTGCAAATACCTTGTTATTTGAAATTATTCTAATGATAAAGTGAATACTAAATCAACATTTCTTGTGATGCTCATAGGAAATGGACAGCATAAACAGCGTAGTACCCACAACAACCATGATTCCTAAAACTATCGAGAAATTGAAAGTGACCACAATAGTCCACCCAAGAGATAACGACGTAGTAAGAAAAGAAAGAAAGATGGCTATACCTTGTAAGCATAACCATGAAAGTTTCATGGGGTGTAAGCCAATTTACCTAAAGGATTCAAGAAGAATGACTAAACCTATACGCACATGTGCCCAAAAGATTAAGCAAGATATTGCACTTAGGAAAAATAACCAAAAGTGAAAACTTGAGGAGAAAAGATCCTTTATCCTCAACGAATGTGAGTTCCACAATGATGTTTGCATCCGCAATCATCTACAAGACCGCATTGACTATCTTCGCCAACAGAGACCCAAATCAGAAGTTGGAAGAAACTGCGTCACCACTTCCACTAAAAGAGACAACTACCATGGAAAGCAACCTCTGTGCCTGATGAAGCGAAAAGTGTACCGCTTTTAGGGGGTCATTTAAGCCCTAAATCGTATTTATTTGATCAAATATTACCCTAAATCGTTCCTTTTGTCATTTTAGGTACTTCGGAGAAGAAATCTGGAAAAGAAAGCATTTTGGACGTTTTTTGAGCATAAAAGTGAAGAAAACCACAAAGTCTCAAAAATATGCTGGAAAGTACCTGTGACGGCGTCAAGCCCTAGTGTGACGCCGTCAGGCCTTGATGAGCCAGAGAAATTTTGGAAGATTAAAGGGGGACGACGTCAAGAAGGTCGTCAGGCCTTGATAAGCCAGAGAAATTTTGGAAGATTAAAGAGGGACGGCGTCAAGAAGGCCATCAAGAAACCCTAAACGCGGCGAGGTGACGGCGTCAAGCTCTATAACGTGACGCCGTCAGATCTGTTTTCCTACATATACTTTCATAATTTTTAGTCATTAGTGTGCAACTTTGTGAGGAGAAACCCTAAGACGAATTTTCTGCCATTTTTAAGGGTTTTATACCCTTGGATCTCCCATGTTTAATTGAAGATAAGTAATCAATTAATCATTCAATATGTCTATGTGTTGTTTGATTATATCTTGTTCTTGTCTTTTAATTAACATGCTAGGCTAGATTTATCTTGTGTTTGCTTAGATCTAATGAAACCTAACTATTGATTATTGGTTGTTGGTGTGTTATTAAGTGTATTGGATGATTGTTTATCAATGTTAGGCTTAAGAAAACTGGCTAACCTCCTATACGGTAACTTGCTTGAACGTCTTAAGAAACATGAACCAATGCGTACTAAGGTTTTTATGGTTGTATTTAATGCATGAGCGAATTCTAGTGATCCCATGTTAGGAGCTTCTTAGCCGGCTCGACATAGGAGTGAAGTAGGAGTTTATAGAGTTGGGGAAGTACGTACGCCACCCCACGATTGGTATTAAGGAATACACCCGTCATCCACACAATTAATACACACTAATCAACCGGTAAAAGATAGTTAGGGAGTAAGGAAATCTAAGTAAACACATTTCTCTCCATATAAGTTTCACAACCTTTTCATTTTCAGTCATTTTATTTTATTTGCATTTGTAGCTATTTGGGTTAGTTGACTAGCAACTAATTCCGCCTACTCCTTCAAACCCGAGATTTTACTTGCTTTCATAAAAATATAAAAATACAAAAAAGAATCTTCCCTCCCCCTTAGACCTATTAGAGTAGTTTTTCAATCCTAACGACACTATTCCCCTAGAGAACGATCAATCCCCCGGTACTTGCCACTTCACTATACTACATCGGTCAGGTACACTGCCTGGTGGGGATTGCAAGCTTCTCGAGATCCCTCGAGAGGTAAAACCTGTTGTAAGGTCGCAAAACCACGCATCAAGTTTTTGGCGCCGTTGCCGGGGAATAGTTATTGTTTAGGTTGAATTTTTATTTTATTAGGTCTACTCACTAGATTCCTTTCTAGTGAGATTTTTTATTTTATTTTTCTAGGATTTCTTGTAGTCTATCTTTTTCTTTGTGCCCTTTGTTTGTAAAACCATTTTCATTTGTCACTATGATGGATGAAATTCCATTTAGATCAGTGACAATAGAGGAACAATTATATTTCACCAATAGATTTGTTTCCTATCATTCCTATGAATTTTTGTGTGATCTTTGTGATTTCCAAAAGGAGTTAGGGGTAAGGTTAGATGGGTTTAATGAATTCTATGCATGTGAGATTTCTATTAGACGATCATTATCTGGATCAATTCCTTTTAGTAAGACCCTTTGGATGAATTTTGAGGAAAGCTTCCTAACCATGACCCATAAGTGGAACGAATTGGTGGATTCGTATGAGCAAAGAGACCTAGTTTCTAAGAACATGGGTGATCTTGATGTGATGGAGGATCTAGCCGAGCATGATCACATTGATCAAAAAGACCTAGGTTTTATGATCGATGACGATGAATCTCAAGAAACACATGATGAATCTTTTGGGCAATTTGAATATAGCAGTCAGAATATTGAGGATGATCCTTATGATTCGGATATAGAAGTTGAGATGCCTAGAGAAGCACTTGAGATACTAGGGAAAATGTTAGGGTTAGATTCTACTAAAACACATGATGAGGATATAGGTGATCTTGACACAAGGAATGATGAGGTAAGTAACATAAGCCCACCAAGTACCCCACAAGTCCTACCATCATTTGAGGCACACACACACCACCCATGACTTACCCGGAAGAAGTAGAAGAGACTATAGGAACCCCAATAGAGGTAGAGCCCTTGGACCAAACAAAACTAGAAGAAATAGGTTTGAATACTTGTAGTCATAACCTTTCTTTTAGTTCTATGAAAGTTCCTAGTTTTGATGAACCGGAGCCTAAACCAAAACCGTTACCTAATCTTCCATCCTTAGATGTGAACTTAGGAATTGAATTAGGTCCCGACCCACCCATCAAACCATATAGTCCGGGTAGTTTTATGTTGAAGGTAGTAGATTCTAAGCCTTGTAGAGAGGAAGCTGACATAGGAGTGAACCATAACCTTTCATACTTACATCACCCATTCATGATTGATCACAAGAAACATTATGGGTTTAAACCGGGTTTATTAGGTCAAGATGGATTCCCAACTAGGAATCTCTCGAAGTTGATAGAAGATGATCCCTTTTTAGGAGAAAACTTTAATTCACCCGTTGACCAAAGTGAACTAGGTAAGGTTATGATGAAAGGAGCACACCCCTTTGAGTATATAATTCATCCACCACTCTTTCCTCACACGGCATACTTACACCAAGATGGTGTGTATCGCTACTATCACCCATACTTAACCCTAAGTGTAGGGAAAACCTCCCCTATTTCCGTTAAATAAGGGTAGAGTCAGGCTCGTGACTCGAACAAAAACAAGCGCTTCTTGGGAGGCAGCCCAAGCTTTATTTACTTTGTGTGTTTATTTACTTGTTTGTTTGATTTTATTTTCTTCCGTATGTATGTTTAATTTTTATTATTATTGATTAATGTTCGAAACTAAATTGTGAAAATGCTTTATCTTGTTTTTAACTTCGTCTTAACTACATATAAAGGTATTTTACAAAAGATAAGTGTAAGAGAAATCCAAATCGGTTTATTAGAACAAATGAACATGAATCATAACAATATTAAATTAACATACATATTAGTAATTGTTTGAGTCAAATGCTTGTATCGAGTCATAATGATGTTTTGCAGGAATTCCAGGAAGTAAGGTATAGGTTTTTCCAGAAATTTTCCGGAAACTTAACATGAGAATTCTGTCAGATCATTTCTGACGGCGTCAGGTTTTAATTTTTTGAAATTTTTGAAAGTTTTGTTTTTCTACCGGAATCATAAAAAGTTTTTATTAAATCTCTAAATTATAAACTCCCGGAATCTCAAAAATAATCATTCCACAAGCATTATATCCTTATATAGATTTATCCCGCCGATGTTATGCAGGTTTTCGTGTTTGTTTTCTCAGGTTTAACAGGTTATTTTGGACAAGGAGATGTATGTGGAATCTAGCTTTTGGCGATGCTTTAGTCTTGGAGCTTCAACATTACCTTGGAAGAAGATCTAACCATGTTACCTCTTTATCCACCAAACGAATCAGGGGAGTATTTGATTTCATTCTTTTACCTTATTTACTTTTACATCTTGTTATTTGAACATTGGGGACAATGTTCATCTTAAGTGTAAGGGGGGGTAAAGTACGATACTTTAGAGAATCCAATTACGCTTGATTTTTCGTTTGTTTAATGATAGATGTGTAATAAAACTGAGAGAAATACCTGTTAAGGCAATTTTAGTGCCAAATTTAAAATTTTTTACAACATATAGGAGTGAAACTTTGATCTTAATGAGCGTCTCATGGATAGGAGTTATATGACTAGCACAAAAAACCGTACCACTAAAAAATTTTCCACCCCCAAATATGTGAGGTTCGCCCCTAGAATTGGTAGGAAAAGCATTTATGCTATGAAGTGTGTACCGGTAGCACTTAGATTCTAGAACTTGCGTTAGGACCATTCCGAGGCCACAAGTGAGACTACATTCGTGTAGCTAGATTTACTACATGATAAGAGGCATTAGGATTAACCCATTGTTTTACACCTATGTTTTTGTTATAATTACATTGGCTACATTGGTCAAGTAATTCTCCCATACCCTTTGCGTTGTACTCATTTTTAGTACACGATACCTTTAGTACACCCCTCAGAGCCTATCTTTTCGTTTCTAACTTTAAGCATTTTACTTATAGGAAGAATTTGTTACACCCCACTTAAATGTACACCCAAATCGCTTTAGCCTACCTTGTATGCACTCATTTTTAGTGCATTATTGTGACAACATTTGTTTAAACCCCAAGTTAATTATCTAATTGATTACATGGTTGCTAAGTCGAGTCATATCCTTGTACATATTGTTTTGGGACGATTGGGACTCATGGGTAAAGTACTAGTGTAATGGAGTAATGGGGAAGAGCAACATTATTACCCCCATATGTGCTAAATATTTTAAAAGTACTCCAAGTGTTTCGATTATCTTAATTCGAGTCATTAGAATAGTTATTTGTAAAGTTATGTAAAAGTTCAAGTGTAAGGGGAATGCAACGCCCCTATGATGTATTATTTTGGATGGTAGGGCAAGAGTGTATGAAGAAAGAAAAAAAAAATCGAAAAAATAAAGAAAAATACAAAAAAATGAGAAAAAGAAAAGTAGAAAAAACATACGGACTACCATCCCGTTTCATTTTATGTTTATTTTATCTTTTTGTTATTTCTTTCATTAGCTTAAGTCGAGTCTAGTCTTGGCTTAGCAACGCCATATTGTACATGTAATTAATCAAGATCTTTAACTCGCCACCAGTAAAATATCCCTTATCCAACAAATCCGTGTTTATCATATCCCTACACCTAACGTTATAACCCGTTTAAAAGCCCTCTTTGATAGTTTATCTTAGGTGCTTACGCCTAGTGGAGAAGGTTTTCGATCCTTTCCCAAGCCTATGGTAATCTATTTGCTATGACAGGTAGTGAGAGATATTATCCGTTTTCATTTATGAGATATACTTTTATGACACCTGAGAGATGTGAGTATCTAAACACTACTTGTGAGGTGCTAGTTTGTAATCTCCGTGCTTATTATGATTAAAGTGGAACGACTATTTGTTGTAATTACTTTTATATTAGCGTTAAATGACCCCTAACTTGTATTTTGATTAGAATAAAAGCGCATTTGCTTGAGGACAAGCAAATCTCAAGTGTAAGGGTATTTGATGAAGCGAAAAGTGTACCGCTTTTAGGGGGTCATTTAAGCCCTAAATCGTATTTATTTGATCAAATATTGCCCTAAATCGTTCCTTTTGTCATTTTAGGTACTTTGGAGAAGAAATCTGGAAAAGGAAGCATTTTGGACGTTTTTGGAGCATAAAAGTGAAGAAAACGACAAAGTCTCAAAAATATGCTGGAAAGTACATGTGACGGCGTCAAGCTCTATTGTGACGCCGTCAGCCCTTGATAAGCCAGAGAAATTTTGGAACATTAAAGGGGGACGGCGTCAAGAAGGTCGTCAAGCCTTGATAAGCCAGAGAAATTTTGGAAGATTAAAGAGGGACGGCGTCAAGAAGGCCATCAAGAAACCCTAAATGCGGCGAGGTGACGGCGTCAAGCTCTATAACGTGACGCCGTCAGATCTGTTTTCCTATATATACTTTCATAATTTTTAGTCATTAGTGTGCAACTTTGTGAGGAGAAACCCTAAGACGAATTTTCTGCCATTTTTAAGGGTTTTATACCCTTGGATCTCCCATGTTTAATTGAAGATAAGTAATCAATTAATCATTCAATATGTCTATGTGTTGTTTGATTATATCTTGTTCTTGTCTTTTAATTAACATGCTAGGCTAGATTTATCTTGTGTTTGCTTAGATCTAATGAAACCTAACTATTGATTATTGGTTGTTGGTGTGTTATTAAATGTATTGGATGATTGTTTATCGATGTTAGGCTTAAGAAAACTGGCTAACCTCCTATACGGTAACTTGCTTGAACGTCTTAAGAAACATGAACCAATGCGTACTAAGGTTTTTATGGTTGTATTTAATGCATGAGCGAATTCTAGTGATCCCATGTTAGGAGCTTCTTAGCCGGCTCGACATAGGAGTGAAGTAGGAGCTTGTAGAGTTGGGGAAGTACGTACGCCACCCCACGATTGGTATTAAGGAATACACCCGTCATCAACGCAATTAATACACACTAATCAACCGGTAAAAGATAGTTAGGGAGTAAGGAAATCTAAGTAAACACATTTCTCTCCATATAAGTTTCACAACCTTTTCATTTTCAGTCATTTTATTTTATTTGCATTTGTAGCCATTTGGGTTAGTTGACTAGCAACTAATTCCGCCCACTCCTTCAAACCCGAGATTTTACTTGCTTTCATAAAAATATAAAAATACAAAAAAGAATCTTCCCTCCCCCTTAGACCTATTAGAGTAGTTTTTCAATCCTAACGACACTATTCCCCTAGAGAACGATCAATCCCCCGGTACTTGCCACTTCACTATACTACATCGGTCAGGTACACTGCCTGGTGGGGATTGCAAGCTTCTCGAGATCTCTCGAGAGGTAAAACCTGTTGTAAGGTCGCAAAACCACGCATCAGTGCCCAAGATGTAAGTTGCATCACACCGGACATTGCATTGATAAATGCGGAAGGTGCCGGAAAACAGGCCACAAGACAAGAGATTGCAAAGCCATGAAAGGAAATGAGCAACCCTCATCCATAAAATGCTATGAATGTGGTGAAGTGAGCCATTACAAGAGTTATTGCCCGAACTACAAAGCCCATTGGGAGCCCAAGAATTGTACAAGGGAATAGGAACTCGTCGAGGAATTTTAACCATGTCGAAGAATGACCTCTATGTTAAGCAGATGAATGGATTCCTGCTGTAAAATAAATAAACTCTATTCTAGAACTATCCAAGTTATATTTCCGGTTGTATTTACCTTAGGTACGATGGATGTAACCTAAGTATAACAGTTATCCTTCTACCATGTAAGAACTTTACCTTGTAATATTTCCATGATAATTATAATCTACGTCTATTCCAATTTCTATTCCACCTCTTTAATCATAAATCGTTATGTAACAACACACTGATATTACCCTAAGGATTTAATTAACTCCATTTTGACCAAACCATAGGTTGATACCACATTTTAAGAAGCCCTCACCTAAAACTTAGGTCTATACCAAGAACATCCACATATCACTTTAGAAATTTCTGAATTATCCTCGGTATATGAACAACAACTTTCCAAATTCTTTTGAAAATAATCAAAGGGTGTCTGATTTTGTGACGAAACTATGATAATTAAATCATATAAAATTCCTTGAAGAGAACAAGAATATCATAACAACTGCACCAAGCGTTACATCATTTGGTCCTCAATTATACATAGCCTAGCTACCTATGTATAATTTAGGAAGAATCATGTCATAAATGGAACAGCTATCTTTTCAAAGCTTTTAATAACAATTTTCATTCCAAAAACAGAATTTCAAGACAAAATAAATTGTTCATAAACCTCACTTTTAACCGAACCCCAGTAAGATCTACACTTATTACCCATTACCTTATTATAAGAAGTCAAGAAAAGTACGAAATTAGAAACTATAAGAATTCACAACAAAAGGAGGAAAACACAAATAACATAAATTTTATTAGAACCCATGGAAGTTAATACATAGCGAGATGATTAACATCGGAAGTGCTAATAGTACAATGAACACAATAAAAGGCATAGAGTCTTCAATAGGTTGGCCCACCATAGCAACAAAAACCACCACCAACCTAGCAATAGCAAGCGCCACCATAGGATGAAGTACCCTGATTATTCTAGAAGACAGATAAAAGCGAACCGTTAACTAAACATAAACGAGATCTCATTCCACATTTATTAAAGATTACATCGACACACAACAAAGGTACATTCTAACAACGCTACGCGAGACCCTCACCCCCAAAATTTATCCGCAAAAATGGCTAGGATTGTGAGGGGTACGATAACCAACAAGTATCCGATCAAATAGCCGGAATCTTCGTCGGGAAGAAGAGCCAAACAACCGGCGGCAAAAATGATGAACATGGTAGCGAAAACAATGGCAAAAGGCGGCATCTTGTTTTGTGAAAAGTGAAATGAAAGAGATGGAGTGAAAAAGGTGAAGTGGGGAGGAAAAAGGGGAAAAGTAAATAGGGTATTAATAGGAGAAAAGTATCCGTTATTTTACTATTCAAAATCACTACCATTAAAAATCCACTAGTCTCGAATCGCTAGAACACTGAACATTAAGTGTTAAATACTTCCTACTCTCGATTAATGTTTCACCATTCATAGACTATGAATGCATTAGTTGGCCAAACATTCAAATTTAAATTCGTCTGGTACGAATAAATCAAATTGGATCCTGTTTCCTCGTTATTCAAATAAAAATCTCTCGACAACATTCTCCATAAACTCTCATCTCAGAATACTACATTTTCAACACCTATCACGGACTGAACTTCGGGACGAAGTTCAAAATTAGGGGTGGATACTGTGAGATCCTGTAAAAATCCCTCGTAATAAATCTCACTGATTAATGATAATCTCAACTTACTGTTTAATAAAACCCATTTTTATGGGGAAATTTAAACTTTTCTCTTATTGCTATCGATATCACGTTATGTTTCGTGATATATATTAAATAGCAACCTTACTCGAAACACAATTAAATCACGGGATTCCATTCTCACTACATTCAAAACTTCACAAATAATAATAGTTGATAATGACAAATCTCTACACAAAGATATATGCACTTTTCCTAATCATTCTTAATTATTTCACTTAGTTAAAACTAAGTACTAATAAACTCTTCATTTATTCTTTGCTAAACCAAATGGCTGCCTAAATGTTGGCCCATCATCAGTCCATTACACGAACCAGCCCATTATCATTCGCTTTATACGATCCACAGCCCAACTCTTGTTTTTGTTATTCATGCAATTCGAACAGCCACGCCTCTTCAAAAACAACTTAATATCTTTCGAATCTTAAACGTAACCCTCGAGTATTTTTACACAATCTCAGACACGACCCACTATACTATTCGTATGCCAAATTTTAGAAACTCAAGTCGAGAAGTGATATGGTTTTGAAGACCCTTTCGTTTGTCCCGATTCACCCAACTCGACATACGCAAAAATCACAAAACTTAACTATCTAAATCCAAGCTCCTATCTACGAGTTCCTAACAATAAAAACTAACATCTCGTGATGATCAAAGGACAACCAGAGCAGTAGTAAACGTGTGTAACTTGATGAACCCAATTACCCATTTAGAAATATCAATCGAATATGGATATAGTCCAACAACATAAGACAAGCCCTATAAATCTTCCCATACCTCCTGATGATTGCAAAGTCAGCCAAGGCAGCAGTAACGTGTGTAATTTGCTTAACCCACTTGACACTCAATTAATAATATCGATCGAATATGTATATAATCCATCGACTAAAGACAAAAAGTACCAAACTCTCAAGGGTTTTGAAGTCAGATGCATGCTAGTAACACTACTCATCCACAGTGATTTTCTATGATTAAACTTTAAGGAAAATAGTCAAAACATGGGTAACCTACTTCTATATAACTCACTCTCACTTGGCAGTCTTATACTCACCCAAACCTACACATTCTCACTGCCAAAGTAACCATAAAAATCGTCAAGAAAGTCCTTGTCTCTCTCTTGGAGAGCAAGTCAAGTGGAAGGAAGAGATACACGAAGCGTATGCGAAGCAGTGGGCTACTCTTCTTCACTTTCATACTCATTCGAACCTTACTGCTTCTTTCCTTGTGCTGCGATTTAACATCACAGCCTTTCTTCACCACCTTTTATAAGGTGTAGTAAGTACCTAGTCCCTCTCTTATTTTCACATATCACGTACAAGCTCACACATGCACGCTAAGTTATTATTTCATGCATAACACACGTTTTATTCGAACAAGTCATACTCGTTTTGCATAAGACCACGTCATAGTGAAGTGAAGAGCTTCATGTGATGACCAAACTTAGCTAAGATCACAGTAGACCATCTCAATCACGCATAAACATGCATCATGCAAACTAGGTAATCATATATGAACGTATGGAACATTATGTATACGCATACGTGTGTATAGTGTTAAACAATTTGTTATGTTACATATAGAAACCTCTCGAGAACTCAGAAACACCAACTTTTAACGAGTACGTAACCCACACAGGTAAAACAAAACAAAAATATAGAAACAATTGTCAAACCGGGTTATATTATTCACTCGAACCAGCCCAATTCATACCTCATTATTTCGTATTTTTCACAAGTGATGTATATACATTTTTACATATAGCGAATAAGGACCCAGCTGGCTCTAACTTTCATTCTTGGTGATTTTAACCATAAACTTTCAAAAGCTCTTAAAAAGCCATGAACTATAGGTTACCTAACGGTCTAAAACACTTAGAAAATATATGGTATTTTTCAGATTTAAGCTATGCGACTAGACCACAAAACGTGATTGTATTTTATAAATTTTACAAACAACGACCATATATTTTTGCACAACTCGTTTGCTCACCTATCAAACTAAAGTTTTCGTGTTTTAACTTCGACCTCATAAGCCCTTAAAACCCGCCCAAGTAAAACCATTTTGTTGTCACTCGATATATACAACTAGAACATGATTTTCAGAAATTTATAAGACTCGGTATTGGACTAAACAAAAGCCCAACAAGAAATGGCGTTAGCCCAGCCCGCTAAGACCATGTGATACATTTTCAGACTCATAAAAATAGCCCAATTCCAGGCCCAAAACAGTTTACACGTCCTCGCCTCTAAAATTCTTAACGGGCCTTAAGTTGATTCGTTATTTGGCCCATTAACACCAAAAATAAGCTCTTTTCTGGGATTAGCAGTTAAAATAAGTTAAAATGAACTTAGTAAAGTTATATAAATTTTTAGAATATTTTTCCCGTCGTTTTTGTGTAAAAAGGACTAAACTTGTAACGCGTTTTAACATAAAAGGACTAAAACTGCCAAACGTGTAAACCTTGGACTGAAACTGCCAAAACAGAACCTTGAAGGTGGGAACTGATATCATTTAATATTCCGAACTTAGTTGTATTTTTGGACAAGTTATGGACTATTTATGAACTTTGATTTAACGAATGACTAACGACGTAACGCAAACATGGTTAGGATAAAAGTGTAAACCTGGGAAAGGACAAACTATTTTTCACTTGACATTATTATTTCATTTTCCATTTTTCACCACCACTTCACATGCATTCATTACATTCTAGTTATATATATTTAATTTTCGTTAATTATTAAACGATTTCACTCGCATATCATTTCATCATATTTTGAGGAGATAATACCTCGAGTCAAGTGACATAAGAATCAAGATAATATCATTGTATGATATTATATTTTCTTAACTTGAGGCATTTTAAGCATATCACAACCACATCATTAAATCGTTATACGATTTCACATTTCACACTCATCGTTAGTTATAAGTCGAATCTTAGACTTCCCTCATATTCAGGTTTCGTATCAAGGACGTTTCCGTGATCGTTTCCATAGATCTTAAAATTCTATCTTGTCAGATATACTCCAGGTGAGTTGTGGCCCCTACTTTTAATATTTGTTTTAATAACTTTTTTGAGGGAGATACATGCTTCAACTGTTTTAAGTATTTTTATACTTTGAAAACACTCATGATTTATTCAAAATCATCAACTATGTTTTACATGTTTTGAATCACCCTTTGACGGGGATATATACTCGTTATATTTGCAAACTGCTTACTTAGCTTAAATGCTATATTTGAAAGATAACATTTTCAAACTACTTGTTGTAACAAGATACTGAGACTCATTTTATGCATTCATATAACAGCTGAATGTACTGTTAACTTAACTATGATGTTTATACATCCCAACTGGAAATAATTGCCAAAATTAAAGTACGCACATTCTATGAAAACCCGAACCCTATATTGCCTAAGTTTAACTATATTGCCATAAAGTCCCTCGATCATGAGCCATTAATCACTGCGGTGAGCGCGAATATAGTGGACAGCTTCGAAACCTGTAAAGGCTGACGACCTATCCCACTAAATACTGGATGGAATGCCGGATGGCTAGTCGTATTTAGTCGCGATACACTATATTTGACACATAATAGGATGAGGCAATCACCTATTACTTAGGGCAAAACAATCAGTAACCCTGATGTGACTTTCACCGTTGTACGGTACTTTTGTTAACGTTTTGCGCGTCATGAGGCTTAGAGCAATATAACCTTTTGAATATATATTTCTTTTTATATATATTCGGATACAGCTGTATTTAGTAACGACCACTCCGCTCTGATAGACATCAGACTTTAAACTATTGTTTTCACTATGTGATTGGAATATGTATTATGTACTTGGAACCTAACTGCTATCATATGTGACTTAGTTGTGTCTTAAGATAAAGACAACTCAATGCTTGGCATATCTCTACTTTTAAAAGTTGAACTATTATTTCATTGCAAGCATATAATAACGTAACTCCTTTTCATTTAAACTTGAAACTTATGATCATTTGAGTTCATAAATGATTTACTCGTGGATTTTATCCAAATTGCAAACTTGCTAGTTACTCCAAGAAGTACTAGTATTTAATTCAACTATCAACTCTTGAATTCATTGAAAGAAAGTTATTTTCTATCAAACTCTACGAACTCACCAACCATTGTGTTGACATTTTAAGCATGTTTATCTCAGGTAATCAACGGAGCAGGACAAGACACGGAGCGGGCATTAAATACTCTGATAACTTAAATGGTGTGAAAATCAAATATGTCATTCTTTCCACATTACTATACTTTTGTGGGATTTTCAAATCAGACATTTCAATCTTTGTACCAAAACTATTATTTTGAATGACATATAAATTTCAAAACGCCTTTTCAAGCCGTTTTCTAAAAATTTTGACTTCGATCCTCAGTGTAACACCTAATTATTTTCCGCTGCCTCAAAACCAAATTAGGGGGTGTTACAAGTTCACACTAGGACTTTGAATAAAAAGCAAGTTATATCTAGAGTAGAATCAAGTTCTAAAACATGTAATTCTAATTCTGATGTAACGAATGCTAATACTTTGGATGTTTTGAATAATGGTCGTATTGATGCTTATTGTGTGTTTTTTCGTATGAGTGTTTTGTCTGGTAATCATAAACGTTGTGTTGCAAAAACCCTTTTGTCTCGTAAGCAGAAACGTACTACTGGCATTCCCACTAGGCCCCCTACCACTGCCAAGTCAATCTTAGGGAAACCGCCAAAAGTAGTTTCTAAGAATCCCGTAGACAAGTCCAAGACCATAGGCCCTAAAAGAAAAATCCAAACACCTAGTGCGTTTACTAGGAAGAAAACGGAATCTAGTTGGAATTGGCAACGTTGGCTTCAGAATAAACCTAGTTTTAATTGGTTACCCAAGAAGCTTAATTCTAGTGCTACTAACCCAACGGGTTCTACCGTTACTGTCTCTCCATCTGCATTGTTTTCTTGTAATGCAGGCGATACAAATCGTACTATGGATTGTTGATAGCGGGTGTTCCCGACATATGACAGGCAACTTAAATCTTCTAGTAAACTTTGTTGAAAAGTTCATAGGAACTGTCAAATTCGGGAATGATCAGTTTGCCGCTATTATGGGCTATGGGGATTACGTCAGCGGAAACATCGAAATCAGTCGTGTGTATTACGTCGAAGGCCTTGGTCATAACCTCTTCTCCGTTGGCCAATTTTGTGATGGTGACTTGGAAGTCGCATTCAGGGAGAAAACATGCTTTGTTCGAGATCTACACGGACATGATCTCATGAAAGGAAAACGCGGGACGAATCTGTACACCATTTCATTATCAGATATGACCGCCTCTTCTCCAATATGCTTACTCTCTAAGGCACTACCCACAAAATCATGGTTATGGCATAAGCGTATGTCTCACTTGAATTTCAAAACAATGACGGAACTTGCACGTCACAAGTTAGTCGACGGTCTTCCTAGATTTCGGTATGCCAAAGATCACCTTTGTCCGGCATGTGAGCAAGGCAAGAGCACTCGTGCTCGTTTTCCTCCAAAAACTGAGCACAGTACAGATCATGTACTTCAACTGCTTCATATGGATTTGTGTGGACCAATGAGAGTGCAAACCATCAACGGTAAACGTTACATTCTTGTAATCGTAGATGACTTCTCTCGATGGACTTGGGTCTACTTTCTTTGCAGCAAAGATCAAACTCCTTCGATGATCATCACCTTTCTCACAAAAATTCAGGTTCAGATCCGCAACACAGTTCGCAAAGTCAGAATAGACAACGGAACCGAATTCAAGAACCACACTCTCCAAGAGTACTTTGAGAAAGTTGGTATTGAACAACAAACATCTATTCCTCGCAGCCCTGAACAGAATGGAGTCGTCGAAAGACGTCACAGAACGTTAGTCGAAGCTGCAAGGACGATGTTGATCAACGCTCAATTACCTGATTACCTTTGGGCTGAAGCTGTCTCCACTGCATGCTACACCCAAAACCGTTGTATGATCACCAAAAGATACAACAAAACCCCGTATGAACTCGTCTACAAACGAAAACCGAACATAAATTACTTTCATGTATTTGGGGCCCTATGTTACCCAAACAATGATCGTGATGACCTTGGTAAGTTGAAAGCCAAAGCGGACATTGGAATTTTTGTTGGCTACTGTGAGAATTCTAAGGGATTTCGCATCTGGAACCGTCGAACTCGACAAATTTAAGAGACGATACACGCTCATTTCGATGAACTCACGGATTTGGCTTCTGAGCAAAACAGCTTAGGACCCGACTCTAACCGTCTAAACTTTCCTGATCATTCAGCTGCACCACTGTCCTTTAACCGTAAGGACTTAGAAGATCTGTTTGCTCCACTGTTTGATGATTCGTTCATTGGTTGTGCTCCTACCAATACCACCAGTTCCGTTGCAATACCCGTTCAAGTACAGGCACCTGTTACACCAGTAACATCTACCATAGTTACTGACGATGCACCACCTACGGAACCATCATCATCAGTCGATCAGTCAGCCTCTACTACCAAGACTGCCGCTGAAGATCCAACCTCACCCTCTGTAGTACCCACACCACCAGACTTTGATAGATACGCATTGTTTAATCCATTTGCTCCGGCTCCCACCATTCCAGAGTCTGCCGAGTCATCAACGAGCAATTTGGATCCGTCAAACATGCACCAAAACTTTCAACACTACCCTTCTACCCATAAGTGGACAAAGGATCATCCGTTAGTGAACGTGATTGGTAATCCAGATAATCTGGTGATGACACGCAAGAAACTCCACACAGACGGTGAACACTGCATCTATGCACTCACCGTTTGTCAAACCAAACCGAAAAACATTAAGGAAGCTCTCACTTACGACAATTGGATTGAGTCAATGCAAGAAGAACTCGATCAGTTCAAGCGTCTAGAAGTGTGGGAATTGGTAGAAAGACCAGATGGAGTTTATGTTGTCGGCCTGAAATGGATATGGAAGAACAAGTTGGATGCGGATGGGACAGTTATCCGTAATAAATCCCGCCTGGTAGCTAAAGGATACAGCCAAGAAGAGGGAATCGACTTCGAGGAATCTTTCACACCAGTGGCAAGAATTGAAGCCGTTCGTATGTTTCTGGCATATGCAGCTCACAAGAACATTACTGTATATCAAATGGATGTGAAGACGGCGTTTCTGAATGGACAGCTCCGGGAAGAAGTGTACGTCACACAACCAGACGGCTTTGTCGACCCAGAACATCCGAAACATGTTTACAGGCTCAAGAAAGCCCTCTATGGCCTTAAACAAGCCCCGAGGGCATGGTACGATAAACTGTCAGCATTCTTGATTGCTAATCATTTCACTAAAGGTTCTGTTGATCCAACGCTGTTTATACAAAAACACGGGGAGGACATCTTAATTGTTCAAATCTATGTGGACGATATCATTTTTGGTTCTACACATAAGAAATACTCAAATGCTTTCGCAAAATTAATGAAACATAACTTTGAGATGTCCATGATGGGTGAACTAAAGTTCTTCTTAGGACTGCAAGTTCATCAATCACCCCGTGGTATTTTTTTAAACCAGGCCAAATATGCACAAGAAATTTTGAAAAAGCATGGCATGTCAAGTAGTGATACCTATAATACACCGATGTCCTCATCATCCCCCAAGCTGGATGCTGATATACATGGGACATGTTGGGCTATGAAATATCAAAGTACTGCTGAAAGTCAAAGTACTGCTACTCAAGTCAAAGTACTGCTGTTCGACTAAAGTACTGCTGCTCATTGAAGGACTGCTATGCAAATAGTTTAAGGACTAATGTGTAATTCTAGAATGTTCGTATTAGATTAGAGTTATAATTAGAATTACTTGTCGTTCAAGTATTGTAAACCGACTAGGGTTTTCCTTGTGCCTATAAAAGGATCCCTAGGTTGGCATTAGAGATACGATTTTAGATATACGAATATATGCGATTTTAGAGAAAAGTATTAGTCGATTGTTAGAAGTATTAGTGATTAGAGTTTGTTAGTGAATCTGTGTAAGAAAGCAGGTTCAAGGTTTTAATAATATTCGAAGTTGTTTATTAATTCTTCTTAGCTTTGTTGAAGTAGATTCCGCATACTTAGCAAAGTATATCAGTGTTTCATTATTAATAGTTTTGAATTCATTCAAAGTTGTTAAACCGTAGACAAGCTACAAGTTAGTTTGGTCAGAGTATATCGATCCAACAAGTGGTATCAGAGCTTGTGTGGAAACTCTGATTAAGAAGAAACCCTTAAAACCGATTTATCAACAAACCCTCAACAATGTCGACTGAAGCTGCACCTATCCCATCCATCACCTCACTCAGAATTCCTATCATCAAGAAGGGAGAATATGATCTCTGGAGCATGAAGATGAGACAGTACCTTGCTATTACTGACCATGCTCTATGGGATGTAATTGTCAATGGTAATGTTGTTCTTGATGAACCTTTACAAGTTGAAGGACAACCCAAACCACCTCAACCAACCTTGCTAGCAGCTACAAAGAGAAATCAAGATAAGGCTCTCAACATACTGTTGTCTGCTATTCCTGATGGTCACCTACTGAAGTTCCATGATGCTAAGGATGCAAAGCAATTGTGGGCTGCGATCAAGACAAGATTTGGAGGTAATGATGCTTCAAAGAAGATGCATAGAAACTTATTGAAGCAGCAGTTTGAAACCTTCACTGTTGGTGAAAGAGAAGGTCTTGATGCTGCCTATGACAGATTCCAAAATCTACTTAGTATGCTAGAACTGTATGGAGCAGAGGTATCTGTTGAAGATGCAAATTTGAAGTTCTTAAGGAGTTTGCCATCTGTCTGGCATGTGGTTGCTACTATGATTAGAGGACAACCTGGATTGGAATCTATGGACTTTGATGATCTCTATAACAATTTGAAAGTGTACGAGCAAGAGATGAATGGTCACAGTTCTCAGAAAACTCACAACATAGCTTTTGTGTCTTCTGAAAACAGAAGCAGTACTTCCACTAAAAGTACTGCTTATCCTTCTCAAAGTATTGTTGGTGATTCACAGCATGTTTGCACAACCTCAACTACTCCCAACCCATCACCAACAAACAACACCAATTCTGATGAAGTTGTATGTTCCTTCTTTGCACAACAAGCCACTTTACCTGTTACCTATCAAGAAGACTTGTTGCAGATTGAAGAAGATGCTTTAGAGGAGATTGACATAAGATGGCAAGTAGCTATGATCACTGCTAGGATCAAGAAGTTCATGAACAAGACAGGAAGGGGAATTGATTTCAAAGCCAAACAAGGTATAACTTTTGACAAATCCAAGATTGAATGTTTCAATTGTCAAAAGCTTGGACACTTTGCAAGGGAATGCAAGTTTGCAAAATATCAGGCAAACAGGATGATTGAACAACCCAAGGTTGAAAGAAAGGAGATTCCTATTACTGAATCACAACCAAAAGCTTTGGTGGCTCAAGAAAATTTAGTAGAGATTGACTGGAGTGCTGAATTTGATGATGAACCTGTAACCTATTCTATGGTTGCAATGGAAGAGTTTGATTAGGGCACAGCTTTTGATGAGGAACCTGGATATGCTGCTTTGGAATCAAGAGATGGTCTTGGAAGCTTTGACTGGAGCTTGGAGGATGAAGATGAACCTGTTCAGATTGCTAAGGTAGCTACTTCACCAAGTTCATCCAATGTCTCTGAGGTATGCTCTAAGTGTAATGATGTTTATCAAAAGTTGCTTAAAGAATATGTGACTGAAAGAGATAATTGTAGAACAGCTAGGTCTGAGGTAGCTGGTTATCAATTAACTTTAGAGTCAATGGAAGCCAAAATATTAACACATGAAAATAATGAAATGGCTTGGGCAGAAAAATATGAGCAACAAGATTACCAATTGAAATTAAGTAAATGGAAGTTAGGATGTAAGGTGTCTGAATTAGAAAAGATTACTAAGGAAAGAGATACTTTGTTAGAAAAACCTGGTAGTATTAAACAGGCTGGTCTATCACATGTTCAATTTGTTGAAAAACAAAGAGTCATAAACAGTAGAGCTGGACTAGGTTATGGTGAAGATAGTAGTTCAGATGAGACCTCACCTAGTGATAAGGAAGCGACCCCACCTAGTGCTAAGGAAGAGATTTCACCTAGTGATGATGACCTTACAAGCTCAGAAGAAAACACATCTAGGAATGAGGAACCAATTAGTGAATCACCTCCTAAGTTTAAGAAAGATAAGGAGTACCACTCAGTTCCTCCACCCACTGGTCAGTTTCAACCACTTAGGACAGATGTTTCTCGTTATGGTGTAGACAACCTAGAGTTTAGGAAGAAGATTACTAGTTCTGAGAAACCTAAGAATGATTTTCAAAGGGGTAATGATCAAAAGTTTCCTACAACCTTTCAAAAACAAGCAGTACCTCCAAAAACTTTTCAAAGTACTGCTGGACATTCAGCAGTACCTCCAAGAGAAACTTTTCAAAATACTGCTCACTATAGGAAATCTTTTAATCATAGAAGAGGATTTGGGAATATGGAGAGAAAGTTATGTTATGTATGCTATAGTCCTGATCATTTGATTAAGCACTGTGACTTACACTCAGAATACTTAAGTCAGTTTCCAAAGAATAGATCTACCACCCATAAGCCAAGAGAGACTAGACCAGTTTGAAATCACTCAAATAGGGTTAACCATAGTAATTTCTCTAAAGACTATAGGTACCCTCAACAGAAAAGAATGTTTTCCAAACCACCAGTACCTTCACACACTGATAAGTCTCAAGAAGTACCTTCTCAAAGGACTGATAAGTTTTCACCCACTCATGGTACTGCTAACACTTTTTTCACATAGAAGACCTAAGAGATTCAATTCATATAAAAGGTCTTACACCTCAAGCAGAGTACCTAGATCAGAGAAACCTAAGGTCAAACGAAATTGGGTTAAGAAAGAAAGTACTGATGGGGAACAAGCAGTACTTTCATCAGATAAGGGTGAAACAGGGAGTGTTGTTGATAATACAACACAGGACATGGGACCAACTCAAATAATCATTGACCATACCTTTAAAACTAGTGGAGATTACATACTGAAGGAATTCAAGTATGTCACTCCACAAGGGGAACACAAGTCAGTAATGGCTTGGGTTCCTAAAAGAAACTAACCCTTTCTTTTACTGTGCAGGGCAACCCAGAGGAGGAGCTTAAAGATCATATTATTGTTGATAGTGGTTGCTCTGGCAGCATGACAGGGGACAAGGAGATCCTGTCAGATTTTAAGGCATATTATGGAGGAAGAGTTGCATTTGGTAATGATCCAGATGGAGGGAGAATCACTGGAAAAGGAACAATCAAGGCTGGATGTATTGATTTTGAGAATGTTAGATATGTGAAGGAGCTCAAGTTCAATCTTTTGTCAGTATCTCAGATTTGTGACAAGAAGTACCCAATTCTGTTCAATGATACAGAATGTCTCATTCTCTCCCCTGAGTTCAAATTTGTTGATGATCACTTAGTAACATTGAGAGTACCAAGAACCAATGATGTGTACAGTTTAGACTGAAAGAGTCTCAATTCTGCTGGAAGAGCAACATGTTTAGTAGCAAAGGCATCATTGGAAGAAGCACATCTGTGGCACAGAAGACTAGGTCATGTTAATTTTAAGAACATCAACAAGCTGGTCAAAGAAAATTTAGTTAGAGGTTTACCTTCCAAAACATTCAAGACTGATCATTCATGTTTGGCTTGCAAGAAGGGTAAACAACATAAAGCTTCATGTAAGAAGCTTGGGGAAAGAGATATTAGAGAACCTTTGGAGTTGCGACACATGGATCTGTTTGGACCAGTTTCAGTAGAGAGTTTAAACAAGAAGAAGTACTGCTTGGTTGTGATAGATGATTGTAGCAGATTTAGTTGGGTCTTTGATGAACTCAAATAAGTACATTTTATTACTATCATTTATCCTATTAATTTGACTTGTTTTACTATATTATGTATGAGGATTGATACTTAATCGTTTACTTTTGTAATTCTCAGGTAAAAACAAGCATTTGGTGAAACTTAGCAATTTTGGACTAATTATGGAGCAAAACATGCATAAAGTTAAGAGTCTACTGAAATGAAGAAGATCAAGACTAATCTGCTCCAGATGCGCCGCATCTCACTCATGACATGCGCCGCATCTCTATCAAGATATCACCAGATACGATCCAAGATACAAGAGGACATGCGCCGCATCTAATCATGGAGTTACGCCGCATCTTCTGGCGGTGTACGAATATTCCTGAATATTATAATCTTGGACCCCACGCGAAGTTAAGTCAATGCGCCGCATCTACTTACTAGATGCGCCGCATCTTCCCTCAGACAGAAACTATAAATACCCCAAGACCAGACGAATTCAGGAGCTTTTGGTCAGACATATATCAGAACCGAAGAGCAGAACCCTAGGACGAATTCAGTCAAGGAGGCAGCACAAGACACACCAAACGAAGATACAAGAGCTGTAAGAAGGTGCTGCATGTGTTTAATTCATTAAGTAGTTTTGTTTTATTGTGTTAGCAAACTTTAATTCATCAAGATTGGTGGCTTGTGTAATGTGACAACGAAAGATTGCACTCCCTTTAATACTTGCTTTCCCATCAATTAAAGTTTATATGTTGATGTCTTTGGTTACTACTTATTAGTGCATTGATAACCTCTGTGTTTATTAGTGGCTTGCGGGCATTTGACTGCGGAAAATAATGTGGCTCCCACGGTTATTACTAAATTGATCACTTAAGAATAACTTTTAGACATAAGTAATCATTAAGGGTTTACTCGCCGATAAGATTAGGACCAACGAGAAAGGGTTAACTACATACACTTCATATAAAGCTATCAATAAAACAAGTGACAATCTACTTAATTATAAGGACAGCCCTCTTATTGTCTCGAGTATTTATCTGTGTACGTGTGTGCTACTTGCTGATTCGTGCCTATTGGTTTATTTAATTATTTAATTGCAAACAAATCGTGCCAGTCTCTCAGGCTGAAACCCCCTTGCGTTAGGATATTAAAATACTGATTAGAATAACGAGATAATACGTTCCACTCTTAGTGATCGACACTCTACTTACCATTATATTCATACTGACCGGGTACACTGCTCGTTAAGTGTGTGTGTTATTGATAAGTCGGCTAAATATAAATTTAAAACTTGAGTAGGCATTAAAACTGCTAAACCGCAACGACACATCACGCGCATCAAGTTTTTGGTGCTGTTGCCGGGGAGTGAATTGTTATTATCTGTTAATTTGATTAGTATTTTAATTAGTTTTTTTCTTTTTATTAGATTAATTGCATCATTGTATTATTTTGCATATTTGTTGTATTGTGTGTTAATTGTTTTCTTTTATTTTTGTGTGTTTATTTTTGTTTGTGTGTTTAATTTTTTTTGTTTTTCGTGTTTTCTGTTCTGCTATCGTTGTACTGTGCTAAATCAAACGATACGGCGCATCTGATCTCTCAGATACGGCGTATTGCGTTTAATTTTTTTTAAATACAACGCGTTTAATTAATTCGATACGACGCATCTTTTCCCCAAGATACGGCGTATCTGTTTTTAATAAGAAAATTTTTTCTAAGCGATAAAGTAATACGACGCATCTGTTTTAGCAGATACGGCGTATCTGTTTTTGATAAAAAAAAATTTCTAAACGTTAACGCCATACGACGCATTTGCTTTAGCAGATACGGCGTATCTATTATTTTAATTAAAAACAGTTTGCGAATTATTAAACAGATACGACGCATCAATCTCTATCGATACGGCGCATCTTCTGAATCAAAAATCTTGTATTTTTAAACGTAACGAAAATACGGCGCATTAACTTTCGTTAATACGACGTATTTAATTTTAAATAAATATCGATTTTTGATTAATTAATTCGATACGGCGCATTCATAAATTCTAAGCGGCGTATCTATTTTCTGGATAAAGTCTGATTAAATTTTATCGATTATAAGATATGGCGTATCCAACTCTTTGGATACGGCGCATCATCTGCAGATATCAGTAACTTTAATTTTTCGTATTCCGTTTTCGTTATTAATTATCTGATATATTACTTTCTCGAGCATACCCTACTGATATTTTTGTGTTGATTTCAGGAAGTGCATGACCAGGAGTTCTACGAAGAACTTGATTCAACCTTTCGAAGATCCTGAACGAGCCCTACATTCGCTTAAAAGGCTTTTCAACACAAGAAGCTTTGATCTTTCAAGTTCACTCGAGCTTGATTACTTTTCTGAAGAAAAAGAGGAAGTTGAAACAGAAACAATGGGCGAAAACACTACTATGGAGGAATACATGAACAGTACCCGTGCTGATTACACTTCAGGAGTTGCTAGACCTAAGTTTGATGATAAGTCAAATTTGAGTTGAAAGGTCAGTTTCTCAAGGAATTAAGAGAGAATGCTTTCAGTGGGACGGAACATGAGGATGCTAATGAGCATGTTGAAAAGGTCCTGGAGATTGCTAATTTGTTTACTTCAGAAGGAGTGACTGCCGATCAACTCATGCTAAGAATCTTTCCAATCTCGCTAAAAGGAGCTGCTAACAAGTGGCTAAGGAATGAACCTGCTAGTTCAATCACTACATGGGGAGATTTGAAGAGCAAATTCCTGAAGAGATATTGTCCACCTGCTAAGACTGCTAAAAAGATGGAGGCTATCAATAGTTTCAAGCAAGAGCCTGATGAAACTCTTTATCAAGCTTGGGAACGATTTAAAGATTTATTGATAAAATGTCCTCAACACTATCTAACCCCTATGCAGGAGATAATATTGTTTTATCAAGGACTAGACGTGCCTACTAGACAGATTTTGGATGCTAAGGGAGCTGTACCTCAAATGAGTGCAACTAATGCTAGGAAAGCAATCCAAGAAGCTGCCGATCATTCTCAAAAATGGCACGATGGGACCTCTACTAGATCTAAGAGCAGCACTAATTTTGACGGGATTGCTGCTATTAAAGCTCAATTGGATAAAATTAGTAGAGAAATGAAGAAGCGTGATGAAAGAGCGTATGCTGCCCAAGTTGGATATGAAAAGTGCGAAGGACCTCACTACACTAAAGATTGCCCGAACAAGAATGAAAGTGAGACGTTTGAAGAAGCATATTACACCCAATTTGGACAACCATTCCGACCTTCAGGGAGATTTAGGGAAGCTACACCGGGATTATATCAAAGGAACAACTTCAATCCCGCTTATCAAGAAAGGAGGCAGACTTTAGATGATACTTTAAAGCAAATTATGACCGATGCTGCTAAAAGACATGAAGAGAATACTGCTATGATCAAAGAAATTCGAGCTTCAACGGACACTACTACAAGAAATCAAGGAGCTTCGATCAAAGCATTGGAACAACAAATTGGTCAAATGAGCAAAGTTCTTCAAGAAAGGGGATATGGAAGTTTACCGAGCTCAACTGAAACCAACCCAAGAGATCATGTCAAGGCCATAAGCACCACTGAAGAAGTCACTCCTAATATACCTAGAAGATCGATGAATGGTAATGATGGTGCAAGACCCGAATTTTTCTTTAATTCTTCAATCAGCTTAAGGAGACTACTAAAAGAAAAGACAAAGATTGAAGAGGAGATCAAGGCAACAATGAAAGAAGAGAGCCCTGCAACCGACTCAAATGCCTTGCCTCATAAAGAAAGAGACCCAGGAAGTTTTACTCTACCTTGTTCTATTAATAATATATCTTTCAATAATGTGTTAGCTGACTTAGGAGCTAGTGTTATTGTTATGCCTCTTAAGACGTTCACTACCCTAGGACTAGGAAAATTAGCACCAACTAAGTTACTTATTGAATTGGCTGATAAAACGGTAAAACGACCTAAAGGGATTGCTAATAATGTGCTAGTTAAGATTGAGCAGTTTATTTTTCCCGTAGACTTTGTTATACTAGACATGCCCGAGGATGTTAAGATTCCTTTAATCCTCGGAAGACCTTTCTTGTCTACTGCCCATGCTAAGATTGATGTGTTTAAGAGAAAAATCTCATTAAGGGTAGGGAATAATAAACTAGTCTATAAGTGCCAAGATCCGGTTAAAAGCATAATTAGAGGTGTTTATGTGCTAGGATTAAGAGAGCGTATGGACCTCGATCTTGAAGCTAGACTTATGGGAGAAACATTGATTCAAAACAACTCAACTAATCCTAATCATGAGAACTTTGAGGAATTCATTGACCTTAATGTACCTACCGAACTTAGAAGCAATGTTGTTAATGATTCTGATGATGAGTGGTATGATTGTGTAGTAATTAATAAACGTAGGAGAATAGTTGAGAAAACAAATTTGAATAATGATGTGTTTATTGAACTACCACCCCACCTTGCTTATTTGTGCCTATATGATAATAAGAATTTCCCGTCTATCATTTTATCATCTCTGCCCGAAAGGGACAGGACTTTGTTTATACAGATATTATAGAAGAACGGCGTGGAAATTAAGGACGAGCAAGGAGTGTTCAATATTACTGAATTGGCGATGAAGGAGCGCGATGTTTCCGACTCCTTCAATGATCGATATTAAAGAGCTGAACGTGAGTCTAACTTGAAGACTCTGTAATAAAGACAAGTGCTGGCCGGGAGACAACCCGGAGAATTTCTATTATTCTGTTTTCTGTGTCGAGTCAGTCAGGCCCGCATGAGGATACGGCGCATCTCAATTCTGAGATGCGACGCATCTCCTGCAATGGTCATATCTTATTTTAATTTTTCTGCATTTTTATTTTCGACTTTAAAACTATTTATCAGCTTATTTTAATGCGGCGCATCCCTGGTTAATGATGCGGCGCATCTTTATTCTGATCCGTATTAATTCCAGGCTCGATACGGCGTATCTTCTTCCATAAGATACGGCGCATCGACTGACCTGATGATTTTCAGTTTTAATTTTTATATTTTATTTTTATCTAACTACTAATGTATTATGCAAGTTTGAACCTTTCTTATCTTAGGTGTGTTTTAAAGTATTGGTGGTATTATAGTTTCCTGGATTTCCTGTGGATACATCAAGTATGAAGCTTTAACGTTCTAATCCACAAGAAAGATGATTTTTGCTCAAATACAAATGGAGGATCATACCGAGCAAATCTCAGGGGAGTTTTTCTGTTCTAATTCTTTTATTTTCCAGTTTTTAACCTTTTATACAAACAACGAGGACGTTGTTTAACTTAAGTGGGGGGATTGGAGAATTAGAACACTTAACAATTACTTGTCCTAAACTTTTTCAAAAATTATGCTTAAAATGTGCTTAATATATCAAACTTAAAAATTTTTAGCATGTTTTTGTTTAAGATCTAAGTTGCATAGCTGCACACAAGACGTTATTTTCAAAATTTGTGATTTTCCAAAATTCACAAATCTATGAGTGTGCCGGTGACTTGTAAACTTTAGAACTTGGCTTGTATACTATTCGAGACCACCATAATGAGTATTATTTATATAATTGGAATGACTTGTCTAAATTGGTAAATTTCTAGGATTACACCCAAATAGCCTTTATATGTCATGTGTTATTAACTAACTACACTGGTTAGTTAACCCCCGTATAAACCCTTTTGTTACTCTCATTTTTAGAGTAAGATACCCCTATAAAAACACTCAGAGCCATTCCTTTCGTTTCTTACACCTATGTTTAAAATGTTTCGTTACACCCTTACACCTTAGCCTACCCTGTAGATTAGAATCCGTGGTTGGTTAATTGCTATAGGCAAAGTGTGTTTCCTTACATTACCTGTGTTCGCGTGCGTAATTCATTATCTTTGGTTAGGTCGGGAAATTGCACAATGCAATTGGAGTGAAAGTAAATATTGTATATCTTTGAGTTTGTTTTTCGTGTGTTTACTACTTTCACTATTACCGTTATTTCTGAAGTATGAGAAGTATGGAAAAATTATCCAGAATTATCATTATAGTGATGTGGTGAAATTTTACACATCTATGTCTTTGGTTAAAAAAAAAAAAAAAAAAAAAAAAAAAAAAAAAAAAAAAAATCGAAAAAATAAGAAAAGAAAAAGAAAGAAAGAAAAGTTGGAAGTTTGTTTCAACCAACTTATGTAAAGTTATGTAAGTGGTTCATATGGCCACTATTTGTTGTACTATATTTATGGATTGAATGGGAATTGGCAGTTATGGGAACGCCAATTAAGGTTTATTCTTTGATTAAGATCTTGTTGAGTATAATTCGTGTCTACCTAAAGCGTGTGTTTCAAGTTTTAAAGCGTGAGTTATTCGATGATATGAGTCTTATTCATGGGATGGTTGGGATAGTGATTAACCACACTTAGGATTTTAATTTATTTGTTTTGTTTATTTTTCATTTTACACCAATTTATATCCCAAATGTTATCCATGCCCTTTATTATTCTTTATCCAACCAAACCTTTGATTTATTGAGATTAGGGATTTGAGCAATCTTAAGTATCGTAGTCGTGGATTCGGCTATGTATTTATGATTTTGTCGCCCTTTTTGATATATTATTACTGGTAAAGTTTGGACCTATCTTTAGCCTATTCGAGTTAAGGATTTGAGCAATTGCAAGTATCGTGTTCGTGGATTCGATCATGTATTTGTGATTTTGTCGCCTTTTCTGGAATTTGAGATCGATAGTGAAAGAGAATAATTAACCCTTAAGCCTACAAACCCTTTTTACCGCTTTAGACTTGTTATTCCTTGGCTTTAGTGGAGGAGATGTGTATACTTGCCAAGCTTATGATAGAATATTCGTCGCGACTGGACAGTTAAACGATTAGATTTGCTTTTATCAAATTATTTACTTATACTTCTAATTCGTTAAAGTGTTTAGTTGTGTGATTATGAAATAAACGAATACATGCTTAAATATAAAAATAAATCCTAACATCTTTTAGGATACATTTTCATAAGAGAAATTCTAAGGTTTACTTGGGGACAAGTAAAGTTCAAGTGGGGGGATATTTGATGAACTCAAATAAGTGCATTTTATTACTATCATTTATCCTATTAATTTGACTTGCTTTACTATATTATGTATGAGGATTGATACTTAATCGTTTACTTTTGTAATTCTCAGGTAAAAACAAGCATTTGGTGAAACTTAGCAATTTTGGACTAATTATGGAGCAAAACATGCATAAAGTTAAGAGTCTACTGAAATGAAAAAGATCAAGACTAATCTGCTCCAGATGCGCCGCATCTCACTCATGACATGCGCCGCATCTCTATCAAGATATCACCAGATACGATCCAAGATACAAGAGGACATGCGCCGCATCTAATCATGGAGTTACGCCGCATCTTCTAGTGGTGTACGAATATTCCTGAATATTATAATCTTGGACCCCACGCGAAGTTAAGTCAATGCGCCGCATCTACTTACTAGATGCGCCGCATCTTCCCTCAGACAGAAACTATAAATACCCCAAGACCAGACGAATTCCGGAGCTTTTGGTCAGACATATATCATAACCGAAGAGCAGAACCCTAGGACGAATTCAGTCAAGGAGGCAGCACAAGACACACCAAACGAAGATACAAGAGCTGTAAGAAGGTGCTGCATGTGTTTAATTCATTAAGTAGTTTTGTTTTATTGTGTTAGCAAACTTTAATTCATCAGGATTGGTGGCTTGTGTAATGTGACAACGAAAGATTGCACTCCCTTTAATACTTGCTTTCCCATCAATTAAAGTTTATATGTTGATGTCTTTGGTTACTACTTATTAGTGCATTGATAACCTCTGTGTTTATTAGTTGCTTGCGGGCATTTGACTGCGGAAAATAATGTGGCTCCCACGGTTATTACTAAATTGATCACTTAGGAATAACTTTTAGACATAAGTAATCATTAAGGGTTTACTCGCCGATAAGATTAGGACCAACGAGAAAGGGTTAACTACATATACTTCATATAAAGCTATCAATAAAACAAGTGACAATCTACTTAATTATAAGGACAGCCCTCTTATTGTCTCGAGTATTTATCTATGTACGTGTGTGCTACTTGCTGATTCGTGCCTATTGGTTTATTTTATTATTTAATTGCAAACAAATCGTGCCAGTCTCTCAGGCTGAAACCCCCTTGCGTTAGGATATTAAAATACTGATTAGAATAACGAGATAATACGTTCCACTCTTAGTGATCGACACTCTACTTACCATTATATTCATACTGACCGGGTACACTGCTCGTTAAGTGTGTATGTTATTGATAAGTCGGCTAAATATAAATTTAAAACTTGAGTAGACATTAAAACTGCTAAACCGCAACGACACATCACGCGCATCAGTCTTTTTCTTGGGATTCAAAGATGAAACCTTTGATTCTATCCATGACCTGATAGTAGCCCTTGAAAATCAATTAAGACTCAAAGTAAGAGGTATTAGATGTGATAATGGAACAGAATTCAAGAACAAGCATATGGATGAATTCTGTGCCAAGAAAGGGATCAAGAGAGAGTTTAGCATTGCTAGAACACCCCAGCAAAATGGTGTTGCAGAAAGAAAGAACAGGACTTTGATAGAAGCAGCTAGAACAATGCTTGCAGATTCCCAATTACCTATTCTCTTTTGGGCTGAAGCCATAAGTACTGCTTGCTATGTGTTAAATAGAGTTTCAGTAACTAAACCTTAGATGAAGACACCTTATGAGTTACTAATGGGAAAGAAACCAAACATTCGTTTTCTAAAACCTTTTGGCTGCTCTCTGACTATTCTATATACCATTGACTCTCTGGGAAAATTTGATGGTAAGTCAGATGAAGGATATCTATTGGGTTATTGTACAAATAGCAAAGGTTTTAGAGTTTATAACAGGAATACCAAAAAGGTACAAGATTGTCTTTCACAATGTAGATTATCAAAGGTGTGTGTGTGTAACCTAGGCGTGTAGGTTTGTAAACGCCTAGGGTTTGTAAAGTTTGTTCGTCGCCTCAAGGATCTTTGATCCCTGTTACAAGGCAGTGTAACCGTATTATTCTGATCAAATAATAGTTGAGGCGTGGTGTGATTGAAAGAAAAACTTTGTGTCAATAACAATTGTTTTGTTTTATTCCGCTTCATATTGTTAATTGTTATTGTTGAACCCTAAGGCTCAAAACGATCCAAGAAACTATTTTTACCACGTTCTTAGTTTCTACAATGGGTTTTCAGAATCAAAAGAGATGAAAGAGGGAATGTTATCAAAAATAAAGCTAGATTGGTTGCACAAGGATATCGCCAAGAAGAAGGAGTGGATTATGATGAAGTGTTTGCTCCTGTTGCAAGGATAGAGGAAATAAGGTTATTTCTTGCCTTTGCATCACACATGGTATTTCCTGTCTACCAAATGGATGTGAAAAGTGCTTTCCTTTATGGCACAATTTCTGAGGAAGTTTATGTTAAACAACCTCCTGGTTTTGAAGATCCTGCACATCCAAACAAAGTCTATAAGGTAATCAAGGCACTATATGGCCTTCATCAAGCTCCCAGAGCTTGGTATGAGAGACTCTCAAATTTTCTATCACAACATGGTTATAGGAGAGGAGCAATTGATAAGACTTTGTTTATCAAAAGGGATAAGAAAGACATTATGTTAGTCCAAGTATATGTGGATGATATTATATTTGGAGCAACAAAGAAGTCTATGGTGAAAGAATTTGAAGATCTTATGCAGAAGGAGTTTCAAATGAGTTCTATGGGAGAATTAACCTTCTTTTTGGGACTTCAAGTTAAACAAACAAAAGATGGAATCTTCATTAACCAAGAAAAGTATGTTGCAGACATACTTAAAAGATTTGACCTTCCTAATCTCAGGCCTGCCACCACACCCATTGATAACCATAAACCCTTAGGCAAGGATGAAGATGGACAAGCTGTGGATGTCAAGCTTTATAGATTAATGATTGGTTGTCTTATGTACTTAACTGCATCAAGACCTGACATCATGTTTGCTGTTTGCTTGTGTGCAAGATATCAGGTTACACCCAAGGTTTCACATATGTATGCAGTCAAGAGGATTTTTCGATATCTCAAGCATCAACCAAAGTTAGGATTATGGTATCCTAAGGAGTCACCTTTTCACTTGGAAGCTTTTTCAGATAGTGACTATGCAGGAGATAACTATGATAGAAGATCAACCTCAGAAGGATGTCAATATCTTGGAAGAAGATTAGTCTCCTGGCAATGTAAAAAGCAAACAATTGCTGCAACCTCCTCTACTGAAGCAGAATATGTTGCTGCTGCAAGCTGTTGTGGACAAGTTTTGTGGATGCAAAATCAACTCTTGGATTATGGATTCAATTTCAAAAATACTCCTATCAACATTGATAATGAGAGTACCATCTACATTGTGAAGAATCCAGTTTATCACTCCAAGACCAAGCATATTCAGATTAGGCATCACTTCATTCGGGATTGTTATGAGCACAGGCTTATAAATGTGGTCAAGGTTCACACAGATGATAATGTAGCTGATCTACTCACTAAGGGATTTGATGTTTCAAGATTCAACCACTTAGTTGTGAGCATTGGGATGATTAACTACTAGGTTACATTTGAGGGGAGGCTTTAGTATTAGTTAGTAAACTTTCTTTTAGTTCTTAATGAAAGTATTGGTTTTTAGTAATTTAGTTTAGCCTATATGTTGTATTTGAGGGGAGGCAACATAAGCTATTAGTTAGAACTTAAGCATGAACCATTTACAAGTTCTTGGTTTTAGTTTGGAGTGTTGATTGTGGATAAGAAGATGGAACGTACTGCTTTGTTTCTTAAAGTACTGACTCAGCAAAGTACTGCTTCAACGTACTGCTTACGTGGACGTACTGTTCCAACGGTCAAAAATTGTGGGGCTATGGTTAATTAATTCCTTACGGCGGAGATAATAAGTTAATCAAAATGGTAACTTTATTATTTTGAGTTTGATTTATTTCCATCCTATTTAAGGAAACTCTCCCTATTTCCCCGCCTTTTACCGTATTTGAGATCCCTCATTCGCGTTTACACCACAATCTTTTTAACGAAACACACACTCAAAGCGAATTCTTCTCTACCACTCATCATGGCTAATCGACTCACTGTTAGCAAACACAATATGATCGCTAACTTGGACAAGACAAGGGATAATGTTGATTTTCATGCGATCATTGATTTCTTAACTGGGTCTTCCATCAACTACTCTATTTTAGTTGACCCTGATGTTATTGGTCCCTGGATGCAAGAATTTTGGGCTACTGCAACGATTGAAGATGACTCGTTGATTAGGGCTACGGTTTCTGGACGCACTATTCGGATTTCTGAGGCCACGATTAGGGATGTTTTGATGTTTAATGATGAAGGGGGGGCTGTTCGTTTTGAAAAACAAGTGCTTTGGGACACTTTAAGTGATATAGGTTATGAAGGAGATCTGACGAAACTTACTTTTCAGAAGCCTTTGTTTTGTTCTCATTGGAAGTACCTCATTCACATTTTACTTCATTGTTTAAGTCCCAAGAGTACTTCTTTTGATCAATTTGGTCAAAATATTGCATCTGCATTAGTGGGTTTGGCTACCGATCAAAGATTCAACTTTTCAAGACTAATTCTTGATGGTATGCTTACACATATTGCTAATGGTTCGCCATTCTTAATGTATCCAAGGTTTGTTCAGTTATTTTTGAACAATCAACTTGAGGATGTCCCTAAACCTCAAAGTTTTTTACCCACTGTCAAACTTCCACCAAAGGTGTTTACTTTTCTCTCTAAACAAAGTGTCAAGTTTTCTGGAACCAACACACCTTTGACTGCTCATATATTGGGAGTTGCACAAGTTGTTAGAGATGCAGAGCAAGAGCAAGAGCAAGAGCAAGAAGCAAATTCTGAATCAGCAAGCCAAGAGTCTCCAGTTTCAAGAGAAGCTAGTATTCCTCAACCTACTGCTTCTCAACATACTGCTTCTCCACATTCTGTTACTCGGGAAGATACTGCTCCTATGGACATTCCTACTCATGAGGAGTCAGACCAAGGTATGAATCAACCACCATCTCCTAATGATTATTCTTCCACAAATATGTCTAAGCAATTTGAAGAAGAAGCGACAGAGTTGGATAATTATGCTTTAACAAGGGAGTTAAAGAGGCTGAAAAAGGAGAGTGAGGCTCAAGCTGCTAAGATAGTCAAGTTAAAGACTAAGTTTCAGACCAAGGTATGAGGAGTCAGACCAAGGTATGAATCAACCACCATCTCCTAATGATTATTCTTCCACAAATATGTCTAAGCAATTTGAAGAAGAAGCGACAGAGTTGGATAATTATGCTTTAACAAGGGAGTTAAAGAGGCTGAAAAAGGAGAGTGAGGCTCAAGCTGCTAAGATAGTCAAGTTAAAGACTAAGTTTCAAAGATTGAAGAAGTTTGTTTGGCCACTAGTTCAACACCATAGATTATGGGTAAAGTCTCAGAAGCAGAGTGGTCAGAAACCTACGAAGTCTTCTCAGTCAAAGAAGAAAAAGTCAAAGAAGCAATCTTCATTCCAATTGGGGAGGAATTTAGAGAATTTGAATGAAGATGATGCTGGTTTTGAACAAGATTTTGAACAAGATGCTGGATTTATGGATGATACTCAGAGGACACCACCTGAACATATTCCTCAACATACTGCTGAGAGGAAGAGTGATGAAACAGAGCAAATCAATTTGGAAGAAGCTACTGTTGAAGTAAGAAGTGGTGATACTGAGGAAATAAATTTGGAAGGAGCTGAAGCTGAAAGTACTGCTCAACAAGGTACTGAGAGGCAATTTACTATTACACCTAGAACTTTGGATTTTGAAGAAGATATTGGTCCTTCAAGACAAGTTCAAGAGGAAGTTGGCCCTTCTAAACCAGCTCAGGAAGAAGATGTTATAGCTCATACTAACAGTGATGATGAAACAATTGCTGATATTATGCTTAATATGTCAAGTCAAAGAGGCATCAGTATTCATGAGGTTGAACAACAACAACAACATCATACTTCTTCTCAACCTACACAAGAGATAGATCCAAAAGATAAAGGTAAAGGGATTTTGGTAGAAAAGAAGAAGAAGAAGATGACTTTGGCACAATTAAGAGAGATTCAGATTGCCAAAGGTGAGGAAGCAGCTAGACTATTGCAAGCTCAGATAGATGCTGAAGAATCAAGGAAGATTGTTCAATCACAAAGGCCAATTAGTAAAGCTAGAGAAAGGAATGATATGATGGCTTATTTGAAAGGTCGAGGATATACAGGTTTAGTCAGATTGACATATACAGAGATGAAGGATCTGTATGATGCTGTTAGAGAAGCTATTCAAAAAGATCTTGCAAGCATTATTTCTTTTGAAGATAAGGAGCTTGAAGATAAAAGAAAGGAAAGAGCTGTTACAAGGAGCTCAAAGAGGAAAAGAACAACTGATGAACAGCCATCAAAGAAGTTCAAGGAAGCTGTTGAATTAAGAACAGACATAGTTGATGAGCTCAGGAATTATCTTAGAGTTGTTGACTTTGAAAATCCAAAATTGAAAGAAGATACTGATAAGAAGTCCAAGATATCTACTTTTTCAGTTGTAGAATCACAAGAAGGAAATTATCTGATCTTTCATAGACAAGATGGAAGTTTTAGAGTGTTCAATTCATTATGGGATATATTACATCTGATTGATAGAGATGATATGCTTCAGTTATATCTCCAAGTACAAACTTATTTTGAGCATATTCCACCACAAGGAGTAGGTTTGGTATTGTTAGGAGATCTCACAACAATCTGGGAGACAGAGGAAACAAAGGACAGTACTTTGTGGGAAAATCAAGACAATTAGGAGATTAACAGATGGAGATTCTTTGAATCAGTTGGAATACATGTTTTGGAGTTAGAAGATGGCACTATGATTCATATGCTAGCAGAACAGAGATATCCACTCACAAGAGATCTGATGATCAGGATGCTAGAGCATGGCATGGAAGTGGAACAAGAAGATGAAGTAGCATTGATGGTCATAAAATTATTCATCAAATGGACAACTGAATCTGAAGATTAATGCATAACTACTGGTATGGTTTAATTATTATATAAATCTTTTGAAAAATAAGTACTTTCTTCAAAGTACTGCTAGTCAGACAGTACTTTCTCAAAGTACTGCTTGCAGCATAAAACCAGTAAAGTCTTTTGATAAAATCAGTAATTTTTGATAAGTGCAAAAACATTTTGAAGCACAAAGATTAAACAGCAACAAATGGTTTTGGAAGCAACAGCATGGTGTTAGTACTTGTACTACACAACAAATGGTAATCAACTCACCATGTTTAATAAACAAGAAAGAGTTTGACTCATCATGAGGGTACGGCTCTGATGTGATTATCAAATCCGTTTTTAGTTGACAATTTACTAAAAATTGTATGGTTTTCAACTCACCATATCTATATTAGTGAAGAGTTGGCTAGCCCACAAGATAATGGCTTTGTGGTAAAGGCTGTGGAAAACCATTATATGGTAATTAGTTCACCATGGTAGTGATTGTACTAAAAGAACTAGCTAGTCCAAAAGCAAACGGCTATTTGGTAAAGACTACTCAAATCCGTTGATAGCTGATGATTTGCTAAAAATCATATGGTTATCAATGTACCATGGTTTTTCCTAAATCTAAACATTGGCTACTCCAGAGTTAATGGCTTTGGTAAAGAGACATCAAAATCCATTAAAGTTTTCGATGATTCACCTCTCACAGGAGTTAACACACCTGGAAGTGATGAGAATAGTATGGAACTTTTAAGATCTGATGTACCTATTGTCAAAATGATGCTGAGTTGCTGAAAAGATATGATGCTGAAAAGAATTGTTGCTGATGAAGATTGAAGATACTAATTGCATTTATGATGACAAAACAACAACGAGACAAATTTCAAAGAAACAATCTTTCCTTGAAGATAAAGTGTTAAAGTTAAAGACATACAAAGGAACTTGAAATCAAGCAAGTAGAATTCAAGTTAGGGGAGGATTGTTGGGCTATGAAATATCAAAGTACTGCTGAAAGTCAAAGTACTGCTACTCAAGTCAAAGTACTGCTGTTCGACTAAAGTACTGCTGCTCATTGAAGGACTGCTATGCAAATAGTTTAAGGACTAATGTGTAATTCTAGAATGTTCGTATTAGATTAGAGTTATAATTAGAATTACTTGTCGTTCAAGTATTGTAAACCGACTAGGGTTTTCCTTGTGCCTATAAAAGGATCCCTAGGTTGGCATTAGAGATACGATTTTAGATATACGAATATATGCGATTTTAGAGAAAAGTATTAGTCGATTGTTAGAAGTATTAGTGATTAGAGTTTGTTAGTGAATCTGTGTAAGAAAGCAGGTTCAAGGTTTTAATAATATTCGAAGTTGTTCTTCTTAGCTTTGTTGAAGTAGATTCCGCATACTTAGCAAAGTATATCAGTGTTTCATTATTAATAGTTTTGAATTCATTCAAAGTTGTTAAACAGTAGACAAGCTACAAGTTAGTTTGGTCAGAGTATATCGATCCAACAGGACACCAACTGACCCTACCAAATACCGTAGTATAATTGGGTCACTCATGTATCTAACAGCCAGCAGACCAGACATCGTCTTTGCCACATATTTATGCTCCCGCTATCAGTCTAGACCAACTGAACGACACCTCTCTGAGGTTAAACGGATCCTTCGATACATAAAGGGAACCATTAACTTGGGGATCTGGTATCCGAAGGATTCTGGCTTTGAACTAGTTGCTTTTTCAGACGCTGATCATGCAGGATGCCTAGATACAAGGAAAAGTACTTCAGGGGGAGTGCAATTTTTAGGTGACAAACTCGTATCTTGGCAGTCGAAGAAACAGGATTGTACATCACTGTCGTCAACAGAATCAGAATACGTAGCCATGTCGGCATGCTGTGCTCAGGTCATCTGGATGTGGTCACAGCTTATGGATTACGGATACGTGTTCAACAAGATTCCGTTATATTGCGACTCCAAGAGTGCCATTGCTATTTCGTGCAACACCGTGCAGCACTCCAAGTCCAAACATATCGCTCTTCGATATCACTTCATCAAAGAGCATGTGGAACAGGGTATCGTTGAACTTTACTTTGTGGGTACTGAATACCAACTGGCTGACTTATTCACCAAAGCCTTGCCTCATGCTAGATTTGTTGGATTGGTTCATCAGATTGGTATGCGATGTTTGACTCCGGAAGATCTGGATAACTTTCTCAAACAAAGTTAAACGAGTCACACATCCTGGCAACTATGTAAATATCTTCTGTATAAAGTTTATTAAAAAAAAATAGTTAAAAAGTTTTTCTCATCATTTAGGTTAAATGTGTTCACCCTTCATAACACAAGGGCTTAGTGTGTCAAGTTTGCTAATTTTTTTTTTACACCTTCAACTAGGGTAGAAAGTTAAAGGGTTAAAAGTGACACACGTGCAAACATCTTAACCTATATAAGCCCATGTCTTAATCTTTTCACAAACCTCACAGTTAACACTTAACACACACATATTTCACGACTCCTGCCAAAACCCTACCTGTTCATATGCACGCTTTTGATTTTCAGGAATACAAATTTGTAAGTGTTAATCATGATTAATTATGCATTGTAGTCACTATGTTGAAATACCCTCACATCTCTGTGGTTCAATTGGCTAGTTCACGAATTAGGGTTCTTAGCCATAATTTGGGCATTTCTTCTTGGTTATGATTTTGTCTAATTGGTTGTTTCCATGATCATAACAATACGTTTTAAAGTGATCTTTCAATGTTTAATTGCATTGCTTAACATCATATGATGCGTATAGAGATTATGTGGCTTAAATAGGTCGATTACATGGCTGGGAAATTATGTGTTCGTATTTTTGTGAGATTATTGGTGGGATATGTATGTTTGTGTATTGTGAGCATGCGCTAAGAAGTTCATAACATGAATTGACCATATGTTATAAGTCGATCACTTATTGGTCATATATGTGCTGTGGAATGCTTGGTTTATGGCTTGTTATGAGTTTCTGGGTATATGTTTGTGT
Organism: Artemisia tridentata subsp. tridentata; assembly: GCA_021014915.2. Taxonomy (NCBI): domain Eukaryota; kingdom Viridiplantae; phylum Streptophyta; class Magnoliopsida; order Asterales; family Asteraceae; genus Artemisia; species Artemisia tridentata. The sequence goes on along the minus strand of CP139501.1, from coordinate 175,698,146 downwards.
TTATGAATTGTGTTTAAGTTGTTTGTAATTAGTTACTTGTTGATAAACATGTCCTATGTGCATTACTTGCCTGTTTCCGAATAAATTTGTATGTTTGCCGAGCAAATCATGATTCCTCTGAGTTAGGAGAGTAACTTTGGTTCTTGGACATTGTTTATAAACCTTTCCGAGTAAGCTTCTTTATCTCCGAGCAAGGAGCTTAATTGTCTCCGAGTAAAGTGTTAAATAAGCTTTCCGAGTAAGGTTTATTAGCTATCTCCGAGTAACTGATGTTACTCAGACTTTCCGAGTAAATGTTTTATATTAACCTTTCCGAGCAAATATGTGAACCATGTCTCCGAGTAAAACACACTCTGAGTTAGGAGGATTTTGGAAAGTTTCCGAGTAAGGAAACTTGTTGTCTCCTACTTAGGCCGGATATTTCCAAATTTTGACAAAATCCTCCGAGCAAGGTTCTTTTCTCCGAGCAAAAGGTTATGTTTCCGAGTAACTTCTATTTTGCATACTTTCTGTGTCTGTTTTCTGCTATTTGCTGATATATGCTGCTCAGTGCTGATCATTGTCTGTTTATGTCATGTATGTGTATATGTGATTGATATTTTCTACCTTAAAAATCATTTTGGCCGTATTGAGAAAATGACATAAATCACTAACACTAACATTATTCAACACCATCTGTTGTGTGGTTGTTTGTGTTTGTGTTTACAGGAAAGTCATGTCTCAAACTTCCATTGCAAGGTCGGTTATGATACCAGAAGACGATGAGCGCGAGATCAGTAAGTCAAATTCCAGAGCAGATTTCGATGTCCTGAAATGCCACAAGTCTTGTCAGATAATGGTTGAAATACTGAAGCGCCATTCCGTCAGCCCTGTCCTGACCAAGACGGAGAGTGTACCAGAGGTTTACATGCATCAGTTCTGGCACAAGATGTTCGTAAGCAACGATAAGAAATCTATGGCAATTACCGTTAATGATAAGCGAATCAGGTTCGATGTCGGCACTCTCAGGACTATCCTGGATCTTCCTCAACCAGAAACCAGTCCCACTGGAGTTTTCCGCAAAGATCCCACTTTCCAGCAGATTGTTGATAACCTGAATGCTATTGGCTATGATGACGACATTGAGGACCTCACCTCCAGTTCTAAAGTCGACCGCAAGTATATTTCACAACTATGGCTAACACTCTTCACAATCTTAAGCCATTGCATCACTGGGAAGGAAATAGGTTTAGAACACCCCAGACTTGAACACCTCAAGTTCTTTCACGGTGTCATTAACCTGCATCATGTGGACTTTGCTCAATATATCTGGACCGACATGATATATCAGTACGAACAGTTTGTTAAGAAACCGAAATACAAAGTTCCGTTTCCTCGCTTCACCAAGTTAATCATCGCCTACTTCATGGCACAACATCCTCAAATTGATATCCGCCCAAGTGAAGAGTATCACATGGAAAGCATGGATCACGTTCTCTCTACTCTCAGGATCCATGCTTCCAACATAACCAAACGCGGGGCAAGGATTCCTCCCAAACTATTGACTGACCTTGTCAAGGAAACTGAAGCATTTGACTGGTACGATGATGCTGAGAAAGCTGGCATGGTTGGTGTCACACCTAAGAGGTCTAAGGCGACAAGAGGCAGAGGTCGCGGACGGGGTAAAACTGTTATCTCTTCCACTTCATGTACCAAAAAGATTACCCGTGAAACAAAAAAGAAAGTGACACTTCGCGATGAATCTTCAGAAGAGCAAGAAGGACAAGAAACCATAGATCTAAGGGAGGAACGTCGAAAATCAATGATCAAGCTCAAATCCGCCCTGGCTAAAGGTGATAAAAATTTGGGAGCAGGAAAGGGTAAAAACATCAAGATCACTGACACATCATATGAGCAGCTTGAACCACCATCCACTCGAGACGAGGAAGAAGAACAGTTCAGAAAGGCCAAGGAAGAGAGTAGTGCCAAGTATAAAGCTAATAAGAAGAAACATAGAGGAAAGGAACTGGGTGAAGGATCAGCTTCACACCCAAGGGATGAATCGGGTTCAGAAGAGGACTCAGAATCTACACATAGTCAGACTGTTGGTAGTTCGGATACAAAGTCTGACGATGAGTCTCACTCTGATGACAGCAATGAAGATGGTTTAGACTCAGAAACAGATAGTGACAAGGATAAGAATGCTGAAGATGAAGAGCATGATGAGACTGATAAAGATGATGAGAATGTATCAGATGATGAAATGATTGAAGATGACAGTCAGACTGAGAAAGCTAAGGATACAGATAATGCTGAGAGTAGTGACGCCTCTGATGTGGAGAATGATGAATCAAATGAAGATGAAACGGATAACAGGGGTGACGACTGTATCCCTACCCTACCTGTGAACCCAGAGGGTGAAACCTCTAAAACAAGAACACCATCACCAGTTAATCAAACCACACCTACCGCACCACTACCCGCAAATATTGACAAGCTGAACGAGTTAGAGGAAAAGCTTGCAACTCAACAACAACAGTTAGAAGCACTTCAACGAGACATGAATGAGTTTAAAGGGTACAACATTGAGACAGCGTGTGATCACTACATCAGTAACACGCTGCCTCAACAGATCACCGAAGAACTTACTGACTTCATTCCCGGTCTCATGAAGCAGTATGTGAAGAAGAAGCTAGATCGTGTTGTAGCTCATCGTCTTAAGACCACGCCAGTAACACTACACACTCTACCGGTCGATACACCACTTTCTTATTACAAGGAAAAGTTACTTGAAGGTATCGCCGATAATCCAGCTGAAAAGGAACTTCGTCGTGCTCTGATCAATTCAATTAAGAGAGACGAGAAAAAGAAAGACAAAGAGGGTTGCAAGCAAGACAAACCCCGCAAACGTCGTCGCGATGATCGGGACAAGGACGACCAAGCCAAGGGAAAAGGGAAAAGACAGAAAAAGGATGGTTCTTCAAGAGCTCAACCTAGCAAACGTCCTCACTCCGCTGGCTCTGAGGGGTTTGTTCCACAAGATTCGGGTGCTTTCGATGACCCTGAACCACATCACGATATCCCATTGGAGCAGCATCATACTGACATTGCTCCTCTCAAGTTCACCTTTGTTACAGCACCACCGCCGCCGGATGCAGCTTTGTTACCTGCACCGGAATGGGTCAACCCTGATGCAGAGAAGCAAACATGGTTTGAACAGATGGTAGATGCGAATCCTGATTCTCCAGCTGATGTTCCTACTACCGACTCTGTTGTGGATTTCACGAAGCGTCTCAAGAAGGTTATGCGGGTTCAGCAATTAGAACTTTCCGACATTGTCAAGGTTCGAGAAGTTGGATACACTAAATTCAAGACTGTCACAACCTCCCATTTAGAGTTCAAATACAATTTGGAACAGGTTGCAAGGGCAATGACCGAGACCGTGACTTGGGATCCTCATGAATCTTTAAATCTTCGTGACTATTCGAAACCACTACCTCTCATTGGACCCCCTCACAACCTTCAGATACCCAAGCAGTTTTTCTTCAATCGAGACTTGGAGTATCTACTCTATGGTAATACCAATCCGGAAAAGCGTTATGCTACATCCCTGACAAAGTGTCCGGCAGCTTCCTACGTGATAGATGGATTTGAGGAACAAATTGACGAATTATTCCTCAAAGAAGTCGAAGAATACAATGACGATGCACTTCTAGGTATCTATCACTGGCCTGATATGCGTAAATGGTTCTACAAGTGGAAGCTAGCAAAACCGACTAAAACTCCTGTGTATCACCAAAGTCGGATACTTTCCATCGTCAGCGCTGAAACCGAATTCAACTATGGGTATAATTTCCTGACAAAGATCACTGTTCGCAGACAGGATGGAAAGGAATACAGCTTCAAGGAATCTGATTATCCGTACTTGAATCTGAACGACATTGAAGATATGTATCTTCTTAAGATTCAAGGCAAGTTGGAGCATTTACCGGGTCGTCTTCAGTATGACATCATCAATTCTCTTCTGATTTTCATCCGCAGTATTGTAATCAGACAGCGAGTTGAGGATGTTCATCTTGGGGTGGAAAGCTATCAAAGGCAGTTGAACTTGGTCAAGCCGGATTTCCAACCACTGGGGGTCAGCGAATGGACTCCTTATACGTTCAGGGATAGACCATTTGGGTTGGTCTATGTACGGGATCGAAACCAAACGCGGTTCATGGGTTTTCTCGATATTCCTAAGTTCGGTGACGAAACATTGATTCGGGTTAAAGGTGAACTAGAAGAGATTCTGCAGAAGCATCAAGATGGTTTGGAAGTCGGATGGTTGCGGCATATGTGGTAGTCTGGCAGAGATGTGAGACAAGCAAGGAAGTTCATCGACCACATCGATCAAAATTCTCAAGTTTCGTGAGCAGATGAGGCGACTCGAGAGTTATGTGGGTGGACGTCCAAAGATGCCGAACATTCTTACATTCCGACGACCTGCATAAACTACTGGTATCCTTGGTTTACATTCAATTGGAACATTCATCATTTGTTTTGATTTGACTGTGGCTTGTGTACAAATAACAGTGCACAACCCGTACTTGTAAAGAAAGGACCCTGAGGTACGCTTCAGTGCCTCAATCCTGATCAAAGGAGCGAAAGCTTCTTACTTATGAGTAGAATTAAACAATCAGGTTCATTGAAAATCAATCAATTCAAAAGTGCAAATTTACTTTAAACACTTGTAAGCACATGTTAAGGGGGAGTATTTCTGAAAATACCAAAACTCTCAAAGTGTTAACAAAATTTGTTTTCACAATCATAAATGCTTTGAGAGATTTTCAAAAGGTTTTGGTCTATGGCGATAATAGGTTAGTCATGGAGTAATAAGGTGACTAAGGTTAGGAATAACCGTCCTATGATCCGCCAGAACTGGAGGGATCTACCCAAGGACAATCCCAATAGTTTAGAACTAGAAAGTCCTAGGTATCAAGAAAAAAAAAAGGAATAATGAAATGAAAGGAGAAAGAAGGGGTTGAAGAATTAAAAAGAAAAGGAAAGAAAAGGGTGAAAAGAAATAGCCCTCCAAATTGTTCAACCTTAGGGCAGAAACCGGGTTCAATACATATGCTACTGGGTGTTACTACGGTAACTCCGGTATTGAAGATTAAGACGTCATGGACCCAGTGACGCACTGCACTAAACCTTCTAGCTACTCAGGTATCTCTCAAAAGACACTTGTTTCATTTCACAAAGAGATCCCTACATAATCTATCAACCTCTCACTCCGAGATGTGTTGATATTGAAAAGGAGGCACTTTGCTCTATGCCTCCGACGACCAAACAAATAAGCACAAATCGAGTCTAGAGCCAAGAGATACATTAAAAGATCTCATAGGAACACTTAGCATTACACTGGTTGTTCTACATTAATGGGCGCCAGTTGTAAAATTAGGAAGTGTCCTACGCAGATCTTAGCAATCTGCCGAGAACATTCTTGAGAGAATTAAAAATTGTGATTCTCAGTGATAGAATGGAAATCCTGCCAGGGTATCATCAAACAACCCTGACAGCAGGTCACTTCGGTAATCCCTTGTGGGTTACACTTAGTGTTAGCTCCAAAATGGTCTACAGTCGTGGGGTGATCTCCAGCGACTCACTGAATCGTGGGTGCACTTCGGTGTGTCCGTGTAAGCCCTCTCGAGGGTATCCGGTTCAGAACGGCCTGGGTTTGGATTAGAGAAAGTCTTCACACTATGCTGTTGATGATCTTGAAGTCCAAATCTGTAAGTGCCGGATTGTTCATGATGTACCTGCGGAGGATCATGAAGACCTGGAGTTCCACCACCATCAAGACTCCATCATGTTCATATCCTGAAGATAAGTTCAAACACTACAACCATTCACAAATCAAAGATTGAATGAGAACCAGCTGAAGAACGAAAGTCCAAAGACATATGAACATGGTGGAAAAGACGAGAAAACATTGGAGTTAAGCAGATCGTTACCATATCACATCACTTAGTCAAGAAAGCAGGACAAAGATACTGATGACGTCAGAAGCCAAAGAAGCAAAGACGACTTTGAGCAACCTTGATGATCAATACTTAGGGGGAGATTGTTGGGAACATGTCTCAGATTATTGAAGTATCGATCATGTTTTGTATTAGGTTGCTTTGGTCTTTATGTTAGTTTTAGTTTACAGCCTATGTAGAAGGCCCATGGGCTGTATGCTTTTATTTAATTGTTTGTTGGGCTGCGCCCCAAAGTTTATTTCCTGTTTTGTTCATGGGCTGCGTCTCATTGTCTTTCATTTCATTTAGGGCTTGGCCCATTTCATCTTCATGTACTATAAATACTCTTCCTATTATAGGGGAAGAGTTGTTGGTTAATTGCATTATCAAAGTTTATTATTCTTGTCTTTAACCTACAATTCTTTCTCTCTAAATCCTCCTAGTAACTTGTGAAATCAAGATCTAGCAATTCTGATTGGAAAGGGTGGACGACCGCCAACATAGCTCTCCAATCGTCGTATCTGATCTCTATGAACCAATCTCCTATCAATCTTCCAGACAAACTGCTTCACTTGCCTCAGTTCATCATTATTCCATCTCTTTGTCTTTCCCAATTCTTGATCACGAACTCTATGAACTAACCCGTCACGAAGGTTCTTTAGTGTGTCATCACAGAATTTGTGAACCTCATTGAATGACATGAAGCGGTTGAATCCCGTTGTACTTCTGTAGACAAAACCAAAGAGTGGGTGTCATTTCATGGTGTATTGAGGATCATGGTTGTTGTCAAGATGTATGACAGGCTCAACGAGATTCAACTTTACTTGATAACTTTCCACTCCTAGCTAAAGATCCTCTACTCGTTCTTTGATGATCGTTCTCCGAATGAAATGGCAGATAGCCGTACTGAAAGCATATTGAAGATCGGTAGAGAGATGTTACAGCTTTCCCTGTACTTTCATAAGGTACATATCTTCAATATCATTGAGATTTAGATCTGGGAAGTCTGCCTAGGAGAAAGAGTAGAGTTTGTTGTCATGTCGTCGGACAGTGATCTCAGATAGAAAGGTGTAATCATACTTCTTTGATCCTCTGACACTAACCACTGCCATAATTCTGAGGTCACTGTATACTTTTTCATGGGACTTATCGGAAAGTTTATACCTGTACCATGTCTTCCTTTTGTCATACCAGTGATAGATTCCAAGTTCAGCATCACGATCATAGTTCACTTGGTGTTTGACGAAGAGTTGTTGGTGCAAAGCAGCTTCCTCGATGGCTGGTTGTGTGTAATGAGCTGCTGGAGTGAAGGTGATTGACGTTGCATATTTTGTTTTGCTTGATGCTCCATGCTTGAGAAGTTCAAGGTCTTTGTTGAAAAAGAATTGGAAAGGGATTTCTGAGATGTGATGTTTGCGTATCACGGGAAGTGGCTTGGTCCAATCTGTGATGTAAGGACAGTTCTTGCTGTCTCTGCCATCAACCCTAATTATGTCTGGATTAGTCCAGTCAAAATCACTTGACATTGCTCGGGCAATGTTTTCAAGATGATACTCCAGTTCAGCAGCACTCTGAGATTTGTCTTTGAGGAGATTGAAAGCATCATTCTTTATTCGGCGAAGTTCTCGTTTGGTCATCTTTTGGATACTCAGAGTACTTTTGATTTGCTGTGTGATTGCAAAAGTACTGTCTTCAACCTTAGAAACTTCGTCCTCTTGGATTTGAGCACTAGCAAGTTGATCGAACCAGTCATTGCCTTGGATATCGTCATCATTATCAAGCCATGAGACTACATTGACTTGTTTGGAAGATTTCTTGCTGCTTGAAGGCTTTGACTTTGGAGGGGACTTAGGTGGTGATTGTGGTTGATCATCTTGCGGTTGAAATTCCACATTTTCTATGGTGAAATGCTCAAATTGATGCTCATCAGCAGTTGGACCAGATTCTGGAGCCTTTGGAGGTTGAGAAGAAGTTGTTGTTCCGGTTGGCTCGTTGATGTGAATTCCAGATCAGCTTCCAGTCTTGTGTCTTTTTGCTGTGTGAACTTGGTCTTGGTCTTCATCATCATCCTCACGAGTACGTTTTCCCTGATCAGCTGTGACCTTGCATGATTCCACATTATCCTGAATGGCCGAAATGAGAGCCATTTCTGTGTCAGTTAAGGTGGTTTGTGCGGAGAGTTTGGTGAGAAGGGCCAGCTGAAGTTCTTCAACAGAGTAATCATAGATGTGTTTCTGATGAGGTGTTGATGCAGCTATGTTTTGAAGCTTTTCTTCAAGATATTTGTCGATATATTCCTTAAGGTTTTCCCGAACTTCAGGCATGAATGGCTTGACATAGTGCTCTGTATTGCCCCGAGTCGCCTTTAGCAAACGTTCATTGACATTGTCACTTAGAAACTCATCCATTAACTTCTTTGTTGTATTCAACTCATTAACTTGACCTGACAGATCCTTGACCAAGGTTTTCATCTCATTCAGTTGGTCACTTAGGTGTCTGTCTTTCTTATCTCGGGCAAGTTTGGCGGCCTTCTTTAACTTCTTTACAGCTGGAGAGATGACTTCGACCCTTATGACACGAGCAATATTTCTTACATTCTTACTTTTTATGACCTTTTTGATTGTTTCTGCAACTGTTGCTTTGCCTTTGGATGGTGATGGTGACTTTGAAGATGATGCAGTGAGTGAAGGAATTGATGATTGTGAGTTGGGAGGTGTTAATTCTTTGTGAGGTGACGGTGGAGGTGTTGGAGTTCTAGGAGGTGACTCTGGAGGTGTTGTGGGTTTTGGAGATGAAACTGAAGGAATCGGAGTCTCTGATTGTGGCTCCTGTTGTGGTACATAAACAACCATAGCAAGATGAGGTGGAGTGTTTGATGGTGAACGAATGTAGTTATCGGCCTCCTTTTCTGCCTCTTCATCTTCTTCCTTTTTCTTTCTTTCATCCTCCTCCTTTCTCTTTAAGTCTGCCTCATGCTCTGCTTCAAGTTGTTTGGCAGCTTCTGTAGTTTTATCCCCAATGATTTCCCGTTCTTCCTCAGAGTTGTTCCAATCCATAGTATCATCATGTTGTGGTTCTTTCTCCTTGTCACTGTCAAACATTTCATTAGGTATTTCTTCATCTGTTAAGACCTTTTCTTTCTCTTTCTCTGACTGTGTTTGTTCTTCCAAATCGGGTTGATTAACCGAGCTTGGTTGTGGAGAAATATCAGACTCAGCCCTCTCGGGTTGATTAAACGTATTGGGCTGAGCTATGGTGGTAGCAGCTTTAGACCCTCCGGGTTGATTAACCGGATCAGTATGGGTTGAAGCTACTTCTTGGACGGTTCCGGACCCTCCAGCTCCCTTTTTCTCTTCTAGCTCCCTCATTAGTTTAACTCTTAGATTAGCCCTTCTTTGCTCATCTTCTTTAAGTGATTTCATGCTAATTTTCTTTGCATTAAGTGTGTCGATTTCAGTTTGAAAGTTAGCTGTTGCATCATCCATATGGACAGTCACTTCTTCTTCTGATTCTGACTCATCTGATTCAGTTTCTTCTTCATCATGAATGCCAACTTCTTCAACTTTTGACTTTGGATCAGCCTTCACTCATCTTTTGAGGGTTCTGGGGTGTGGTTTTCTTGGTTGTTTTGAGGCACTAGAGGCACTCCCAGTCCTACTGCTTTTAGAACGAGTTTTTGTAGAACCCGTTCCTTCACGATGCTTAGAGAACCCGACCTGGCCTTTGCTGTATGCATAGTCATAGTCTCTGAAGGCTTTTGTCTCCTTGATTTCCTCGGTCAACAATTCTTCCGGTAGTCTTGACCCTTGCTTGTGAGTACTATCTTTAGGAAAATAGACTGACTTGATAGGCTTATCCATCCTTATCACATGAAGTTCCCTGTCTTCTGGTCGAGGAGAGATGTCGGAGTTCTTGTCAATGAGAAAGCTGATCAGCATCTTTGTATAGCGGACGAATGGAATTCTTGTTAATGGTTTCTTACAGGCTCGTATCTGAAACACAAGATCTTCCTATATGAGTGCAGCATAGTCAAGAATTTTCTTGTTAACTATTCCCCAAAAGAGTTGAACATGTGAAAATCTTGGGTGCTCATGTCCGCTATCTCTTCCTGAAACCGAGTGAACCAAAATGTAGTAAATGGCTCTCCACGGTTGTGGAATTGATTTAGCATTGATGCTTGAAATTGTTGTGAGTGGAAGATTGGGATTTTCATCATAACCAATGTCGAGAAGAAACTTGAGGATATCTTGTTCTGATGGTGCAGGCCAAAATTTGTTTGATGGTTCAGGTGGATCTGGTAGAGATAAGGCTTTGCGTAGGTGTATAGGTGTGACTTTGACTTGTTTTCTGTCCAGAGTGCATGTGAAATATCTGTTGTAGTCATCGAGGTCAATGGTACTCCACATTTGATGAATGTACAATTCTGGGACATTTTCTGAATTCTCCATGATGCTGTTGCATTCATGTCTTCTGAGAATTTCAATGGCTATTTGGCAACTTGGCTTAACACATTTGATGTTGTCAAAGACCACTCTTTCATTGTTGTTTCCATACTTAGCCTTGAACCCTTGAGGAAATAGTTCTTCCTTAGTGATCATGGGTAATGGTTGTTGTGCTGGTGCAGACATTGTGAAATATCTGAAACATCATTTGACACCAATTTGCAGGATACATGTGGGTTAGCATTAGTGTAAACTTGATGATACACATGAGATCCTTAACTTAGCATGATATTTCAAATTTATGACACAAATTGGAACATGATCATTTCTTTAGAAATGACAAATTTCTATATCATTTGACAAATCCTAAGGGAATTGATAAATTCTTTAGAATCTGATAATTTCGAAGGAAATTGACAATTGCGAAAGAATATGTCAATTGCGTAAGAAATGATCATTTGCGAAAGAATTAGCCAATTGCGGAAAAATTTGTCAAATGCGAAAGAACTTGGCATTTGCGAAAGAAACTATCATTTGCGAAAGGTATTGTCAATTGCGAAAGGAATTGTCAATTGCGAAAGAAATGGCATTTACGAAAGCAAATGGCATTTGCGAAAGCAATTACAATTGCGAAAGCAATTTCGAAAATTTCTTATACAAGAAATTTCGATACCCTTTGAAGACGTACGACTCAGCAGATTTTTCGCATTTCATTTTCACTTGAGTTTTTGTTATCACGCTTGATACAATAGAATCCTATGATGTTTCTAAGCATTTTGACCAAGTTATAACAAATTTTAACCACACAATCCTAAGAATCAAACTGAAAGTGCAAACGTGTTCTTCATAAACCCTTAAAATCAATTAATCAGATTTGATGTTTCTGGGTTTAATCCAAGGCTACAGATATGTAATTCGAAGCATAACAACAACATTGCAACATATTAATTATACTACAACACTTGCAATTGATTTTCCCCAATTCGTACGCTAAAACCCTAAATCAAGAACATTCATAATTCGAGTTTCTGGGTATAATTCATGTTAGGCATTACGATTATGAGTTCATATTAACCATTATTCATCAACAAAAATTATCATAAACACACAGAAACGATTATGCATAATTTTCGTAAAACCCTAAATATAAAACAACTATTATAGACAAAATCAACCGTTGGATCATGAAATCCTTAAGAACCGTTGTTCACATTCTCATGTTAAGCATTCGAACACTCACAGATATGACGGATCTTGAATGGATTGGTCGGATCAATTAGGGCCGTTGATGAGGTGGTTGTATGTAATACCTGAAACTCAGATAACATGTAAAATGACCAAAATGTCCCTACAATCTTAAACTTTGATTAATAAACGTATAAAGTACCAAACGAACCCCAAACTTCTGGAAATGATCAAGATACGAAGTAAATTAATTTTACTACTACATTTTAACATTTGTAAAGTACAAAAAAAAAAATCATTTGAACACACTAATTGTTCCAAGGGCCGAAAATTTAAATGTATGTATGTATTATTATTATTAATTAATAGTATAAACTATGTAAACATAGAAATAATTCAAGAAATTATGATTTTGAAAAAAAAATTGAATGGGTCATTAAGAGTTCCGAATTTTCAGCCATAACCCCCCCCCCCCCCCCCATCACGCCTATTCCTCATTATTTAGTCAAACTTCCTTTTTAATTCTATTAAAACATACCGATAATACCAAAACACACAATAATTCAAAACACTTCCATCCGGCATTCTAAAATTCATGGGTGATTTTTCTGGAGTTCTACATCAATTTAGGGAGCTAATAAAATTGGTTTCAAGGTTTGAGGTCCATTCATTTGATCGTTTGAATTATTCTTGTCGAAAAACCCAACCGTGAGGTATAATTGCTAAAAATTCTTTCCACATGTTAAATAATTGGTATGGAATTTTTTTTTAACTTATTATATCACATATGATCTGGTAAAAATATGGGATTCGAATCATGCAAGGTTTAATGGGTCGTTTGAATTAAAAATGGGTAAATGGGTTAATTATGTAAATCATGTTATACGATTTTTCTGGGTTGCATTATTAATTTTTATGAGTTCCTTGGCCATCACATAAGCTGGGAAAAATGGTGTTTCGAATTTTAGAAGCCTAGGTTAGTCGTTGTGAATTTAAAGTTTTAAAAAGGGTGTGAATTCTAATATATGATAAACGAATTTTATGGGCATGGATATTATTTTTCTTAGACACTATATAATTATTATGAACCAGTAAAAATAGTGGTTTGATTTATAGAAGCTTGAAATGGTCGTGGTTAATTATTGTTCAAATCGGGTTATGGTTTTCGAATGGGAAAAATATAGAACTAGGGTTTACGATTGAAACTAGGGCTTCTAAATCTGGATTTGGTGATTTAAAAATGTAATTATAATGGGGTAATTATGGCATAATGTTTGGATCAAATTTGGGCTTGTTTTGGAATTAAAAAGTGTAATCCGATTTGTAATTAAATCACAAGGGTGTGTTTTGTAACTTTTGAAACTCATGGGTTATTTTTAAAATATTATTTAGGTCTGGTACAATGTGGGAAAAATATAACTTGAGCGTCCTATGTGTAAATATTGCAAGATAATGAATTAATGGTAATTAAAGGGTATGATTTGTAATTAATTAAACTAGAGGGATTAAAAGTGTAAATTCTGGAAAGTTGAAGTTATTCTGGGTAAAATATGATATTAAAAGTGATTTGGGTAAATTTGAATATTTATGGGCTTAATATGTAATTAATATAGGATTATGATTTAAATTATAAGTTTTGTAAACTTAAGGGACTAAATGTGAAATTTCTGAAACTTGAGGGGCTGGATTCGTACAATAAGTAATTCTGATGTCATATTCTGTATTTTGATAAAATATGAGGCTTGTTTGATAATTATGGATATGATAAGGTTTTAAAGTGTAAAATTATGAATTAAGAGGTTTAAATGGAAATTTTGTAAACTAAGGGGTATAAAATGTAATTTTGGCAAACTTGAAGTATTGAAGATGTACATTCTGAATAAATGAAGGATTAAAATGAATGAATGTGATAATTACATATTTGACCTTTAACTTTGGAAGAATTACATTTGAAACCCTAAAGTATGGAAACTTGCCAAATAAGGAAAACTGCCTAAAATAGAAAGTTACTTGATATGGAAAGTGGGATCTTTAGTAATTCTGTCTTGACTCCTCTAGGTGTGAAGAGGGAGTAATCCATTGTCTGTCATTGATCATCCTTTGATTCGGGTGCTAAGGTACAGATATTCTGCCCTTTTTCAGTAAGGGTGTCCTCTTGCTTATTTCATTCAGTATCTATGATTCATCTTAGTATTTCTCTGAGCCGTTGTTATGTCGTCTCATACTCTGATTGGTTCTTCATTATGCATATCAGTTGGTTACGATCTGAGCCTTTTTATATGGGGCTTTCCTATTTGAATCTATGCCTTTGTTATGTTTTCCCTAATTCATGAACCTTGCTTTATTTCTTTTGATACATGATATGATCTGTTCATCACCCTGTAATGTGAATATTTATGACCCTGGAATACTTTGAAGGTTCATAGGATTTTATAACTAAATGTAAAAACTCTTCTTAATCACATGTGAAAATGTTTTGAAAACTTTCTTTAAAGGACCTACTTTATGAAGACTGTTTTAAGGTTTACTTTCATGAAAGCTATTTTAAGAGATTACTTTTAGAACTATGATAGGAACTTTTAATATAAACCTTTAAATTGAACCTTGTTATGAACCTTGAAACAAATTGATATGAACCTTCTGATTTTGGACTCCCTGATACTTGACCCTTCTGACTTTGGACCTTTTGATATTGAACCTATTTTCTGATTCCTGATTTATTGCTATGTTTCCTTGTTCTGTGAACCTTGCTTGCTTCTTTCATGATATTATGAGCTTTTGGCATGATCTTTCTGATATATGATCTTTCTGATGTATGATTTTTTTGGTATATGATCTTTTGATATTAAACCTATCTGATATTGAACATTTCTGATATTGACCTACTGGTATGATCTTTCTGATATGAATCTCTGATATGAACCCCTGATATGAACTTCTGATATTTTGAAATGGAAATTGACTTATGCAACTAACTTAAATACTTGATACCTTGCTATAAACTTAACTTGAACCCTGATTCACTTGATATGAACCATTCGACTTGAACCTTTATTTGAACCCTTGTTCTGATCCTTTGTTCTGAACCTTGTCTTGAACTCTTATATAAAACATGACCTGGACTACCTGACCTTTAAATACTTGAACCTAACACTTAATACTTGAACCTGACACCTGAATACTTGACACCTGATACTTGAATCCGACACCTGATACATGATACTAAATTCTGATACATGATACTGATTTTTGATACATGATACTGAATCCTGATACATGATATCTGATACACGTTACTGATCTCTGATACATGATACTGATACATGATACTGATTTCTGAGGCATGACACCTGACACATGATACATGATACCTGACCTTAACCCACAGTTTGATACTACGAGCCATAACTAGTCATGAGGGTTTCATGACCATGTCATTGATGCACCGATGGCATGACTCTAGGGCAGGAGAGTGATGACCTGTTCCGTCCCTTTTCTGTATTTTATTTGGTGTGTTGGGAGGTTTATGGCCAACAGGGGCGTATGGATGCATCCTAGAACTGTTACTGTTACTGATTACTGATTTCTGTATTACTGGTGACTGATGGTGTGTGCGATACACGTCTTTCACATACTGGGAGCTGATCACTCCATTTACTGATTGAGGACTCCCCTCATAATTACTGACTACTGAGAGGTCTCCCCTCTACATGATTATACTGATACTGTTACTGTTACTGTTACTATTTCTGGGCTCGTAGAGGATTTCTGTTACCCTGCACCTTGTGACCTTATAACTTTACTCACCATTATTATTACTGTCACCCTGTAACCTGATATATGACTTAACACTTGACTTGACTGGATCTGATCTGGTATGTGGTAGAATTACGGATTACATTTTATACTATTTCTGCAACTAGTTTTAATAATGTTATATCTGTATAACCTTTACTTTCCATTACTGTTACTACTACCCTATCGTATGATACATGACTTAATACTGAGCTTGACATGATTTAACTTGGGTTGTGTGGGTTACGGTTTCCTTTTCACCTATCTTCTGTAACTAGTTCTAATCCTGTTATATCTGTATAGTCTTCATGTTCCTGTTCTTGACTATCGTGATACCTGGTACTCGTTCATTTACTTCACTACTTTACCGTTACTGCTTGTTATCGTTATATCTGTTCACTGGGCTTTTTAAGCTCAGCCGCACGTTTTCTTTTCGTGTGCGGCAGGTTATAAGCAAGACGACGGGTTTGGGTATGAGTGAAGAGACTTTTGGACTTAGAAGACCTTGATAGTTATTCTGAAGTAGAAGTCATTAGAAGGATTGCATTTGCAGACTTAGTATTTAGTTTTGTTTCATTCTTAACCTTATAATGTTAGTATCTCATTTGTAACCTTTGATATTTTATTGTATTACTATTGAAGTATGCTTTGTTTGATCTGATATGAAACCATTAACGTGACACCTTTACCCTTGCCAGGTTGGGGTGTTACAATTATGGTATCAGAGAGACAGGCTGCGACTTGTAATACATTTACCCTGTCCTGTGCGTTTAGGACCATTAAGTTTCCACTGTAGGCGCTCATAAGATAACCTGTAAGAAGTTGCTTTAGGATTTCTGGATATGAACCTAAGTTTTGACCGGTGAGGAATGGGTAGACTATAAGGCATTTGTTTAAGTATCTTTGCTTCCGCAATACTCTGATTCGTGCCTTACTGTTGGTTTAAGCCTGTTGAAACCCTCTTGGAAATGGAAAGCTTATGCCTTACACCTAAGATTTGAAACCTAATTAAGTTTTGAAACATTGAAACTTGCATAGAAAATTCCTAACACTATTTGATCCTTATCTCCGGATTCTGACTCTGACCTCTGATCCTTTGTAAATCATGTGATACCTCGTCGGGCAATTCTGAGAATCTCCATAGCGATGTCGTACTCGATACATTCTGTTGTTTGTCTCTTGCTTTTGATAAGCATCTGTGAATTTTCTGACGCTTTTTGACCTCTGAGACCGTAGGAAGACTAGGTGGATTAAGATAAGTTTGTCCTGTTCACGACTTGAGATAAAGTATGACCATCATGAGGGCATATTTAATGATGCTAGTATTATGACGTCTGGCCAACGTGATAATACTTACATCATATAACGTGCACTTGTTGTGGGCATAGGATATTTTGAGAAGTGCCTTAGAGCTGTAAGAATTCTGATAACTGTTTGAGATTATCTGCATTAGTGAGACTTTAAATTCATCCTAATTTTACGCGTAATCTGCTTTCACCGTTATGCGAATTGATACGTCTGGATTTCCGTCACGCGTTTTGCTGACCTCTGTACATCTGATACTAATCTTAGTTTCTGTTATAGAACTTTCTGCCATTGATGTCATCGATAATCTAATTTCTGTATGTTCAAATCTGATCTGTCTAATCAAATTCTGTGAACGGCATATCTGTCAAAACCCTATGTATTTCTTTGTCTCTTCCGAGAGAATCTGATTTTCATCTACTACGTTTGGTATGTTATTCTTCTGATCTGGATTCAGTATGTTATGTCTGTTCTGAGGATCTGAAACAATTTTGGAATCTACAAGTTCGAGTCATGAAAAATAAATCTTTCATATGTCTGTTCACCGTCAGTTGTGTTTCTGTTTCGTTTCACCTAAATTCTCGTCTTAGTTGTTATGTCTTTGTTTTGCTTTCTGCTCTCTTTTCGTTCTGCTTTCTGCAAATTTCGAGGACGAAATTTTTTTGTTAGTGGGGAAGAAGTTGTAATACCTGAAACTCAGATAACATGTAAAATGACCAAAATGTCCCTACAATCTTAAACTTTGATTAATAAACGTATAAAGTACCAAACGAACCCCAAACTTCTGGAAATGATCAAGATACGAAGTAAATTAATTTTACTACTACATTTTAACATTTGTAAAGTACAAAAAAAAAATCATTTGAACACACAAATTGTTCCAAGGGCCGAAAATTTAAATGTATGTATGTATTATTATTATTAATTAATAGTATAAACTATGTAAACATAGAAATAATTCAAGAAATTATGATTTTGAAAACAAAATTGAATGGATCATTAAGAGTTACGAATTTTCAGCCATAACCCCCCCCCCCCCCATCACGCCTATTCCTCATTATTTAGTCAAACTTCCTTTTTAATTCTATTAAAACATACCGATAATACCAAAACACACAATAATTCAAAACACTTCCATCCGGCATTCTAAAATTCATGGGTGATTTTTCTGGAGTTCTACATCAATTTAGGGAGCTAATAAAATTGGTTTCAAGGTTTGAGGTCCATTCATTTGATCGTTTGAATTATTCTTGTCGAAAAACCCAACCGCGAGGTATAATTGCTAAAAATTCTTTCCACACGTTAAATAATTGGTATGGCATTTTTTTTTAACTTATTATATCACATATGATCTGGTAAAAATATGGGATTCGAATCATGCAAGGTTTAATGGGTCGTTTGAATTAAAAATGGGTAAAATGGGTTAATTATGTAAATCATGTTATACGATTTTTCTGGGTTGCATTATTAATTTTTATGAGTTCCTTGGCCATCACATAAGCTGGGAAAAATGGTGTTTCGAATTTTAGAAGCCTAGGTTAGTCGTTGTGAATTTAAAGTTTTAAAAAGGGTGTGAATTCTAATATATGATAAACGAATTTTCTGGGCATGGATATTATTTTTCTTAGACTCTATATAATTATTATGAACCAGTAAAAATAGTAGTTTGATTTATAGAAGCTTGAAATGGTCGTGGTTAATTATTGTTCAAATCGGGTTATGGTTTTCGAATGGGAAAAATATAGAACTAGGGTTTACGATTGAAACTAGGGCTTCTAAATCTGGATTTGGTGATTTAAAAATGTAATTATAATGGGGTAATTATGGCATAATGTTTGGATCAAATTTGGGCTTGTTTTGGAATTAAAAAGTGTAATCCGATTTGTAATTAAATCACAAGGGTGTGTTTTGTAACTTTTGAAACTCATGGGTTATTTTTAAAATATTATTTAGGTCTGGTACAATGTGGGAAAAATATAACTTGAGGGTCCTATGTGTAAATATTGCAAGATAATGAATTAATGGTAATTAAAGGGTATGATTTGTAATTAATTAAACTAGAGGGATTAAAAGTGTAAATTCTGGAAAGTTGAAGTTATTCTGGGTAAAATATGATATTAAAAGTGATTTGGGTAAATTTGAATATTTATGGGCTTAATATGTAATTAATATAAGATTATGATTTAAATTATAAGTTTTGTAAACTTAAGGGACTAAATGTGAAATTTCTAAAACTTGAGGGGCTGGATTCATACAATAAGTAATTCTGATGTCATATTCTGTATTTTGATAAAATATGAGGCTTGTTTGATAATTATGGATATGATAAGGTTTTAAAGTGTAAAATTATGAATTAAGAGGTTTAAATGGAAATTTTGTAAACTAAGGGGTATAAAATGTAATTTTGGCAAATTTGAAGTATTGAAGATGTACATTCTGAATAAATGAAGGATTAAAATGAATGAATGTGATAATTACATATTTGACCTTTAACTTTGGAAGAATTACATTTGAAACCCTAAAGTATGGAAACTTGCCAAATAAGGAAAACTGCCTAAAATAGAAAGTTACTTGATATGGAAAGTGGGATCTTTAGTAATTCTGTCTTGACTCCTCTAGGTGTGAAGAGGGAGTAATCCATTGTCTGTCATTGATCATCCTTTGATTCGGGTGCTAAGGTACAGATATTCTGCCCTTTTTCAGTAAGGGTGCCCTCTTGCTTATTTCATTCAGTATCTATGATTCATATTAGTATTTCTCTAAGCCATTGTTATGTCGTCTCATACTCTGATTGGTTCTTCATTATGCATATCAGTTGGTTACGATCTGAGCCTTTTTATATGGGGCTTTCCTATTTGAATCTATGCCTTTGTTATGTTTTCCCTAATTCATGAACCTTGCTTTATTTCTTTTGATACATGATATGATCTGTTCATCACCCTGTAATGTGAATATTTATGACCCTGGAATACTTTGAAGGTTCATAGGATTTTATAACTAAATGTAAAAACTCTTCTTAATCACATGTGAAAATGTTTTGAAAACTTTCTTTAAAGAACCTACTTTATGAAGACTGTTTTAAGGTTTACTTTCATGAAAGCTATTTTAAGAGATTACTTTTAGAACTATGATAGGAACTTTTAATATAAACCTTTAAATTGAACCTTGTTATGAACCTTGAAACAAATTGATATGAACCTTCTGATTTTGGACTCCCTGATACTTGACCCTTCTGACTTTGGACCTTTTGATATTGAACCTATTTTTTGATTCCTGATTTATTGCTATGTTCCTTGTTCTGTGAACCTTGCTTGCTTCTTTCATGATATTATGAGCTTTTGGCATGATCTTTCTGATATATGATCTTTCTGATGTATGATTTTTCTGGTATATGATCTTTTGATATTAAACCTATCTGATATTGAACATTTCTGATATTGACCTACTGGTATGATCTTTCTGATATGAATCTCTGATATGAACCCCTGATATGAACTTCTGATATTTTGAAATGGAAATTGACTTATGCAACTAACTTAAATACTTGATACCTTGCTATAAACTTAACTTGAACCCTGATTCACTTGATATGAACCATTCGACTTGAACCTTTATTTGAACCCTTGTTCTGATCCTTTGTTCTGAACCTTGTCTTGAACTCTTATATAAAACATGACCGGGACTACCTGACCTTTAAATACTTGAACCTAACACTTAATACTTGAACCTGACACCTGAATACTTGACACCTGATACTTGAATCCGACACCTGATACATGATACTGAATTCTGATACATGATACTGATTTCTGATACATGATACTGAATCCTGATACATGATATCTGATACACGTTACTAATCTCTGATACATGATACTGATACATGATACTAATTTCTGAGGCATGACACCTGACACATGATACATGATACCTGACCTTAACCCACAGTTTGATACTACGAGCCATAACTAGTCATGAGGGTTTCATGACCATGTCATTGATGCACCGATGGCATGACTCTAGGGCAGGAGAGTGATGACCTGTTCCGTCCCTTTTCTGTATTTTATTTGGTGTGTTGGGAGGTTTATGGCCAACAGGGGCGTATGGATGCATCCTAGAACTGTTACTGTTACTGATTACTGATTTCTGTATTACTGGTGACTGATGGTGTGTGCGATACACGTCTTTCACATACTGGGAGCTGATCACTCCATTTACTGATTGAGGACTCCCCTCATAATTACTGACTACTGAGAGGTCTCCCCTCTACATGATTATACTGATACTGTTACTGTTACTGTTACTGTTTCTGGGCTCGTAGAGGATTTCTGTTACCCTGCACCTTGTGACCTTATAACTTTACTCACCATTATTATTACTGTCACCCTGTAACCTGATATATGACTTAACACTTGACTTGACTGGATCTGATCTGGTATGTGGTAGAATTACGGATTACATTTTATACTATTTCTGCAACTAGTTTTAATAATGTTATATCTGTATAACCTTTACTTTCCATTACTGTTACTACTACCCTATCGTATGATACATGACTTAATACTGAGCTTGACATGATTTAACTTGGGTTGTGTGGGTTACGGTTTCCTTTTCACCTATCTTCTGTAACTAGTTCTAATCTTGTTATATGTGTATAGTCTTCATGTTCCTGTTCTTGACTATCGTGATACCTGGTACTCGTTCATTTACTTCACTACTTTACCGTTACTGCTTGTTATCGTTATATCTGTTCACTGGGCTTTTTAAGCTCAGCCGCACGTTTTCTTTTCGTGTGCGGCAGGTTATAAGCAGGACGACGGGTTTGGGTATGAGTGAAGAGACTTTTGGACTTAGAAGACCTTGATAGTTATTCTGAAGTAGAAGTCATTAGAAGGATTGCATTTGCAGACTTAGTATTTAGTTTTGTTTCATTCTTAACCTTATAATGTTAGTATCTCATTTGTAACCTTTGATATTTTATTGTATTACTATTGAAGTATGCTTTGTTTGATCTGATATGAAACCATTAACGTGACACCTTTACCCTTGCCGGGTTGGGGTGTTACATTGTATGTATTGAATGCGTTTGTCAGTAAATTAAATGAGTCGCAGTTAATACACGCCAACTTTTATCACCTTTGTAATTTTCTTTTCTAATTTTGCACATCTAGTCCTTATATTTTGTTTCTTTTGCACTTATCGACCTACCATAGCACCATTCTAACATAAAGTATTCTACTTGGCAAATTTGGCACATAACACTTAATCCTAGATTATCACCACACTTGTTCGAAGCAATCACCGTTGAAGAAATGATGCAAGTACAAATTTTGAAAAATTTGTGTCTCCCCCTCAACACTTGTTCGAAAATAATTAATGAAAGTTAAGAAAAAATGAACAAAGTGTTGATAAGGCTTGTACTTGCATTTTTTTATTTATTTTTTTTTTAAATAGAAAATCTTTTTGTGTTTTTTCAATAATTATTTACAAAGATAGTTTGATGTATGACTCTGTTTAATTTTGAGTAAGAAAATTGTTCAAGTCTTCTGGAGTCAAACATCTCATACCAATTTGGTGAACGAGTTCCACAAATCTTGCATGGGGCAAGGCTTTGGTGAACAAGTATGCCAACTGGTGTTCAGTACCCACAAAATATAATTCAACAATACCCATTTCCACATGTTCCTTGATGAAATGATAGCGTAGAGCAATATGCTTGGACTTGGAATGTTGGACCGTGTTGCAGGAAATAGCGATGGCACTCTTGGAATCACAGTACATAGGAATCTTGTTGAAGATGTATCCATAGTCCATCAGCTGAGATCGCATCCAAATGACTTGAGCGCAGCATGCTGACATGGCGACGTATTCCGATTCTATAGACGACAGTGATGTGCAGTCTTGCTTCTTTGATTACCAAGAGACGAGCTTGTCACCCAAAAACTGTACTCCCCCTGATGTACTTTTGCGTGTGTCTTTGAACCCTGCATGGTCAGCGTCTGAAAATGCAACAAGTTCAAATCCTGAATCCTTTGGATACCAGATCCCCAAATTAATGGTTCCCTTTATGTATCTAAGGATTCTTTTAACGGCTGAAAAATGCCGCTCAGTTGGTCTTGACTGATATCGGGAGCAAAGGTACGTGGCAAATACAACATCCGGTCTGCTAGCTGTGAGATACATGATCGACCCAATCATACTACGATACTTTGTAGGATCAATGGGTGTCCCATGTATGTCAGCATCTAGCTTCGGGGATGAGGAAGACATAGGGGTGTTATGGGTGTCACAGCTGGTCATACCATGCTTTTTCAGGATTTCCTGAGCATACTTGGACTGACTAAGGAATATACCACTAGGTGATTGATGAACTTGCAGTCCTAAGAAGAACTTCAGTTCACCCATCATGGACATCTCAAAGTTATTTTTCATTAGTTTTGCGAAAGCATTTGAGTACTTTTTATGAGTTGATCCAAAAATAATATCATCTACATAAATTTGTACGATGAGAATGTCCTCCCCGTGTTTTTGTATAAACAAAGTCGGGTCCACAGTTCCTTTAGTAAAATGGTTTGCAAGTAAGAAAGCAGATAACTTGTCGTACCAGGCCCTTGGGGCTTGTTTAAGGCCATAAAGGGCTTTCTTTAGCCGATATACGTGATTCAGATGTTCTTGGTCCACGAAGCCTTCTGGTTGAGAAACATACACCTCTTCCCGGAGTTGGCCGTTGAGAAATGCAGTCTTCACATCCATTTGGTAAACAGTTATGTTCTTGTGAGCCGCGTAAGCCAGAAACATGCGAACAGCCTCGAGCCTTGCAACTTGAGCAAATGATTCTTCGAAGTCGATTCCTTCTTCTTGGCTGAATCCTTTTGCGACCAGGCGGGACTTGTTACGAATCACAGTACCATCTGCATCTAACTTGTTTTTCCAGATCCACTTCAATCCAACGACATAAACCCCATATGGTCTCTCTACCAGTTCCCATACTTCTAACCGCTTGAATTGTTCCAATTCCTCTTGCATGGATTCAATCCAGTTGTCATAGGTAAGGGCTTCCTTAATGTTTTTGGGTTCGGCTTGACAAACGGTGAGTGCATAAATGCAGGTTTCACCGTCTCTATGGAGTCTTTGTCTTGTCATGACTGGGTTTTTTGGATTACCAATGATATTTACTAAGGGATGGTCCTTTGTCCATTTATGAGTGGATGGATAGTGTTGATAATTATGGTGCAGGTTTGACGGATCCAAATTGCGTGTAGAAGATTCTGCAATATCAGAAAAGGTTGGTGCAGGTGCAAATGGATTAAAGAATGCATCTCCGTCATAACCTGATGGTGTGGGTACTTCAATAGAGTTGTGGGGGGAATCTTCAGCTGTGGGTGTAGAAGTGGAAGGTGTTTGATCTACTGACGATGATGGTTCTGGTTGAGGTGCTTCGTCAGCAACTGATGTGCAAGTAGTTGCTGGTGTATCAGGTGCTTGATTGTTTACGGTTTGAGCAGCGGAATTGGTGGATACAGCAGAGGCACGATTAACTAGAGAGTCATCGAACAGAGGAGCAAACAAATCTTCTATATCCTTTCTGTTGAACGGTAATGGTTCAGCTGAAGATTCAGGAAAGTTGAGACAGTTGTGTGCGGGTTCTAAGTTGTTTTGCTCAGAAGCCATATCTGTGAGCTCATCAAAATTAGCATGGATTGTCTCTTGAATTTCCCGAGTACGGCGATTCCAAATTCTGAATCCTTTTGAATTCTCACAATAGCCAACAAATACTCCTATGTCTGCTTTGCCTTTCAGTTTACCAAGATCATCACGATCATTCTTTGGATAACAGAGAGCTCCAAAGACATGAAAGTAATTGATATTTGGTTTTCGACCATGAATAAGCTCATATGGTGTTTTGTCATGGCGTTTGGTGATCATGCATCGGTTTTGGGTGTAACAAGCAGTTGAGACAGCTTCAGCCCATAGGTAGTTTGGTAATTGGGCATTAATCAACATAGTTCTTGCTGCCTCCACTAACGTACGGTTGCGTCTTTTGACTACTCCATTTTGTTCAGGGGTGCGAGCAATTGACGTTTGATGAACAATACCATTTTTCTCAGTGAACTCCCGAAGAGTTTGATTCTTGAATTCAGTACCATTTTCTGTTCAGATGATTCTGACGGTGTTACGAACCTGAACTTGAATCTTCGTGAGAAAATTAATGATCATCGAAGGGGCTTGGTCTTTGGTACGAAGAAAGTAGACCCAAGTCCACCTCGAGTAATCATCCACTATTACCAAGATGTACCGTTTCCCATTGATGGTTTGAACACGCATAGGACCACACAAATCCATATGAAGCAGTTGTAGGACATGATCTGTGCTGTGATCTGCTTTTGGAGGAAAGTGGGCACGATGACTCTTTCCTTGTTCGCAAGCAGGACACAAGTGATCTTTAGCATATCTGAATTTGGGAAGACCGTCGACCAACTTTTTCTTAGCAAGATCGGTCATCGTCTTGAAGTTCAAATGAGACATCCGTTTGTGCCATAGCCATGCCTTTGTGGGATGTGCCTTTGAAAGTAAGCATATGGGAGAGGAAGTTGTCATGCCTTCAAAAGAAATGGTATATAGACTGGTGCCACGTTTTCCTTTCATCAGATCATTTCCTTGAAGATCCCGGATAAAACAAGTTTTCTCTCTGAATGCCACCTCCAAATCACCATCACAAAATAGTTCTACTGAGAAGAGATTGTGACCTAGGCCTTCAACGTAATAAACCCTTCTAATTTCGATGTTCCCATTTACATAGTCTCCATAACCCATAATAGCAGCGAAGTGATCATTCCCGAATCTGACCGTTCTGATGAACTTTGCAACAAAGTTTACAAGAAGCTTTAGATTGCCTGGTCATATGTCGGGAACAGCCGCTATCAACAATTCATAGAACAATTTGGATCACCTGCATCACCAGAAGTTGATACAGAGGCAAGTTTGGTAACGGTGGAATCCGTTTGGTTAGTAACACATGAGTTAATCATTTTTGGTACCCATTTAAAGCTATGTGTATTTTGTAACCAACGTTGCCACGTCCAACTAGTCTCAGCCATTCTCCTAATAAATGCACTTGGTGATTTGTTTGTCCTAGATGCAGCTATGGGTTTGTCAACAGATTCTTCAGAAACTACTAGTGGTGGTTTTCCTAATATGGACTTGGCAGCAGTAGTGATCCTAGAGGAAATGCCACTAGATCGTTTCTTTTTGCGAGTCAACAGATTCTTAGCAACACATTTTTCATGATTTCCAGATAATATACTAGCATGATAAAATACACAACTAGCATCAACCATAACATCATTCATAACATTCAACGATTTAGCATTCATTACATCATCTATAGAACTAGACTTAGATAAGTGTGATTCTACTTCTGACATATCATGCTTTTTATTCAAACTGCTAACATTAACTACTACTTCTTCAGTCTTAGATAGTCCACTCTTAGGGCGCCAGATTCTAAACTTCCTTTGTCTCTTGGTGTTTCTTGATCTGCTAGCCTTGGAGTTGTTTCCTAGTCCTGTGGAAGTGGAAGTATTCACATTAGTGGTTTGATTTGATGCTTGCTTAGTTGGCTTGTCTACTGTGTATACTCCTGGGGCAATCACAGCTTTTCCTTTTTCTAAAACTCTGAGTTTCTTTTTCAAATCAACAATGATGTGTTGGAGTTCTTGATTTTTTGAATCCAAAAGTCTGTTTAACCGGACAGTGTCATTTCTGTTTTGAGAAACTTCATCTATGTCTTTCTCATATTCAAACAGTTTATTTCGCAAAACATCAATTTCATTTTTATTCTGACTTTCTGAAGCATGACTGTTTTGGAATGACAAAGACTCTTTTAGATTTTTGTACTTTAACTCAAATTCAGCACTTTGAGTTTGACACCATTCTAGTCTTTTGTTAAGTTTGAAAACTTCCTTTTCACACTTATTTTCCACATCAAAGTTGATCTGTCTAAGACTCTCATTTTCTTTTAACAAATTATCAATCTCAATTTGCAACATTTCAACATTCACGGCATGATCATCCACAAGCAAGGCATGACAAGATTCAAAAATAGAATTCATAATCACTGAAATCACATCATCACATAAAACACGTTCCAAGAGTCGATCAACCTCTTTTTCTAAAGCTTTCTTTTGACACTTTTGTTTTGCAATTTTGTCATCTTTAGCTTTAAAAATACTCATCATTGATCCAACTTCAGTCTGTAGTTCCTGTTCCCACATTGTTGCACAAAGTCTCAGGTGTTTAACATGTGGTAAGAATTGTTTCTGAAAAATTTCTCTCTTTTCTTTCTCAGCAGGAGAAAATAAAGAAGAGATTTTGATTTCAGAATTAAATTCTATCACTTGTTCCAAAAGTTTAATGTCATCCATAAATGTCTTAAAATATCAAAGAATTCGACATTGTTGAGGCATTTGTGGATCTATAGTAGCGTTTGGACCATCGATTTGTGTAACAGGAGCGGTAACAGGAGCAACTTCAGAAGAGGGATTTTTTTCAGTTATAGACAATGTTTGTTCTGGTTTGTCCTTTGGAGGAACAAAAGATTTACTGATGTGAGGTCTTGCTGAATAATCATATGGAACTCTTGAAAATTCTTTGTCTGACTTTGATCGACTCTCAATCTTATGTTCAAGATATTCAGTTTCTTCATCATTACTAAACACAACAACACGTTGAAAAGTATCATCAAACAGAAGTTCTGCATTGTATAACTTAGGATGATTTTTGAGTGCTTTGTTTAAAAAACGTGGTTGGTTACTTCCAATTGCAAAACCAAATCCTTTAGGACTCGGTTTCACAGTTAGTTTTTGAATTTGTGTCACTGAATTACCCGTTTTATATACAACATTCTGAAATTCTTTGAGCTTGGATTCCAAGTCCACAATCTCCTCAAGATATGAGTCAACTCGTTTCCTAGTGGCTAGCTTTTCTTCAAGAAGATCCTTTTGAGATGTTGAAAGCTCTGATTGAGATTTTAACAACTCAGAATTTAAAGTGTCAATTTGTTTTTTGAATTCAAATTGCTCCTTTTCTTTTCGAGAAAGCAAATCAGCCTTGGAAACAGTTAGCTCACGAACTTGATGCTCTAAATCCTTGACCTGAACGTATGTCTTTTGGAATGCAACCTCAAAGCCTTTCTCACGTTGTGTTTGTTTTTCATAACTTGAAAGTTGTATTTTATAGCACTCATTGGCCTTTGTTAATATTGCAATTTTGG
The DNA here is from genome assembly GCA_021014915.2 of Artemisia tridentata subsp. tridentata. Lineage (NCBI taxonomy): Eukaryota > Viridiplantae > Streptophyta > Magnoliopsida > Asterales > Asteraceae > Artemisia > Artemisia tridentata. Next base: position 175,670,166 of record CP139501.1, on the reverse strand, counting down.
CTTTTAAGTTCTGGTTTATCTCATTGCATTTGTCAATCTGTGACTTTTGTGCATTCAATTGTGATTGGGTGGTCAGCAATAAGGTCATAATCTCTGGATCTTGATAAGGCATAAGATCATGTTGTTCAAGATGATCATGATTATCATCATCAATAGGATCATCAAATGAAACATTGGTGTTATCATCATTGAATGAAACAACAGTGTTTATTTGATCATCTTCTTGAGACGGGAATGATGAATCATTTTGAACAAGATTTTCTTGTGAAGATGAAGATGCAAATGGTGAAGCAATCTCATGAATAAGGCATTCTGATTCAAGTACCTGAGATAAGCCATCGGTATCATATACCGGGCCTGTCTCGTTTACATTAATTTCCTACATGTTGGCCATGAGCATTACTGTAGCATTTGCTTCCAAATCTTCCATCTCATCATCAGATTCAGCATTGGCCATGAAACTTTGTTCTTTCCCAGTCATAGATCCACCGGCCTTTTCATCTTTGAGTGTGAGGAGAAGAGCTTCCTTATGATATGCACTGCCCATAGTTCTTGGTTTAGGGCAGGCATTTGCCATATGACCACTTCCTCCACAATTGTAACAAGTGATTGACGTGTTTTCAATTCCTCTTCTGTTAGTGCCAACATTCTGAATTCCCCTTTGTGCATTTCCCAGACTATTTCCACTGCCCCCAGCTGTGTTGAACCTTTGTCCACCTGAGTTAAACCTTGTACCATAATTTCCCATGTTTCCAGACCCAAATCTACCAGAAGAGCGATTCTGAATCTCAACTCGACCATCATTTACGACTGCTTGGTTCCTGGTGTTTGATGAAGAACGAAGACGGTTGTTTGACTTGTTAGAGAACTTGTTGAATGCTCTTGCAATTAATGCAAATCCTTCATTGAGAGAGTTGAACACATCATCTTCTTCATCATAATCAGCATTGGAATAGAACATGGAGTCGGTATTGTTGTATGGGACCAGTTGGTGATCAGAATTTTGAGATGGTGCTTCATAAGGAACAATCTGATTGTTTGGTTATGGTTGGAAACTTGGTTGAGACGGTGTTGGAACAAATTCTTGATTTGAGGGTGGAAAGTGTGACTGAGCTATCAGAGCAAGAGAGTTTGGAGTTGGTGCTGGTGAGTAACCTCCTCTTGCTGCAATGTCCTTGTCTACCTCAGATTGATGTTGCTTGAGATAATCATACAACAGACCATAAGTTACTTGATTGATCTTTTTGGCTTGTCTGACAAATGTTACATATTTCTGCCAGTCTGGTCCAAGACAACCGAGAAACTTTTAATTGATAGCAATCTTTGGTAGAGGAATGTTGTGACGTTCCAGATCATTGATGATATTGGTGAAGCGGCGATAGTATGATTCCAAAGATTCCCCAGGTTCAATCATGAAGTTAGTATATTCCATGTAGAGTTTTGATTCCAAATCCTCTTGGTTCAATTCTGTGCCTTCCATAAGAAGATGTACATGCTCCCACATGTCCTTGGCTGTTTTCTGAGCATCAATACTCCTGAAGATTGGGTTAGGAATTCCCTGGAGTATATAAGCCATGGCCATCTCATTGGCTTCTTGCTGAAGAGTTTGTTCAGTGGAATATTGAGATACTGGAATGGGAGTTGTAGTGTCCACTCGTGGAGGTATAGCAGTTGGATCACCCAGAACCAATGTAGAAGGAAGTGGATAAGGTCCCTCAATTATGACCATTTTGAGATATTGACCATGAGGTTTCCTTAGTTCAACAAATTGAAGAAACCGGCTAGACCATTGCACATAGTTTCCAGGAGTCAGCATTGGTGGAGTTTCAAACGATCCTGCTTCATGCCTGGATTGCTGACTACTGATAGCTTCACACATTTTTGTAAACCAATGAGGTTCTCTTGATGAAGGTTGGTAGTTTTGCATCTGCATTTGAGTTTGTGGAAGGATTTGTTGCTGAGGTACTGATTGTTGAGGGAAAAACTGATGTTGTTGCACAAAAGCATGTTGTTGTTGATATTGAGGATGAAATTGTTGTTGTTGCTGATGATATGGTTGCTGTGGATATTGTTGTTGCTGATTGAAGTAGTAATTGTAATGTGGTGGTTGAGACATTCTTGTGTTTTTGTTGATCGTTAAGATAATTAAAATGTGTGTTATGAGTTATGAGGTTTGGTTTTGGTTAATTGAGATTTTTTTCCAATGTCGAAGAAATTTTACTGTTCACTCCAATTGCGAAAAACACTGTTCACTCTGCCAATTGCGAAAAATTCTGTGAATTTCGAAAGAAACGTCCAATTGCGAGAGAAACGTCCAATTGCGAAAGAACTGAGAATTCCGAAGAGCTTCAACAATTTGCGAAAGAGAATTGAAAATTGCGATAAACTATCTAATTTGCGAAAGAACTTAGCAATTGCGATAAGTTATCTGAATTGCATTATGAAAATGCAATTTCGATAAGTTAATCAGAATTGCGAAAGATCAAACAATTTCGAAAGATTATCAAAATTACAATTTCGATCACTTTCTCAAATCTTATACAAGAGATGAGAATAAATGCCAAGTCGAAGTATTTTCACAAACTTATACAAGCCAGGAAAATATCGAGTACCATGTTGATGCAAATAATGTTCTAAAAACGTTATTTATATCTTTCGATTACTTCACGTTTTGAGGATGACAAAATGTGAAATCACGATATGTTAAAATCAACGTAAACAAGTCTTTAATCGGAAGATCCCGTTTCTACGCAAATCACTCTTGAACAAAGTTACAACTTGAACTAGTGATCAAAGAAGTGAATTTATGTTTTGAAAATTCACATTTTAAATGGGACAAAACATTTTTTCAAAAATACACATGACAAATTATTTTTGAAATATTAAGAAATGTTTTAATGGAAAAATAAGTTTGAAAATCACAACAGCTATTTTTCCCCCCAAAATCAGCTCCAACCTTCCCCAAATAAGTTTTCACCAGAAAAGACAAAATTTGGAGCGTCCTAGTCTACGACGGCTCCACGGTTCCTTTAAATTTAACGGAGCCGTGGGGTATTTAACGGAGCCGTCCGTACCATTTTTCTGTAACGTTCAGATTTTTCTTGCCTATAAATATCAACCCCTTTCACAGTTTTAGGCACCCTTCACACACAGAAAAATCCCCTAGCTTAATCCTCTCAAACCTTTCACTTCTTTATATTAGTTTTCTTTGTTTCAAGAGTGATCCAATCATCCTTCAAGTGATCCTCTTCATACCTCTTCATTAGCAAGAGAAGAACACAAGTATCCAAGTAGATACAAGGTGTTGTCATCCCTCTTCATTAGCAAGAGAAGAACACAAGTATCCAAGTAGATACAAGGTGTTGGCATCCCTCTTCATTAGCAAGAGAAGAACTCAAGTATTCAAGAAGATACAAGAGTTATAGTTGTTAGGTTTTTGTAACACTTGTTACAACCTTGTTGTATCTTTGTATACATCAAGCTTTCTTATCTTTTGTGAGTGAGAGTGAAGATCAAGTGTGATCTATAGAGATAGTGAACATCTCTTATAGCCATTGGGCTTGTGTGATTGATCAAGAAGATCAAGGGTCGATAGATTAGTGTTAGTTGAGTAGAGTGAAGTGAGTGTTGATCATTGTGATCGTGTTGAGATCTTGGTGATCTCTTGAAGCCATTGGGCTTGAGTGTTTGGTCACGTGGACCTTGGTAGATTGGTGCTAGCTAAGATTAGCACTCGACATCTAGCTTAGTTTCGGTAATAGGATAAGCGACGTGTACGGTTTTCTCCGCCTGAAGGGAGGTTGTTGATATAGTGTTTGAAACTCTCGAGTGTGGTACTCGGGGAGTGGAGTAGGGCGAAGAAGAGCTTCATAGCCGAACCACTATAAATCCTTTGTCTCGGTTTGATCTTTCCAACTCTACTCTTTCCTTTCATTATTTTATATTAGTTAGTTTAGTGTGTAGTTCATATTGGTGTTGATTGATAACACATAGAGTTCGAATCAAGGTTTCCAATAGCTAACTTTTAAAACAAGATTTTTAAAAGGATTTTTAAACTGGTAAACTGTTCAAACCCCCCTTCTAGTTTCCCACATACCAATTCCGAAAATTCTTATGATTTGCGAGAAACCCTTTTCTTATCCAATTGCGAGAAACCCTCTGATCGCCAATTCCGAAAAACCCTCTTTTCACCAATACTAAAAAACCCTCTTTTCACCAATTCTGAAAAACCTCTTTTCACCGACTTTTTTCGAATTTAGTCTAGGACTTTTAATGATGATGATTAGTCAATAATTATGGATTTTAACGAATAAAGCTACGTAAATACTAAGATTTTTGCAACTTTGAAGGTGAAAAACTGAGATTTGGTGAAGATCTACAATTAGCAACGTTTAGAACACTTGTTTTCAACTCAACTTCGAACAAAAATACTCAAAAATCCAAACGTAAATGACAAAACCAAAGTTAATGACGACTTAATCTACTCTTAAACACACACGATAACTATCCTTAGGCGAATGATACCACTTGTAGGTCCTAGTAATTAACGTAAAAACACAATCTACTCAACTAGATAACCACGAAAACAACTACTTTATAAGCTACGAAAGAGATTAACAATAAGTAAAGTAAATACAAGAGAAGGGAGATTGATAGAGAAGAGATTTAAGAAGAAAGAAAGATGGATGATTCACATTCACTAAACAATTCGATAGAGCTTACGCATAAGAATGAAAACCAACAAAGGAAATGAGCACCCAAGCCTTCTATTTATAGGCATAATATTAGGGCGTCATTTCCATGTGCGCTTCTAGAAGTATTTTACATAAATGGCCGGCCCATGGACTCCTAATGGACCGAACCTTATATACATACATAGAGTCCTTTTATATTGAGCAACCTATTTAACGTGTGATGACAAAGACTTGAAATAATATTTGAAACGTGTTCCTAACAGAAAGAATTTGGTTTCTAGTATTATTTTGAATAATTGTGGTTATAAACAAGTTATTGAATCTGATAAGTTTTTTTTGTCTAAAGGTTTTTGCTATTTGTGTAATCGAATGTTCAGGCTTAATATTGTTAATGATATTGCTAATTCAGCCTTTATGTCAACCTCTAAACTAAATGATTCAACCCTATGGCATGCTAGACTTGGCCATGTACACTTTAAGAGAATGCGAGATATGTCTAAGGATGGGTTAATCCCAGCCTTTGATATGGACACTAAAAAGTGTAAAACTTGCATGATGACCAAAATAACTAAGAAACCATTTCAAAGTGTAAAATGTGAAACTAAAGTTTTGGAGCTGATTCATAGTGACCTATGTGATTTACATGCTACTCCCTCTTTGGGGAATAAGAAATACTTTGTGACATTTATTGATGATGCTTCTAGGTTTTGTTATGTTTATTGGTTACATACTAAGGATGAAGCATTAGATAAATTTAAACTGTTTAAAACTGAAGTTGAATTACAACAAGGGTCCCTGATCAAAAGGTTAAGGACTGATAGGGGAGGTGAGTACATGGATACTTTGTTCTTTTAGTCTGTTGGTATAATCCATGAAACGACTGCTCCCTATACTCCACCGCAAAATGGAATCTCTGAAAGGAAAAACAGGGCACTGAAGGAGATGGTTAATTCCATGTTGTCCTATTCAGGACTGAGTCAAGGGTTCTGGGTTGAAGCTATGTTAACAGCTTGCTATTTATTGAATAGGGTTCCCAATAAAAGGAACAAGGTTACCCCTTATGAACTCTGGGCTAAAAGAAAACCCAACCTGAACTTTCTCAAGGTTTGGCGTTGTAGGGCTGTTGTAAGACTCCCTGATCCAAAGTAGAAAACTTTGGGTGAAAGAGGCATTGAATGAATCTTTGTTGGATATGTTGAGCATTCCAAGGCATATAGGTTATATGTTATCGAACCTAATGAGTCTATTTCAATTAACTCAATAATTGAATCAAGGGATGCAATCTTTGATGATAATAGATTCTCATCAGTCCCTAAACCAAGTCAAAGGATTCCAAATGGAACTAATGACATTGGTGTTTCAGAGGTCTCTGATGAGGTTTCTGATAAGTTTGTGGTACAACAACCTGAACCTGAGCTCAGAAGGAGCAATAGGGTCAGGACTCTAAAGTCATTTGGACCTGAGTTTCAATAATATCTAATTGAAGGAACAAGGGATGGGGTCTCTGACCAATACTCCTATTGCTTCATTTCTGAGGATGATCCCAAAACATTTGATGAAGCAATGAAGTCTCAGGATGTTGCTTTTTAGAAAGAAGCAATAAATAATGAGATGGATTCCATCATGGGCAACAACACTTGGGTGTTGGCTGATCTACCACCTGGTTACAAACCTCTAGGTTGCAAATGGATTTTCAAAAGGAAAATGAAGGTAGATGGAACTATTGAAAAGTTCATGTCTAGATTAGTCATTCAGGGCTTTAAACAAAAGTCAAAGACAGACTACTTTGATACTTATGCCCTTGTGGCACGTATTAGTAACATAAGATTGTTGATTGCCTTGGCATCAATTCACAATCTGATTATTCATCAGATGGATGTGAAGACAACTTTCTTGAACGGTGAATTAGATGAGGAGGTTTATAAGAATCAACCTCAGGGCTTCATCATGCATGGCAATGAAAACAAGGTTTTTAAACTGATTAAGTCTCCCTATGGACTGAAGCAGGCACCTAAGCAATGGCATCAAAATTTTGATGAAGTGGTTTTGTCAAATGGTTATCTTCTTAATCAAGCTGAAAAATGTGTATATAGCAAATTTGATGAATCTGGTAAAGGAGTCATCATTTGCCTATATTTTGAAAACATGTTGATCTTTGGTACTAACCAAAATCAGGTTGACCTGACAAATGAATTTTTGTCATCAAGGTTCTCCATGAATGGGGGAGGCTGATGTTATCCTTGGTATAAGGATTAAACATGAAAGTAACAAAATTTCTATCTCTTAGTCTCATTACATGGAGAAGGTGTTAAGAAAATTTAATTACTTTGATTGTACTCCAGTGAGTACTCCTATGGATACAAGTGAGAAGCTAATGCCTAATACTAGTAAGGCTGTATCTCAAATTGAGTATTCCAGGGTGATTTGCTGCCTAATGTATGCCATGACTTGTACAAGACCTGATATTGCTTTTGCAGTAGGTAAACTGAGCAGGTATACTAGTAATCCTAGTGCTCATCACTGGCAAGCAGTTCAGAGGGTACTAAAGTATCTGAAAAAGACTATGGATTATAGTCTCTCATATACTGGTTATCCTTCAGTATTAGAAGGATATACTTATGCAAGTTGGATCAATAACACTGACGATAATTCATCTAACAGTGGCTGGGTATTCCTACTTGGTGGATGTGCAATTCCTTGAGCATCCAAGAAGCAAACTTGCATCACCAGTTCAACAATGGAATCTGAATTTGTGGCTTTAGAAGCTGCTAGTAAAGAAGCTGAATGGTTGAAAAACTTGCTTCTTGAGATTCCATTGTGGCCTAAACCTATAGCACCTATTTTTATCCGTTGTGATTGTGCTGCTACATTGGCAAAAGCTTATAGCCAGATGTACAATGGGAAGTCTAGACACTTAGGTGTCAGGCATAGCATGATTCGTGAGCTTATCATGAATGGGGTGGTATCTATAGGGTTTGTTAGATCTCAACAAAATTTAGCTGATCACTAGAAGAAGGGTTTGGCTAGAGACTTGGTTTGTAAGTCTGCTAAAGGGATGTGTTTGAAGTCCAACTTAGTCACTGAATGCTAAGACACCCAACTCCTTCCTGAGGAAACTTGGGAGCTGAGTTCAATGTGGAAAGCTGAATATTTAGTAGACTAGAGCACATGTTTTACAATCATCCCAAGGTTGTGCTCAGAACCTGCTGAAAATGAGGATGAAGTCTTTACTTCTTAATGGTTAATTTCTTTGAAAAAGTGCTAAGAAGGAGCATGAATAAAGAGGAACCACTTATGTGAATGTTGAAGTTTTGCCACTTCAGGGAGCTTTGGACTTTTGGCTCTTACAACATTTGTGAATTGGATATGGACACATGACTTATTTAGTGTCAGGAGCGTTTAAGTGTTTGAAAACTTGTGTGTATTTTATCTTCGGGTATTCAGATGGGTTGAAGGGTTCAATTCTTAGAACAACCTGATTCTCGAGTATTTGAATGTGTAATATACTAAGATGGGAATTCAATCTTCAAGATATTTTCATTTATTCACATGTTTTGTTTTATGTTTATTTCATGCAAAAGGAATTGTACTAAATTGGGGAGGATTGTTGGAAATTTAGTTCAATTGAGGGATTTGATCATACTTGGAAATGGGTTTGGAGGTACGGAGTGTACACCCATTAAGTCCCTGATTACCCTGACTCTTATAGTGGTTTAAGTTACTACTGCTAGTATTAAGTTAGTACTGCTGGAGCACTGTTACTACTGCTGCCTTAAGTTAGTCTCGCTGAAGCAATGTTACTACTGCTACCTTAAGATAGTACTGCTAGAGCAAGTTACTACTGTTGGAATAAGTTAGTACTGTTGGAATGAATTTGTAACTACTTTGACCTATTTATGGGCAGTTTCAAACCCGTAATTAAGACCATAATAACTTGGTCTTGTAACCACTATGGCTATGATGGAGGAACATTATGAGGAGATTAATTGGCCGATTAATTCTCATAATTCCATTGACTAAGAGTAATTCAATCCTATAAATAGGATACTCATATGCATGGAAGAACACACGAAACATAAACACTTGAAAGCAAACTGGTTCTTGATTTGTGCCTAAAACAAAAACACCACTTGGTCGTATCCCATAGAGATATTCGTGTAACCGACGCATAGGGTCGAATAGTTTCTATTGGAAAGTGATAACACAAATTTCAAGTGATATCCAGTACCATTGATTATCTTTACCCTGCTGGGAACTGATCTAAAGAAACCAACAACACATATGTTTTGCTTGTTTTGATTCCAAGATATATAAGTGTCAAAATGATTATATGGTTTGCAAACACAAGTTATAAGGTTGTTTGTTTATGATTAGGAAATCATAATGGTTATTATAAGTTATGGGTATAGTTTCACATCTGAAAATTTTATAAGTTAGGATTTATTAGTTCACTTGTGAAAAACTAATTTTCACATGTGAAAAACACTATTCCGAAAGTAAGGTAGATGGTTTTATCTGACAAAAGTGATACTTATATTTATATGATGAATGTGGCGAAATTTCATGAGTTATTGAAGTCGGGAAAAAGTCCTTTTGTAAATTTGTTTTGTATATGTTTTGATTTGCCAAAGCTAAGGCCTTGGTTAATGGTCTTGGCTTAGGGAGCCTTGAAGCCTTAGCCGTGGCCTTGCCATGGCTTTGGTCTCATCTGCCAAAGACTTGAGACCTCATCCTTGGCCTTAGCCGGGGCTGTGGTCTCGGCCTAAAGCCTTTAGGCCGTTTCGTTTGCTTTAGCCGTGTGGCTATATGACAGCTGTTAAGATTTTGACTAAAAATACCCTTTGTTTTGCGTTTTTTCGGACACTTGCACCTGAATTTTCGAGAAAACGTCGTTCCGAAGAACTTTTGTGTTTTAACTTTTTAAAGAATAGGACCACAAGTGCCTCGAAAATCGTTTTTTTAAATCTGTTACAGAAACTTTTCCAGTTTTTCAATTTTGGGTTTTTGGTAATTTCATTTGGCCGTATCTTTTGACTTGTGTGTCCGTTTCGGGTGATTCAAGTTGCTACGATTTCATCTTAATCTTGTCTACAACAATATATAATTACCAAGTCTGTATGTGGTCGGTTTGGCAGCAAAATTGTATATAAGTTCATTAGTTTACACTAGTTAACATAATAAAACATAAAATGCATTATAAGTTTTAAAACTTGTATTTAAGGATTTGTACATCATGATTCAATGTAGTGAGCATATATAGTATAGCATAAACATGAGAAATAATGAGTGATTATGTTGATGAGTATAAGCTAGGGCTTATAACTTTTGGCCTTTAAACAAGAGAAACAAGAACAAGGACAAGGACTAGAACTTTTTTTTCCACTCCTTTAGAATCCTTCAACTCTTCTTGTGATCTTGCAATACTTGTGATGGAATCTTGGTGACTTGAGTGTATTTAAACTCAAGAGAATCACCAAAGATTGCAAGTAGTTGTTGTAGCTTTAGAAAGGACTTAATATCTTGAACAATTCTTGAAGTAAATTAGCAAAAGAGAGTGTGTTGTGGTGTGTTTATTTGTGTTTGGGCGTTTGCATGAAGAAGAAAGGAAGAAGATGAGTGCTCTTTTATAGTGAAATGAGGAGGTTAGATTTAGGATATTATGTAAGACTTAATAAGGAAGTTTTAACAGATGTCTTGATCTAAGAACCAAAGGCCTATTATCAAGACACATTGCTTGGTGACTAAGTGTTGTATGTAAGATGAGTTATAACAAATGAAGACTTAGTTAGGAAGAAATAAAGACTTAGTGATGAAGGTTTGCTTAGGTGTATGATACAAGTAAATATTTATCTAGTGTAAGACTTAGATGTTAAGTAAAATAGATGTGTCATGGTGTGGAGTTGGCGTTGGATAAGGAGGGGAAGCAAAAGGAGTTTTGTTGACTTGGGAAGCTTGATATAAGAGACCATTAGGACTAAACTTAGTTAGCTAGGTCTTGTAGGTTATTATGTATTATGTAAATACACAAGTGTTGATTTTTATGGTCAAAGGAGGAGGGAAAATCTGTTGACTTTTCAAAAATGTAAGAGTGTTTAAATGTCTTAGAAAAATGCGGTGCATGTATAGGTTAAGTTTGTGTATAAATAAAAATGCTTAAAACGCAAGTTTAGTCTCGTAAATCACAGGGTCTAATTGGTGATATTTGAAATTAAAATTAAAATTTCTATTTATTGATTATTAGTGAACTAGAATTTAATCTGATGCGATAAAAAATTTCAGAGTCGGTTTTCGTTATGCGCGGGATGTTTAAATGGCGTTTAGACCAAAACGTAAATTTAAGACACGGTTTCTTAATAACTTTTGCGAAAATGACCCAACGAGTGTCAAACTTTCATGTCATCATGGAAATAGGTTAACTTATGAGAATGAAAAATTAAAATTCAAGCATGAATAGTAAAAATACAAGGATGAATAGTAACCTGAAAATACGAAATGTTACAATCTTACCATCTTAACGGGAATTTCATCCCGAAATTCAGTGTGTGTTACCTGGTGATTAAGAGTCTAGGAAATGTTTTGGGTAGTTTCGGAATAAAGGATGTGTCGTATAGTATCTAAGTCAACTAGAGTTTTGAAAGAAACGTGAAAATGTGAAATTTTTCATACTAACTTATTTTGTTCTGGTATTTCTCTATCATCCATAAAATCTTATAATGGGTTCAGATGGTGATGTGGTATGTTGATGAATAGAAGAGTATAGTGTACGCTTACCATTATTTTTAGGTATAGATGTCAAGTTTGCTTTAAAAATATTGAGAGGATTTTAAAGGTTTATGACGGAATGATATCCTTAGGACCTAAAACAGGCTAGTATTTTTAAGGAAAAAAGAGGTCATCAAGAATCGATGACTATCCTAAGATAGTAGTTCGGATTATCTCCTAAATGAAAACTTTCAAGAATTAAATTAGGTAGTATAGATAAGATATTAAGATCTCGCTGAGTGGTAAGATACTATCGTGTCTCTAGATCTTTTTAATGAATTCGGGTGATTATCGAGTTCAAGTAGGAAATTAATCTGAACATAACCCTAGTACAACTATTCCCAGTATTTGAAAATTTTAAGTTGAACATAGGTAGTCAGACTATGTTCCACTATCCCTAGGTTAAATATAGGTGACTAGACTATATTTCATCGAGGTTCGATATATTTTTCAAATAATTAGCTTAGTTATACTCATGATATGTCCGTTGTTGTGACAAGTATGGCATTTATATAAGTATCTTATTTACAAAGGTAATTTAAGTTTGTACCTACATAATAATCAATTATAATTAAAACATGGTATAAGTATGTAGCATAAGTGAATAAGTCAAATACGCGTGGAAAAGAAGTTTTAGGTAGTTCTAAAACAGTCCACACCAGGCCAGAATCATGAATTTTTAACAATGAAGGTTTTAGAAGAGAACTTTGATGAATGTAGAGAAAGTTGCTAAGCTTCAGCTTTTGTATATGATGAATCAATTTGTCCTTTAGAAATCCTATATCTTGTATCTTTATCGGTGATATCGATAGATTGTGACAGGTTTCATGTAAAACAAAATTATGTAAGGTTTATAAGATAATTTCTAGAGACTATTGTATAACTTACAGTGTTTCAGAAATGGGAGAGACGATTGTGCAATTCACAATGTCTGGGAAGTAGATTAGACCATTGTGTAACTCACAATGTTTGAGAAATGATTAAGACCATTGTATCACACAATGTCTGAGAAATAGTCGAGACCATTATGTAACTCACAATGTCTGATAAATAAATGAGACCATTGTGCAACTCACAATTTCTGAGAAATAAATGAGACCAGTGTTTCATTTATAGTATATTGGGATGTAATAGAGACCACTATAGCACTTAAAGTGTCTTGAAAAATAAATGAGACCATTGTATAAATTACAATGTCTAGGAAATAGGAAAGACCATTGTAATCAGTTACAATGTCATGGAGGTAGTTTCGTAATCCTAAAATGCACGAGTAGATACATGATTGGGAAAATATGATTGTGCCGTAATGCCTTAGAATAGGCATACACAGATATGTTTAGTACATCGTGTATATAAAATGATCGAAAATATGTCGAGTGTATATATATCAATATACTAATATGTTTGTGTAGCATAAAAATGCCTAAATGTTAAGTTTGTATATATCAATATACTAATATGTTTGTGTATCATAAAAATGCCTAAAAGTTACATAATCGTCTGGAGGATGGAAGGCACAGAGAGTGGAAGGCTATAAAAATGTTTTTGTGGAAAAATGGTTATAGTTTAGGTTTCAATTAGACCCGTTTCTCTATAACTATAGCTCTGATACCAATCTATAACACCCCCAATTTTGTGATACACAGCGGAATTCAAATTGGGTGATACTTCCTAGTATAACATTTATAATAACAGAAAACGATCTCTAATCAAGTCGTTTAAAATAAAAGGCTTATCATTCGATTTATAAAATATATCAGAGTTTACAAAGATAGGTCCCAGTTGGTTCCATGTTTACAAAAATACATCAATATAAAGTCTTTTGATGTTTAACGAATGATAAAGTAAGTTATAGCCTTCTTGATCGATTCCGTGCCATCCTTGATCATTATGCACCTGAGATACATGCTTAAAACGGTGAACACAAAGGTTGAGTAATATTCATAGAGTTTTAGTTAATCAGTTGAACACAATATTCGTAACGTGAGGTAATTAGTCACACATTCATAGTTAGGAAACAAAACAGTTATTATTGCACTAAGCTCATAACACCGAAAACGTTAACAGCGTATCAATAGAAATTGATATAATAGTAACAGTGGCCCTAATAGGTAATTTTCCATTATACCTAGAGTTCTTCAAATAGAGTGCGTTTGTTTACCAGACTTGGTTACACAAACGGGATTTGTCAATTGGTTATACAAACGGGATTTGTCAATCCCAATAGGCCTATCCACATTATTCGCGTTCACTTCACTCGTGATTAATGGCTCATAATGATAGGGACTTAAGTTTTGAAATAGTGGTAATTAGTGCAAATAATACATTCAGATATAGCATACAGTTTCAAAGCAATGTGTTCGGTTTAAAAATAGCATGTATCCCCCCCCAAGGGTTTATAAAACAATTAAGTAATAGAAAGTAGGGCTATGAACTCACCGTGAGTTATTGAAGCTTAGTAAGGAGTGAAAATGGTGGTCGAGTCATGAAAGTCTCTACAAACAACCTATAATATGGTATCATGTCTTAGTTTATGGAAAGCATAAATGAGTCTATATATGTCATCTATATTGATCATGATGCTTTATATGGTAGTTTTGTGTATGTCGTCTTATAGAAATGGTTTATGAAACATTTATAGCCTATTTATCTCGTACTACCGTTCGGGCCATCATAATTTAGAGGTCATGTAGTAAACGTTCGAGGAGGTAGGACACTTTAAATCTTCAATCCAGCATGTAGGATATTCATAAATCTAAACACATATGGTTCTTGTGATTTGGCCGAATCTTAGAGAGAGAAAGAGATGAAGTGGGAGCCTTTAGAGAGAGAAAGTGAGAAGTGTTAGATTGAACTAATGAAAGGTCCAACCCTTCCCATGGGTGGGAAGGGCTATTTATACATGACATAAAAACGCCTCAAGTAGGCTATGGACAGGGCTGACAGTGGGTAAAAACCCGACCCGACTCCATGGTGAAACGATATCTAAACTAATATGATTAAACCTACGAGCTACTTAATGCTAGTCCATGCTCGGGGTGACCGAGTCTTTCATGTGAATATTTATATTCCTAATAATCTCCCCCTAAGGGAGGTCACCTCGGAAATTACACTTTGAATTCTAGAAGTCTATGACATAGATTAGAGTTCCTAGCTCGTAGTCTTTGATTATTCTAAGTCTTTAATCTTTGTACTTTCAGCAGTGAACTTTTGATGACTGTTCTTTTGTCTTGGATGATCTTTGAGGATTATTTGAGGTCATCATCCAACGTACGTCTCCAAGTCATCCTTTTGCAGTATCGTCTCCATGTGATGTTGTGATCTTTGGACCGACATGCTCACACTTTTCTGGATCATGATTTTCAGCATCAGAGTTGCGGAAGCAGTGTTGAAAGTCTTTCAATTATCATGATTTCTTTGATTCTGATGGTGAAGTGTGAGCATGGGGTGATGGATTGGCATCTTTTCGGCAATCAGCTGCAACCGCCATGGATTCCTGCATACAACAGTTAGCAATAAAACGTTCGGCACTTATAGGTTTGGATTTTGAGATTGTTAACATCATAGTGTGAAAACTTTCTCTAATCCTTTCCAAGGCCGTTCCTGAATCAGATACCCCTGAGAGGGCTTACAAGATCTACCGAAGTACATCAACGATTAGGTGAGTCGCTGGAGTTCACTCCATGACTGTAGACCGTTTGAAACCACCGCGACCACTAACCGTAATCCACAAGGAATTACCGAAGTGACCTGCTTTCAAGGCTGTTTGATGTTGACCCTGGCAGGAATTTCCATTCAATCACTGATAATTACATTTGTAAATTCCCTCATAAATGTTCTGGTAGATTGCTAAGATCTGCGTAGGACTCATAAGTTTATAACTGGTATCTTTAATGTTGAACAACCAGTGTAGAAGTAACATGTGTTCCTATGAGATCTTATGATGCATCTCTTGGCTCTAGACTCGATAAGTGCATTTTTGGTAGTCGGAGACTGGAGCGGAGTCTCCTGTTTCAATATCAACATGACTCGTAATGAGCGGTCGATAGATTAAGCAGGGTTCCCCGTGATAATGAAACAAGTCCTTTTAAGAGAACTTGAGTGGTTAGAAGGTTTAGTGCAGTGCGTCACTGGGTCCATGACGTCTTGTCTTCAATACTAGCATCACCTTAGTAACAACCAGTAGCATATGAATTGAACCCGGTTTCTGCCCTAAGGTTGAATATTTGGAGGGCTATTTCTTTTCACCCTTTCTCATTACATTTCTTTTTAATTCTTCAACCCCTTCTTTCTCCTTTCTCATATTACTCTTTTTTTTTCATAATCATACCAATTGACTTTCTAATACTAACTATTCGGTATTGTCCTTGGGTAGATCCCTCCGGCTCTGGCGGATCATAGGACGGTTTTCCTAACCTTAGCCACCTTATAACTTCATGACTATCCTATGTTGCCGTCAACCAAATCTTTGAAAAATTTCTCAAAGTGTTTATAGTTATAAAACACATTTTGCTAACACTTTGAGAGTTTTGTATTTTTCAAATACTCCCCCTTAACATGTGCTCAGATGTTTTTATTATAAATTTGCACATGTTAGGTAGAGTTTGCACTTTTTGAATTGATCCACTTTCAGTGAACATGACCGATTCGAGACACGTTTACATCACTAGTTAGACTAGCTTAAAATTATTACCCGGCCTGGTCAAGTCCACAGAAAGTTTCTCGAAATGGTACACTCTACTCAGACAAGTCCTCTTCGAGACACGCTTACATCACTGGTTAGACCAGCTTGAAATTATTACCCGGCCAGGACAAGTCCTTTCGATTAATGACAGTTTTTGTTTCGTCAATTCATTGGTGAAGTCTGAGTCGCGCTCACATGAGATGCCATATCCTTTTTGTCACCACAAACCATTTGCTCCCCCTCAATATGTGCATTGATATACAAAAGAGTTTAGCACATGTGGGAGAGCTTACATTTAAGTCCAAAACATCACATTTTTATCAGATTACATATTTAAATCACATTCTCTCCCCCGATCAGAAATTTCAAACCTTTTGAGATTTTGTGATCCCAATTGATTTAAATAAGTTTAGAAAATATGGGAGAAAATGTGGTCAGGTTTAATATGAGCTGATAATTGAACATACTAATGCTCCCCCTCAATCAATGAGGGAGAATGTTAGTGTCAGGTATGATAAGTTTGAAAGATATTTGAATTAAAAAATCATACACTGACACACAACAACAAGTTTCATTAAATTCACTGCTTATTATCTACAAAGTGACTTGTTTTGATGCTATAAAAATTTTGAAATCACTCTCCCCCTCAATCGATGACCCTTTTTCTATTTAAAAAGTTGTAATCATTGATTGAGTGACAAATTTTATGAAAAACTTCAAGTTTGATTGATTTCCAAAAAAAATTCATGGTACCACCAAGTTTAGCACAAATACTTTCCTAAAGAATCATAGATGGAAAAGTATTTGCGATGTAAAGAAGACTTCTATTCTTATGCGAGAAATGATGCACTGAAACGTACATCAAATCGAAGAAACATGGATATAAAGTAATCCATGCCCAGGTGAACTTCACCCAGTGTGACGAACATCCGTCTTTTTGGCGACATGCTTTCCCCATAATGAAGAACGGGTTACAGTCTGAAGTAACTGCAAGCCGACATGACATGTTTTAACCATTCAATTTAACTTCTGCTCGAGCTTCATTTAAAGACCCGTGTCATTATTGAATGACATTTCTAGGACCGTAAATGTTATCGATAAACAGAAGACATGCCTAGAGGAACTATTTTTGGTATTTTTATGTTTTTCTCATTTTTATGGTTTTTATAGGTTTTATATTTTTCTATTTTCTTTTTGGTTTAACATATATACAAGGATATATGAAGCAAATCCCTTACTCCTCATTTTCTTCTTGAAGACACTTGAGGGTTTCTGGCATCAAACTCTTCATGCCAAGTCGCGGGAGAATAAATTGGAACTGTTCTCTCGGGAGTGCCTTAGTGAAGATATCAGCCAACTGAAACTCAGCCCTCACGAAGTAAAGTTCAACAACCCCTTTCTCAACCTGTTCCCTTATAAAGTAATGCCAGATATCGATGTGCTTTGATCGGGAGTGTTGGAAATTGTTGCAGCAAAGAGCTATAGCACTTTTGTTATCACAATACAGAGGAATCTTGTTGTATGCAAAGCCAAAGTCCGATAGTTGAGATCTCATCCATAGGATTTGAGCACAGCACGCAGACATGGCAATGTATTCAGCTTCTATGGAAGATATAGATGTACTCATTTTCCTCTTAGATGACCAGCTTACTAACTTTTCTCCCAGAAACTGAGCACCTCCCGACGTACTTCAACGAGTATCTTGACACCCCGCATGGTCTGGATCTGCATAGGCTGTGAGTGCCATGGCGGTGTCCTTAGGATACCAGAGACCCATGTGAATAATCCCTTGAAGGTATTAAAAGACCCGCTTTACCGCTTCCAGATGCCTTTTGGTGGGCTTAGACTGATACCGAGCACACATGCATACTGCGAACAAGAGATCTGGCCTACTAGCGGTGAGATACATTAGGGATCCAATCATACTTCGAAACTTGATTTGATCAACAGGAATCCCAGAGAGGTCTTCATCCAACTTCGATCTCTCAACCATAGGAGTGTCAACAGGATCACTTGAATCAAATCCAAATTTCTTCAATATTTCATTTGCATATTTGGATTGATTAATGAAGATGCCTCCGAGACATTGAGAGATTTGTAAACCTAAGAAGAACGACATTTTTCCCATCATAGACATTTGGAACTTAGAACTCATCTCGTTATAAAACCGATCACATTCCATAGGATCAGAGGAGGCAAAAATAATGTCATCTACGTAGATCTGAACGTGAAGTAGATGTTTGCTCGTTTTCCTAGTGAATAAAGTAGGATCAACAACACCTTTGGAGAATCTGTTTGCCAGAAGAAACTTAGACAAAGTGTCATACCACACCCTAGGTGCCTGCTTTAGGCCATAGAGGGCCTTCTTCAAGCGATGGACGTGAGTAGGACAATCAGGGTCCACAAATCCTTTAGGTTGACTGACATAGACTACCGCTTTCAAATCACCATTTAAGAATGTTGTCTTTACATCCATTTGGTAGACTGTCATATTCTGACTGGCAGCATTAGCGAGAAAGATTCTGATGGCTTCAATTCGAGCAACCAGTGCAAATGATTCTTCAAAGTCTATGCCCTCTTCTTGATGATACCTTTTTGCAACAAGCCGTGCCTTATTTTTTAGAACATCACTATGCTCATCGAGTTTCACTTTGAAGATCCACTTTAGAGCGATAATCATTGCACAATCTGGAGGTGGTACTAATTCCCATACTTCAAGTCGATCAAATTCATGAATTTCTTCTTGCATTGCATTAAACCAACTGTCTTTGGACATAGCATCTTTGAAGTCTTTGCGTTCGACTTTGGATAGTACGGAATTAAAGAAGCACCACAAGGCATCGGTAGCAAGTTGCTTTCATGTGGATACCGGACGAGAAGGATTCCCAATAATGTTGTCAATCGGATGATCATTTGTCCATTTTCTGAGATGTTCATGTGGTTGAGGACAGGGAACTGATGTAGCCGTGTTAGGATCCCCTGAAGGAGATGCATCATTAGATGATTCAGGAGCAAATATGTTCACGAATGGAGCTTCATCAGCAGGAGCAAAAGGATTCACATCTAAACAATTATCAACTGCAGAGCTTTGTAGTACCGAAGGAGATTGAATATTCGATGATGATGGTGAGTGACTGGCAGATGGTGTGTCTTGACAAATTGAGACAGATACAGATGGACCATCTGCGTTGTGTGGAATTGGAGCATCAGCAACTGGAGGTAAAGGTGGAGCTTCAGTTGTAGTATCAACAGTTGGTGGCTCAAAGAAACATCGGATCAAAAAAAATTTTCAACTCCTCACTCGTAGGGGGTACATAAGGAACTGCAGGAGTGGGATGCTGTACAAGACCTGAACTAATTGGTCCAGGAAACAAAAGATTAGGTGCGGGTCCAGGACTTGTGTGTCCAGGACCATTTGCTCAGTCAGCTCATCGAATGTCACGTGAATGGTTTCCATAATTTGTCGGGTTCGTTTGTTGTAGATTCGGTATCCCTTGCGATCTGGTGCATACCCAACGAAGAATCCAATGTCTGCTGTAGCCTTTAGTTTTCCCAGATCCTGACTGTCATTTGTCGGGTAGCATAGAGCACCGAACACTCGTAAAAAAGAAAGATCTGGTTTGTTGCCATGTATCAGCTCATATGGAGTTTGGTTGTGAAAAGTATGTATCAAGGATCGGTTTTGGGTGTAACAAGCTGTAGCAATTGCTTCCGCCCAAAGAAACATCGGTGCCTTGGAAAATATCAGCATGGTTCGTGCAGCTTCCACAAGAGTACGATTTCGTCTTTCAACAACCCCGTTCTGCTGAGGAGTGCGTGGAACACTTTTCTGGTGAGTTATGCCAATACTTTCATAAAATTGAATGAGTTGTTTGTTAACAAACTCAGTTCCATTGTCTGTTCGGATGATTCTGACGGTTTTGTTGAGTCTTACTTGTAGTTGTTTGATAAGTTTGATGATAACCTCTGGAGTCTCGTCCTTGGTTCTCAAAAACTTCACCCATGTAAACCGAGAGTAGTCGTCGACCACCACAAGAATATATTTCTTCCCATTTATACTCTGCACTCTCATTGGTCCGCACAGATCCATGTGAAGGGTGTGAAGAGCTTCCATAATGGTGTTGACAGTTTTGGGTTTGTGAGTATGCTTCTTGTTTTTGCCCAGTTGACAGGCAGAACAAAGATGATCTTTTTCAAACTTTAATCTGGGCATATGATGAACTCAAATAAGTACATTTTATTATCATCATTTATCCTATTTATTTGGCTTGTTTTATTATATTATATATGAGAATCGATACATTAATGTTTACTTTAGTAATTCTCAGGTAAAAACAAATATTATGTGAAACTTGGCGATTTTGGACTAATTATGGAGCAAAACAAGCAAGATGTCAAAAGCCTACTGAAATCCAGAAGATCAAGCTCGTTCTACTCCAGATACGCCGCAATATACTTCTAACATACGGCGTATCACTATCAAGATTTCACAAGTTACAATCCAAGTACATGCGCCGCATACAGAGATCAAGATATGCCGCATCTGAAGATGGTGTACGAATATTCCTGAATATATTAATCTTGGACCCCACGCGAAGTTAAGTCAATGCGCCGCATCTAACAACTCTATGCGCCGCATCGATCCCTCAGACAGAAACTATAAATACCCCAAGGCCAGACGAATTTCGAGAGCTTAGTTTTTTAATCTTGGACAGTGTGTGAAGGAATAACCCTAGAGCCGAATTCAGACGACCAAGCAGCACAAGACACACCCTAAACAAAGATACAAGAGCTGTAAGAAGGTCCTGCATGTATTTAATTCATTAAGTAGTTTTGTTTTATTGTATTAGTACACTTTAATTCATCAGGATTGATGGGCTTGTGTCATGTGACTACGAAAAATCATGCATTCCCCTTAATATTGCTTTCCCATTAATTAAAGTTTATATGTTGATGTCTTTGGTGAGTTTTATTAGTGCATTGATAACCTCTGTGTCTAGCTGAGCATTGCTTGGGTCGCTGATGAACTCAAATAAGTACATTTTATTACTATCATTTATCCTATTAATTTGACTTGTTTTATTATATTATGTATGAGGATTGATACTTAATCGTTTACTTTTGTAATTCTCAGGTAAAAACAAGCATTTGGTGAAACTTGGCGATTTTGGACTAATTATGGAGCAAAACATGCAAGAATTTAAGAGTCTACCGAAATGTACAAGATCAAGACTATTCTGCTCCAGATGCGCCGCATCTCACTTATGACATGCGCCGCATCACTATCAATATTTCACCAGATACGATCCAAGATACAAAAGGACATGCGCCGCATGCTAGAATGGAGTTACGCCGCATCTTCTGGCGGTGTACGAATATTCCTGAATATATTAATCTTGGACCCCACGCGAAGTTAAGTCAATGCGCCGCATCTACTTACTAGATGCGCCGCATCCTACCCTCAGACAGAAACTATAAATACCCCAAGACCAGATGAATTTCGTGTGACATATTATATCCGAAGTACGAAGACCAGAGAAACCTAGGACGAATTCAGACGAATAGGCAGCACAAGACACACCCAAACGAAGATACAAGAGCTGTAAGAAGGTGCTGCATGTGTTTAATTCATTAAGTAGTTTTGTTTTATTGTGTTAGTAAACTTTAATTCATCAAGATTGGTGGCTTGTGTAATGTGACAACGGAAAGATTGCACTCCCTTAAAACTGCTCTCTCATTAATTAAAGTTTATATGTTGATGTCTTTGGTAACTTTTATTAGTGCATTGATAACCTCTGTGTCTAGCTGAGCGTTGATCGGGTCGCCATGCCTCTGCCCTCGCCTATTTATTAGATCGCCTATGCATTCTATCGTCTGTAGAAAAGTAGGAAGAAAGATAAATAGGATAGTCATAAGTAATCATTAAGGGTTTACTCGCCGATAAGATTAGAACCAACGAGAAAGGACTTAATCTCGGTGCGTTGCATCGAACTATACACTTCATATAAAACTAGCAATAAAACAAGTGACAAACTACTTATCTATCAGGACAGCCTTCTTATTGTCTCGAGTATTTATCTGTGTACGTGTGTGCTATTCGCTGATTCGTGCCTATTGGTTTTGTTTATTATTTAATTGCAACCAAATCGTGCCAGTCTCTCAGGCTGAACCCCCTTGCGTTAGATTAGGTTGTATAGCTAACTTAATTTAATAAAATACTGATTAGAATAACTAGATAATACGTTCCACTCTTAGTGATCGACACTCTACTTACCATTATATTCATACTGACCGGGTACACTGCTCGTTAAGTGTGTGTGTTATTGATAAGTCGGCTAAATATAAATTTAAAACTTGAGTAGGCATTAATACTGCTAAACCGCAACGACATATAAGCGCATCAAGTTTTTGGCGCCGTTGCCGGGGAGTGAATTGTTATTATCTGTTAATTTGATTAGTATTTTAATTAGGTTTTTAATTTTTAATCTAACCGCTAATTTTGTTGTGTATTAGATTAATTTGCATTCATTGTACTATTTTGCATATTTTCTGTTTTTGTGTGTTATTTGTTTGCTTTTATTTTGTTTATTTTCGTGTGTTTTATTTGTTTTTAATTTTTCGTATTTTTTGTATTCTGCTATCGTTATACTGAGCTAAATCGAATGATACGGCGCATCTGATCTCTCAGATACGGCGTATTGCGTTTAATTTTTATAAAATACAACGCGTTTAATTAATTCGATACGACGTATCTTTTCCCCAAGATACGGCGTATCTGTTTTTGATGAAAAAAATTTTCAAAACGTTAACGCCATACGACGCATCTGCTTTAGCAGATACGGCGTATCTATTATTTTAATTAAAAACAGTTTTGCGAATTATTAAACAGATACGACGCATCGATCTCTGTCGATACGGCGTATCTTCTGAATCAAAAATCTCGTATTTTGAAACGTAACGAAAATACGGCGCATTAACTTTTGTTAATACGACGCATTTAATTTTAAATAAATATCGATTTTTGATTATTAAAATTGATACGGCGCATTCAAATTTCTAAGCGGCGTATCTATTTTCTGAATAAAGTCTGATTTAATTTTAACGATTATAAGATACGGCGTATCCATCTTTTTGGATACGGCGCATCGTCTGCAGATATCAGTTATTTTTATTCTTATATCCGTTTCTATATTCGTTAATTTCTTTTATAGCGAACAAATCCTACTGATGATTTTACTTGTGATGACAGATTTTGCTATGGAAGATATGTCGAAGAACGGATATCTTACTATGGAATTCTTGCTTTCGAACTCATCCATGGAAGTTTATGATAATGTGAACTTCAATGTACTCGAGATTGATACGGATTTATTCTCTTAGGAGACCCCTCTTGAAGCTGCTTTTAAGGAATTCATGCGTTTATGCAACATTGACAAAGGGGTATTCTCTTATGACGTATTTGTGAGGTACACTGGAGATGAATTGTCGCTCTTATGGCCTATCATTGAATCCAAAGGATTGGCTTGGACTACTATCGAAGAAGATGATGGGAAATTCTATCTTGCATACATGGACTCAAGCAACAAAAGCTATGGTGGAGGCAATACCCAAATCTCTTACATGCCTTGTTCCGAACAGTACTGGGGATTAAATGAGAACTATCTGGACGATGAAAGAATTTATGCTGTGGCGGAGTTACTATTTCATGGCAGGTTGGTGAGATTGATGGACCTCTCCCTCAATGATTGGCTTGAACTTAAATATGGTAGTCCAAAATTTGCCCCTGCAAATGAAGTCAAGCGGATTATGACTTCATGGTTGACACGGAGTTTTAGGGAGCAATTTAACGAGTTCATGGAGATAAAGAGGAAAATGATTGGAAAGACTTGCTTTGACGTTAACCACGATCCTAACGATGTTGATTTTTTAGATTGGTTGGCTAGTAAGTTCAATAACCATAAGAGCATGGATCGAGCTACTAAGGATGCGTTATGGGTATATTGGATGAGAGGTGAAGACGAAGAAGTAGAGAGCGACTACGGGTCGTCACTTCATGATTCAACAATCAATGAGGGCATTGAAGAATTATTCAGAATAGACATTGACGTGTTCGATTATGAGACACCCTTATGCAAGCAATTCAAGGAATTTAACTACCTTCTTCAAGTCGACGATGATGTGCTAACTGGAGATCTACCAGGATTCAAGACTTATGATGATTTCAAAAACACCTGGTACTACGAATGGAATGACCAAATACCATGGGTTTGGGATAAACCATGGGAATTTGAGCACATTAATCACACTTGTACACCTTTCGTTTTCAAGGATGGAAGTAGTGTTTGGCCGACCTGTGATTATAAGAGTGACGGAACCTGTAATGGGGGAAGTATAATTGGGATGAAACGGGTTGGAAATGATGTAACCTTTGAAGATTATGAGTGGTACAATAATGTTGAAGACTGCCCACAAAAAGCGGAGGCTTTGCAAGAAAAGGGTAGGATTGAATACTTGAAAGGACTTAAAGGGACATCAAATACTACTTTCTGGGAATGGGTGCATGAACAATTTGATGATTACACGAAGCTTAGTCGACGGCTACAATGGGAATTGGAAAGAGAGTAGGAGGCAATTCAAGATGATGATAACAATAAGTCATTAATTGATGAACTAGATGACTATTTGATTAAGGATCCTTATTTTAAGTTTGTTGATGAAGACGAGGAAGAATTCACCAAAAGAAAGTGCCAACTACTTGGGATCCCTTATAATGAGCCACCCATGATTATTTCTGAAAAATTTAAAATCATCAAATACTCTTTGGGACCAGAGGAGGAATATGTTGCGACAAAGACCAAGAGTTATAGAAGATTAAGCAGAACGGAAGAAAACGTCGCCAAGCTATACGGGAACATCTTTCGGATGAAGGAGGAAGGATGGACCATGACAAGAACTAAATGAAGAGCTGAACGTGAGTCTAACTTGAAGACTCTGGAATAAAGACAAGTGCTTACCGGGAGACAACCCGGAGAAATTTTTATTATTCTGTTTTTGTGTCGAGTCAGTCAGGCCGCAGAGGATACGGCGCATCTCAATCCTGAGATGCGACGCATCTCCTGCACAGGTCATATCTTTATTTTTCTGCATTTTTTATTTCCGACTTTAAAACTTTTTATCAGTTTATTTCAATGCGGCGCATCCCTGGTTAAGGATGCGACGCATCTTCTATTCTGATCCGTATTTATTCCAGGCTCGATACGACGTATCTTCTTCCATAAGATACGGCGCATCGACTGACCTGATGATTTTCATTTTTATTTTTATGTTTTATTTTTACCTAACTACTAATGTATTATGCAAGTTTGAACCTTTCTTAACTTAGGTGTGTTTTAAAGCCTTGGTGGTATTACAGATTCCTGCATTTCCTGTGGATACATCTATTATGAAGCTTAAACGGTCTAATCCACAAGAAAGATGATTTTTGCTCTTATACAAATGGAGGATCATACCGAGCAAATCTCAGGGGAGTTTTTCTATTCTAATTCTTTTATTTTCCATTTTTTAACCTTTGATACAAACAACGAGGACGTTGTTTAACTTAAGTGGGGGGATTGGAGAATTAGAACACTTAACACTTACTTGTCCTAAACTTTTCAAAATATGCTTAAAATGTGCTTAATATATCAAAATTTAAATTTTTTTTGGCATGTTTTTGTTTAAAGTCTAAGTTGCATAGCTGCACACATGACGTTATTTTTAAAAAATTGTGATTTTTCAAAACTCACAAATCTATGAGTGTGCCGGTGACTTGTAAACTTTAGAACTTCGCTTGTATACTATTCGATACCACCATAATAAGTATTATTTTATATAATTGGAATGACTTGTCTAAATTGGTAAATTTCTAGGATTACACCCAAATAACCTTATATGTTATGTGATATTAGCTAACTACACTGGTTAGTTAACCCCCGTATAAACTTTTTGTTACTCTCATTTTTAGAGTAAGATACCCCTAGAAAAACCCTCAGAATCATTCCTTTCGTTTCTTACACCTTTGTTAAAATGTTTCGTTACACCTTAAACCTTAGCCTACCCTGTAGATTAAAATCCGTGGTTGGTTAATTGCTTTAGGAAAAGTGTGTTTCCTTACATTACCTGTGTTCGCGTGCGTAATTCATTATCTATGGTTAGGTCGGGAAATTGCACAATGCAATTGGAGTGAAAGTAAATATTGTATATCTTTGAGTTTATTTTTCGTGTGTTTACTACTTTCACTATTACCATTATTTCTGAAGTCATGAAAAGTATGGAAAAATTATCCAGAATTATTGTTTTGGTGATGTGGTGAAATTTTACACATCTATGTTTATGTTCCTTAAAAAAAAAAAAAAAAAAAAAAAAAAAAAAAAAAAAAAAAAAAAAAAAAAAAATCGAAAAAATGAGAAAAGAAAAAGAAAAAAGAAGAAAGTTGGATGTTAGTTTTTAACCAACGATGTAAAGTTATGTAAGTGGTCGATATCACCACTATTTGTTGTATATTATATCTATGGATTGAATGGGAGTTGGCAGTTATGGGAACGCCAACTAAGGTTTATTCTTTGATTAAGATCTTGTTGAGTATAATTCGTGTCTACCTAAAGCGTGTGTTTCAAGTGTTAAAGCGTGAGTTATTCAATGATATGAGTCTTATTCATGGGATGGTTGGGATAGTGATTAACCACACTTAGGATTTTAATTTATTTGTTTTGTTTATTTTTCGTTTTACACCAATTTATATCCCAAAAATTATCCATACCCTTTATTATTCTTTATCCAACCAAACCTTTGATTTATTGAGATTAGGGATTTGAGCAATCTTAAGTATCGTAGTCGTGGATTCGGCTATGTATTTATGATTTTGTCGCCCTTTTTGATATATTATTATTGGTGAAGTTTGGACCTATCTTTAGCCTATTCGAGTTAAGGATTTGAGCAATTGCAAGTATCGTGTTCGTGGATTCGATCATGTATTTGTGATTTTGTCGCCTTTTCTGGAATTTGAGATCGATAGAGATTAAGAATGATTAACCCTTAAACCTCAAAACCCTTTTTACCGCTTTAGACTTGTTATTCCTTTGCTTTAGTGGGGGAGATGTGTATACTTGCCAAGCTTATGATAGAATATTCGTCACGACTGGACAGTTAAACGATTAGATTTGCTTTTATCGAAATATTTTATTCTACTTCTAATTCGTTAAGTGTTTGGTTGTGTGATTATGACAAAAATGAATACATGCTTAAATATAAAAATAAATCCTAATATCTTTTAGGATACATTTTCATAAGATTAATTCTAAGGTTTACTTGGGGACAAGTAAAGTTCAAGTGGGGGGATATTTGATGAACTCAAATAAGTACATATTATTACTATCATTTATCCTAATTATTTGACTTGTTTTATTATATTATGTATGAGGATTGATACTTAATCGTTTACTTTTGTAATTCTCAGGTAAAAACAAGCATTTGGTGAAACTTGGCGATTTTGGACTAATTATGGAGCAAAACATGCAAGAAGTTAAGAGTCTACCGAAATGTACAAGATCAAGACTATTCTGCTCCAGATGTGCCGCATCTCACTTATGACATGCGCCGCATCACTATCAATATTTCACCAGATACGATCCAAGATACAAGAGGACATGCGCCGCATCCTAGAATGGAGTTACGCCGCATCTTCTGGCGGTGTACGAATATTCCTGAATATATTAATCTTGGACCCCACGCGAAGTTCAGTCAATGCGCCGCATCTACTTACTAGATGCGCCGCATCCTACCCTCAGACAGAAACTATAAATACCCCAAGACCAGACGAATTTCGTGTGACATATTATATCCGAAGTACGAAGACCAGAGAAACCTAGGACGAATTCATACGAATAGGCAGCACAAGACACACCCAAACGACGATACAAGAGCTGTAAGAAGGTGCTGCATGTGTTTAATTCATTAAGTAGTTTTGTTTTATTGTGTTAGTAAACTTTAATTCATCAAGATTGGTGGCTTGTGTAATGTGACAACGGAAAGATTGCACTCCCTTAAAACTGCTTTCTCATTAATTAAAGTTTATATGTTGATGTCTTTGGTGACTTTTATTAGTGCATTGATAACCTCTGTGTCTAGCTGAGCGTTGATCGGGTCGCCATGCCTCTGCCCTCGCCTATTTATTAGATCGCCTATGCATTCTATCGTCTGTAGAAAAGTAGGAAGAAAGATAAATAGGATAGTCATAAGTAATCATTAAGGGTTTACTCGCCGATAAGATTAGAACCAACGAGAAAGGACTTAATCTCGGTGCGTTGCATCGAACTATACACTTCATATAAAACTAGCAATAAAACAAGTGACAAACTACTTATCTATCAGGACAGCCTTCTTATTGTCTCGAGTATTTATCTATGTACGTGTGTGCTATTCGCTGATTCGTGCCTATTGGTTTTGTTTATTATTTAATTGCAACCAAATCGTGCCAGTCTCTCAGGCTGAACCCCCTTGCGTTAGATTAGGTTGTATAGCTAACTTAATTTATTAAAATACTGATTAGAATAACTAGATAATACGTTCCACTCTTAGTGATCGACACTCTACTTACCATTATATTCATACTGACCGGGTACACTGCTCGTTAAGTGTGTGTGTTATTGATAAGTCGGCTAAATATAAATTTAAAACTTGAGTAGGCATTAATACTGCTAAACCGCAACGACATATACGCGCATCAAGTTTTTGGCGCCGTTGCCGGGGAGTGAATTGTTATTATCTGTTAATTTGATTAGCATTTTAATTAGGTTTTTAATTTTTAATCTAACCGCTAATTTTGTTGTGTATTAGATTAATTTGCATTCATTGTACTATTTTGCATATTTTCTGTTTTTGTGTGTTATTTGTTTGCTTTTATTTTGTTTATTTTCGTGTGTTTTATTTGTTTTTAATTTTTCGTATTTTTTGTATTCTGCTATCGTTATACTGAGCTAAATCGAATGATACGGCGCATCTGATCTCTCAGATACGGCGTATTGCGTTTAATTTTTATAAAATACAACGCGTTTAATTAATTCGATACGACGTATCTTTTCCCCAAGATACGGCGTATCTGTTTTTGATAAAAAAAATTTCTAAACGTTAACGCCATACGACGCATCTGCTTTAGCAGATACGGCGTATCTATTATTTTAATTAAAAACAGTTTTGCGAATTATTAAACAGATACGACGCATCGATCTCTGTCGATACGGCGTATCTTCTGAATCAAAAATCTCGTATTTTGAAACGTAACGAAAATACGGCGCATTAACTTTTGTTAATACGACGCATTTAATTTTAAATAAATATCGATTTTTGATTATTAAAATTGATACGGCGCATTCAAATTTCTAAGCGGCGTATCTATTTTCTGAATAAAGTCTGATTTAATTTTAACGATTATAAGATACGGCGTATCCATCTTTTTGGATACGGCGCATCGTCTGCAGATATCAGTTATTTTTATTCTTATATCCGTTTCTATATTCATTAATTTCTTTTATAGCGAACAAATCCTACTGATGATTTTACTTGTGATGACAGATTTTGCTATGGAAGATATGTCGAAGAACGGATATCTTGCTATGGAATTCTTGCTTTCGAACTCATCCATGGAAGTTTATGATAATGTGAACTTCAATGTACTCGAGATTGATACGGATTTATTCTCTTGGGAGACCCCTCTTGAAGCTGCTTTTAAGGAATTCATGCGTTTATGCAACATTGACAAAGGGGTATTCTCTTATGACGTATTTGTGAGGTACACTGGAGATGAATTGTCGCTCTTATGGCCTATCATTGAATCCAAAGGATTGGCTTGGACTACTATCGAAGAAGATGATGGGAAATTCTATCTTGCATACATGGACTCAAGCAACAAAAGCTATGGTGGAGGCAATACCCAAATCTCTTACATGCCTTGTTCCGAACAGTACTGGGGATTAAATGAGAACTATCTGGACGATGAAAGAATTTATGCTGTGGCGGAGTTACTATTTCATGGCAGGTTGGTGAGATTGATGGACCTCTCCCTCAATGATTGGCTTGAACTTAAATATGGTAGTCCAAAATTTGCCCCTGCAAATGAAGTCAAGTGGATTATGACTTCATGGTTGACACGGAGTTTTAGGGAGCAATTTAACGAGTTCATGGAGATAAAGAGGAAAATGATTGGAAAGACTTGCTTTGACATTAACCACGATCCTAACGATGTTGATTTTTTAGATTGGTTGGCTAGTAAGTTCAATAACCATAAGAGCATGGATCGAGCTACTAAGGATGCGTTATGGGTATATTGGATGAGAGGTGAAGACGAAGAAGTAGAGAGCGACTACGGGTCGTCACTTCATGATTCAACAATCAATGAGGGCATTGAAGAATTATTCAGAATAGACATTGACGTGTTCGATTATGAGACACCCTTATGCAAGCAATTCAAGGAATTTAACTACCTTCTTCAAGTCGACGATGATGTGCTAACTGGAGATCTACCAGGATTCAAGACTTATGATGATTTCAAAAACACCTGGTACTACGAATGGAATGACCAAATACCATGGGTTTGGGATAAACCATGGGAATTTGAGCACATTAATCACACTTGTACACCTTTCGTTTTCAAGGATGGAAGTAGTGTTTGGCCGACCTGTGATTATAAGAGTGACGGAACCTGTAATGGGGGAAGTATAATTGGGATGAAACGGGTTGGAAATGATGTAACCTTTGAAGATTATGAGTGGTACAATAATGTTGAAGACTGCCCACAAAAAGCGGAGGCTTTGCAAGAAAAGGGTAGGATTGAATACTTGAAAGGACTTAAAGGGACATCAAATACTACTTTCTGGGAATGGGTGCATGAACAATTTGATGATTACACGAAGCTTAGTCGACGGCTACAATGGGAATTGGAAAGAGAGTAGGAGGCAATTCAAGATGATGATAACAATAAGTCATTAATTGATGAACTAGATGACTATTTGATTAAGGATCCTTATTTTAAGTTTGTTGATGAAGACGAGGAAGAATTCACCAAAAGAAAGTGCCAACTACTTGGGATCCCTTATAATGAGCCACCCATGATTATTTCTGAAAAATTTAAAATCATCAAATACTCTTTGGGACCAGAGGAGGAATATGTTGCGACAAAGACCAAGAGTTATAGAAGATTAAGCAGAACGGAAGAAAACGTCGCCAAGCTATACGGGAACATCTTTCGGATGAAGGAGGAAGGATGGACCATGACAAGAACTAAATGAAGAGCTGAACGTGAGTCTAACTTGAAGACTCTGGAATAAAGACAAGTGCTTACCGGGAGACAACCCGGAGAAATTTTTATTATTCTGTTTTTGTGTCGAGTCAGTCAGGCCGCAGAGGATACGGCGCATCTCAATCCTGAGATGCGACGCATCTCCTGCACAGGTCATATCTTTATTTTTCTGCATTTTTTATTTCCGACTTTAAAACTTTTTATCAGTTTATTTCAATGCGGCGCATCCCTGGTTAAGGATGCGACGCATCTTCTATTCTGATCCGTATTTATTCCAGGCTCGATACGACGTATCTTCTTCCATAAGATACGGCGCATCGACTGACCTGATGATTTTCATTTTTATTTTTATGTTTTATTTTTACCTAACTACTAATGTATTATGCAAGTTTGAACCTTTCTTAACTTAGGTGTGTTTTAAAGCCTTGGTGGTATTACAGATTCCTGCATTTCCTGTGGATACATCTATTATGAAGCTTAAACGGTCTAATCCACAAGAAAGATGATTTTTGCTCTTATACAAATGGAGGATCATACCGAGCAAATCTCAGGGGAGTTTTTCTATTCTAATTCTTTTATTTTCCATTTTTTAACCTTTGATACAAACAACGAGGACGTTGTTTAACTTAAGTGGGGGGATTGGAGAATTAGAACACTTAACACTTACTTGTCCTAAACTTTTCAAAATATGCTTAAAATGTGCTTAATATATCAAAATTTAAATTTTTTTTGGCATGTTTTTGTTTAAAGTCTAAGTTGCATAGCTGCACACATGACGTTATTTTTAAAAAATTGTGATTTTCAAAACTCACAAATCTATGAGTGTGCCGGTGACTTGTAAACTTTAGAACTTCGCTTGTATACTATTCGATACCACCATAATAAGTATTATTTTATATAATTGGAATGACTTGTCTAAATTGGTAAATTTCTAGGATTACACCCAAATAACCTTATATGTTATGTGATATTAGCTAACTACACTGGTTAGTTAACCCCCGTATAAACTTTTTGTTACTCTCATTTTTAGAGTAAGATACCCCTAGAAAAACCCTCAGAATCATTCCTTTCGTTTCTTACACCTTTGTTAAAATGTTTCGTTACACCTTAAACCTTAGCCTACCCTGTAGATTAAAATCCGTGGTTGGTTAATTGCTTTAGGAAAAGTGTGTTTCCTTACATTACCTGTGTTCGCGTGCGTAATTCATTATCTATGGTTAGGTCGGGAAATTGCACAATGCAATTGGAGTGAAAGTAAATATTGTATATCTTTGAGTTTATTTTTCGTGTGTTTACTACTTTCACTATTACCATTATTTCTGAAGTCATGAAAAGTATGGAAAAATTATCCAGAATTATTGTTTTGGTGATGTGGTGAAATTTTACACATCTATGTTTATGTTCCTTAAAAAAAAAAAAAAAAAAAAAAAAAAAAAAAAAAAAAAAAAAAAAAAAAATCGAAAAAAATGAGAAAAGAAAAAGAAAAAAGAAGAAAGTTGGATGTTTGTTTTTAACCAACGATGTAAAGTTATGTAAGTGGTCGATATCACCACTATTTGTTGTATATTATATCTATGGATTGAATGGGAGTTGGCAGTTATGGGAACGCCAACTAAGGTTTATTCTTTGATTAAGATCTTGTTGAGTATAATTCGTGTCTACCTAAAGCGTGTGTTTCAAGTGTTAAAGCGTGAGTTATTCAATGATATGAGTCTTATTCATGGGATGGTTGGGATAGTGATTAACCACACTTAGGATTTTAATTTATTTGTTTTGTTTATTTTTCGTTTTACACCAATTTATATCCCAAAAATTATCCATACCCTTTATTATTCTTTATCCAACCAAACCTTTGATTTATTGAGATTAGGGATTTGAGCAATCTTAAGTATCGTAGTCGTGGATTCGACTACGTATTTATGATTTTGTCGCCCTTTTTGATATATTATTATTGGTGAAGTTTGGACCTATCTTTAGCCTATTCGAGTTAAGGATTTGAGCAATTGCACGTATCATGTTCGTGGATTCGATCATGTATTTGTGATTTTGTCGCCTTTTCTGGAATTTGAGATCGATAGAGATTAAGAATGATTAACCCTTAAACCTCAAAACCCTTTTTACCGCTTTAGACTTGTTATTCCTTTGCTTTAGTGGGGGAGATGTGTATACTTGCCAAGCTTATGATAGAATATTCGTCGCGACTGGACAGTTAAACGATTAGATTTGCTTTTATCAAAATATTTTATTCTACTTCTAATTCGTTAAGTGTTTGGTTGTGTGATTATGGCAAAAACGAATACATGCTTAAATATAAAAATAAATCCTAATATCTTTTAGGATACATTTTCATAAGATTAAATCTAATGTTTACTTGGGGACAAGTAAAGTTCAAGTGGGGGGATATTTGATGAACTCAAATAAGTACATTTTATTACTATTATTTATCCTATTAATTTGACTTGTTTTATTATATTATGTATGAGGATTGATACTTAATCGTTTACTTTTATAATTCTCAGGTAAAAACAAGCATTTGGTGAAACTTGGCGATTTTGGACTAATTATGGAGCAAAACATGCAAGAAGTTAAGAGTCTACCGAAATGTACAAGATCAAGACTATTCTGCTCCAGATGTGCCGCATCTCACTTATGACATGCGCCGCATCACTATCAATATTTCACCAGATACGATCCAAGATACAAGAGGACATGCGCCGCATCCTAGAATGGAGTTACGCCGCATCTTCTGGCGGTGTACGAATATTCCTGAATATATTAATCTTGGACCCCACGCGAAGTTAAGTCAATGCGCCGCATCTACTTACTAGATGCGCCGCATCCTACCCTCAGACAGAAACTATAAATACCCCAAGACCAGACGAATTTCGTGTGACATATTATATCCGAAGTACGAAGACCAGAGAAACCTAGGACGAATTCAGACGAATAGGCAGCACAAGACACACCCAAACGACGATACAAGAGCTGTAAGAAGGTGCTGCATGTGTTTAATTCATTAAGTAGTTTTGTTTTATTGTGTTAGTAAACTTTAATTCATCAAGATTGGTGGCTTGTGTAATGTGACAACGGAAAGATTGCACTCCCTTAAAACTGCTTTCTCATTAATTAAAGTTTATATGTTGATGTCTTTGGTGACTTTTATTAGTGCATTGATAACCTCTGTGTCTAGCTGAGCGTTGATCGGGTCGCCATGCCTCTGCCCTCGCCTATTTATTAGATCGCCTATGCATTCTATCGTCTGTAGAAAAGTAGGAAGAAAGATAAATAGGATAGTCATAAGTAATCATTAAGGGTTTACTCGCCGATAAGATTAGAACCAACGAGAAAGGACTTAATCTCGGTGCGTTGCATCGAACTATACACTTCATATAAAACTAGCAATAAAACAAGTGACAAACTACTTATCTATCAGGACAGCCTTCTTATTGTCTCGAGTATTTATCTATGTACGTGTGTGCTATTCGCTGATTCGTGCCTATTGGTTTTGTTTATTATTTAATTGCAACCAAATCGTGCCAGTCTCTCAGGCTGAACCCCCTTGCGTTAGATTAGGTTGTATAGCTAACTTAATTTATTAAAATACTGATTAGAATAACTAGATAATACGTTCCACTCTTAGTGATCGACACTCTACTTACCATTATATCATACTGACCGGGTACACTGCTCGTTAAGTGTGTGTGTTATTGATAAGTCGGCTAAATATAAATTTAAAACTTGAGTAGGCATTAATACTGCTAAACCGCAACGACACATACACGCATCAAGTTTTTGGCGCCGCTGCCGGGGAGTGAATTGTTATTATCTGTTAATTTGATTAGCATTTTAATTAGGTTTTTAATTTTTAATCTAACCGCTAATTTTGTTGTGTATTAGATTAATTTGCATTCATTGTACTATTTTGCATATTTTCTGTTTTTGTGTGTTATTTGTTTGCTTTTATTTTGTTTATTTTCGTGTGTTTTATTTGTTTTTAATTTTTCGTATTTTTTGTATTCTGCTATCGTTATACTGAGCTAAATCGAATGATACGGCGCATCTGATCTCTCAGATACGGCGTATTGCGTTTAATTTTTATAAAATACAACGCGTTTAATTAATTCGATACGACGTATCTTTTCCCCAAGATACGGCGTATCTGTTTTTGATAAAAAAAATTTCTAAACGTTAACGCCATACGACGCATCTGCTTTAGCAGATACGGCGTATCTATTATTTTAATTAAAAACAGTTTTGCGAATTATTAAACAGATACGACGCATCGATCTCTGTCGATACGGCGTATCTTCTGAATCAAAAATCTCGTATTTTGAAACGTAACGAAAATACGGCGCATTAACTTTTGTTAATACGACGCATTTAATTTTAAATAAATATCGATTTTTGATTATTAAAATTGATACGGCGCATTCAAATTTCTAAGCGGCGTATCTATTTTCTGAATAAAGTCTGATTTAATTTTAACGATTATAAGATACGGCGTATCCATCTTTTTGGATACGGCGCATCGTCTGCAGATATCAGTTATTTTTATTCTTATATCCGTTTCTATATTCATTAATTTCTTTTATAGCGAACAAATCCTACTGATGATTTTACTTGTGATGACAGATTTTGCTATGGAAGATATGTCGAAGAACGGATATCTTGCTATGGAATTCTTGCTTTCGAACTCATCCATGGAAGTTTATGATAATGTGAACTTCAATGTACTCGAGATTGATACGGATTTATTCTCTTGGGAGACCCCTCTTGAAGCTGCTTTTAAGGAATTCATGCGTTTATGCAACATTGACAAAGGGGTATTCTCTTATGACGTATTTGTGAGGTACACTGGAGATGAATTGTCGCTCTTATGGCCTATCATTGAATCCAAAGGATTGGCTTGGACTACTATCGAAGAAGATGATGGGAAATTCTATCTTGCATACATGGACTCAAGCACAAAAGCTGTGGTGGAGGCAATACCCAAATCTCTTACATGCCTTATTCCGAACAGTACTGGGGATTAAATGAGAACTATCTGGACGATGAAAGAATTTATGCTGTGGCGGAGTTACTATTTCATGGCAGGTTGGTGAGATTGATGGACCTCTCCCTCAATGATTGGCTTGAACTTAAATATGGTAGTCCAAAATTTGCCCCTGCAAATGAAGTCAAGCGGATTATGACTTCATGGTTGACACGGAGTTTTAGGGAGCAATTTAACGAGTTCATGGAGATAAAGAGGAAAATGATTGGAAAGACTTGCTTTGACGTTAACCACGATCCTAACGATGTTGATTTTTTAGATTGGTTGGCTAGTAAGTTCAATAACCATAAGAGCATGGATCGAGCTACTAAGGATGCGTTATGGGTATATTGGATGAGAGGTGAAGACGAAGAAGTAGAGAGCGACTACGGGTCGTCACTTCATGATTCAACAATCAATGAGGGCATTGAAGAATTATTCAGAATAGACATTGACGTGTTCGATTATGAGACACCCTTATGCAAGCAATTCAAGGAATTTAACTACCTTCTTCAAGTCGACGATGATGTGCTAACTGGAGATCTACCAGGATTCAAGACTTATGATGATTTCAAAAACACCTGGTACTATGAATGGAATGACCAAATACCATGGGTTTGGGATAAACCATGGGAATTTGAGCACATTAATCACACTTGTACACCTTTCGTTTTCAAGGATGGAAGTAGTGTTTGGCCGACCTGTGATTATAAGAGTGACGGAACCTGTAATGGGGGAAGTATAATTGGGATGAAACGGGTTGGAAATGATGTAACCTTTGAAGATTATGAGTGGTACAATAATGTTGAAGACTGCCCACAAAAAGCGGAGGCTTTGCAAGAAAAGGGTAGGATTGAATACTTGAAAGGACTTAAAGGTACATCAAATACTACTTTCTGGGAATGGGTGCATGAACAATTTGATGATTACACGAAGCTTAGTCGACGGCTACAATGGGAATTGGAAAGAGAGTGGGAGGCAATTCAAGATGATGATAACAATAAGTCATTAATTGATGAACTAGATGACTATTTGATTAAGGATCCTTATTTTAAGTTTGTTGATGAAGACGAGGAAGAATTCACCAAAAGAAAGTGCCAACTACTTGGGATCCCTTATAATGAGCCACCCATGATTATTTCTGAAAAATTTAAAATCATCAAATACTCTTTGGGACCAGAGGAGGAATATGTTGCGACAAAGACCAAGAGTTATAGAAGATTAAGCAGAACGGAAGAAAACGTCGCCAAGCTATACGGGAACATCTTTCGGATGAAGGAGGAAGGATGGACCGTGACAAGAACTAAATGAAGAGCTGAACGTGAGTCTAACTTGAAGACTCTGGAATAAAGACAAGTGCTTACCGGGAGACAACCCGGAGAAATTTTTATTATTCTGTTTTTGTGTCGAGTCAGTCAGGCCGCAGAGGATACGGCGCATCTCAATCCTGAGATGCGACGCATCTCCTGCACAGGTCATATCTTTATTTTTCTGCATTTTTTATTTCCGACTTTAAAACTTTTTATCAGTTTATTTCAATGCGGCGCATCCCTGGTTAAGGATGCGACGCATCTTCTATTCTGATCCGTATTTATTCCAGGCTCGATACGACGTATCTTCTTCCATAAGATACGGCGCATCGACTGACCTGATGATTTTCATTTTTATTTTTATGTTTTATTTTTACCTAACTACTAATGTATTATGCAAGTTTGAACCTTTCTTAACTTAGGTGTGTTTTAAAGCCTTGGTGGTATTACAGATTCCTGCATTTCCTGTGGATACATCTATTATGAAGCTTAAACGGTCTAATCCACAAGAAAGATGATTTTTGCTCTTATACAAATGGAGGATCATACCGAGCAAATCTCAGGGGAGTTTTTCTATTCTAATTCTTTTATTTTCCATTTTTTAACCTTTGATACAAACAACGAGGACGTTGTTTAACTTAAGTGGGGGGATTGGAGAATTAGAACACTTAACACTTACTTGTCCTAAACTTTTCAAAATATGCTTAAAATGTGCTTAATATATCAAAATTTAAATTTTTTTTAGCATGTTTTTGTTTAAAGTCTAAGTTGCATAGCTGCACACATGACGTTATTTTTAAAAAATTGTGATTTTTCAAAACTCACAAATCTATGAGTGTGCCGGTGACTTGTAAACTTTAGAACTTGGCTTGTATACTATTCGATACCAACATAATAAGTATTATTTTATATAATTGGAATGACTTGTCTAAATTGGTAAATTTCTAGGATTACACCCAAATAGCCTTATATGTTATGTGATATTAACTAACTACACTGGTTAGTTAACCCCCGTATAAACTTTTTGTTACTCTCATTTTTAGAGTAAGATACCCCTAGAAAAACCCTCAGAACCATTCCTTTCGTTTCTTACACCTTTGTTAAAATGTTTCGTTACACCTTAAACCTTAGCCTACCCTGTAGATTAAAATCCGTGGTTGGTTAATTGCTTTAGGCAAAGTGTGTTTTCTTACATTACCTGTGTTCGCGTGCGTAATTCATTATCTATGGTTAGGTCGGGAAATTGCACAATGCAATTGGAGTGAAAGTAAATATTGTATATCTTTGAGTTTATTTTTCGTGTGTTTACTACTTTCACTATTACCATTATTTCTGAAGTCATGAAAAGTATGGAAAAATTATCCAGAATTATTGTTTTGGTGATGTGGTGAAATTTTACACATCTATGTTTATGTTCCTTAAAAAAAAAAAAAAAAAAAAAAAAAAAAAAAAAAAATCGAAAAAATGAGAAAAGAAAAAGAAAAAAGAAGAAAGTTGGATGTTTGTTTTTAACCAACGATGTAAAGTTATGTAAGTGGTCGATATCACCACTATTTGTTGTATATTATATCTATGGATTGAATGGGAGTTGGCAGTTATGGGAACGCCAACTAAGGTTTATTCTTTGATTAAGATCTTGTTGAGTATAATTCGTGTCTACCTAAAGCGTGTGTTTCAAGTGTTAAAGCGTGAGTTATTCAATGATATGAGTCTTATTCATGGGATGGTTGGGATAGTGATTAACCACACTTAGGATTTTAATTTATTTGTTTTGTTTATTTTTCGTTTTACACCAATTTGTATCTGATGAAGCGAAAAGTGTACCGCTTTTAAGGGGTCATTTAAGCCCTAAATCGTATTTATTTGATCAAATATTGCCCTAAATCGTTCCTTTTGTCATTTTAGGTACTTTTGAGGAGAAATCTGGAAAAGGAGGCATTTTGGACGTTTTTGGAGCATAAAAGTGAAGAAAACGACAAAGTCTCAAAAATCGGCTAAAAGTTACCTTTGACGGCGTCAGATTTTACTCTGGACGGCGTCATGGCTTGGCAAGAAAAGGTGGACGTGAAATTTACTCATGATAAGCCAGTGAAAATTGCATGTAAATTCTGACGGCGTCACGCTTTAACCTGATCAAGGGCGTCACGGCTTAATTCAAAGAGGGACGGCGTCACGTTCAAGGTCTGACGGCGTCAAGCCTTGATAAGCCAGAACGGATTTTGGAGAGCTAAAGAGGGACGGCGTCAAGAAGGCCATCCGGGAACCCTAGAAGCGGCGAGGTGACGGCGTCACACTCCATAAGGTGACGCCGTTAGATGTAAAAATCTATATATAGTTTTCTAATTTTTTGTCATTAGAGAGAGCTTAGTGTGGAATTTTTGGGAGAAAACCCTAAGACGATTTTAGCATCTTTTTCAAGGCTTTTTGCCTTGAGAGCTTCCATGTTACATTGAAAGATAAGTTATCAATTAATCATTCAATATGTCTATGTGTTGTTTGATTTTATCTTGTTCTTGTCTTTTGTTTAACATGTTAGGCTAGATTTATCTTGTGATTGCTTAGATCTAATGAAACCTAGCTATTGATTATTGGTTATTAGTGTGTTATTAGTTGTATTGGATGATTGTTTATCTATGTTAGGCTTAAGAAAACTGGCTAACTTCCTATTCGGTAACTTGCTTGAACGTCTTAAGAAACATGAACCAAATGCGTACTAAAGGTTTTTATGGTTGTATTTAATGCACAAGCGAATTCTAGTGATCCCATGTTAGGAGCTTCCTAGCCGGCTCGACATAGGAGTGAAGTAGGAGCTTGTAGAGTTGGGGAAGTACGTACGCCACCCCACGATTGGTATTAAGGAATACACCCGTCATCCACGCAACTAATACATACTAATCAACCGGTAAAAGATAGTTAGGGAGTAAGGAAATCTAAGTGAACACATTTCTCTACACTTAAGTTCTCACCAACATTTTATTTTCAGTTATTTATTTTATTTGCATTTGTAGTTATTTGGGTTAGTTGACTAGCAACTAATTCCGCCCACTCTTCCAAACCCGAGATTTTACTTGCTTTCATAAAAATATAAAAACATAAAAAAGAATCTTCCTCAACCCTTAGACCTATTAGAGTAGTCTTTCATACCTAACGAACACTATTCCCTGTGGAGAACGATCAATCCCCCGTACTTACCACTACACTATACTACATCGGTCAGGTACACTGCCTGGTGGGGTTGTAAGCCTCTTGAGATCCCTTGAGAGGTAAAACCTGTTGTAAGGTTGCAAAACCACGCATCAAGTTTTTGGCGCCGCTGCCGGGGAATAGTTATTGTTTAGGTTGAATTTTTATTTTATAGGTCTACTCACTAGATTCCTTTCTAGTGAGATTTTTTATTTTATTTTTCTAGGTTTTCTTTAGTCTATCTTATTTCTTTGTGTGTTTGTTCGTAATTTCCATTGACTCTTCCGTTCACCATTATGGAGAACGCGAATCCACCACACTACCAACCACGTAATTCACCCACTCCATATGACATCTTGATGTTTAAACACACATAAAGATGAACCTCTCTATGATGCATGGACTCGTTTTAAATATTTACTCCAAAAAGTCCCTCATCATAACTTCGATTTTTGGTCCCTAACTCAAATCTTTTACAATCATGTCGACCGACATGCCCAAAGGGACATTTACCATATTGCCGGCAGGGATATTAGGGAATTAAGTGCTGAGAAAGCATGGGAAGCTATTGAAGAGTGTGCCCAATATTATTATATAGTAGACAACCCAACAAACGTTAGTACAAGTCAATTGACCACAAATTTCGAGGATCATGAAACAAGTTTGTTTGGGGATGAATATGTTAGTGTTGAGATACCTAAGTGGATGTCATGTAATGCCATATTACAAAACAAACACATAGGTGACCTTGATATGACGGAGGATTTAGCCGAACATGATCACATTGATCAAAAAGACCTAGGTTTTGTGATTGATGACGTCGAATCTCAAGAAACACATGATGAATCTTTTAGGCAGTTTGAATATAGCAGTCGGAATATTGAGGATGATCCGTATGATTTGGACATAGAAGTTGAGATGCCTGGAGAAGCACTTGAGATACTTGGGAAAATATTAGGGTTAGATCCTACTAAAACGCATGATGAGGATATAGGTGAGCTTGACGTAAGGAATGATGAGGTAAGTAACATAAGCCCACCAAGTGCCCCACAAGTCCTACCATCATTCGAGGCATACACACCGCCCGTGACTTACCCGGAAGAAGTAGAAGGGACTATAGGAACCCCAATTGAAGTAGAACCTTTGGAAGAAACAAAACTTGAATAAATAGGTTTGAATACTTGTAGTCATAGCCTTTCTTTTAGTTCTATGGAAGTTCCTAGTTTTGATGAACCGGAGCCTAAACCAAAACCGTTACCTAATCTTCCATCCTTAGATGTGAACTTAGGAATTGAATTAGGTCCCGATCCACCCATCAAATCATGTAGTCGGGGTAATGTTAAGATTAAGGTAGTAGACTCTAGGCCTTGTAGAGAGGAAGCTAACATAGGAGTGAACCATGACCTTACATACTTACATCACCCATTTATGATTGATCACAAGAAACATTATGGGTTTAAACCGGGTTTATTAGGTCAAAGTGGATTCTTAACTTGGAGTCTCTCGAAGTTGATAGAAGATGATCCCTTTCTAGGAGAAAATCTTAATCCGCCCACTAACCCAATTGAATTAGGTAAGGTTATGATGATAGGATCCCGCACCTTTGAGCATATAATTCACCCGTCACTCTTTCCTCACGTGGCATATTTCCACCCTAAGGGTGTGTATCGCTACTTTCACCCACACTTAATCCTAAGTGTAGGGAAAACCTCCCCTATTTCCATTAAATAAGGGTAGAGTCAGGCTCGTGACTCGAACAAAAACAAGCGCTTCTTGGGAGGCAACCCAAGTTTTATTTGCTTTGTGTGTTCATTTATTTGTTTGTTTGATTTTATTTGTTTCCGTATGTATGTTTAAATTTTATTATTATTGATTCATGTTAAAAACTAATTTGTGAAAATGCTTTATCTTGTTTTTAACTTCGTCTTAACTACATATAAAGGTATTTTGCAAAAGTTAAGTGTAAGGGAAATCTAAATCGGTTTATTAGAACACAAATGAACGTGAATCATAATAATAATAAATTAACATACATATTAGTATTTGTTTGAGTCAAATGCTTGTATCGAGTCATAATGATGTTTTGCAGGAATTCCAGGAAGTAAGGTATAGGTTTTTCCAAAATTTTTCCGGAAACGTAACATGAGAATTCTGTCAGATCATTTCTGACGGCGTCAGGATTTACAACTTAACGGCGTCAGGTTTAATTTTCTGAAAATTTTTGAAAGTTTTGTTTTCATAAAAAGTTTTTATTAAATCTCTAACTTATAATCTCCAGGAATCTGCAAAATTTTCATTCCACAAGCATTATATCCTTATATATAGATTTTATCCCGCCGATGTTATGCAGGTTTTCGTGTTTGTTTTCTCAGGTTTAACAGGTTATTTTGGACAAGGAAATGTATGTGGAATCAAGCTTTTGGCGATGCATTAGTCATGGAGCTTCAACATTACTTTGGAAGAAGATTTAACCGTGTTACTTCATTATCCACCGAGCGAATCAGGGGAGTATTTGATTTCATTCTTTTACTTTATGCTTTTACATCTTGTTATTTGAACATTGGGGACAATGTTCATCTTAAGTGTAAGGGGAGGGTAAAAGTACGATTTTAGAGAATACAATTGCGCTTGATTTTTGTTTGTTTAATAGTAGATGTGTAATAAAACTGAGAGAAATACTTGTTAAGGTAATTTTAGTGCCAAATTTAAAATTTTTTACAACATATAGGAGTGAAACTTTGATCTTAATGAGCGTCTCACGGATAGGAGTTATATGACTAGCACAAAAACCGTACCACTAAAAAATTTTCCACCCCCAAATATGTGAGGTTCGCCCCTAGAATTGGTTAGAAAAGCATTTATGCTATGATGTGTGTACCGGTAGCACTTAGATTCTAGAACTTGCGTTAGGACCATTCCGAGGCCACAAGTGAGACTACATTCGTGTAGTTAGATTTACTACATGATAAGAGGCATTAGGATTAACCCATTGTTTTACACCTGTGTTTTTGTTATAATTACTTTGGCTACATTGGTCAAGTAATTCTCCCACACCCTTTGCGTTGTACTCATTTTTAGTACACGATGCCCCTAGTATACCCCTCAGAGCCTATCTTTTCGTTTCGACCTTTAAGCATTTTACTTAAAGGAAGAATTTGTTACACCTCACTTAAATGTACACCCAAATCGCCTTAGCCTACCTTGTATGCACTCATTTTTAGTGCATTATTGTGACAACATTTGTTTAAACCCAAGTTAATTATCTAGTTGATTACATGGTTGCTAAGTCGAGT
This sequence comes from Artemisia tridentata subsp. tridentata, assembly GCA_021014915.2. Taxonomy (NCBI): domain Eukaryota; kingdom Viridiplantae; phylum Streptophyta; class Magnoliopsida; order Asterales; family Asteraceae; genus Artemisia; species Artemisia tridentata. The sequence goes on along the minus strand of CP139501.1, from coordinate 175,625,877 downwards.
CATATCCTTGTACATATTGTTTTGGGACGATTGGGACTCATGGGTAAAGTACTAGTGTAATGGAGTAATGGGGAAGAACATCATTTATTACCCCCATATGTGCTAAATATTTTAAAAGTACTCCAAGTTTTTCAATTATCTTAATTCGAGTCATTAGAACAGTTAATTGTAAAGTTATGTAAATGTTCAAGTGTAAGGGGAATGCAATGCCCCTATGATGTATTATTTTGGATGGTAGGGCAAAAGTGTATGCAAAAAAAAAATAAAAAATAAATAAAAAAAAATAAAAATCAAGAAAAATACAAAAAAATGAGAAAAAGAAAAATAGAAAAAACATACGGACTACCATCCCGTTTCATTTTATGTTTCATTTTATGTTTTTGTTATTTTGTTATTTTGTTTCTAGCTTAAGATTGAGTCGATTCTTGGCTTAGCAACATTGTATAGTACATGTAATTGATCAAGATCTTTAACTCGCCACCAGTAAAATATCCTTTATCCAACAAAACCGTGTTTTCCTTTTCCCTACACCTAACGTTATAACCCATTTAAAAGCCCTCTTTGATAGTTTATCTTAGGTGCTTACGCCTAGTGGAGGAGGTTTTCGATCCTTTCCCAAGCCTATGGTAATCTATTTGCTATGACAGGTAGTGAGAGATATTATCCGTTTTCATTTATGAGATTTATTTTGATGACACTTGAGAGATGTGAGTATCTAAACACTACTTGTGAGGTGCTAGTTTATAATCTCCGTGCTTATTATGATTGAAGTGGAACGATTATTTGTTGTAATTACTTTTATGTTTGCATTAAATGACCCCTAACCTGTATTTTGATTAGAATAAAAGCGCATTTGCTTGAGGACAAGCAAATCTCAAGTGTAAGGGTATTTGATGAAGCGAAAAGTGTACCGCTTTTAAGGGGTCATTTAAGCCCTAAATCGTATTTATTTGATCAAATATTGCCCTAAATCGTTCCTTTTGTCATTTTAGGTACTTTTGAGGAGAAATCTGGAAAAGGAGGCATTTTGGACGTTTTTGGAGCATAAAAGTGAAGAAAACGACAAAGTCTCAAAAATCGGCTAAAAGTTACCTTTGACGGCGTCAGATTTTACTCTGGACGGCGTCATGGCTTGGCAAGAAAAGGTGGACGTGAAATTTACTCATGATAAGCCAGTGAAAATTGCATGTAAATTCTGACGGCGTCACGCTTTAACCTGATCAAGGGCGTCACGGCTTAATTCAAAGAGGGACGGCGTCACGTTCAAGGTCTGACGGCGTCAAGCCTTGATAAGCCAGAACGGATTTTGGAGAGCTAAAGAGGGACGGCGTCAAGAAGGCCATCCGGGAACCCTAGAAGCGGCGAGGTGACGGCGTCACACTCCATAAGGTGACGCCGTCAGATGTAAAAATCTATATATAGTTTTCTAATTTTTTGTCATTAGAGAGAGCTTAGTGTGGAATTTTTGGGAGAAAACCCTAAGACGATTTTAGCATCTTTTTCAAGGCTTTTTGCCTTGAGATCTTCCATGTTACATTGAAAGATAAGTTATCAATTAATCATTCAATATGTCTATGTGTTGTTTGATTTTATCTTGTTCTTGTCTTTTGTTTAACATGTTAGGCTAGATTTATCTTGTGTTTGCTTAGATCTAATGAAACCTAGCTATTGATTATTGGTTATTAGTGTGTTATTAGTTGTATTGGATGATTGTTTATCTATGTTAGGCTTAAGAAAACTGGCTAACTTCCTATTCGGTAACTTGCTTGAACGTCTTAAGAAACATGAACCAAATGCGTACTAAAGGTTTTTATGGTTGTATTTAATGCACAAGCGAATTCTAGTGATCCCATGTTAGGAGCTTCCTAGCCGGCTCGACATAGGAGTGAAGTAGGAGCTTGTAGAGTTGGGGAAGTATGTACGCCACCCCACAATTGGTATTAAGGAATACACCCGTCATCCACGCAACTAATACACACTAATCAACCGGTAAAAGATAGTTAGGGAGTAAGGAAATCTAAGTGAACACATTTCTCTACACTTAAGTTCTCACCAACATTTTATTTTCAGTTATTTATTTTATTTGCATTTGTAGTTATTTGGGTTAGTTGACTAGCAACTAATTCCGCCCACTCTTCCAAACCCAAGATTTTACTTGCTTTCATAAAAATATAAAAACATAAAAAAGAATCTTCCTCAACCCTTAGACCTATTAGAGTAGTCTTTCATACCTAACGAACACTATTCCCTGTGGAGAACGATCAATCCCCCGTACTTACCACTACACTATACTACATCGGTCAGGTACACTGCCTGGTGGGGTTGTAAGCCTCTTGAGATCCCTTGAGAGGTAAAACCTGTTGTAAGGTTGCAAAACCACGCATCAATATCCCAAAAATTATCCATACCCTTTATTATTCTTTATCCAACCAAACCTTTGATTTATTGAGATTAGGGATTTGAGCAATCTTAAGTATCGTAGTCATGGATTCGGCTATGTATTTATGATTTTGTCGCCCTTTTTGATATATTATTATTGGTGAAGTTTGGACCTATCTTTAGCCTATTCGAGTTAAGGATTTGAGCAATTGCAAGTATCATGTTCGTGGATTCGATCATGTATTTGTGATTTTGTCGCCTTTTCTGGAATTTGAGATCGATAGAGATTAAGAATGATTAACCCTTAAACCTCAAAACCCTTTTTACCGCTTTAGACTTGTTATTCCTTTGCTTTAGTGGGGGAGACGTGTATACTTGCCAAGCTTATGATAGAATATTCGTCGCGACTGGACAGTTAAACGATTAGATTTGCTTTTATCAAAATATTTTATTCTACTTCTAATTCGTTAAGTGTTTGGTTGTGTGATTATGGCAAAAACGAATACATGCTTAAATATAAAAATAAATCCTAATATCTTTTAGGATACATTTTCATAAGATTAAATATAATATTTACTTGGGGACAAGTAAAGTTCAAGTGGGGGGATATTTGATGAACTCAAATAAGTACATTTTATTACTATCATTTATCCTATTAATTTGACTTGTTTTATTATATTATGTATGAGGATTGATACTTAATCGTTTACTTTTATAATTCTCAGGTAAAAACAAGCATTTGGTGAAACTTGGCGATTTTGGACTAATTATGGAGCAAAACATGCAAGAAGTTAAGAGTCTACCGAAATGTACAAGATCAAGACTATTCTGCTCCAGATGCGCCGCATCTCACTTATGACATGCGCCGCATCACTATCAATATTTCACCAGATACGATACAAGATACAAGAGGACATGCGCCGCATCCTAGAATGGAGTTACGCCGCATCTTCTGGCGGTGTACGAATATTCCTGAATATATTAATCTTGGACCCCACGCGAAGTTAAGTCAATGCGCCGCGTCTACTTACTAGATGCGCCGCATCCTACCCTCAGACAGAAACTATAAATACCCCAAGACCAGACGAATTTCGTGTGACATATTATATCCGAAGTACGAAGACCAGAGAAACCTAGGACGAATTCATACGAATAGGCAGCACAAGACACACCCAAACGACGATACAAGAGCTGTAAGAAGGTGCTGCATGTGTTTAATTCATTAAGTAGTTTTGTTTTATTGTGTTAGTAAACTTTAATTCATCAAGATTGGTGGCTTGTGTAATGTGACAACGGAAAGATTGCACTCCCTTAAAACTGCTTTCTCATTAATTAAAGTTTATATGTTGATGTCTTTGGTGACTTTTATTAGTGCATTGATAACCTCTGTGTCTAGCTGAGCGTTGATCGGGTCGCCATGCCTCTGCCCTCGCCTATTTATTAGATCGCCTATGCATTCTATCGTCTGTAGAAAAGTAGGAAGAAAGATAAATAGGATAGTCATAAGTAATCATTAAGGGTTTACTCGCCGATAAGATTAGAACCAACGAGAAAGGACTTAATCTCGGTGCATTGCATCGAACTATACACTTCATATAAAATTAGCAATAAAACAAGTGCCAAACTACTTATCTATCAGGACAGCCTTCTTATTGTCTCGAGTATTTATCTGTGTACGTGTGTGCTATTCGCTGATTCGTGCCTATTGGTTTAGTTTATTATTTAATTGCAACCAAATCGTGCCAGTCTCTCAGGCTGAACCCCCTTGCGTTAGATTAGGTTGTATAGCTAACTTAATTTATTAAAATACTGATTAGAATAACTAGATAATACGTTCCACTCTTAGTGATCGACACTCTACTTACCATTATATTCATACTGACCGGGTACACTGCTCGTTAAGTGTGTGTGTTATTGATAAGTCGGCTAAATATAAATTTAAAACTTGAGTAGGCATTAATACTGCTAAACCGCAACGACATACACGCGCATCAGTCGCCATGCCCCTTCCTCGCCTATTTGTTTTAGCGTCTCTTAAATAAATAGGATAGACATAAGTAATCATTAAGGGTTTACTCGCCGATAAGATTAGAGCCAACGAGAAAGGTTTAATTATATACACTTCATATAAAACTAGCAATAAAACAAGTGACAAGCTACTTAATTATCAGGACAGGTCTTCTTATTGTCTCAAGTATCTATCTGTGTACGTGTGTGCTAATCGCTGATTCGTGCTCATTAGTTTAGTTTACTACTTAATTATAACCAAACCGTGCCAGTCTCTCAGGCTGAACCCCCTTGCGTTAGATTAGGTTGTATAGCTAACTTAGGATATTAAAATACTGATTAGAATAACTAGATAATACGTTCCACTCTTAGTGATCGACACTCTACTTACCATTATATTCATACTGACCGGGTACACTGCTCGTTAAGTGTGTGTGTTATTGATAAGTTGGCTAAATATAAATTTAAAACTTGAGTAGGCATTAATACTGCTAAACCGCAACGACACGCACGCGCATCAAGTTTTTGGCGTCGTTGCCGGGGAGTGAATTGTTATTACCTGTTAATTTGATTAGTATTTTAATTAGATTTTTCTTTTTAGTTTTTTTTTAGAATCTAACCACTAACCTTGTTATATATTAGATAAATTGCATTCATTGTATAGTTTGCATATTTACTGTTTTTGTGTGTTTTTGTCTCTTTAATTTTTGTTTCTTTTTGTTTGTTCTTATTTTTGTTTTTTCTTTTTTTCTATTTTTCTGCATTCTGCTATCATTGTATTGAGCTGATACAAACGATACGGCGCATCGGTTTTCGCAAATACGGCGTATTGCGTTTAATTTTTATAAAATACAACGCGTTTAATAAATTCGAGTACGACGCATCTTTCCCAAAATACGGCGTATTCTGTTTTTAATAAGAAATTTTTCTAAACCCTAACGCCATACGACGCATCTGTTTTCACAGATACGGCGTATTTTCTATTTAAATTAAAAACAGTTTTTCGAATTTTTTAAACAAAAGCGACGCATCAATTTTTATCGATACAGCGCATCTTCTAAATTAAAAATCTTGTATTTTGAAACATAACGAAAATACGGCGCATTAGCTTTTGTTAATACGACGCATTTAATTTTAATAAATATAATCGATTTTTGATAATTTAAACTTGATACGGCGCATTCTAATTCATAAGCGGCGTATCTGTTTTCTGAATAAAAGTCTGATTTATTTTTAACGATTATAAGATACGGCGCATCCTATTTATAGGATACGACGCATCGTCTTCAGATATCAGTAACTTTTATTTATCCCGAACGGAGAAAATTCTAATCATCTTTCCTGTCTCTTAGAAATTTTTTACTTCGAAGCCTATTTGTTTTGTGTTTCAGGAATCATGATTGATATTTTCCCAAGCTGGTTCGGAGGACCATGGATTAAACTTACAACCGATGAGATTGTATCTAAGTTCGCCCACGAATGTGATAAGGAGCATCATGAGGTCGAAACTTTCATCAATGGACTGTTGCTGAAAGAACAAAACTATACGATTAGAGAATTGACGATTGAGGTGCACCAATTGTCGAAGGTGATTAAAGGAGTTTTGTTCCAAAGGCACGACCAGAATGGAATAACTACTAGAGGCGGATTAGTGTCAAGGATGTTCCAATTAGCGGAAAGAATGTTTGGTTACTTGAATATGGAACTAAGAGAGAGATTGAGATGGAAGATCTCGCTAGAGTAAAATAAGGAGCTGAACGTGAGTCTAACTTGAAGACTCTGGAATAAAGACAAGTGTTGACAGGGAGACAACCCGGAAGAAAAATTTTTACTTTTCTGTTCTGTGTCGAGTCTGTCAGACCTGCAGAAGATGCGGCGCATCTCCATCATAAGATGCGACGCATCACCTGCATTGGTCATATCTTATTTTATTTTCTGCATTTTTATTTTTGACTTTAAAACTTTCTGTCAGTTTATTTAATGCGGCGCATCCCTGGTTAAGGATGCGACGCATCTTTTATTCTGATTCGTATTTATTCCAGGCTCGATACGACGTATCTTTTTCCATAAGATATGGCGTATCGACTGACCTGATGATTTACAATTTAATTTTTTAGGTTTTAATTTTTACTAACTACTAATGTATTATGCAAGTTTTAACCTTCTTAACTCAGGTGTGTTAAAGTCTAAATGGTATTATAGATTCCTGCATTTTTTGTGGATACATCATCTATGAAGCTTAAACGTTCTAATCCACAAGAAAGTTGATTTTTGCTCTTATACGAATAATGGAGGATCATACCGAGCAAATCTCAGGGGAGTTTTTCTGTTCTAATTCTTTTATTTTCCAGTTTTTTTTAACCTTTGACACAAACAACGAGGACATTGTTTAACTTAAGTGGGGGGATTGGAGAATTAGAACACTTACTTGTCCTAAACTTTTTCAAAATATGCTTAAAATGCGCTTAATATATCAAAATTTAAAATTTTTAGCATGTTTTTGTTTAAAGTCTAAATTACATAACCGCACACATAACTCTATTCTTTCAAAAATATTAAAACTTTAGTGTGCTGGTGACTTGTAAACTTTAGAACTTGGCTTGTATACTATTCGAGACCACCATAATAAGTATTATCTATATAATTGGAATGACTTGTCTAAATTGGTAAATTTCTAGGATTATACCCAAATAGCCTTTATATGTTATGTAATATTAACTAACTACACTGGTTAGTTAGCCCCCGTATAAACCCTGATGTTTTATACTTTTATGAATTAAGCTACCACTAATTACTACTAATTACCTACTAATTACCTACTAGATCTAGAGAGAGAAAGCTAGAGAGAGAAAGAGATGGAAGGGAGATGATTAACACAATAATAACAAAATGATTAGAATTCATCAACCAACACCCTTCCCTTGAATGGGAGGGGTATTTATAGTTTTACAAGAGAATGGGCTACTAGCCCAACATACTTAACTTAATACATACATAACAATAATAAATGATAAAACGACACAGCCCATGGGCCTTCTACACGGGCTGGGCCTAATAACAAACCTAAAGGCCTAAGCAACCTATTACAAATGATCAATACTTGAAATATTACAAAACGTGTTCCCAACAATCTCCCCCTAAGTATTGGTCATCAAGGTTGCATGACGTCATCTTTGCTTCTTTGGCTTTGACGTCTTCATAATCTTTGTTCTTTGTTCTTGATAGTGATGTGATATGATATGGTTGTGGTCTGCCGTATTCCAACGATCTTTTGATACTGGTGTCTTCGTGTCCTCTCCATCATGTTCATATGACTTGTGACTTTCGTTCTTCAACATGTTCTCACTTCTTCAATCTTTAACATATGAAAGGTTGTAGTGCTCGAATTTAGACTTTTCTTAAACATATTCTGAACTTTTGATGATTCTGAGTCTTGGTGAGAACTAATCTTCAGGACATGAACATGATGGAGTCTTGATGATGGTTGAACTCCAGGTCTCCAAGCTCCTCAGCAGCAGCAGCAGCAGCAGCACGAACCAACCGGCACTTACAGGCTCAGACTTTGAGATCGTCAACAGCATAGTGTGAAGACTTTCTCTAATCCTTGCCCAGGCCGTTCTGAACCGGATACCCCCGAGAGGGCTTACACGGACACACCGAAGTGCACCCACGATTCAGTGAGTCGCTGGAGATCACCCCACGACTGTAGACCGATTGGAACAAACACTAAGCGTAACCCACAAGGAGTTACCGAAGTGACCTGCTGTCAGAGTTGTTTGATGTTGCTCTGGCAGGATTTCCATTCAATCATTGATAATCACATATGTGACTTTTCTCATGAATGTTCTCGGCAGATTGCTAAGATCTGCGAAGGACACTTTCTTAATTTTACATCTGTTGCCCATGATGTAGAACAGCAGAGTAATACTAAGTGTACCTAAGAGATCTTTTTTATGAATCTCATGGCTCTAGACTCAATTAGTGCACATTTGTTTGGTAGTCGGAGGCGTGGAGCAGATTGCCTCCTTTTCAATATCAACACTCTCGGAATGAGAGGTCGATAGATTATGAAGGGTTCTCCGTGTGAATGAAACAAATGTTTTTTGAGAGACACTTGAGTAGCTAAGAAGGTTTAGTGCATTGCGTCACTGGGTCCATGACGACTTTGATCTTCAATACCGGTGATTCTTGATCAACCAGTAGATTATGTATTGAACCCGGTGTCTGCCCTAAGTTTGAACAAATGGAGGGCTATTTCTTTTCACCCTTTTCTTTGCTTTTCTTTTTAATTCTTCAATCCCTTCTTTCTCCGTTCATTCATTTCCTCCTTTTTTAAATCATACCTAGGACTTACTAGTTCTAAACTATTAGTGTTGTCCTTGGGTAGATCCCTCCGGCTCTGGCGGATCATAGGACGGTTTTCCCTAACCTTAGTCACCTTATAACTCCATGACTATCCTAATGATGCCATATACCAAACCTTTTGAAAATCTCTCAAAGTGTTTATGATTGTAAAACACATTTTGTTAACACTTTGAGAGTTTAGTTATTTTCAGAAGAACTCCCCCTTAACATGTGCTCATATGTAAATCACTTTGAAATTTGCACATGTCGGGAAGAGTTGGCACTTTTTTTGAATTGATTGACTTTCAATGAACATGACCTTCGCGAGACACGCTTACATCACCAGTTGGACTGGCTTGAAATTATTACCCGTCCCGGTCATATTCAAAGATCGTCGCTTGAAATTGGTACATTCTACTCAGATATATCCTTCGCGAGACACGCTTACATCACCAGATGAACTGGCTTGAAATTATTACCCGTCCCAGATATACCTTTTCGACTACTGACTGTTATTATCGTCAATTCGAGGGTCAATTCTTGAGTCTTACACTCATGAGATTCCAGCAATGAGATACCATATTTTAATCACTTTTTCATTCTCCCCCTCAAAAATAGCATAATAATGTTGTTTTTGAAAAAAAAAACTGTTGATTAAAATATGCTCTTTTTGAGGTGTTTGTGGAAGAACGTCAAGAACGTTAGTATATTTGGAACAAAGATTTTTTCAAATACTCCCCCTTAACAAGGGAGTACTTGTCCTTACGAGCAGAATGTTTGAAAAACTTTTTAGAAAACATTCTGGTTTTAATTCTGCTCATAAGTAAGAAGCTTTCGCTTCTTTTTCAGGATTGAGGCACTGAAGCGTACCTCAGGGTCCTTCCTTTACAAGAGCGGGTTGTACACTGTGATCTGTGCACAAGCCGTAGTGATATTAAGTGAAAGTGAATGATGAAAAATGAAATGAAATGATGATGATCAATTAACACAAATTGTACCACAAATTAGGCAGGACGCCGGAAGGTGAGAATGTTTGGAATTCTTGCTCGTCCTCCCACATAACTCTCCAATCTTCGCATTTGAGTCCGAAACTGAAGCTTGTCATTGATTCTTTTGATAAACTTGACTGCTTGCTTGGCATCATTTCTGTTCCATTTGACCACTTGCATGACTCCCGTTTTTGAACCCTTGTAGTAATTATCCAAGATTGACTCAAGTTCTGTCTTGACCATTACCAATGTCTTATCCCCAAACTTTCTCAATTCTTCAAATCCCATGAAGTGTGGACTGCAGTTACTTCGTTTGTAAACCACTCCAAAAGGTCTATCCATGAACGTATAAGGAGGCTGACCATGAATACCCGGCCGGTCAAGATCTGGCTTGATGAGATTAACTCGTTTTTGGTAGCTTTCTACCCCAAGTTGGATGTCCTCAACTCGATGCCTTATAACAATGCTGCGGATGAATATGAGAATGGAGTTGATAATGTCATACTGAAGACGGCCAGGAAGATGTTCAAGTTTCCCCTGAATCTTCTGTAGGTACATGTCTTCTATATCATTTCGGGACAAATATGGGTAGTCAGCTTCACAGAACGAGTACTCTTTGTCATCTGATCTTCGCACAGTGATCTTGGTTAGAAAGTTATACCCGTATAGTGGTTCGGTTTCAGCACTGGTTATGGATAGGATCCTGTTAGGGTTCTTCCTATCTATATTTCTTGAAACTCTCGTGGTGACCAAGTATTTGTAGGATAATCTCCTCATATGTCGCCAATGATGAATCCCAAAAACAGCATCGTCATTGTAGATATAAACTTCACGGTTCCATAAATCATCGACCTTTTCTTCCAAATCTTCTATGGAGTATGAAGCTGCTGGATACTTGGAAAGTGATATTGCATATCGTATAGAATCCGTGCTTTCACTCATGAGATAGGCTAGGTCTCGATTGAAGAAGTATTCTTTTGGTAACTTAGGATTCTTTGGATGACCGATGAGGGGTAATGGTTTAGTGTAGTCCTTGTAGTGCAATGGTTCTTTTGATCTATGGGTTTGTGCATCTGCAATATTATCTCCAAGAGCTCGTGCAACTTGTTCAAGATTGTACTCGAACTCTATTTCAGTAGTAGTTACCGTCTTGAATTCAGTGAAACCTGAGCTACGAACTCGAATGATATCTGATAACCCCAACTTCTGAACCTTGATTTCCTTTTTCAATCTTTTGGTAAAGTCTACAATTGATCCTTCCACGGGTGTGCTGTCAACTTCATCAGGGTAAGCATCAACCATATCTTCAAACCAGTCGTACTTTGAGGCTCCTGGATTGACCCATTCTGGTAGCGGTATATCATTAACTTGACCCGAAGGAACCACAGCTTCTTGAACACTTGTAGGTATATAGGGTATTTCATCATCTACACTGATGTTCTCGTGAAATTCTACGTCCTCAAATTGACCACTTCCAATGGGACTGAAGACTGGTCCACTTGATTGTTTTCCTTTTCCGGATGATTGTGCTATGGGACCATGGCTTGAAGATGAAGGTCTCCGTCTTTTCTTTCCTTGATCTTCTGGGTCATCCTGTCGTCGCTTCAATGACTTGGTTGATTTGCATGGTTCATCTTGTTTTTCAGCTCGCTTGATTGAGTTAGATAATGCTTGCCTGAGCTCATCTTCTGCAGGATTTTCTCGAATTTCTTCAAGAAGTTGTTCTCTGAGAATTGATCCAGATGGTTGTGGAGGTAACGTCCTGATAGTGATTGGTATTGTCTGCATCAACTTTGCCACAACCTCCTCCAGATTCTTCTTGGCATAGTTGTTGAGCATGTCAGGAAATGCCTCTTGAAGAGTCTTGAAGACCTCAGTTGGAACCAGTTCAGCAACTTCCTTTTTTAAATCAACGTTATCACACTTCAGTATATGTTTGTGCACCTGCTCCTGAAGACTCGACAGTTTCTGTTTAGTTTCTTGATATTCCTTTTCACAGGCTTCTTGATTACTCAACACTTGATTCAGTTTACTTTCTAGCTGACTTATGGCAGTTGATGATTGAGCCATAGAAGATGTAGGTGGTGATTGAAGAATGGTTGTGTGTGGTTGAGCATCTGGATTATCTTGGTCATCTTCAGATTCATCTTTATCATCACTTTCATCGTTGTTCACACTTTTGTCTTTGCTATCCTTGTCACTTTCTTCATCTTTGTCTTCATCATCTTCACTTTGTCTGTCATCATCTGATGCTTCAGCTTCAGAACCTGATGGGGTATGAGTGTGTTGATCTGATTCGTCACCTTCTTCTTCTGAGCTTTCATTTGGTCGAATTGGTGAAAAACTAACATATGTTGCTTTGATGGACTTGCCCTTGCCTTGTTTTAGTTTCTCATCAGATGGACCCATAATAGATTTCAGCTTTTCAAGCCCCTTCTGTGCTTTGACCTTCTTTATCCCAACATTATCGTCATTTCCTTCATCACTTGATTCATCACGAAGTTGCCATGCTGATGAAGCTTTGGTGACTTGTTTTCCTTTCTTAGCAGTTTCAGCTTTCTTGGATCGGCAAGTGGTGGCTCGATCTGGAAGTGAATGACTCTTCCCTTTAGTCTTTGGTCCTTTGGGTAATGCTTCCTTTTTCTGAACAATCCCCACTTTCTGAGCTTTAAATGCTTTGTCATATGTAAGATAAGCTGCTGTGTTCCTAATTTCATCACTCAGGAAATAATCCGGGATTGGAGCACCTTGTTTGTCTGTATCGGTCATCTGGATGTTGAGGCGAGTGAGGACATGATCATGTTGTTCGTCATGCATCTGCTCAGAATTTGGACGTTGTAGCTCTGGGTGTTTTTTCATAACCCGAGCAATGAGGAGTTTGGTGTAGCGAGGAAAAGGGATATATGTTTCTTTAGTGCTCTCTTGGAATTTCTTGCATTGAAAGATCATGTCATCCCAGATATACTGTGCAAAGTTAAGATGTTTCGTGTTTACAATACCACAGAAAAACTGCAGGTTTTCAAATCTTGGTTTATCTACGCCGGTGGTTTTTCCAGTGATACATTGATTAACGATGCCGAACATTGTTAACCAAGGTTGTGGAAAAAACTTTCTTTCAACTTTATAGATTGAAGACATTACTTCAGTTGATTCATCATATCCCAGCATTTCTAGAGTTCTTGCCATCTCTGGAAATGTTGGGTTATTTTGAAACTTCTCAAAGTTCCCTGAGTTTTCCTTGGGTAGCTCAAGAACGGCCCTCAGAGTGTCAACTGTGTATGTGATTTCTAGAGCATCCAGAGTGACAGTGATAGATGTTTGGTCTTTGTTGACTGTCATTGATTCCCAAAACTGATTAAGAAAAACCATTGGAACACTTGCTGTCTTGGTTAAAGCAGGACGAATGAAGTGTCTAGCAAGGATTTCTGCGATGATTTGACATGACGGATGACACTTGAGATTATCGAAATCAACTCTTGAATTGCAACGAACGATCTTAGGCTTTTCCGTAGCTTGAGTGGCCTTCTTGGATGTGTGTGATGCTTGAGATAATGCACGTGACATGTTTGACTGCATAACACAAACATACAACAATACGCAAGAGCATATATTATGAGTGTTAGTGAGTAAGTCAGATATGCCCTTTGTATGTTAGACTGCTTATTATCATATAAATACAAGTTCAGACAATTAAGCAATAGAACACTTTTTCATCACTAATCACATAATCTAGCATCACCACTTAAGTAACAAACACCTTGATGCACATATAACTTCTGAACAGCAGAGCATAAGATACATGATGTACAGCACAGATAGAAACCAACTCATTCAGTAAAACACAGCCCAACCTATGAATACTTTTCATCTCAACAATCAGAGATACTTAGTCAAACATCTATTATGCACACTCAGTTCTGAACTTTGAAGAGAAACAAATTGTTCGATCAATCAAAAGTTCGGTCAGATTCGCTCAAGCAAAATTCGATCAAACAAAGTTCAGTTAATCAAAATTAGCTCACACAAAGTTCAGTTAATCAAAGTTCGATCAAACAAAGTTCAGTTAATCAAAATTTGATTAATCAAAGTTTAGTTAATCAAAATTTGATCACACAAAGTTCAGTTAATCAAAATTCGATCAATCAAAGTTCAGTTAATCAAAATTCGATTAAGCAAAATTCGATCAAGCTAAATTCGATCAAACAAAATTCAGTTAATCAAAATTCGATCAATCAAAGTTCAGTTAATCAAAATTTGATTAATCAAAGTTTAGTTAATCAAAATTCGATCAATCAAAGTTCAGTTAATCAAAATTCGATTAAGCAAATTCGATCAAGCGAAATTCGATCAAACAAAATTCAGTTAATCAAAATTCGATCAATCAAAGTTCAGTTAATCAAAATTCGATCAATCAAAGTTCAGTTACTCAAAATTCGATTAAGCAAAATTCGATCAAACGAAATTCGATCAAACAAAATTCGATCAAACTATGTTCGATCAAACTAAATTCGATCAAACTAAGTTCGATCAAACGAAGTTCGATCAAACAAAGTTCGATCAAACAAAGTTCGATCAACCAAATTCGATCAAACCAAATTTGATTAAATCAAAGTTCGACTAAATCAAAGTTCGACTAAATCAAAGTTCGACTAAATCAAAGTTTGACTAAATCAAAGTTCGACTAAATCAAAATTCGACTAAATCAAAGTTCGACTAAATCAAAGTTCGACTAAATCAAAGTTCGACTAAATCAAAGTTCGACTAAATCAAAGTTCGACTAAATCAAAGTTCGACTAAATCAAAGTTCGATTAAATCGAAGTTCGTTCAAAGTTCGATCAAAAACAGACATAATACTCCTAACTCGGAGATCAGTCCTAAACATCGATTACTCCAAAGTTCGACTATAGTTCAATCATTATCACATATTGCAAGTTCGATTATCACAATAAAATTCGATTATTCATTTGAAAGCTCAACACAACTCATCTATTACACAAGCAGATTCAATCATAAAAAAATAAGCACAAACTCAATCATTCATAAACCCTAAATCAGACTAAAGCGCCTAATATAAATCTAACACGGAATTATTACTAAAATCAAATGAAAGACTTACATTTTAAAGCAAAGTAGTCGAATTATAGAGGTATGAAGAATTTAGTTAAAGGCGCGCGTGTTTTTGTGAAGACAAAGGGACTGTGTAATTTTTGAGAGTGATAGAAAATTTGACCTAAGTCAATGATTTGTGTTTATATAGAGTTGAGTTAACCGATTTGACTGTTATTGTCCTCTTTCTTTTTCATTTTACATATTTAACCTTTTAACTTTGCTTTTCTTTTTATATTAAGTCCATGGTTAAAATATGTATAGTTTAATGGTTTACTTAAGCTGATGACAAACAATATACGATGATTTAGAAAGATGACGAAGAATTTTATGAATAAATGTGCAAAAGTTTCTCCCCCTCAAAATATGTGATATTGTGGAAAAATTTTAAACTTTGAAACAATTGGTAAAAAACATATTTTGATTGAGATCAATCCTTTGCACATTCTTTTTTTTTTTTTTTTTTTTTTTTAAATATATATACAAGATAGTGAGAGAGCATGACCCGATTAGTTGATTTTGAGGAAATTCGCTAATTCTTGAGGAGTCAGGCATCTCATTCCAATTTGGTGAACCAGTTTCACAAAACGATCATGAGGTAAAGCCTTCGTGAAAAGATCCGCCAATTGGTGTTCCGTTCCCACAAAATACAGCTCAACGGTACCCTGCTCCACATGCTCCTTGATGAAGTGATATCTGAGAGCGATGTGTTTGGACTTGGAATGTTGCACGGTGTTGCACGAGATAGCGATAGCACTTTTGGAGTCACAGTACATCGGGATTTTGTTGAATATGTAACCATAATCCATCAATTGTGATCGCATCCAAATGATTTGAGCACAACAGGCAGACATGGCTACATATTCTGATTCCGTTGATGAGAGAGACGTACAATCTTGCTTCTTTGACTGCCAGGACACCAGCTTATCACCTAGGAATTGAACACCACCAGATGTGCTCTTTCTTGTATCAATACATCCCGCATGATCCGCATCTGAAAAAGCAGTTAGCGCAAAACCAGAATCCTTTGGATACCAGATCCCCAAATTAATGGTTCCCTTGATGTATCTAAGGATTCTTTTAACAGCAGATAAATTTCTTTCTGTTGGGTTAGACTGATAGCGTGAACATAGGTATGTGGCAAATACAACATCCGGTCTGCTAGCGGTGAGATACATGAGAGACCCAATTATGCTACGATAGTTTGTAGGATCAGTGGGTTTCCCATGAATGTCAGCATCTAGCTTCGGGGATGAGGAGGACATAGGGGTGTTATAGGTGTCACTAGATGTCATGCCATGCTTTTTTAATATCTCTTGTGCATATTTAGACTGACTCAAGAATATACCACGGGGTGATTGGTGAACTTGTAATCCAAGAAAAAAGTTGAGTTCACCGATCATGGACATTTCAAAGTTTTGTTTCATAAGTTTTGCAAAAGCATTTGAGTACTTTTTGTGGGTAGACCCAAAAATGATGTCATCCACATAAATTTGTACGATGAGAATGTCCTCCCCGTGTTTTTGTATAAACAAAGTCGGGTCTACAGAGCCTTTAGTGAAATGATTAGCAATAAGGAATGCTGAAAGTTTGTCGTACCAGGCCCTCGGGGCTTGTTTAAGGCCGTAGAGAGCTTTCTTAAGCCTGTATACGTGATTAGGATGTTCTGGATCCACGAAGCCGTCAGGTTGTGATACATACACCTCTTCACGAAGTTGTCCGTTCAGGAATGCTATCTTCACGTCCATTTGGTAAACGGTGATGTTCTTATGAGCCGCGTATGCCAGGAACATTCCAACTGCCTCAAGCCTAGCTACTGGTGCAAAAGATTCCTCGAAGTCAATTCCTTCCTCTTGACAAAACCCTTTAGCAACCAACCGAGACTTGTTACGAATAACCGTGCCTTCTGCATCCAATTCATTTTTCCAAATCCATTTTAAGCCCATAACATAAACTCCATCAGGTTTTTCAACGAGTTCCCAGACTTCCAATCTTTTGAACTGATCCAACTCCTCTTGCATTGATTCAATCCAATTATCATAAGTCATGGCCTCTTTGATATTTTTCGGTTCAGCTTGACAAACGGTGAGAGCGTAAATGCAAGTTTCACCATCTGTGTGGAGTTTCTGTCGTGTCATAACTGGTTTATCTGGATTGCCAATCACATTAACTAACAGATGATCCCTTGTCCATTTATGAGTAGATGGGTAGTGTTGAATGTTGTTATTCAGATTTGACGGTTCCATGTTGCTCGAGGAAGATTCTCCTGGTTCGGGAATGGTTGGGGGTGGAGCAAATGGGTTGAAAAATGCATTTCCGTCAAAGTCTGATGGTGTTGGAACGTGGTTAGAAATGGGAGAAGAATCTTCAACTGCTGGTTGAGGTGTTTTATCTATGGATGATGATGGTTCAGGTGATGGTGCATCATGAGCAACTACTGTAGAGGTAGATGCTGATGGATCAGGTGCTTGATTTGGGAGTTGTTGAGCAGCGGAACTTGTGGAAGCCTCTAGAGCACTTTTAACCACACTGTCATCCAACATAGGAGCAAACAGATCTTCCAGATCTTTCCTTTTGAAAGGTAATGGTTCAGCTGAAGATTCTGGGAAGTTCAAACGGTTGTTTGCGGGTTCCAAGCGGTCTTGCTCAGAAGCCAATTCTGTGAGTTCATCGAAATTAACGTGTATCGTCTCTTGAATGTCTCCAGTCTGACGATTCCAAATTCTGTATCCCTTGGAGTTCTCACAATAACCAACAAATATCCCTATATCTGCTTTTGCCT
This sequence comes from Artemisia tridentata subsp. tridentata, assembly GCA_021014915.2. Classification (NCBI taxonomy): domain Eukaryota; kingdom Viridiplantae; phylum Streptophyta; class Magnoliopsida; order Asterales; family Asteraceae; genus Artemisia; species Artemisia tridentata. The sequence goes on along the minus strand of CP139501.1, from coordinate 175,608,269 downwards.
TCAATTTACCAAGATCATCTTTATCATTCTTTGGGTAACATAAAGCTCCAAAGACATGGAAATAGTTGATATTGGGTTTTCTGCCTTGTATGAGCTCATATGGAGTTTTGTTATGTCTTTTGGTGATCATGCCGCGGTTCTGGGTGTAGCAAGCAGTGTTAACAGCTTCAGCCCAAAGATAATCTGGCAATTGGGCATTGATCAACATAGTTTGAGCTGCTTCCACGAGCGTACGGTTTCGTCGTTCAACTACGCCATTCTGTTCAGGAGTGCGAGCTATAGAATTTTGGTGAACAATCCCATGTTTCTCTGTAAATTCCCGAAGAATTTGGTTTTTAAATTCAGTGCCGTTGTCGGTACGAATGATTCTGACGGTGTTGCGAACTTGCACTTGAATCTTTGTGAGAAACGTGGTAACTATAGACGGAACTTGATCTTTTGTGCGGAGAAAGTATACCCATGTCCATCTTGAGTAGTCATCCACTATTACCAGAATATATCTTTTCCCATTTACAGACTGAACGCGCATTGGACCACACAAATCCATATGAAGCAGTTGTAGGACGTGGTCTGTGCTATGTTCTGGTTTTGGTGGAAAATGTGCTCGGTGACTTTTTCCCTGTTCACATGCAGAACACAGATGATCCTTGGCATATCTGAATTTTGGTAAACCATCTACCAATTTATTCTTAGCCAGGTCGGTCATGGTTTTGAAATTAAGATGAGACAAGCGTTTATGCCATAACCATGCTTTCGTGGGATGAGCCTTGGAGAGTAAACATATAGGAGTTGAAGCTGTCATTCCGTCAAAGGAGATGGTGTAGAGACTAGTTCCCCGTTTTCCTTTCATCAGATCATTACCCTGAAGATCACGAATAAAGCAGGTTTTCTCCCTAAATGCCACTTCTAAGTCTCCATCGCAGAATTGACCAACCGAGAATAAATTGTGACCCAGACCTTCAACATAGTACACACGACTTATTACGATGTTCCCATTTACATAGTCGCCATAACCCATGATTGCGGCGAAGTGGTCATTCCCGAACCTGACCGTTCCTATAAACTTAGCGACGAAGTTTTTGAGAAGCTTGAGATTGCCGGTCATGTGTCGGGAACAGCCGCTATCAACAATCCATAGAACGATTTGAACCACCTGCATCACAATTAGTAGAAACAGATGGAGTAACGGTTGGACCCGTTGGGTTAGAAGCACATGAGTTAAATAACTTAGGCACCCATTTAAAATATGATGTGTTCTCTAGCCAACGTTGCCATTTCCTACTTGTTTCTGCTTTCTTCCTAAGGAATGTGCTAGGTGATTTGTTCTTTTTGGGATTTGCGATAGGTGCAACTATGGTCTGTTTTGCAACTGCTAGTGGTGGATTCCCTAAAATTGATTTGGCAACCGTGTTAGACTTAGGGAGGCCACTAGTTCGTTTTGTTTTTCTCTTCATCAAAGTTTTAGCAACACAGTTTTGATGATTACCAGATAAGATATGAGTATGACAAAACACACAAGAAGCATTAACATCATTCATAACTGTTAAAGATTCAGCATTCATTACATCTTTTGTAGAATTACACTTAACCAAGCTAGATTCTATTTTAGACATAACATGCGTCTTATTCTCACTAGATGCATTAATTTCTACTTCTTCATTCTTAGATAGTCCACTCTTAGGTAGCCAGAGACTAGTCTTCTGTGGTCTCTTTGTGGTCTTTGATCTTCTACCCTTAGATGTGTCAACTAATCCTGTGGAAGATGAAGTAAGAGCATTAGTGGTTGTCTTTGATGATGCATGCTTAGGTGCGCTGTCTACTTTTTGCATCCTTGGTACAATCTTATGAACTTTGGTTTTGCCTGTTTCTAAAACTTTGATTTTCTTCTTCAGATCAACAATGATGTGTTGAAATTCTTGATTTTGTGAATCTATTTTTCTGTTAAGGTGAACTGTGTCATTCCTGTTTTGAAGAATTTCATCGAGTTCCTTTTCATTTTGAAACAGTTTAAGTTTTAAGAAAGCCTTTGTTTCCTTATACTTTTCAGGAACATGACTGTTTTGAAATGATAAAGACCCTATGAGATGTTGAAATTTTAGTTCAAATTCAGTACTTTGAGTTTGACACCAATCAAGCCTTTTTTGAAGATCAAAAACTTTGTTTTCCACATCATTGTTGATTTGTCGAAGATCATCATTTTCTTTCACTAGATTCTTAATCTCGATTTGCAACATCTTTGTATCAACAACATGATTTTTCATAAGACACTCATTACCAGATTCATAAAGTGCATTCATTAACACAGAAACAACATCACAACAAAGAACATTTTGCAAGAGTCGATCATTTTCTTTTTCCAAATTCTTCTTTTGAACTTTTTGTTTTTGAATTTTAGAGTCTTTAGCTTTGAAAATGTTCTTCATTGATAGAACCTCGTCAACTAGATCTTCTTCCCATTGTGATGCACATTTCTTCAAGTGTTTGACATGAGGTAAAATTTTCTTTTGAAGAATTTCTATCTTTTCTTTTTCCACAGGAGAGAAAAAAGAAGAGACAGTGATTTTAGAATTAAACTCAATTTCATTTTCTAAAAATTTGATGTCTTCCATAAATGTCTCAAAATGTTTGACAATTTTAAAAGCTGGAGGCATTTGTGGATCAACATCATTCTCTGTCAAATAATTGTCGAGATGTGCATCATTTTGGGAGAGATGAAATATTTGATCGGAGGTACGTATCAGCGTTTGTTCTGGTTTATCTTTTGGTGGCACAAATGATTTGCTTATGTGAGGTCGTTCATTATAATCATAATGTACACTTGAAAACTTGTTTTGTGAATTTGATCGACCCTCAATCTTGTTTGCAAGAAAATCAGTTTCTTCATCAACAGAATACATAACAACACGTTGAAAGGAATCATCTAACAAAAATGTTGCATTGTATAACTTAGGATTATCTTTGAGTGCTTTATGTGAATTACGGGGTGTGTCACTTCCAAGTGCAAAACTTACTCCTTTAGGACTTGGTTTCACAGTTAGTTTTTGAATTTGTGTTACAGAATTACCCGTTTTATACACAACATTTTGAAAATCTTTGAGTTTGGTTTCCAGATCCAGAATTTCCTCAAGATATGAGTCAACACGTTTCTTTGTGGCTTGCTTTTCGTCAAGAAGATCCTGCTGAGATGTTGAAAGCTCAGATTGAGTTTTTAACAACTCAGAAGTTAAAGCATCAATTTGTTTTTTGAATTCAAATTGATCCTTTTCTTTTTGAGAGAGAAGCTCCGCCTTAGAATTGGTTAATTCACGTACTTGGTTTTGCAAATCTTGAACTTTGACATATTCTTTTTGGAAAGCGATTTCAAAAGATTGTTCTCGTTTTTCTTGGTTTTGATATCCAGAAAGTTGTTGTTTATAGCACTCATTGTCCTTAGTTAACAACGCAATCTTTTCTTTCAGATTTGTATTGATTTCATTGCATTTTTCAATTTTTAATTGGGTGGACATAATTAAGGCCTGAAGCTCCGAATCTTGATCATTCAAATTCTCATTCTATTCAATCTGATCATGATTGTCATCTTCTATTAGATCATCAAATGAGACAACTGTTCTATCATCATCAAATGATATATCAGTGTTGATTTGATTATCTAAAGAAGATGAGAATGATAAAGCATTTTGAACAGAATGTTCACTTGAGAATGAAGATGCGGGAGGTGAAGCAATCTCATGTAGTAAACATGGTGGATCAAGTACCTGAGAAAGACCGTCAGTATCGTAGACCGGGCCTGTCTCGGATGTATTCATTTCCTGCATATTAGCCATGAGCATGACAGCTGCGTTTGCCTCAAGATTCTCCATATCATCTTCTGAGTCTGCATTTGCCATGAAGCTGTTGTCTTTCACATTCATCAAGCTTGCTTTCTCATCCTTAAGTGCCATCAAGAGAGCTTCTTTGTGATATGCACTGCCCATAGTACGAGGCTTTGGACATGCAGTAGCCATATGACCATACCCTCCACAGTTGTAGCATGTAACTGAGGTATTTGCAATGCCTTTTGATTCTTTTCCAGTCAATTGATTCCTGTTCTGATCTGCCCCCATATAATTCCTATTACCCCCAGACTGAAACCTTTGTTCGCCAGCTTGAAACCTTTGTGACCCATATCCTCCTCTGTTCCCTGAACCGAACCTTCCCGATGATCTGTTCTGAATTTCTACTCGACCATCATTAACCACTGCCTGATTCCTTGTGTTTGAAGATGAGCGAAGGCGATTGTTTGATTTGTTTGTGAATTTACCAAACGCTTTAGCAATCAACCCAAATGCTTCATTGAGAGAACTGAAAGCTTCTTCTTCTTCATCATATTCACTGTTGGTGTAAAAGTTGGAATCAGTGTTTTGATATGTTACCAATTGGTTGCCTGATTGTAGAGATGGTGGTTCATATGGGACAAGTTGGTTTTGAGGTTGAGAGCTTGGTTGATAAGATGAGTTTCCAAATTCCTGAGACGGTAGAGAGAAGTTTGGTTGAGTCATTAGTGCAAGCGAATTAGGTTGTGGTCCTGGTATGAAACCTCCTCTTGCTGCAACTTCTTTGTCCACTTCTGATTGATGTTGTTTGAGAAAATCATAAATCAATCCATATTTGATCTCACCAATCTTCTTCGATTGCCTAACAAACGTTGCATATTTCTGCCATTCAGGACCAAGGCATCCCAGAAATTTGGAGTTGATTTCAATCCTTGGAAACTTCATGTCATGACGATCAAGGTCGTTAACAACATTGGTGAAACGGTGGTAGTATGATTCGATTGTCTCTCCCGGTTCCATAATAAAATTGTTAAATTCCATGTACAATTTTGATTCAAGATCTTCCTGATTGAGCTCTGTTCCTTCCATCAGAAGATGCACATGCTCCCACATGTCCTTTGCAGTCTTCTGAGCATCAACACTTCGATAGATGGGATTTGGAATTCCCTGAAGAATGAATGCCATTGCCATTCCATTTGCTTCTTGTTGTAAGACTTGTTCAGTTGTATAGCTGGAAACAGCAATAGGAGTGGATGTTTCTTCTCTTTCAAGAGTAGCTGGAACAAGAATTACTGGTTCTGGAAAGGGCCCCACGGTGATGACATGCTTCAAATACGGTCCATGGGGTTTGCGGAGTTCAATGAATCGGAGAAACCTGCTTGCCCACTGCACGTAGTTTCCAGGTGTTAACATGGGTGGAGTGTCTTGATTTCCAGCCTCATGACGAGATTGCTGACTGCTTATAGCTTCACACATCTTATGAAACCAGTGAGGTTCTCTGGACACTGAAGGATTGTTCTGAAGATAATTTTGTTGCATTATTTGTTGTGGAGATAGTTGTGGTGGAAGATTGAATTGATGTTGTTGCACATATGCATGATGTTGTGGATATTGTTGAGGAAATTGTTGTTGTTGTTGAGGGTATTGTTGTTGCTGAGGATATTGCTGTAGCTGGTAGTAGTAATTAAAGTGTGGTGGTTGAGACATCGTGTAGTAGCTTGTGACGGTTAAGGATCTTCAAAGGATAAAGACGGTTGTTGTGTGAAGATTAGATAAGAATCAATTATTTGTTCGGTTAAACACTTGTTCTATCAAAGTTGTTTAGTTCCTAAAATTCGACTACTGAAATTGGACTAACAAAGTTCGACTAATCTGAAGTTCGCCTAAACAAAGTTCGACTAATCTGAAATTCGCCTAAACAAAGTTCAACTAATCGGAAGTTCGACTAAACAAAAGTTCGACTAGTGAAATTCGATCATCAAAGTTCGACTAATTTGAAATTCGACTAGAGCAAAGTTCGACTAATCTGAAGTTCGACTAATCTGAAATTCGCCTAAATAAAGTTCGACTAATTTGAAATTCGCCTAAACAAAGTTCAACTAATCGGAAGTTCGACTAAACAAAAGTTCGACTAGTGAAATTCGATCATCAAAGTTCGACTAATTTGAAATTCGACTAGAGCAAAGTTCGACTAATCTGAAGTTCGACTAATCTGAAATTCGCCTAAACAAAGTTCAACTAATCGGAAGTTCGACTAAATCGAAGTTCGACTAGTGAAATTTTGGTTACGAAAGTTCGATCAAGAAGTTCGATTAACCCAGAAGTTCGATTATATCACCTAACTTGGTGAATAATCAATAGTTCGATGAACGTACAAATTCGATCAAATAATCTTCGATGAACAAAAATTCAATGAATATATCTCTGACGAACAGTAACAACTCGGATGAACACTAACAATTCGGATTTCTTAATTTTTCTTAGATCTAACCTTCTAACAACCTAAATTACCCCTAGGCTCTGATACCACTTGATGTTTTATACTTTTATGAATTAAGCTACCACTAATTACCACTAATTACCTACTAATTACCTACTAGATCTAGAGAGAGAAAGCTAGAGAGAGAAAGAGATGGAAGGGAGATGATTAACACAATAATAACAAAATGATTAGAATTCATCAACCAACACCCTTCCCTTGAATGGGAGGGGTATTTATAGTTTAACAAGAGAATGGGCTACTAGCCCAACATACTTAACTTAATACATACATAACAATAATAAATGATAAAACGACACAACCCATGGGCCTTCTACACGGGCTGGGCCTAATAACAAACCTAAAGGCCTAAGCAACCTATTACAAATGATCAATACTTGAAATATTACAAAACGTGTTCCCAACAAACCCTTTGTTACTCTCACTTTTAGAGTAAGATACCCCTAGAAAAACCCTCAGAGCCATTCCTTTCGTTTCTTACACCTTTGTTATAATGTTTCGATACACCCTTACACCTTAGCCTACCCTGTAGATTAAAATCCGTGGTTAATTGCTTTAGGCAAAGTGTGTTTCCTTACATTACCTGTGTTCGCGTGCGTAATTCATTATCTTTGGTTAGGTCGGGAAATTGCACAATGCAATTGGTATGAAAGTAAATATTGTATATCTTTTAGTTTATTTTTCGTGTGTTTGCTACTTTCGCTATTACAGTTATTTCTGAAAGTATGAAGAGTATGAAAAATTATCCGAAAAAATAAGTGATAGAAAGGTTGTGAAATTTTACACATATATGTTGATGTCTAAAAAAAAAAAAAAAAAAAAAAAAAAAAAAATCAGAAAAATAGAAAAGAAAAAGGAAAAGCTGGAAGTTTGTTTTAACCAACTTATGTAAAGTTTTGTATTAAGTGGGAGATATCACCACTATTTGTTGTATATTATATTTATGGATTGAATGGGAGTTGGCCGTTATGGGAACACCAACTAAGGTTATTCTTTGATTGAGATCTTGTTGAGTATAATTCGTGTCTACCTAAAGCGTATGTTTCAAGTGTTAAAGCGTGAGTTATTCAATGATATGAGTCTTATTTATGGGATGGTTGGGAAAGTGATTAACCACACTTAGGATTTTAATTTATCTGTTTTGTTTATTTTTCATTTTACACCAATTTGTATCCCAAATATTATCCATACCCTATATCATTCTTCATCCAAACCTTTGATTTATTGAGATTAGGGATTTGAGCAATCTTAAGTATCGTAGTCATGGATTCGGCTATGTATTTATGATTTTGTCGCCCTTTTTGATATAATATTATTGGTGAAGATTACTTGGTCCTATCTTTAGCCTATTCGAGTTAAGGATTTGAGCAATTGCAAGTATCGTGGTCGTGGATTCGATCATGTATTTGTAATTTTGTCACCTTTTCTGGAATTTAAGATCGATAGAGATTAAAAAGGATGATCAACCCTTAACCAACAAACCCTTTTTACCGCTTTAGACTTGTTATTCCTTGGCTTTAGTGGGGGAGATTCGTATACTTGCCAAGCTTATGATAGAATATTCGTCACAACTAAGCAACTAAACGATTTAGAATTGTTTTACATTAAAAATTATTTTGGTTTCTACTTCGTTAAGTGTTTGGTTGTGTGATTATGACAAAACGAATACATGCTTAAATATAAAAATAAATCCTAATATCTTTTAGGATACATTTTCATATGATTAATTCTAAGGTTTACTTGGGGACAAGTAAAGTTCAAGTGGGGGATATTTGATGAACTCAAATAAGTACATTTTATTATCATCATTTATCCTATTTATTTGACTTGTTTTATTATATTATATATGAGAATCGATACATTAATGTTTACTTTAGTAATTCTCAGGTAAAAACAAGTATTATGTGAAACTTGGCGATTTTGGACTAATTATGGAGCAAAACAAGCAAGATGTCAAAAGCCTACTGAAATCCAGAAGATCAAGCTCGTTCTACTCCAGATACGCCGCAATATACTTCTAACATACGGCGTATCACTATCAAGATTTCACAAGTTACAATCCAAGTACATGCGCCGCATACAAAGATCAAGATACGCCGCATCTGAAGACGGTGTACGAATATTCCAGAATATATTAATCTTGGACCCCACGCGAAGTTAAGTCAATGCGCCGCATCTATCAACTCAATGCGCCGCATCGATCCCTCAGACAGAAACTATAAATACCCCAAGGCCAGACGAATTTCGAGAGCTTAGTTTTTTAGTCTTGTGTGAAGAAATAACCCTAGAGCCGAATTCAGACGACCAAGCAGCACAAGACACACCCTAAACAAAGATACAAGAGCTGTAAGAAGGTCCTGCATGTATTCAATTCATTAAGTAGTTTTGTTTTATTGTATTAGTACACTTTAATTCATCAGGATTGATGGGCTTGTGTCATGTGACTAAGGAAAATCATGCACTCCCCTTAATATTGCTTTCCCATTAATTAAAGTTTATATGTTGATGTCTTTGGTGACTTTTATTAGTGCATTGATAACCTCTGTGTCTAGCTGAGCATTGCTTGGGTCGCCATGCCCCTTCCTCGCCTATTTGTTTTAGCGTCTCTTGAATAAATATGATAGACATAAGTAATCATTAAGGGTTTACTCGCCGATAAGATTAGAGCCAACGAGAAAGGTTTAATTATATACACTTCATATAAAACTAGCAATAAAACAAGTGACAAGCTACTTAATTATCAGGACAGGTCTTCTTATTGTCTCAAGTATCTATCTGTGTACGTGTGTGCTAATCGTTGATTCGTGCTCATTAGTTTAGTTTACTACTTAATTATAACCAAACCGTGCCAGTCTCTCAGGCTGAACCCCCTTGCGTTAGATTAGGTTGTATAGCTAACTTAGGATATTAAAATACTGATTAGAATAACTAGATAATATGTTCCACACTTAGTGATCGACACTCTACTTACCATTATATTCATACTGACCGGGTACACTGCTCGTTAAGTGTGTGTGTGTTATTGATAAGTCGGCTAAATATAAATTTAAAACTTGAGTAGGCATTAATACTGCTAAACCGCAACGACACGCACGCGCATCAGCATACCTCGTACAAGATCCTTGCGAGTAAGTTCATTTATGGTACCGAAGTTTAAGTGATTTAAATGACGGTGCCAAAGCCATGATTTGTTCTTTGAGGCCTTAGACAGCAAGCAAATAGGAGAGGACCGCATCATGTCTTCAATAGAGATGGTGTATAGATTAGTGCCACAACTGCCTTTAAGGAGATCAATACTATCCAATTCTCTGACGAAACATGTGTGTTTTCTGAAAGCAACTTCAAGATCGGAATCATAAAATTGACCAACAAAGAACAAATTGTGCCCAAGTCCTTCCACGTAGTATACCCTGGAAATTACACTGTCACTAAACACATAATCTCCATAACCCATAATCGCCCCAAAATGGTCGTTCTCGAATCAAACTATACCGATAAACTTATTCACGAAATTCTTGAGCCGTGAGCGATCCCCGGTCATATGTTTTGAGCAGCCTGAGTCCAAATACCAAAGGACGATTTGTACGACCTGCATTTGAAAACAGACAACGATGAATAATTGAAAAAGGTGGATCCCCACGTGCAACTGGGGTCCGTTTGGTTAGCACAAACAAATTCTGGAACTACAGGATTCATAGATGCCATGGTATTCACAGTGGAAACTTCACTAGTAGCAACAATTGACCTAGTTACAGGGCATTTTGTCTCTAAAGGGAAAATTCGACCAGTTGGCTTCCATTCCTTAACCGTCACTACTTTATGATTAGTCATTCTAGTTAAGGGACACTGATCTCCTAAAGTGAATTTTCTTCCAGTGGGTCTCCATTGATAACCAACATGAGCAAACATTTTTATTGTTGCTTTCCAAATTTGCTTACTCAGTTTAGGTTTCCTAACATTCTTAACTGGGAATCGTTGAGAAGACATCAAGAATGACACAACACATTCATCATGATTACCAGAAATTAAGCATTCATTACATGTCTTACAAATAGCATTGGAATTCGAATTAATTACAGTACGCTTATAGCTAATACTAGAATCAACACGATTCTTTTTGATCAAATCAAGTTTTTTGTTCCTAAGATGGTCTTCTACTTTCTCCTGATGAGCACTCTTAACTGGCGCAGTCCTATCTTTCTTTGTATTGCGACTAGGCTTTGACCCGCTAGCTTTAGTTTCACTATTTACTCCTGTAGAAATGATGATGGGAACATTAGCTTGTTTCACTGCCATTTGGTTTTCTGGTTTTGATGTGTTGGGTTCAGATGTCGTTAATGGTACATCAAAGGTAACATGCTTGTTCTTAGTCATTGAGGAATATGCAATAAACCTATCTCGCTTGTTATCAATCTTAGGACCTGTGCCAATGACGTATTCTAAGAGTTCCTGAGATCGTTTAGTGAGGAAGCAGGCATCTACAACTACACTATCAAGTGGTTTATCTATCCTATCCTCTTCTACGATCTCACGAAGGGTATCAAGGCTATCCTTAAGGTGAGTGAGATATACTTGATGAGCAGACCTATTGTTCCTAAGTGGAAGCGGAATAGGCACAACATCAATTGCATACTTACTACAAGCAGAAACCTTTGGAACAACATTATCACTAGTGATGACTGGCATTTTCCCTTTCACCTGAGCCTTTAGATTCTCAATCTCATTAAGCAAAGAAGTTATTTTTTCATTGGTTTTATCACGTGTGATTTTAATCGAATCATATAACTCTTTGTAATGTTGTTTGACTTTTGAATTTTCGGCTTGAAAACAATCATTTTCATGTTGTAATTTATTGATGGTGTCTTGATAGTGAAAATTCTGAGAAGCTAAAAACGATGGTTTATGAGTGCCAGTATAACAACCCGTAATTTTTCAGGCCATTATTTTAATACTGTAATAGGTTATCTCACTTTCACACAGACTGACACCACACGCAAACCATAAATAAATCTGAGACTCAGGAATTATAGTGAATACTTAGAAACTTAAAAATACATTTAAGTATTATAAAGACGACTTTAAAAATATGAACTCTCATATTTGTAACGGAACAAAGACGGATCCAAATTTGACACTGTTTAACGGGACTCGGGTATTTAATTTACTCACTTTAGTTAAAACCCCACTCATACTTATACAAACTTAAATAAAATACACCCCACCCACTAAAACCATACCCCAAAATCTTTTACTACAAATCCTACCCTCCCTTTTGTCGCCGCCCACTCCTCTTCCCCAAACAAAGAACCATCACCATCCACCATTAAAACCTTTGACCTTAGATCCTTGTCTCCTTCACCTTCACGGGTTAACATAGGAAGTAGAAGCCATAAGTATAGGGATAACACACCAAATAGGGGTGATTATCCACCCAACGAACCGAAAGTAAGATGGAGTTTAACTCCGGTATTCACCATAAATCTGCACCTCCCATGTTGTATTCGAATCACACCATTATCAAACATACCAAAAATCTGAGAAGTTCTCAAGATCCAGGTTGAGGTCGTGATTCGAATTGGAGGCTGTGGTGGGTTAATCTTGGAGCAAGTAGGTTCGGATTGAAGGGTTTTCTCATTAGAGTTCATACACCAAGATTTACCAGGTTGATTATTAATTTTAGTTGTGTTATATTTTTTTAGAATCGTTAATGAGAATTAAGAATTAAGTCGAATGAGTGGTTAATAAAAAAATATTAGTGATGATATTGTATTTTTTTTTTTCTGTCGAATTAAAGCACCTAGGAACACCCTTGTTTAATCTTGAAGAAAGGAAGTTAAGTCTTGGTTTAATGTTATAGGTCGAATAGGATTTTTAGAAAGAATTGAACTTTTGTAATGGTTGATGTCGAATAAATTCTTAGTAACGGCAGTAGGATGATAAAAGGGTTAGAATTGTTCGAATGAAAACCTTAGGATTAAAATGCTTGAGGCTTGATTTTTGTTAACATAGGAGCTAAGTTAGAATTCGAACCTGTGGAAGTAACTCGGATGGTATTGTGTTGCTATAAGTCGTATAAGCTCGGACTAAAGTAATATAGTTAACAAGTCGATTAGAGTTGCTATGAGGGAATGGTTAACGAGCCTAGCCTACCATAGGACCATGTAAGAAGCGAGACCATGACACACAAATGACACCAAAAACAGCCCCCAACGAGCCTTATGAGTACCATGGTTCCTTGTGTAGCCAAAGAAAAATCAGAAGGATTAGAACACTTAGGTTTTGAATGACACTAGTGTACCCATTGTCGACCCCAAACGGGTCAAAAACTTAGTGTAAATCGCCATTTAGGCACCCAAGGATTTAAGCTCGGGAAGTACTTAAAGGATAGTCACCTAGTGAGACCCAAAGCCACGACTAGTGGCATGTTATGTCCGCAAGTATGAGCTTAAAACTTTAAAATCCGTCGCGAGTTAAAGTATAATAACATATGCCGACCACTTAAAATAGCCGAAAACACCAAAATAGACATAGAAATTTACTAACTCAAAACTTGTATACTCGAGAATATAAACATTTAGATAGGAAAAGAATTCGACTAAATACTTAGTTGAAAAGAAGTTTTGCCAAAATGAGTAGATATTAATAGCCGAAGTGACAAACCAACGCAAATGAATAAACGACTAGATATAATAGGCGTACAAAATTACGAATAATAAACCTCACTTACATTTTTGGAGATAGGAATAATTATACATACACGACTAGACCAATGTAAATATATACACGAACACTTAGGAAAAATTGGTAAAAATAGATTCATACTAGATTAAAAAGTGTAGTAAAGTAAATAGGTTAAAAATAAGTTCACGATAGTTGTGAACCATGACGCGTGACGAAATGTATATATAATATAGAAACACTTATATTTGTCATATTAATAACGAATAAAGTAAAAGTGAACGTCGTTAACTTATATACGTTTAACTAGGATATATTAGACGAGACATAAACCTTTAGACTAAGGATGTATAAATAAATCCTAATAAGGAGACTAATTAAGTTATTCAAATTAGCGGTTAGAAACCATTAGGTGATAAATTTCTCAAATATTAAGTCACATATTAAAAGTCAACATAAGCGAATTTAACGAACAATATACATATCTCAACTAGGTTTAAAATTATACCTTAGGCCGTAGAAGAATCCCGACCACTAGATACCACGACTTTAGGACAATTGTAAGATTATACGTCACCATCCTTTAGGAGAGACTTTAGTAACCACACACACCGCCACATGAGTAATAACACATAGGTATACTTAAACTTTGAGATTTAAACTTGAAGAGACTTGAATATAATACTTGAAACTAAAACCTGGTTATGTAATTTAGGTTGCGTGTTGGTATCGTGCACAGCGTTCACTGATCAGACTATTGAAGGTGAGTATTCACAGCCCCTTTTTACCGTTTTATTGTTTGGGTGGAATGCATGACTTAAAACTTTATTTGAACTTATAACATATATTTTTATCTGAACCCTTTGAAAATTGACTTTGACCTTTAAAATATTGTTTGAGCTTATGACTTGTTTTGAACTGTTGACGTGTTGTACGCACTTAAATTTTAGTCTCCCATGTCTACGGAGCAAGCCTGATTTAATTTGTATATAATAGTTGGTATGATGTACCGTTCGTACATTCGCATTGTTAGTCCCCGATTGGTTTGCCGTTCGCACTCCAGTTTAGACGTACCGTTCATACGGCTCCCTTGTGCGGAGCAGTAGGTAGTATGGATAGCGTTATTAGAGGTCGGCCAACCTCTCATTCCCCTGTTTACGGAATGCATATTATTTATTTTAGGGGCTTTGCCGCATACATTATTATATACTTAGTCCTTTAATGTGAACCTAATGAGCATGTGTGTTTGACCATAAGATGTATAATTTTTATATATTATGATTGTGAAATCATAGGTTACATGTCTTGTATGGGCAAGACATGTAACTGAATGATTTGACATTTGGACTTTTTAAAGACCTTTGACTTCTTTTTGGATAAAACCTGTTTACTTACCAACTATTTTCATAGTTGACCCGTTTTCTCATGCATTTCAGGTGATCGCTAGTAGGTATTTTTATGAAGACAATAGCATAAAGGAGTCGTCACGTGTTATCTATGTTTTCATTAAGTTGTCAAGAAAATATCTTTTAAGAATTTAAACTTTTTTTATTTGTCGATGTCGGCCAAGACAATGTTGTATTAATGTATGGTTTTTCCTTAAATTTTAATTATGGCATTGTACTATATCTCTTTTGCGATGTATATTGATTTCGTAGCACCCCAGGACCTGAAAGCTTCCGCTATACCACATTTTGGGGGTGTTACAGCCAGTCACATCACTCTTATTCGATTTTAATTGGCCAATTTGGGCCCTCAATTTTTGAATCGTGTTAGTGTGAGCTTGAATTTTTTTATCTCGTTTGCTTAATTCAAAATATGCATCAAATTCAGGAGCATCCAAAGATGTCTTGGCATTTGAGATTTTAACTCGTTCTTCTAAATGTTAATATTTTAATTGAAAATTAAGATTATCAACCTCTAGTTTTGAAAAATGCCTGACCATGTTATCATGGTCATCGTTTTGGATTTTCTCATGCAATTTTAAATTCTCCCCCTCAAGCTCAACAACACGATTCTGGGAAACATTCAATGCAATGGACAACTCATGAAATTGACAAGCAGTTAATGCAGAATCAGTAGCAGTATAAAATACATCTTGTGCAATACATCTAGCAATCAAATTCTCATTGGTGATGAGAATATTCTTTCTTTCAATCTCACTGCATTTTAGATCAATAGCATTTTGTTTCCCTGTGTTTTCCATATCTTTAAACACTTCTTTCATCTCTTTTAATTCAGTTTCAAGGGTTTTTTGCATGCCCTCAAAATGTTCTTTGAGAAGTTTAAAAAATGGAATAACCTCAGTTAAGTAACACCGTTTTGTTTGTTCAAAGCCCCTTTCCCCTTCAGTAATTCCCGTTGGTGTAATTCTCTTCTTACATGTTTTATCGAAATCAGCAAATAGTTGACAAAGAACATATATGCTAATTAGAGTTTTACATTCTGTGGGAAGAGTTAAAGGAACTAAGTGCATGGGTGTATTGGGTGGGTACACTGTCGCTGCAGCTATCTTTCTAAAGGGTGGAGTTTTGGCTTGAAGTTCTTCGGCTTTCCTTTTTTCTAAGTCTAAGGACCAAAATATTTGTTCTGGGGTCAAATTAGTTTGAGGCACAAAAATAGCTAATCGATTCTCCTCATAGTAATCATGGGGTTTGATTATGACTCGATTTGCTATACATTTGGGATCCTTCATTTTTTCAGCCAATTTTTCTCTATTTATTACTTCTATCTCATTAGTCTCTTCAAATGATGACACATCAGGAGGGGCATGACCAGGCTTAAGCAGTTCATTTCCATCATATAAGGAAGGTTGGGCTACTTTAGCACTCCTAAGGAAAGCTGATTTAGGTTCACCTACATTCTTTTCACTATGTTCATCACACAACTTTTTATGCTTTTGAATCATTTGAGCAGTTTGTCTGGTCTGGTCTTGTGTGTACAACTTGTTTTCAATCTTATTCTTTAACGTTTTAAGTCTGGAAAAATCATTTAAGAGTTTTGTGTGTACACTTTCTTGGATCTCCTGTTTTTGTTTAACAGTTTGATCAAGTTGTTTTCGTAAAGAATATAACTCCTTTTTCAATGTTTCTTCCCTTAAATTACGTTCTGTTATGAATGTACGCATTTGACTATCCATTTTCTGCTCACGTTCAGTTAGCTCAAATTTTGCACGTTGTTCATATATGGCCACCTGATCTTTATAGATGTTAAGTCTAGTGGTCAAAGTGTCATCAGGGATAAACACGGTGTTCTCATGCAATTCACAAGTATTATCGACAACAGAAGATGCACTACTTGGTACAACAGACACGTCGTTGTGATTCACATATTGTTCATATGGGATAACATTACTATTTCCCATATAAGCAGTGTCTAATTCAACAACATCTGTCTGTTGTACTTTGTTGGGAATCTTCTGTTCATCGACCATGTTATACATGTCATACAGCTTTAGTACCTCAGATATGACCGATGCGTTGGAAGGACCAGATTGTTGTGATGATGAGGCTGCAGAAGACAGATTAGCCATGAAGATGGTTTGAGCAGTGGGTTCATCATCAACATCTGAGTCAAAAGCATCACAGTCATCAGCTTGGAAGATGTTGGGATCATTTAGTGCCAAGTCCTGAACTGGTTAATCATCCACATCAGCATCAAACGTGTTCCCCTCATCACCAACAAGAAACAATAACTCCTCTTCGTCCAAAGCTGCTCCATTCTCTTGAGCTTATATCAATAGCATCTTATTTTTGAAGTAGTCAGAGTTCTGTGGACGCTTTGGTTGACTGTAGTTCCTTGCTATGTATCCTAGTCCACCACAGTGGTAACATTTAATTTGCCTTCCCTGTCCCTGATTAGCGTTCCCAACTCTGTTCTGTATGCCACCCCGACCAATGTTCCTTTGATTCACATTCTACCTTCCCTGAACATTCTGAACCACAACCCTTCCATCTTCCACTGTTGCTTGATTACGTGGATTAGATGAAGTTCGAAGTTGGTTGTTGGTTTGAGGGAGTGTTGCTCTGAACTGTTGGACAAGTAAAGAAACTTGGTTGGAAAGATTATCAATCATCTTGTCAGTATGAGAATATCCTGAATCCAGTTGGTTGTTCACAGCAGATGGTGGGTGCAACGATGATTGGGCAAATGATGTCTGATTCTGTGATGAAAAGGGATGGTGATAAACTTGATCAAATGAGGATTGATTGAATGGCTGAACATTTTAGACAAATGCAAGAGGATCATTAGATGTTGTTGGATTGAGTTTTTCCCTCAATTGACGATCATAGACAGCATGCTTTTCATGTTGTTGTAAGTAGGCATACAGCTGTTCATAATTAGTCTCTCTCAATCCTTTGTTGAGCTTCACGGCAGTGACAAATCTGTCCCACTCAGGTGACATGTTGTTCACAAACTTAGAGTTGAGTTGGATGTTTGGCATTGTCATCCTGATGATCCTCATGTCATTCACAAGCTTGTGAAATCTCACATAATAGTCAGTGATGTTGACATAAATAATGCCTAAAAACATTATTCATATCTCTATGTTTTAATGATCACAAAATATAAACTCATTAAACATAAACTTATCAAATAAACAAGTATTTAGTTGTAAATATTCATTTCTGCAACTTAATCACTTAAGGTATGAATAAACAAGTGCTTAATGCATTATATGATCAAAGGAACATTTTCTTAATAATTAGATTTTTTATAAAACATCAAAAACATTTTATATTTTTTTGAAAAACATTTTTGGCATTAAATAAAAATGTTTAATCTTTTATAAAAATATGAATTCAAATTTTTAACCAAAATCAGTTAAAATGTTCCAGAAAAACCTTCCCCACAAAAGGACAAAATTGGCCAACGGACAGAAGGGGCGGCCCCCTTAATTTTACTAGGCGGCCCCCTTAATTATTAAGGGGACCGCCCCCGCTCCAGTAGACCTCCAGCTGTCCAATTTTTCTCCTATAAATACCAGCCTTCTCCTGGACTTTTACTCACCTTTTGCACACCAAAACTTTCTGTTTTAAATCACATTTCATATCTTCAAAAACCCTTTGATCATATAATCTTAAGCTTTGGTTTCTAAGTGATCCAAGCTTCCTCCATTCAAGTGCAAAAGAAGAATACTCCTTCAACAACTAGAGAAGAACTATTGCAACTTAGCTACCTAAGTTGTTTGTGTCATCATACATTTGTTTATAAGTTGTGTATTGTTGTTAGATTGTTGTGTGTATAATTGTTTGAGATAGGTTAGTGTGTAAGTAGAGAAGTTGTGTTGTTAAGGTGTGTAAGTAGTGAAGGTGTGAAGAAGTAGTAGTGAACATAGGTTGTGCTTACTCGTGAAGTGTCGTGAAGTGTCGTGAAGAAGTCGTGAAGAAGTCGTGAAGAAGTTGTGAAGAAGTCGTGAAGAAGTCGTGAAGTAGTCGTGAAGAAGACGGTGTGATTAAGTCGTGTTGAAGTTGTGAGATTGGTTCTAGCTACGATTAGAACTCGACATCTAGCTTTGTGTCGTTAAGCCGGTGTAAGCTAAAGTTGTTTAAAGGTTTTCTCCGCCATAAGGGAGCTTGTTGACATAGTGAAGAAAACTCTAGAGTTAGGTGCTCGGGGAGTGGAGTAGGGCAAGGAAGGTGTCCTTGTAGCCGAACCACTATAAATCTCTTGTCTCTCGGTTAGATCTTTCCATCTCTAGCTTTTATTTCATTTTATTACCTTACTTGCATTACTTATTTATATTTGTTTATATACATATTGTTCATATTGTTCAAGAAGTTGAGATCACATAAATTCGAATCTAAGTTTTAAAAAGAAAATAAAGTTTTCATAATAAATATTAAAAGGACATAAAACTATTCAACCCCCCTTCTAGTTTTCCACAATTGGTATCAAGAGCCACGTCAAACAAGATTTTTAAAATTAACTGTATTTTAAAACTTGAAACGATCTATGGAATCTTTAAAATATTTAGAAGGGCAATCTATGCAAAGACCACCACTATTTGAAAGTGATGGTTTTCTTTATTGGAAAAATAGATTCGAAACTTATGTGAAATCAAAGGATCTTGATCTTTGGCATGTTATTACCTATGGTGATTTTCCCCCTATTCAATATAATATCCTAACTAAAATAGATGAAATTGTACCTTTTGAAAAACAAAATGATGATTTAAAAAAGAAACTAGCAAAAAATAATGAAGCTAAAATGGTTATTTATAATGCGTTACCACGCAAAGAATATGAAAGAATTTTTATGTGTCAAACCGCAAAAGAGATTTAGGATTCTTTACTAATCACTCACCAAGGTAATAGTCAAGTCAAAGATAATAAAATAGATCTTCTTGTGCAACAATATGAACAATTTACAATTCCTGAAGAGGAATCTATTGATAATGCATTTGCTAAATTTAACACAATCATCACAAGTTTAAAAGCACTTGATGAGACTTTTTCTAGCAAAAATTGTGTAAGGAAATTTCTTAGGGCATTACATCCAAAATGGTGCACGAAGGTCACGGCGATTGAAGAATCAAAGAACTTGATGACGTTATCACTTGATGAGCTTATTGGCAACTTAAAGGTTCATGAAGAAATAATAAAAAGGGACTCGGAAACGGTCAAGAGCAAGAAAGATCAAATCAAGTCTCTCGCGCTAAAAGCCAAAAAGGAACTTAGTGATGACGATGATTCAAGTGACGAGAGTGAAGACAAAGAATATGCAATGGCCGTTAGAGAATTCAAGAAATTCTTCAAGAGACGAGGAAGATTCACGAGACAACCGCGAGATGAAAGAAGATCACTACAAAGAAATAGAAATGATAACTACGGGAAAAGAAAGTGCTTTAGATGTGGAAGTCAAAACCATCTCATTGGCGAATGTCCAAAGCCACCGGGTTATGATTACGAAAGCACATTTGTTAGTGGAACATGGAGCGATAGCGACAAAGATGAAGCGGACAAAGCAAAAAATGAAAAGTGCCTTGTAGCTCAAGCCACCGATGAAATATGTCTCGGAATAAATTTGGAGCCCGACGAATGGATTAAGGATAGTGGATGCTCGAAGCACATGACGGGAAACCGGAAACTATTCTCTTCCTACAAGGCATACAACGGAGGTAACGTTATTTTCGGTAGTGATTTTCGTGGAAAAATCATTGGCAAAGGTACGATCTCTCAAGACTCCCTAACTATTGAAAATGTTGAGCATGTAGATAACTTAACATATAACTTGCTTAGTATAGGACAAATATGCGATAATAAGTGTAGGGTTACTTTTACAAGTAAAGATAGCGAAATAGTTAAGGACGGAAAGGTCATAGGTAGAGGAGTTAGGAAAGGTGGCGTATATGTTATGAAACTAGGAAATAAACCGGAAGATAAAATATGTCTAGCAACCTTAGATGAAAACTCTACATTGTGGCATAGAAGATTAGGTCACGCAAATATGCAACAAATACAATCCCTAGCCTCTAAAGAATTAGTTAGAAACTTGCCTAACCTATGATATGACCAACACTTTTGCAATGCATGTAAAATAGGAAAGCAAGCACATGCTAGTCACAAAGCTAAGAATATAGTCTCCACTACTAGATGCCTAGAATTATTACACATGGACCTTTTTGGTCCAACCGCTGTACGGAGTTACGGAGGTAATCGTTATACCTTAGTAATTGTAGATGACTATTCACGATACATGTGGACTAGTTTTTTAAGTGATAAAACCGAAGCCTTTAATAAATTTGAAATATTTAGTAAAATGATTCAATATAAATTAGGATGTTCTATAGTATCAATTAGGACGGACCATGGTCGGGAATTTGATAATGAAGTGCAATTCGGAAAATATTGTGATTCAAATGGGATATCTCAAAATTTCTCCGCTCCTCGCACTCCACAATCAAATGGGGTAGTAGAAAGAAAGAATCGAACCTTACAAGAAATGAGTAGAACAATGCTAAATGAACAATCTATCCCACAAAAATTTTGGTGCCATGCCATAGATACATCAACATATATAATAAATAGAGTCTCAATTAGGAGAATATTAGGAAAAACCCCATATGAGTTATTAAGAGGTAGAAAACCTAATCTAAACTACTTTAGGGTATTCGGGAGCAAATGTTTTGTTCTCAATACAAAAGATTACCTTACTAAGTTTGATCCTAAGTCGTATGAAGGAATCTTTCTAGGGTATTCACAAAATAGTAAAGCATACATAATACTTAATAAACACACTATGAAAGTAGAAGAGTCCTTAAATGTAACATTTGATGAAACTCCACCACCACCTAAGACATTGCCCCTAGAAGATGATGACCTAGTTGAAGAAGAAGCTATTGAGGTTAGTAAAATTAAACCCTTAGGTGATGATAATGAAGATATAATATTAGGTGAAGACGAAATAGTAAATGTTAAGGAATCTAAATCACACCCGTTAGATAATATAATAGGAAACTTAAATCAAAGAACCCTTAGATCACAAGCTCAAGATAAAAATAACTTCTTTTGTTTCCTATCAACTATAGAACCTAAAAATATAAATGAGGCATTAAAAGATGAAAGTTGGGTTATGGCTATGCAAGAAGAACTAAATCAATTTAAGACTAATGACGTTTGGGAACTAGTCCCAAATCCCATGAACATGACCATCATAGGAACTAAGTGGGTTTATAGAAATAAGTTAGATGAAAATGGAATAGTTACTAGGAACAAGGCTAGGTTAGTTGCCCAAGGATATAATCAACAAGAAGGAATAGATTATGACGAAACTTATGCCCCCGTAGCTAGATTAGAATCTATAAGAATACTACTTGCCTATGCATGTGCCCTAGATTTCAAGTTATTTCAAATGGACGTGAAAAGCGCATTCCTTAACGGTTTTATCAATAAGGAGGTATACGTGGCACAACCTCCAGGATTCATTGACTTCGCAAAACCTGATTATGTTTATAAACTCAAGAAAGCTTTATATGGACTCAAACAAGCTCCCAAGGCTTGGTATGATCGATTAAAGGCATTTCTTATTAAACATGATTATTCCATGGAAATGGTAGATAACACTATTTTCACGAAAAAGAAAAGCCCAAATCTCATCATTGTCCAAATATATGTCGACGACATTATATTCGGATCGACTTGTCAGGATATGTGTGATGAATTCGCCAAAATCATGCATGATGAGTTTGAGATGAGTATGATGGGTTAACTTAATTTCTTCCTAGGATTACAAATAAAACAATTAGAAGATGGAATATTTTTTAATCAATCTAAGTACATTAAGGAAATGCTTAAGAAATTTGGATTAGAAGACGCTAAGCCCATGAAGACACCAATGTCTATGGAAGTAAAACTCATAAGAGATGAAGAGGGTGAGTCCGTAGAAAACACTAAGTATAGAGGAATGATAGGTAGTTTACTATACTTAATGGCAAGTAGACCAGATATCATGTTTAGTGTCTGCCTTTGTGCTCGCTTTCAAGAGGATCCCAAAACCTCTCACCTAGAAGCGGTTAAGCGTATCTTCCGATACATTAAAGGCACTATACACTTAGGATTATGGTATCCTAAGGGATCGGGCATAGAAACCATCGTCTATGCGGATTCGGATCATGCGGGAGACTACGTGGATAGAAAAAGCACTAGCGGAATTTGCACGTTAATGGGATGTTGTCTAACATCTTGGTTCTCGAAAAAGCAAACCACTCTTGCTATTTCTACCACAGAAGCCGAATATGTAAGCGCTGGAAAGGCATGTCAACAAGCACTATGGATGAAACAAGCTCTCGTAGATTATGGCATTAGGTTAGATGACGTCCCAATTATGTGTGATAATAAAGGTGCTATAGATTTAAGTAAGAATCCCGTTCAACACTCTAGGACTAAACATATAGAAATACGCCACCACTTCCTCCGCGATAACGTTCAAAAAGGAAACATATCTATAGAAAAGGTTGCATCGGAAGATAACTTAGCAGACATATTCACTAAGCCCCTTAAGCGTGAACTCTTTAACCACTTACGTTTAGGCCTAGGAATGATGGAACAAATTGATTGAATTTTCTGCATTTTTAGTAAATCTTTTTTTTCCAGATGGGCGGACCCCTTAATGTCATAAAGGCGGTCCCCTTAATTATTAAGGGGACCGGCTAGTCATTAAGGGGACCGGCCATCTGACTATAAATCTTTTTTTTTTCTTTTTGTTTCCTCTCATCAGAGTCTAGGAATCTGTTTTGCACAAAATAAAAGATTGGGATATTTCCTTGCATAAACATATTTATAAACAAAACCCAATCTATTTTCCACAAATCATTCTCACATCTAGGAAAACACATTTTTCTTACATTGTTGAATAATGCTAAAAACATTTTTTTTCATGCTTAAAGATCTCACATGAATTGTCAAAGTATATAATCTAATATATACTTCTTTGATATTCATATATTGAGCAAAATCAAATCAAGGAGACCTTGGATTGTTTCTTATGAAATTTTTGCATTTAGGAGTCGAAACAATCACATCTCCACATTTGTTGCATATAGGCATACACTAGAACAAGCTTATTAATCACATCCTCACAATTGTTCCATCACCTATTCCCCATTAGTTTCTAGTGCCTTTGTTTCATTATCCTTGCCTTAGATGATTAGGTTCCTTAATTGCTAGATATTAATTATTGCTTGATTATTTATTTGTCTTATATGCCATGCATGCTTAATATGTTTCTCTATTGCCTCAAAGAGTGGGACTTGCCTAAAACCAAAAGCTCAAACATAGCCATCCTCACCTATTTCTGCAGAAAAACCCATTTCTGGAACCCAGAAAGGTACCAGATGGGCGGCCCCCTTAATTCATAAGGCGGCTCCCTTAATTATTAAGGGGACCGCCCATAATTAAGGGGACCGGCCATCTGCTGGACGGGTTTAGAGAATCTTTTTCTGCTTTTTAGCCCATTTGATCCTATACTTCCCCAAATTCACAAACACATTTTGTCCTAAACACCCAACAAGCCTTTTCATTCCTAAACAACACAAATCCTCCACTATAAATAACCCCATATCTCACCACATTCAATCATCCCATCATGTCTTCTCCAATCAACCCAAAACCAAAAACCTCTAAGCTAGCAAGGATGACCTTAAAACCCGGGTGGAAGAGAAAACCTAACCCTCACCACAAGCCCATCACAACTACACAACCAACACCTCCATCATCATTCATCCCCAACTACTCTCCAAGATCACAAGCTCATTCCATTGAAGCATTTCACAAACCCTACCATTTTGGCCAAACATCCACATTCATTCCAAACTACTCCTCTAAACCTCAAACCAACTTCAATGGAATACTTGAAAACCCTCATCACCTTGGTCAAACATCAAACCTTTCACCCCAATACCATCCATTTCCACCAAATAACCTAATTCCCATTCATGAAAGGCAAAAGCTTCATGAAGAAATTAACCAAATCCATGATCTTAATGATCTCCTTGCTATGCACCTCACACAACGCAACAAGGGACAACCTCCATCCTCACCTTACTCAAATTGTCTACCACACTCTCTTAACTTGGATCAAGTTACAAACCACACCCACTATTGCCCTTGTTGCATCTTCCTTCAAAAACAAATCCTTCACTTAAGTGAAGATATTTCTTGGATCGAATATCTACTCACTCGTCCTCATCCCATTCCTCCACTACAACGATATAACCTCAATGGATCCGCTCCATTTCCCTCACCATCACATAACTAAAACCCATCCACATGCTTTCCGCCTCAAAATAAACTCCCTCACCCTTTTGTGTCGCAAGCAAGTCCAATCGCTCTCTTTGGCAATATGAGGACCATTAGTATTTCTAGTTTTGTTGTAATCATTATGTTTCAAGTATTTTATGTAATGTAATGATGATTCATATTTTATATGATCATCTTGAATGTATTAGTTGGTTGTACTAAATATTTTTGCTATGTATATGTATCTTGTGTCTCCTAACTTGTTTTTGCAGCCAAGATTTCCATAGCTCGTTTCCTTAGTGCCCTCGAACAAGGGGGAGTAACTATCAAGGGGGAGTTCTCGTCCCGACAAATTCAGTTTCTAAATCTTGTCGGCATAACCTTTTTGATTCTACAAAAAGGGGGAGAAGTGAATGTAAACTCACTAAATACTTGTCCAAAAATAAATTTTTGGATTTAATAAGTTTAAGTTTTGTAATCCTCAAAAAGGGGGAGATTGTTGACATAAATAATGCCTAAAAACATTATTCATATCTCTATGTTTTAATGATCATAAAATATAAACTCATTAAACATAAACTTATCAAATAAACAAGTATTTAGTTGTAAATATTCATTTCTACAACTTAATCACTTAAGGTATGAATAAACAAGTGCTTAATGCATTATATGATCAAAGGAACATTTTCTTAATAATTAGATTTTTTATAAAACATCAAAAACATTTTATATTTTTTTGAAAAAACATTTTTGGCATTAAATAAAAATGTTTAATCTTTTATAAAAATATGAATTCAATTTTTTAACCAAAATCAGTTAAAATGTTCCAGAAAAACCTTCCCCACAAAAGGACAAAATTGGCCAACGGACAGAAGGGGTGGCCCCCTTAATTTTACTAGGCGGCCCCCTTAATTATTAAGGGGACCGCCCCCTATTTAAGGGGACCGCCCCCGCTCCAGTAGACCTCCAGCTGTCCAATTTTTCTCCTATAAATACCAGCCTTCTCCTGAACTTTTACTCACCTTTTGCACACCAAAACTTTCTGTTTTAAATCACATTTCATATCTTCAAAAACCCTTTGATCATATAATCTTAAGCTTTGGTTTCTAAGTGATCCAAGCTTCCTCCATTCAAGTGCAAAAGAAGAATACTCCTTCAACAACTAGAGAAGAAGTATTGCAACTTAGCTACCTAAGTTGTTTGTGTCATCATACATTTGTTTATAAGTTGTGTATTGTTGTTAGATTGTTGTGTGTATAATTGTTTGAGATAGGTTAGTGTGTAAGTAGAGAAGTTGTGTTGTTAAGGTGTGTAAGTAGTGAAGGTGTGAAGAAGTAGTAGTGAACATAGGTTGTGCTTAGTCGTGAAGTGTCGTGAAGTGTCGTGAAGAAGTCGTGAAGAAGTCGTGAAGAAGTTGTGAAGAAGTCGTGAAGTAGTCGTGAAGAAGACGGTGTGATTAAGTCGTGTTGAAGTTGTGAGATTGGTTCTAGCTACGATTAGAACTCAACATCTAGCTTTGTGTCGTTAAGCCGGTGTAAGCTAAAGTTGTTTAAAGGTTTTCTCCGCCATAAGGGAGCTTGTTGACATAGTGAAGAAAACTCTCGAGTTAGGTGCTCGGGGAGTGGAGTAGGGCAAGGAAGGTGTCCTTGTAGCCGAACCACTATAAATCTCTTGTCTCTCGGTTAGATCTTTCCATCTCTAGCTTTTATTTCATTTTATTACCTTACTTGCATTACTTATTTATATTTGTTTATATACATATTGTTCATATTGTTCAAGAAGTTGAGATCACATAAATTCGAATCTAAGTTTTAAAAAGAAAATAAAGTTTTCATAATAAATATTAAAAGGACATAAAACTATTCAACCCCCCTTCTAGTTTTCCACAAGTGATGTTTTCTCCAGGATTCATCTTGAAGTGCTCAAACTCATCATACAACTGAGATTCACGATCTTCTTTGGTCAGTTCAGATCCAGCCAGAAGCATTTTGACATTGTCCCAAACAGCTTTGGCTTCAGTGTTGAAGTTTATAAGCTTGTAAACGTCTTTGGGAAGCCCTTGAATCACAATGTTAGAAGCTTTAATGTCTGCATCATAACACTTCTTCTCCTCCTCATTAAGATCGTTGTTATTACGTGGCCTGTCGATTCCAAGAGTGACAGTTCCATCCTCAGCGGTAGTGACAGCATCTCTAGTGGTGCCCATTTGAAAAGATCCTTCATCAATGGATTTAAGAATGTTAACACCATTCTCTTTTCCCAAGCAATAAAGTCGTATTCTTTGTGCCCATGATTCATAATTCGTCCTATCAAGCTTAGGAGGGTGGGTATCGGACCCGGCAGCTTGAATGTCATCAGAAGGAGTGCTTGCCATGATGTAAACTTGCACGGGATTTTACAATTCTATAATTTAAACTGAGAAATAGATTCTTTCGCGGGATTTTACAAAAATCAAGAATGAACCGTGATTTGATTACTTGAATTGTTGTTTAGTTAAGTTGTGATTGAGTTAACATATTGGTTTGAGCAAATCACAATGAGCAAATCGCAGACACCTCAAATCGCAGAAACTCAAATCGCAGAGACTCAAATCGCAGAGACTCAAATCGCAGAGACTCAAATCGTAGAGATTCAAATCGCAGAGACTCAAATCGCAACTGATTCAAATCGCAGGCTCAAATCGCAGGCTTAAATCGCAATATCAAATCGCAACTCACAACCAGACAAAAATGTCCCTTTCTTGCGATTTGTCTTCTTTCCCCTTTTAAGCTAAATACCAAATCGCAGTACAAAACCTGCCAAATCGCAACACTAACAATCCAAAGCTAACTCAAATCGCAACTATGAAACTTATGTCGAGACTTAAACCGCAACCTAGAACAACTTCAAAACACCACTCGAATTGACTCAAACACACCAATAAACGGATGAAACAATCTATCCAAACACTAAACTAAGCTCATACAACAACCCTAATCATGAAAGTACAAACATATTCCAAGATTAAACACAAACAAAATCGAACCAAGGTATTTTCACAAAACCTAGTCGAACCAAAATAAAATCACAAAAACCAATCTAAAAATCCGAGCATCCACCTTCTAAGTGATCAAACCATGGCTCTTGATACCAATTGTAGGATACTTATAAATCTAAACACATATGGTTCTTGTGATTTGGCCGAATCTTAGAGAGAGAAAGAGATGAAGTGGGAGCCTTTAGAGAGAGAAAGTGAGAAGTGTTAGATTGAACTAATGAAAGGTCCAACCCTTCCCATGGGTGGGAAGGGCTATTTATACATGACATAAAAACGCCTCTAGTAGGCTATGGACCGGGCTGATAGTGGGTAAAGACCCGACCCGACTCCATGGTGAAACGATATCTAAACAAATATGATTAAACCTACGAGCTACTTAATGCTAATCCATGCTCGGGGTGACCGAGTCTTTCATGTGAATATTTATATTCCTAACACAGCAACTCGTCGATCCGTTTTACCCAAATGAAGCCCCTCACATGAAGTTCCCTAGTTTTGTAGTACTCGATATGGAAAAACATATGTTTTGCTTGTTTTGATTGCAAGATATATAAGTGTCAAAATGATTATATGGTTTGCAAACACAAGTTATAAGGTTGTTTGTTTATGATTAGGAAATCATAATGGTTATTACAAGTTATGGGTATAGTTTCACATGTGAAAACTTTATAAGTTAGGATTTATTAGTTCACTTGTGAAAAACTAGTTTTCACACGTGAAAAACACTATTCCGAAAGTAAGGTAGATGGTTTTATTTGACAAAAGTGATACTTATATTTATATGATGAATGTGGTGAAGTTTCATGAGTTATTGAAGTCGGGAAAAAGTCCTTTGGTAAATTTGTTTTGTATATGTTTTGATTTGCCAAGGCTAAGGCCTTGGTTAATGGTCTCGGCTTAGGGAGCCTTGAAGCCTTAGCCGTGGCCTTGCCGTGGCTTTGGTCTCGGCTGCCAAGGCCTTGAGACCTCAGCCTTGGCCTTAGCCGCGGTTGTGGTCTCGTCCTAAAGCATTTAGGCCGTTTGGTTTGCTTTAACCGTGCGGCTAAGTATATAGCCGTGTGGCTATATGACAGCTGTTAAGATTTTGACTAAAAAAACGACATTCCGGACAACTTTCGTGTTTTAACTTTTTGATGAATCGGACCAAAAGTGCCTTGAAAATCGTGTTTTTAAATCTGTTACAGAAACTTTTCCAGTTTTTCAATTTCGGGTTTTTGGTAAATTCATTTGGCCGTATCTTTTTACTTGTGGGTCCGTTTCGGGTGATAAAAGTTGCTACGGTTTCATTTTAACCTTGTCTACAACAATATATAAATTACCAAGTCTATATGTGATCGGTTTTGCAGTAAAATTGTATATAAGTTCATTAGTTTACACTAGTTAACATAATATAACATACAATGCTTTATAAGTTTTAAAACTTTTTTTTAAGGATTTGTACATCATGATTCAATATAGTGAGCATATATAGTATAGCATAAACATGAGAAATAATGAGTGATTATGTTGATGAGTATGAGCTAGGGCTTACAACTTTTGGCCTTTAAACAAGGGAAACAAGAACAAGGACAAGGACTAGAACTTTTTTTTCCACTCCTTTAGAATCCTTCTACTCTTCTTGTGATCTTGCAAGACTTGTAATGGAATCTTGGTGACTTGAGTGTATTTAAACTCAAGAGAATCACCAAAGATTGCAAGTAGTTGTTGTAGCTTTAGAAAGGACTTGATATCTTGAACAATTCTTGAAGTAAATTAGCAAAAGAGAGTGTGTTGCGGTGTGTTTATTTGTGTTTGGGCGTTTGCATGAAGAAGAAAGGAAGAAGATGAGTGCTCTTTTATAGTGAAATGAGGAGGTTAGATTTAGGATATTATGTAAGACTTAATAAGGAAGTTTTAACAGATGTCTTGATCTAAGAACCAAATGCCTATTATCAAGACACATTGCTTGGTGACTAAGTGTTGTATGTAAGATGAGTTATAACAAATGAAGACTTAGTTAAGAAGAAATAAAGACTTAGTGATGAAGGTTTGTTTAGGTGTATGATACAACTAAATAATTATCTAGTGTAAGACTTAGATGTTAAGTAAAATAGATGTGTCATGCTGTGGTGTTGGCATTGGATAAGGAGGGGAAGCAAGAGGAATTGTGTTGACTTGGTAAGCTTGATATAAGAGACTATTAGGACTAAACTTAGTTAGCTAGGTCTTTTAGGATATTATGTGTTATGTAAATACACAAGTGTTGATTTTTATGGTCAAAGGAGGAGGGAAAATCTGTTGATTTTTCAAAAATGTAAGAGTGTTTAAATGTTTTAGGAAAATGTGGTGCATGTATAGGTTAAGTTTGTGTATAAATAAAAATGCTTTAAACGCAAGTTTAGTCTCATAAATTACAGGGTTTAATTGGTAATATTTGAAATTAAAATTTAAATTTCTATTTAATGATTATTAGTGAACTAGAATTTAATCTAATGTGATAAAAAATTTCAGAGTCGGTTTTCGTTATGCACGGGATGTTTAAATGGCATTTAGACCAAAACGTAAATTTAAGACACAGTTTCTTAATAACTTTTGCGAAAATGACCCGACGAGTGTCAAACTTTCATGTTATCATGGAAATAGGTTAACTTATGAGAATGAAAAATAAAAATTCGAGTGTGAATAGTAAAAGTGAATAGTAAAAATAAAAATATGTAACTGGTAGCTATAAGGATTGTTTTCAGAAGTGTTGCAAAGTTAATGGGTTATGCATGTAGTCAAGAGAGAATTTGTTCCTTCAAATTTTTTTGAAGTTTAATACTGTTGGGCCCCTCGTAGGGTTGATAAGATGTATGTGTGACCACACCCAAGATCTCCCCTGAATAGGTTCAGAAGATTTGGTAATCTTGTTCAATCAGAAACAACGAGAAACAGAATGATTAATAAAGAATGACTTATATTCATATCTTTATTAATGTAGTATTAGAAACAAAAGGATGAGTATGATGATGAATCATTGTGTTGACATAAATAATGCATAAAAACATTATTGACATCTTTCGATATCTCTACGTTTTGATAATCACAAAATGTAAAATCATTAAACGAAAGATTATGACGTAAACAAGTATTTAGTTGTAAATATCTATTTTAACAACTCAATCACTTAAGGTATGAATAAACAAATGCTTAATGCATTATATGATCAAAGAAACATTTTCTTAATCACTTGATTTTTTATAAAATGACACAAACATTTTATATCTTTTAGAAAATCATTTTTGGTATTAAATAAAAATGTTTAATCCATTATAAATTTATGAATTCAAATTTTCAACCAAAAATGGCAAAAATGTTCCAGAAAAACCTTCCCCACAAAAAGACAAAACTGAGCAACGTTCGGGAAGGGCGGCCCCCTTAATTTTACTAGGCGGCCCCCTTAATTTTAAGGGGACCGCCCCGCTCCTCCAGTTGTCAGATTTTGCCTATAAATACTGGTTCATCTCTGGACTTTTTCCTCACCTTTTGCACCCCCAAACCTTCTGTTCTAAATCTCTTCTTATCCTTCCAAATTCTTTCTAAATCCTTTGATCATATATTCTTAAGCATTGGTTTCCAAGTGATCCAAGCTTCTACCATTCAAGTGCAAAAGAAGAATACTCCTTCAACAACTAGAGAAGAAGTATTGCAACTTAGTATCATCTTGCTACCTAAGTTGTTTGTGTAATCATTCATTCATTTTTGTATAAGTTGTGTATATTTGTTAGATAGGTGTGAGCATAATTGCTTAGGCTAGATTAGTGTGTAAGTAGTGAAGTTGTGAAGAAGTCAAGGTGTGTAAGTAGTGAAGGTGTAAAGAAGTAGAAGAGTACATAAGTAGTGCTAGGTTGTGAAGTAGTTGTGAAGCCAGTGTGAAGAAGTTGTGAAGAAGTCGTGAAGAAGTTGTGAAGAAGTAGTGAAGCCGTTGTGAATAAGTTGTGAAGAAGTTGTGAAGAAGTCGTGAAGAAGTTGTGAAGAAGTCGTGAAGCCGTTGTGAATAAGTTGTGAAGAAGTTGTGTAGAAGTTGTGAGATTGGTTCTAGCTACGATTAGAACCCGACATCTAGCTTTGTGTCATTAAACCGGTGTAAGAAAAAGTTATGTAAGGTTTTCTCCGCCATAAGGGAGCTTGTTGACATAGTGAAGAAAACTCTCGAGTTAGGTGCTCGGGGAGTGGAGTAGGACAAGGAAGGTGTCCTTGTAGCCGAACCACTATAAATCTTTTGTCTCGCGGTTAGATCTTTCCATCTCTATCTTTCTTTTCATTTCATTACTTTACTTGCATTGTTTATTTAGATTTACTTATATTTGTTCATATTGTTCAAGAGTTGAGTTCACATAATTCGAATCTAAGTTTTTTAAAAGTAAACAAAGTTTTCATAATAAAATTAAAAAGGCGTAAAACTATTCACCCCCCCCCCCCCCTTCTAGTTTTCCACAATTGGTATCCAGAGCTACGTTAAACAAGATTTTTAAAATAAACTGTATTTTAAAACTTGAATCGATCTATGGAATCGGAAAAATATTTAGAAGGGCAATCTATGCAAAGACCACCGCTATTTGAAAGTAATGGTTTTCTTTATTAGAAAAATAGATTCGAAACTTATGTGAAATCAAAATATCTTGATCTTTGGCATGTTATTACCTATGGTGATTTTCCCCCTATTCAAAATAATCCTTAAACTAAAAGAGATGAAATTGTACCTTTTGAAAAACAAAATGATGATTTGAAAAAGAAACTAGCTAAAAATAATGAGGCAAAAATGGTTATTAATAATGCGTTACCACGTAAAGAATACGAAATGATCTTTATGTGTGAAACCGCAAAAGAAATTTGGAACTCCTTACTAATAACTCACCAAGATAATAGTCAAGTCAAAGATAATAAAATAGATCTTCTTGTTCAACAATATGAACAATTTACGATTCCGGAAGAGGAATCAATAGATAATGCTTTTGCTAGGTTTAACACTATCATCACAAGTTTAAAAGCACTTGATGAGAATTTTTCTAGTAAGAATTTTGTTAGGAAATTTATTAGGGCTCTTCATCCAAAATGGTGGGCTAAGGTTACGGCGATTGAAGAATCGAAGAACTTGTCAACTCTTCAACTTGACGAGTTGATCGGCAACTTGAAAGTCTACGAAGCAATAATAAAGAAAGACTCCGAGATGGTCAAAGAAAAAAGAGAGGAAAGCAAGTCAATTGCATTGAAAGCTAGGAAGGAATCTAGTGAAGAGGATAGCTCAACCTCCGAGAGTGATAATGAAGAATATGCAATGGTCGTAAGAGAGTTCAAGAAATTTCTAAAGAGACGAGGAAGATTCACAAGACAACCACGAGATGAAAGAAGATCGCTTCAAAGAAATAGGAATAATAACTACGGGAAAAGAAAGTGATTTAGATGTGGAAGCCCAAACCATCTCATTGGCGAATGTCCAAAGCCACCGGGTTATGATTACCAAAGCGCCTTTGTTAGTGGAGCATGGAGTGATAGCGACAAAGACGAAGCGGACAAAGCAAACGACGAAAAATGTCTTATGGCAAAGACATCAAATGAGGTACTTTTCGAAACCGAATACTTTAGTGACAAAAATCAATTATTAGACGAAAAAAACCTAGATAATGAATATAATAAGTTATGCAAATTAGGTCAAAAAGTCATGGCTAAAAATAAATCACTAAAACATATTAATAATCGATTAGAAAATGAAGTACTCGAATTAAAAATTAAATTACAACATTTAGAAAAAGAAAAAGAAGTTTTTATAGAATGTAAAACATGTCTAGAGGTCAAAAATGAAAACGAAAAACTTAAAGATGAAATTTCCAAACTTGACAAGTTTAAAAATAGTAGTAACTCACTTAAGAAAATAATAAGTGGTCAAGGAACTTCAGGAGATAAAACCGGTCTAGGATTCAACTCAAATAATGTTTCAACTAGTGAAAATAAAAATGTAAAGTTTGAATGTCAATCTAGTAAACAAAAACCATTAGAGTCAAAACCTAAGTATATACTTATAAAAGATAGAAAAATACCTATTGCGAGTGATGAGGAAGTAAAAAGTTTTTATAAACCATCATTAAAAGCCAAAACCGGATTTTCTAAACCAAAATTAAGATCTAAAACTCCACCTCCAAATAGACCAAGTAATCCTCATCCTCGGTCTAAAACCCCTCAACCTAGAAGAAATCAAGGTTGACAAAACTTTCCTAATAATAATAATCGCCCAATGTGGAATTATTCACTTCAACCAAGTTTCAACCCTAGGGGAATACTTTCACCATACATACAAATGCAAACCATGTTTGGTTCAAACAATTTTGGACAAATGAGACAATGCGGACCAAGTGGCTAAATCGTCACTCATTGAATAATTCGGAAACTCATCTATGATTGGCTTCTATAAGTCAATATATCACCTTGAAGTATTTGAAGAAAAGCTGGACATAAGTATTCCATATCTCGATTCTTTGATGCCCTCAAAAGAGGGGGAGTACACATCAAGGGGGAGTTCTCGTTCCGACAAATTTCATATCTAAAACTTGTCGGCATAACCTTTTTGATTCTACAAAAAGGGGGAGAAGTACATATAAACTCACTAAATACTTGCCTAAAAACTAATCTTTTAGATTTAATGAGTTTAGATTTTGTAATCATCAAAAAGGGGGAGATTGTTGACATAAATAATGCCTAAAACATTATTGACATCTTTCGATATCTCTACGTTTTGATAATCACAAAATGTAAAATCATTAAACGAAAGGTTATGACGTAAACAAGAATTTAATTGTAAATATATATTTTAACAACTCAATCACTTAAGGTATGAATAAACAAATGCTTAATGCATTATATGATCAAAGAAACATTTTCTTAATCACTTGATTTTTTATAAAATGACACAAACATTTTATATCTTTTAAAAAATCATTTTTGGTATTAAATAAAAATGTTTAGTCCATTATAAATTTATGAATTCAAATTTTCAACCAAAAATGGCAAAAATGTTCCAGAAAAACCTTCCTCACAAAAAGACAAAACTGAGCAACGTTCGGGAAGGGCGGCCCCCTTAATTTTACTAGGCGGCCCCCTTAATTTTAAGGGGACCGGCCACCTATTTAAAGGGACCGCCCCGCTCCTCCAGCTGTCAGATTTTGCCTATAAATACTTGTTCATCTCTGGACTTTTTCCTCACCTTTTGCACCCCCAAACCTTCTGTTCTAAATCTCTTCAGATCCTTCCAAATCCTTTCTAAATCCTTTGATCATATATTCTTAAGCATTGGTTTCCAAGTGATCCAAGCTTCTACCATTCAAGTGCAAAAGAAGAATACTCCTTCAACAACTAGAGAAGAAGTATTGCAACTTAGTATCATCTTGCTACCTAAGTTGTTTGTGTAATCATTAATTCATTTTTGTATAAGTTGTGTATATTTGTTAGATAGGTGTGAGCATAATTGCTTAGGGTAGATTAGTGTATAAGTAGTGAAGTTGTGAAGAAGTCAAGGTGTGTAAGTAGTGAAGGTGTAAAGAAGTAGAAGAGTACATAAGTAGTGCTAGGTTGTGAAGTAGTTGTGAAGCCGGTGTGAAGAAGTTGTGAAGAAGTCGTGAAGAAGTTGTGAAGAAGTAGTGAAGCCGTTGTGAATAAGTTGTGAAGAAGTTGTGAAGAAGTCGTGAAGAAGTTGTGAAGAAGTCGTGAAGCCATTGTGAATAAGTTGTGAAGAAGTTGTGTAGAAGTTGTGAGATTGGTTCTAGCTACGATTAGAACCCGACATCTAGCTTTGTGTCGTTAAACCGGTGTAAGCAAAAGTTGTGTAAGGTTTTCTCCGCCATAAGGGAGCTTGTTGACATAGTGAAGAAAACTCTTGAGTTAGGTGCTCGGGGAGTGGAGTAGGGCAAGTAAGGTGTCCTTGTAGCCGAACCACTATAAATCTTTTGTCTCGCGGTTAGATCTTTCCATCTTTATCTTTCTTTTCATTTCATTACTTTACTTGCATTGTTTATTTAGATTTACTTATATTTGTTCATATTGTTCAAGAGTTGAGTTCACATAAATTCGAATCTAAGTTTTTTAAAAGTAAACAAAGTTTTCATAATAAAATTAAAAAGGCATAAAACTATTCAACCCCCCCCCCTTCTAGTTTTCCACACATTGAATGGTTTTTCTAGGAGACCACCACCCGAGTTGTACTAGGGGCATTGGCATGTTGCTAGACGCTAACCAATGTCATTACACTTTTAATAGATGTCCAAGTGGGAGCTGTTAGAGTTTGTGGACAAATATTAAATCGTGTATGACTAGAATCGAACTCGGGACCGAGGGATTGCACACTTTATGTGTGAATGATTAATATAGAATAATTAATATATATAACCGTTATATATTTAATTATTTGAACACAAATAACGACTAACGGATGTTAAGTAATTAACGGAAATTGACTAACGACCGTTAGTGAATAAAGGAAGGACTGTAGGTGAAATTACAGGACAAGAGGATTCCGGAATACCCTTGGGAAGGGTTGGGCCAATCGGCCATAAGGGTTTCCTAACCTATTCCTAAACCAACTTGTTCTCTAAGTTATCATGCCTATAAATACAAGGCTTAGGGGTTAGGGTTTCATACCTTGTGTACTCTTGATATAACCCTAAGTTTTCCCTTCTTCTTTCTCTCTTGAAAACCGATCGACACAACCCTTTAGGGTGTTCGATCCTTGTGTTTCAACATACAAAATTGTTTTGGTTTTCTTGTGTTCTTAGATCTAGCAATCTAGTTAATCGGTTATAGTACGTGTGTACAAAACCTTGGATATAAACTCACTATAGTTTATACCTCTTGGATTGAGAAACAAAAAGGTAAGGGGTTTGATGCGTGGTTTTGCGACCTTACAACAGGTTTTACCTCTCGAGGGATCTCAAGAGGCTTGCAATCCCCACCAGGCAGTGTACCTGACCGATGTAGTATAGTGTAGTGGCAAGTACCGGGGGATTGATCGTTCTCTAGGGGAATAGTGTCGTTAGGATTGAAAAACTACTCTAATAGGTCTAAGGATGAGGGAAGATTCTTTTTGTATTTTTTATATTTTTATAAAAGCAAGTAAAATCTCGGGTTTGAAGGAGTGGGCGGAATTAGTTGCTAGTCAACTAACCCAAATAACTACAATTGCAAATAAAATAAAATAACTGAAAATAAAAAGGTTGTGGAACTTATATGGAGAGAAATGTGTTTACTTAGATTTCCTTACTCCCTAACTATCTTTTACCGGTTGATTAGTGTGTATTAATTGCGTGGATGACGGGTGTATTCCTTAATACCAATCATGGGGTGGCGTACGTACTTCCCCAACTCTATAAGCTCCTACTTCACTCCTATGTCGAGCCGGCTAAGAAGCTCCTAACATGGGATCACTAGAATTCGCTCATGCATTAAATACAACCATAAAAACCTTAGTACGCATTGGTTCATGTTTCTTAAGACGTTCAAGCAAGTTACCGTATAGGAGGTTAGCCAGTTTTCTTAAGCCTAACATCGATAAACAATCATCCAATACAATTAATAACACACCAACAACCAATAATCAATAGTTAGGTTTCATTAGATCTAAGCAAACACAAGATAAATCTAGCCTAGCATGTTAAATAAAAGACAAGAACAAGATATAATCAAACAACACATAGACATATTGAATGATTATTGATTACTTATCTTCAATTGAACATGGGAGATCCAAGGGTATAAAACCCTTAAAAGTAGCAGAAAAATCGTCTTAGGGTTTCTCCTCACAAAGTTGCACACTAATGACTAAAAATTATGAGAATATATATAGAAAATCAGATTTGACGGCGTCACGTTATAGAGCTGACGCCGTCACCTCGCCGCGGTTAGGGTTTCTTGATGGCCTTCTTGACGCCGTCCCCTTTTAATCATCCAAAATCCTCTCTGGCGCGTCAAAGGTTGACGCCGTCACAATGGTGCTTGACGCCGTCACAAGTACTTTTCCAGCCGATTTTGAGACTTTGTCGTTTTCTTCACTTTTATGCTCCAAAAACGTCCAAAATGCTTCCTTTTCTAGATTTCTTCTCCAAAGTACCTAAAATGACAAAAGGAACGATTTAGGGCAATATTTGATCAAATAAATACGATTTAGGGCTTAAATGACCCCCTAAAAGCGGTACACTTTTCGCTTCATCAAATACCCTTACACTTGAGATTTGCTTGTCCTCAAGCAAATGCGCTTTTATTCTAATCAAAATACAAGTTAGGGGTCATTTAACGCTAATATAAAAGTAATTACAACATATAGTCGTTCCACTTTAATCATAATAAGCACGGAGATTACAGACTAGCATCTCACAAGTAGTGTTTAGATACTCACATCTCTCAGGTGTCATAAAAGTATATCTCATAAATGAAAATGAATAATATCTCTCACTACCTGTCATAGCAAATAGATTACCATAGGCTTGGGAAAGGATCAAAAACCTCCTCCACTAGGCGTAAGCACCTAAGATAAACTATCAAAGAGGGCTTTTAAACGGGTTATAACGTTAGGTGTAGGGATATGATAAACACGGTTTTGTTGGATAAAGGATATTTTACTGGTGGCGAGTTAAAGATATTGATTAATTACATGTACAATATGGAGTTGCTAAGCCAAGACTAGACTCGACTTAAGCTAATGAAAAAAATAACAAAAAGATAAAATAAACATAAAATGAAACGGGATGGTAGTCCGTATGTTTTTCTACTTTTTTTTTTTTTTTTTTTTTTTTTTTTTTTTTTTGCATACACTCTTGCCCTACCATCCAAAATAATACATCGTAGGGGGGTTGTATCCCCCTTACACTTGAACTTTTACATAACTTTACAATTAACTATTCTAATGACTCGAATTAAGATAACCGAAACACTTGGAGTACTTTTAAAATATTTAGCACATATGGGGGTAATAATGTTGTTCTTCCCCATTACTCCATTACACTAGTACTTTACCCATGAGTCCCAATCGTCCCAAAACAATATGTACAAGGATATGACTCGACTTAGCAACCATGTAATCAATTAGATAATTAACTTGGGGTTTAAACAAATGTTGTCACAATAATGCACTAAAAATGAGTGCATACAAGGTAGGCTAAGGCGATTTGGGTGTACATTTAAGTGGGGTGTAAAAAAATTCTTACTTTAAGTAAAATGCTTAAAGTTAGAAACGAAAAGATAGGCTCTGAGGGGTGTACTAGGGGTATCGTGTACTAAAAATGAGTACAACGCAAAGGGTGTGGGAGAATTACTTGACCAATGTAGCCAATGTAATTATAACAAAAACACAGGTGTAAAACAATGGGTTAATCCTAATGCCTCTTATCATGTAGTAAATCTAACTACACGAATGTAGTCTCACTTGTGGCCTCGGAATGGTCCTAACGCAAGTTCTAGAATCTAAGTGCTACCGGTACACACATCATAGCATAAATGCTTTTCCTACCAATTCTAGGGGCGAACCTCACATATTTGGGGGTGGAAATTTTTTTTAGTGGTATGGTTTTTGTGCTAGTCATATAACTCCTATCCGTGAGACGCTCATTAAGACCAAAGTTTCACTCCTATATGTTGTAAAAAAAATTTTAATTTGGCACTAAAATTGCCCTAACAGGTATTCCTCTCAGTTTTATTACACAACTACCATCAAACAAACGAAAAATCAAGCGTAATAGCATTCTCTAAAGTATCGTATTTTACCCCCCTTACACTTAAGATGAACATTGTCCCCAATGTTCAAATAACAAGATGTAAAAGTAAATAAGGTAAAAGAATGAAATCAAATACTCCCCTGATTCGCTCGGTGGATAAAGGGGTAACATGGTTAGATCTTCTTCCAAGGTAATGTTGAAGCTTCAAGATTAAAGCAGCGCCAAAAGCTAGATTCCACATACATCTCCTTGTCCAAAATAACCTGTTAAACCTGAGAAAACAAACACGAAAACCTGCATAACATCGGCGGGATAAATCTGTATAAGGATATAATGCTTGTGGAATGATTATTTTGCAGATTCCTGGAGTTTATAAGTTAGAGATTTAATAAAGCATTTTATGATTCCGGAAGAAAAACAAAACTTTCAAAAAAAATTCCAGGAAACTGTTCCTGACGCCGTCAGACTGGGGTCTGACGCCGTCAGAAGTGATCTGACAGATTTTTCATGTTAAGTTTCCGGAAAATTTCTGGAAAAACTCAATCCTTATTTCCTGGAAATCCTGCAAAATATCATTATGACTCGATACAAGCATTTGACTCAAACAATTACTAATATGTATGTTAATTTAATATTGTTATGATTCATGTTCATTTGTTCTAATAAACCGATTTGGATTTCCCTTACACTTATCTTTTGCAAAATACCTTTATATGTAGTTAAGACGAAGTTAAAAACAAGATAAAGCATTTTCACAATTTAGTTTCGAACATGAATCAATAATAATAAAAATTAAACATACATACGGAAGCAAATAAAATCAAACAAACAAATAAATAAACACACAAAGCAAATAAAGCTTGGGTTGCCTCCCAAGAAGCGCTTTTCTTTATTAACGAGTCTTGTAGCTAGACTCAAAGTCACCGTACATTACGTGACTCCATCATTGGTCACGGTTTCTAGGCCATTCTCATGTCCGGTTTTATATTCCGGTCCTAATTTCAAACAATCTTTGTAGAAACCGGATATCCTTTCCATAACATAGTCTACTCCTTTACTTCTATCTCCATCATTCCTATAGTAGACTGCTTGCTTAAGCTCCTTCTCAACATTTGACAAGTGTTGGAATTGCTCTATCTTATATGGCATTTGGTAGTTTACCTCATCGGTCTCATCCTTAAATCTAACTATCCCTAAGAAAGGTTCATAAGTCATTCTAGAGACCTCAACAAATGGTTTTCCAAAAACTACTTGATTTAAGCATGCATCGACTATTGGGCGGATATCTTCTACAATTACAAAGTCGGTGGCATAGGTGAAGTTTCCTACATAAACCGGTAATCCCTTAACTCTTCCCGTGAAGTTACTCATCCAACCCTTATCAGGGAGCATCCTATACCCAAGTTGATTTTTCATTATCAAGTTGTAGTGGGCTCTAGTCATGATGTTTATGGGCGATCTAAGGTCGATGTAAGCTTTCCACACATGTAAATGTCCGATGTTGCATGGTATGTTGAGATTAGAAGGGTCGCCCATTTCCATAATTGGTCTACCTAGGAAGTATGGTGTCTCGGGGTCATCGAATAAGTCTGTATGATATGCGCGCTCTTCCTTAGTGGGTAGCCTATTGAAGTAGTCCTCATCATCATCTACTTTTTCAATCTCACTTTTCCTAACTTCTTTATCAACCTCGACTTTCTTAACCTCATCCTCAGGTTCACTATTATCCTCTTTCCTATCAATTGGTTTAATAGTGACAATGTTGACGAAGTGGACATGTTTGGATGAAGAGGGGTCTTTTACTTGGGGTCCGCTATTTGTGTTCCTAGCGTCCTTATGTGGAGGTGATAGAACTTGGTTATTGAGGGCTTTCAATAAGTTGTCAATTTTATTGGTCATCTCCGTTTGTTGTTGATTGAATTCGGATTCGAATCTAGCTATCCGAGCTTCTTGAGATTCCATAAATTTGGACATCAATCCTTCAAAATTATTGGTACTACCATAATTGTTGGAAGGATTGTTATTGAAAGTACGGTTTGGGGATGAACCGCTTGATTGAAAACGATTAGGTGGGTTGGAAGAATTGGTTTGTTGTGCGTTTTGGTTTTGTTTCCACCTAAGGTTTGGGCGATTTTTCCATGAGGGGTTGTATGAATCACCGTAGGAATTTGGCTCGGGTTTAAAAGTGTACCACTTGTCTCCCGCTCCGTCGGTACGCGAGGATGCGTAGTCCGCAAAAGCTTGTTCGGGGAGTTCCACGCAATCACGAGTGTCGTGGGGACCACTACATAATTCACACGAAGAAGTGATTTTGTTCACTTGGCTTGAAGGTTTAGGAGCCTCGTAGGATTTCATAAGAAACTTGACTTGGTCTTCAAGTTCTATGATCCTACGGTCGGAAGTGCTTGAATTGTTCGAAGGCAAAGATATTGTCTTGACCGTTTTATTCAAATCACGGGGATCATTCCAACTTTCGTTGTCATAAAGAGCAAGATCTTCCAGGAGAGCCCATGATTGTTCCGCACTTAGATCACGTAGCTTACCACCGGCCGATTGGTCAATGGTTTGCCTCGTGGAGAGATTGATGTGGTCATAGAAGATTTGGACTTGGAGCCAAAGTTCTATGCCATGGTGAGGGACTTTTTGGAGTAAGTCCTTGAATCGAGTCCATGCCTCGTAGAGGGTTTCGCCTTGACGTTGTTGGAACATCAAGATATCATTCCTTAGCTTGGTAGTTCTTCCTGGTGGGAAAAACTGAGCAAGGAAACGAGTGGTGAGATCATCCCAAGAGGTGATGGATCCTGCGGGTAGACACTCTAGCCATTGACTAGCTTGGTCCCGCAGATAGAATTGAAAGAGACGCAGTCGGGTCGTCTCTCGAGTGGCAACATCAAGGTCTATGGAATCAACGATTTTGAGAAAGTCCTTGAGATGTTGATTAGGATCTTCGGAACGAAGTCCATGGAATGCGCATCCGCTTTGCACCAACCGGATGGTGTCGGATCGCAAAGGAGTGACATTGGCTCCTTGAGTGAGCTCAATGGTGTTTCGATAGCCATGGTGGCTAGGACGGGAGTAGTCTCCTAAGGTACGGGCTCTAGGAGGTGGGTGTTGTTGTGGTGGTGGGTTGTTGGGATCGAGGATATTACCACCTTCCATGATGTCGGATGGTAATGGTTACGAACAAAGAAACAAAGAAAAAAGATAGACTAAAGAAAACCTAGAAAAATAAAATAAAAATCTCACTAGAAAGGAATCTAGTGAGTAGACCTAATAAAATAAAAATTCAACCTAAACAATAACTATTCCCCGGCAGCGGCGCCAAAAACTTGATGCGTGGTTTTGCGACCTTACAACAGGTTTTACCTCTCGAGGGATCTCAAGAGGCTTGTAATCCCCACCAGGCAGTGTACCTGACCGATGTAGTATAGTGTAGTGGCAAGTACCGGGGGATTGATCGTTCTCTAGGGGAATAGTGTCGTTAGGATTGAAAAACTACTCTAATAGGTCTAAGGGTGAGGGAAGATTCTTTTTGTATTTTTTATATTTTTATAAAAGCAAGTAAAATCTCGGGTTTGAAGGAGTGGGCGGAATTAGTTGCTAGTCAACTAACCCAAATAACTACAATTGCAAATAAAATAAAATAACTGAAAATAAAAAGGTTGTGGAACTTATATGGAGAGAAATGTGTTTACTTAGATTTCCTTATTCCCTAACTATCTTTTACCGGTTGATTAGTGTGTATTAATTGCGTGGATGACG
This sequence comes from Artemisia tridentata subsp. tridentata, assembly GCA_021014915.2. Lineage (NCBI taxonomy): Eukaryota > Viridiplantae > Streptophyta > Magnoliopsida > Asterales > Asteraceae > Artemisia > Artemisia tridentata. The sequence goes on along the minus strand of CP139501.1, from coordinate 175,565,031 downwards.
GGTGTATTCCTTAATACCAATCGTGGGGTGGCGTACGTACTTCCCCAACTCTATAAGCTCCTACTTCACTCCTATGTCGAGCCGGCTAAGAAGCTCCTAACATGGGATCACTAGAATTCGCTCATGCATTAAATAAAACCATAAAAACCTTAGTACGCATTGGTTCATGTTTCTTAAGACGTTCAAGCAAGTTACCGTATAGGAGGTTAGCCAGTTTTCTTAAGCCTAACATCGATAAACAATCATCCAATACAATTAATAACACACCAACAACCAATAATCAATAGTTAGGTTTCATTAGATCTAAGCAAACACAAGATAAATCTAGCCTAGCATGTTAAATAAAAGACAAGAACAAGATATAATCAAACAACACATAGACATATTGAATGATTAATTGATTACTTATCTTCAATTGAACATGGGAGATCCAAGGGTATAAAACCCTTAAAAGTAGCAGAAAAATCGTCTTAGGGTTTCTCCTCACAAAGTTGCACACTAATGACTAAAAATTATGAGAATATATATAGAAAATCAGATCTGACGGCGTCACGTTATAGAGCTGACGCCGTCACCTCGCCGCGGTTAGGGTTTCTTGATGGCCTTCTTGACGCCATCCCCTTTTAATCATCCAAAATCCTCTCTGGCGCGTCAAGGGTTGACGCCGTCACAATGGTGCTTGACGCCGTCACAGGTACTTTTCCAGCCGATTTTGAGACTTTGTCGTTTTCTTCACTTTTATGCTCCAAAAACGTCCAAAATGCTTCCTTTTCCAGATTTCTTCTCCAAAGTACCTAAAATGACAAAAGGAACGATTTAGGGTAATATTTGATCAAATAAATACGATTTAGGGCTTAAATGACCCCCTAAAAGCGGTACACTTTTCACTTCATCAGGGTTTCTCGCTAATCCACTTGTTAATTAAAGAAGAAGAGTTTGAAGTTTAGATCCTTGTTCTTACTAGGATCAAAGGTACGTATCTTTAATATTCGGTTAATACTTTACGTGTTAAATATGATCTTATGCTTTCGCTATGTGCTTTGATGATGTAGTATTTATTTATATAATTGTTATGGTATTTAAATTCTGACAGTGGCATCACGAGCCGTTTAACATGTAATTGTATTATCGAAACACATAAAAATCAAATCTTTGATTAGGATTAACATGTTAGTCAAATTTTTTACGGTTTTAGAACATTAAAAAATTTCGAACCCTAATTTTTTTTTGGGGGGGGGGGGGGCGAGCCCTCTTTAATTACAAATTAGTTTTGTAACCCTAAAATTAGGAACATGTGTGTTTATGTGTGTAAAGGGTTACGTTCTTTGACTTGCAATTGATCCATGATAAAACATGCATGTTTATCATGGATTAGGGTTTGTAATTAACGAGGATGTCTACACACGCGTTGCCGCAGAGCGTGTGTATACGATTGTATTGTATGCAGTATGTCGATACCATAACCTGTTAAGGGAAGTTAATGGTACAAAATAGGAATGAAATGGGTTACTTAATGATAATGTTGAGATATACTAAATAAAAGAAAGACCCATTGATTTCAATTCGTTTGTAAGTCAAATGAAAACACTACTTCCGTAGCAACACTACATATGAAACTAACATGACTAACACCATAGCTATTACTTATTATACAACTTTAAAGACACAATTACCAAGCCAATAATCATTCAAAATATACATAATCCAGAACAATAAACCTTACAGCAGCTATTTTTTATGCTGACTACACCTCTAGACTAATTGCATTTAATAGTTGCCGCACATTTTCCATGTGATTTGCTTTTGTTGCTTCTCTTGGCGTCTATCAACTGATGCAGAAGTTTGCGGTAGCTCAACGCTTCCTGCAGCTCTCTTTAGATAACACCTCTGCTGCATGGGTTACACCTTAGACGCTTCTAAGTAACATCGATGTGCAGCTTTCCTTGGTACACATAGGGCAACCGAAGACATGCCTGTCGGCAGTCGGTTTCACAACAAAGCCTGGAAAACGCATAGTTAGAGTTCATGTGAATCTGATATACACAACCCATTTGATTTTAATCCATTACCCATTAAAAGTAAATCAGTTCATCTACGACGTTTATTTTACCTTCATATGGTAGCACTTTTATAAAAGTGTTGTATCTGTAACCTAACATACATACCTTTCTGTGAAATCGAACCACTTTTTCCATCCCACCAAGACCACAATGGTTTGCAGACAAAAGGGCCTAATGAACAATAGGCTGCAATTCTCAAAGATTGGTGGTAAACAGAAAAGAATGGTGCAAAGAAGGAATCTGCACCAAATCACTTGTCACAGCATTCTTTTCAGTTTACCATCTTTCTTTGGTCAAATTCACACGACCGATGATTAGACCCTTTTGTAGGACTTAACTTGGCAACATGCATAAAACAATTGTAGAGAATAGAGAATTATTAAGCATTATATAAAACTAGTAAACGAAAGGGAGACATAGAAAGTGTATAGATGCCAGTTGACAAACAGCAGATTTTAGTATCGGTTGGAGCATAATCTATTCAGGCAGGTGAGTTTGAGAACCTCATGGGCACAAAAATATTGACAAAGTATCACTGATGGATGCACAGACCATGTAAAATTAGCAAGAATTGTGCTTGGTCTCCGTACATCCATCACTGATATTCTGTCTATTTTTGGTATTTAAATTCTCTCCATAGTATGCAGCTAGACAGCTGAATATAGAAAACGTGGTGGCAGTAAAATAAAATGTTAGCAAAGCAGTGAATAAAAAACAATGTTTTGATGCAGACGTTATAAAAAAATTAGGAAATTAAAATAAAAGCAGAGAATATAGAAAAGAAACTTACTAATTTATTAAGTAGTAGCCAAAGGAAAAGTAACTCCTAAATTTAAAAAAAAAAGAGAAAATATAAACCATCGTTGCAAAGATAGGTGACGTATAATGAATATGACCCCTTTTCACAATAGAACCAATAATTTGTGGCACAATATTTTGGCGTAAGCTGTTTGTTCACTCGACAACCTGAAAACGACATTGTTTTATGTATTTTTCTAGGTTAAGTGGTACAAAAGCTTCTAGTGTTCGGTTGCATGCATTTCACAATTAGAGCAACTATCGATGCCGCAGATCGCTTGTCAATATTAGCAAATGAAGAGTATATGGTATGGTTTGTTTGCCAATACTAAAGGTTTGTCTTATATGTCCGTCATGCTAGATTTGTGTTTGCATATTCGTACATGCAGTTCCACAAAAGGTACTGACCGACAATACAGCTGTAATCTGAAAGATAGATGGGAAACAAAAGAGGATGGTGCGAAGAAGTAATTTACACCAAATCACTCATCACAGCATTCTCTTCAATTCCCCATCTGTCTTTGAAAACTGTACCGTATTGTTGGTTAGGCTCTTCTGTGGGACTTCAGTTATGAATACGAACACACAAAATTTGCATGAGAGACACAGAAGACCAACAATTAGTATTGGAAAATAAAGAATAGCAGATAGTCTTCATTTCCTAATACTGACAAACGCTTTAGACCATCCATGATTGCCTGTCGATGAAGTATGTGCAAAGATTTACGCCAAACCCATTGCTATGACAGTGAGACAGGAATGGGTTTTCGAGAGGAAGATGAAAGCACTAAGGCGTGCTGAAGACAAAATTATCAATTATAGAAAAGTATGTGAGTATTGGCACTCTTGTTGAATAGGATAATGAAGGAGTGCGGCCTGTCATGAACAATACACACTATATCATTATCACAATCAACACTACTCAATTATCAGAGCCCATCTATCAAACGACGTATATTGTTTGCATTGGTTAATTTGACCGAGTTCCCTAAAATCATAGGTGTGCTTGATAAACAAATGGTTTTAGGGAACTCTGTCAATTTAACTAATGGAACGCAGCTACATCATTAGATATATGTGCCCTAATAATTGAGGTTTTGAAAATGAAGTTCAAGGTAGCGAGTTGTGTATGGCGGCATTACTCTATAAATGGTGGTTTTAGGTCATAAAAAAGAATGGAATTCAAAAAGCAACATAGTAACCCCTTCTAAGGTCCCCTACAGTTCCTTTTGTCGTTTCAACTCCCTTTGTGCAAAGGCCTGCACCAGGCGAATTGCTAGATTGTTGAAATAACAAAAGAAACTGTATGGGAACTTAGAATGGGTAACTATGTTGAGATTCCGGACTCATTTATTAAGGTAAACCATTCATCCACTAAGTAATGTGGCCCCCTAACACATATCCTGTTATTTTCAACTTCTCTTTGTAACACTTTTTATAGAATCAACCATTATAATTTTTCGGTAAGTTTTAATGACCATAACAGCAACCACAGATCATGTACATCGCTTGTCAATATTAGCAAATGAACACTACCCGGGATGCTTTATTTACCGATACTAACAGTTGATGCTGATGTTGTTTGTCTGCCATGGTAAGTTTGTTTCCGCATTTTCACAACTGCAGTTCCACAAAAGGCCCTGATCAACAATACGATGCAATTATGAAAGAAAGATGGGAAACGGAAGAGGATGGTGCGAAGAAGTAATTTGCACCAAATCACTTGTCACATCATTCTCTTTTGTTTCTCATCTTTCTTTAAGAATTGTACCATATTGTTGACCAGGGCCTTTTGTGAGACTGTAGTTATGAATATGCGAAAAAAAACTTAACATGACAAACATAGCACATCAAGTGTTAGTTTCGGCAAATAAAGAATGTCGGATAGGGTTCATTTTCTAATATTGACATGCGAGGTACAGAATATGTGGTTGTTCTTATACTGAAATGCAGAGAACTAATAATCAAAATGTTTTGTAGCACTGAATCTGGCAAGATGCATAAAAGGTATGAATTTTACAAAAAAACTAATATCTTTAAAAACATGAAGCAAATGGTTAGCTGTATACCAGACAAATTCTATTGGCAGGTAAAAAAACTATTGAATTTTAATCTTAGCAATACTTATCTTTTGTTTGGTCTAGTTATGTAGCACCGTGGCAAATGAATTGAAGCACAGCGAAAGAAAATAGTTGCAAGCTCCAAAGCACAAAACTGTAATTGTAAAGAAAACGGTATCATTAAACATTATATAAAATTGGCAAACAAAAAACATACATATAAGGTATATATAAGGCAGCTAACCAAGAGGCGATTTTGATCTGAATGTCTATTTTTTACATTTACCTTATTTCCATAGTATGCAATTTAGCTGTTGAATATATAAAATCTGCTGCCAGGAAAAAAAATTTAAAAACATAGGCATACTTATGTAATACAGTGGAGTAAGCATGTAAATTTTATCAATACTTAGCTTCTTCTTCTTTTTTGCTGTGACGGCAAATGAACAGAGGGGCACCGAAAGAAAACAGTTGTAAACTCCAAAGAGAATAACCGGTGAGAAAGAGTCAATAATGGTTTAACAATAATGCATGATCATAATATACATAATAAGGCTCAGATTAGCGATTAGAAAATGGCTTTCATGATTGGCTGGTATATTCCTTATGCATTACATATATATAACGATAGGTAAAACAGTGTAAAAATGTGTTTGAACCAACATATTTAACCCAACAGGTTAAGTAATTTTCAAATTACATTCCACATTTGCTGATTAGACAGTATGAAGACAAAAACTGTAAGACACAAAGAAAAAAGTTGAAAAGGATCTCATTTGTAATACTTTAAAAGTTCAGATTCCTAAGAATGCAACATTGAAGCAATTACAAAGCCAGGGGGTGCAGCAGTTGTAAACACGGTAGTGTTTATGAGGCTCAGATTTTTTTACCGAATAGGGCGAAAAACATGTGCAACTGGCCATACCTGCAAACAAAGAAGGTTGCATAACAATGCCATCCGGTCTTTGCCTAGGCAAGCCACATTCCAAATTTTTCACCACCTACTTCATTACTTTCAGAAAGTAGGTGCTAATCATCATAGCTGTACCCTAGCTTAACCAATGAATGCGATTTTGTAGGAAAATAAATGTAAATAAGCTTGGTAACCACTTACACCGAATGAGTTTGGTAAGGATGGAAAAAAGAGGATATGTTTTCTATGGTTGGAGGTGTAGGCATCTAACTCACTAAGACGTGTAGCATATCAATTATGGTATAAAAGTTGTAAATGTAAGGCAGACACACAAAGTATATATATGAAAACTGACCAGAAGTCAATGCACATTTGACTTGAAACATAACGGCATCTCCTGATTGATAACAGTTGCAATAACCCCATAGGCATTTATTATACCTTTCCTCTTCGAATACTCATCTAACCAAGTGGCATCCCATTGCTGGCGAATCAACTTGGGAATCGGGTCTTACTCTAGAAGACAGTGGCAGATCCTGTAACTAAATGCCGTTTGATTTCTTTGAGGGCCATTCACTATTGTTTGGAGTATGACTCGATTCCCAAGCTGATGCGCCACCAGTGGAATTAACATCCATCCCATGAATATTGAGATCTGGTCAGAATAACAGTGTAAACAACAATGATAAAATAAAATAAATAAAATAAAAATAAAAAAATAATAAAAAAAAGGTATATATATATATATATATATATATATATATATATATATATATATATATATATATATATATATAATATATATATATATATATATATATATATATAGGGGAGGGTTAAAGTGAGATCAAACTTAAAGTTCTAAAAGTAAGACCCAATCTAGACCGTTGGATCATTGTATTTGTGTTGGATGAGATTAACATTAAATGAGTGACATTATAGTCATTAAATAGAGTTTCAAGGGTAGTTTGGACAATTCAAGTCCAAATGTTGTCAATCTTTTTTCAAATTTTCGTCAATTTTTTTATACAAAAATCTGATCAACATTTTTATACATTAAACTGTTACACAAATTAGGATATTAAATGTATCACCAAAACAAAACTAACAGCAGCAGATTCTGGTACACCGGAATCCGTGCATTTTACCCAGATCCGATACATAAAATTTGACAAAATTTATTTGATACATCAAGTATACAACTTCAAAAACAATTGATACATCAAGTACACAACCTATCAAAACCAAACAGCAGCAGATTCCGGTACACCGAAATCCGTGCGTTTTACCTAGAATCAGATACACAGAGAGATCTATGTATCAAAACCCTATCGAAACCAAACAGATACATAAACACATATACAAATCAGATGGTACATCGTGGTTAAATCCATGGTGGTCGGAATCCGGTATATTCTGGTACACCTGCTATATTCTGGTACACCGGCTAAATCAGATGGGTATCACCTGCTATATTCCGGTACACCGGCTAAATCAGATGGGTATCACCTGCTATATTCCGGTACACCAGCTACACAAAACCAACCACGTGGTCTCCGAACACAAATAATACCGATCTAAAAATCGGGATAATGAAGCCTTGCCGGAATATATGATATTACTGTGACATGCTCCGTTCGAGACCCACATACACCCTCGACAAAATAAATAATAGATCTTACAAAAACAAATCTTTAAAAAAAAAGATCTAAACACCCTGACGTATCCGTTTGATACCCACATACATCAACAGAACTTGGTTGTAATTTTTTCTTGGTTGTTCGAGACAAACCACAAACGAAAACAATCAGATCCGGTGATGAAGAGGTGCCGGTACGAAATAAAAAGAATGGATTTCACCGGAAAAGTGATGCGGTACACGGTTGGTTTGTTGCTTTTATTTGACGACGGCTGTTAGGGATAGTAAGGCATCTCCGGAAAATGAAGCCTCACCGGAAAAAATGTGATACCCAGAATCCGACGGGATAACGAAACCTCGCCGTAAAAACGAAGCCCCGTCGGGATAACGAATCCTTGACAGACCGAATGTTTTTTGTGGCACATATCCGTTCGAGACCCCACATACGAAACCCAAATCCATTGGAGACACATCCGCCGGAAAAACGAAGCCTCTCCGAAAAACGAGTCCTCGCCGGAAAAACGAAGCCACGGCAGTGGTGATTTTTTGACACAGGTGTGTATGGGATATGGTTGTGGTGGTGGCCGGTCGTGATTTGGTATGGGTGGTGGGGTATATTGGTCGTGATTTTGGACGGGATATGAGATGAGATGATTTTTAATTAGAAAGAAGATGAGAATGGGAGATGTTTTTAAGGTTGGAGGTTATTTAGAGCTAGGCATGTTAAATACCTACAATACCCTTTTAGACATTTATTTAATTTTCAGTTTTTTAAGTACTCAAATTCCACTTGTCCAAATCCTATTTGTTTTTGAATTGATCTTACTTTTAGAACTTTAAGGTTGATCTTATTTGATCTCAAATCTATATATATATATATATATATATATATATATCCTATATAGATTTGTGTTCTTGTAGTGAACACTTTAAAATGAGTAACAATAGGCACCAACAACAATCCGACAAGTGTTAAGTAAAACTTTAATTACAACGTTTTTTTTTTTTTGAACAAATTTAAATACATTTAAAATGATAAATTAAACCAGCAGGGTATTTTAGGGATACAAATATTCCCCTATCTTTTTTCTTAAAACCGTTCAATATCATTTTCTCAATCCTACTTTGTCATCCTCATTTTCTCTCACCTTCATTATTTCTTTCTACATCTCCCAATCATACACCATCAGTCCATCACCCAAACCAAGATCGGTACTACCAGAACCACCATAATCAAGATCAACAATACCTAAAATCTTGACCCACTCACATTCTTGTCGTTCTTTCAGATCTGGCATTTCGGCCACCATATTCTTCTTTGAAGAAACGCGAGACAACCAGATCGTTCACTGTCGCCGCCCAAATCCTTCTTTGAGGAAACGCAAGACAACCAGATCGTTCAACCGACGAGTGTGTTTTGGTTTTCTATTTGGGGTTTTTTTTTTTTTCTTTTTTTTCCTAAAAAATCAATGATACAATTGTATTTCTTTATTATAATTGATGTTTATTTTATTTTGAGGTTTTGGTTTTGTAATTGACTTATAAGCTTGTACATGTTTGGATCTAGTGTTACAATATGTTTAAAGGCTTCTCGTTGTTCAGATTTTTAGTAGTATTGTAAAACTTAATTATTGGTGGAAACTATAATGTATCATGAAACTACGTGTCACTAAATATGTGTCATTAAAAATGTGTCGAGAAACTATGTGTCACTTAAAATGTATAATAAAACTATGTGTTTTTAAAATTGTGTCATTAGAAATGTGTCACTAAAAATATATCATGAAACAATGTGTCACAAAAAAAATACACAAAGTGAATTCAAGAAAAAAAAAATGAAACACGTGTATGTGAATTTAAGTCTTCATAAAAGTGGGATACATTATGCCATTCTTAACCCATTTAATTACAATATTGCCATTATCAATTAATTGTTTTAAATTAATGCAAATCTCATTCATATAATTGATCCAATGGTCCACAAGTGTGCCTATTATTTTCTACTTTAAGGTGTACACCACAATAACGCCACCCTATATATATATATATATATATATATATATATATATATATATATATATATATATATATATATATATATATAGTGTAGGGTTATTTTCAGAACCAATAAAAGGTCGAGAACTGCGAGAACCGATCTCAACCATTAAATATTTGATCAATGGTTGTAAGAGGTTGTGGCATAGTAGTAATTAAATGAAATATGAGGGGACATATTATAAAAAAGGGAAGGATAATAAAGTAATTTTAGATTTAGCATTTCCTGAACTGTTTTTCATATTGTACGTGATTTCAAAGATTCAATAAATTCAGTTTTCATTTATCTCTCTTCCTATCCTTATGGCTGATTCTCTCAAATAACCTAGCCGCCACCCCCAATCCACCATAATTTTCTTGACTGCAAAAATACTAATTAAAATCGATTCACAAAAACAGTACCTGGTTCTTTTTCTCATCACCAGAAAAGTATAAACACCCAATAATATCTTAATTGATCGGTGTCACGGTCGTCGAATAAGTGAGGACCACCATGTCGCAACATTGACTGCTCTACTGTTCTCATTTATGTATTTTTACTGTAGTCGTTTTAATTTATTTGTTAGATCGTGTTAATCGTAGACCCTAGTTCTTAATATAATATGGTTTTGTGTTTTTTTAAGGTTAGGTTGTTATACTACTATGTAGAGAGCTAATAGTAATGTTGGTAATTTGACAGGTGTGATTATTGAAGATGTCACGTGTTTATGTTGGTAATTTGGATCCTAGAGTTAGCGATCGCGAAATTGAGTACGAGTTTCACTCTTTTGGCGTTATTCACAGGTTAGTAATTGCCTTCTTTAGTCTAAACTTTTGTTTTTTATTAGTGTACTAGCATTGATGCTGTTTTGAAGGGAACCTCTTAGTATAATATTGCATATTAAATGGATTATGTAAAAAAATTAGTCAAAAATGGGCATTTGGTTGCTGACTAAACAGGGGCTGTTTGGTTTGCTATTTTTAGTCAAAAATGGCCGTTTGGTTGGTGTCAAAACATGGCTATTTATTTGTTGTTTAGTTTGTCAAAACAAGGTTGTCTTGTTTGGCTGGTATCAAAACATGGCTATTTATTTTTTGTTTAGTTTGTCAAAACAAAGTTGTCTTGTTGGTGTCGAAACAGGGTTGTTTAGTTGTTGATATTATGAATTTTTCTTGGTTTGCACATGTGTTACATGAGTTGCTACTTAATTTTTGGATATAGAAACCAAGTTGTGCATAGTGTAAGCGACATATTATCCTTTCTTCGCACATGTACATGTAATAAGTGTTTAATGAGTACAAATACATGTGCATATTATTTTTTTCGTACATGTGCATATGTATAACAGTCCAATTTAGATCAAAATGGAATCACAGTCCAGTTTTAGTCGAAATGGTATTTCTTACTATTTCCTTTAGTTAAGTGGGTTGGGTCTCAGCTTTGCAAGCTTTTGGTGTAAGTTTCAATCTGTTGATAGATCATTGGATCAGATTCTTATATGCAATCTTTTGAAAGAATCCTGTTGATGGATCATTGGACAATATCACTTTAGTTGCAATTTTTTGCTGTCAAAAGGGCATATTTGGTGGTTGTTTTTTGTCGTAAAAATGGGTCATTTGGTTGCTTTTTATGAAGTTAAAAGGGTTGTTTTGCTGCTGTTTTTTGCTGTCAAAAGGGGATGTTTGGTTGTTGTTTTTTTTGCCAAAAGAAGGTCGTTTGGCTGCTGTTGATTGATGTCAAAACAGGGATGTTAGGTTGGGTTTTTTGCTGTCAAAACGAGCTAGTTATTTGGGTTTTTTGCTGTTAGCTAAATCTAGGCTCGTAGCTAGTTATTTTGGTTTTTTGATGTTCATCGTATTACCGTGCACCTTTTTTTTATTTGGATCACTTTTTTATTGTATTTTTTTATATATTGATTTCTTTGGATCACTTTTTAATGTGTTTTTTTTATTGTGTCGATCAAACCTGAGGATGTTTATTTGAATATACTTTTAGATTTGTTGAAGACGATGATGAAATTCAAGAGGATAAAAATACATGTACATGGCTCAACACTATGGGTACATGTTGAATAAAGATGATGAAAGTACATGTGCATGGTAGACTACGTGTACCTAGTGAACTAAGACGATGAAAATACATGTGCATGGTTCAAGAATACGCATACCTAGTGAACAAAGACGATGAAAATACATGTGCATGGTTCAAGATTACGCGTACCTAGTGAACAAAGACGACGCAAATACATGCGCATAACTTAAGTTTGAAGCCAATGTTGTATAAAATGATGGTTGCACATGTATATAATTAGCAATACATAGAGTATTTTCTTTATCTGAAGAATATTGTACATTATTTTTTTTTTCTCGTTGCATGCAATATGGAACATTAAGTCTTGAATATATAAAGCCTAACACGTGTGCTTACAATACATTATAAGTAATGCACATACGCACACCTAAATTTTGCTTAAAAAACACATATGCACCTAACTTTTTGAAACTATGCTTGCTGGAAAAAATAAATTATTAAAAAAAAAAAATTAATTCCTAAAATTTAGGAACTAAAAAAACGTTTTTTATTAAAAAAAATAAAATAAAATAAAAAATATAATTTTACCATTATACCCTTTTGAATTAAATAATAAAAATAGATATCCAAAAAACTCTGATTGGTTGATGCTAGTTCTCGCAGTTCTCGACCTTTTCTTGGTTTTGAAAAGAACCCTTCCCTATATATATATATATATATATATATATATATATATATATATATATATATATATATATAACAACAGGCATTCACACAGGTCAAGCTAGGGTAGTTGTTGGTCGACTCTGATTTTTAGAGAAAACAGAGTCGAAAAGATATAAAGATGATGATTGCAGAAAACAAACACGGTTGCATAATTATGCCATCCAGTGTTTGCGCCACCAAATACTGTGAGTGGAGGTCAACAGCCCAGAGCACCAAACACCGACCCAATTTATTACCCGGACCCTCGCTGGACTGGGTTGCAAAAAAAAGGGGTTAAGTAGCCCAATAAATGTAAGTATGGTATAATGTTTTAGAACCCTCGTTCTAAGATCCAAAACATGAAACTCCGTTACGTAAACTGAGTTATTATTGCGTTTGTAACAGGCCAACATAGACTAGCAAGTATTAGGCTCAGATTTTAAAACCAAATAGGCTGAAAAATAGGTAGAACCCGCCATGGCTGCAAAGAAACAGGGATGCATAAGCATCCCACACAGTCCTTACCCTGCCAAGTTACGGATCCAATCTTTGACAACCCACTTCATTTGCTTCAGAAAAAAAATGTGAATCATCATAGCCTTAAACTTGATAATCAGCTACAACAAATAAGGCTGCCAAGGGTGCCATCTAGTGTTTGCGCCACCAAAAACAGTCTGGGGCACCAAACACCCACCCAATCTATTACCCGGACCCTCACTTAACCGAGTTGCAAAAAAAAAGGGTTAAGTAGCCCAATAAATGTAAGTATGGTATAATGTTTTAGAACCCTCGTTTTGAGATCCAAAACATGAAACTCTGTTATGTAAACTGAGTTATTATCGGGTTTGTAACAGGCCAACATAGAGTAGCAAGTATTAGGCTCAGATTTTCAAACCGAATAGGTTGAAAAATAGGTAGAACCCGCCATGGCTGCAAAGAAACAAGGATGCATACGCATCCCACACAGTCCTTGCCCTGCCAAGTTGCAGATCTAATCTTTGACAACCCACTTCATTTGCTTCAGAAACAAAATGCGAATCATCAAAGCCTTAAACTTGATAATCAGCTACAACAAATAAGGTTGCCAAGGATAAAAAAAAATAGGACATGTCTACCTCATTCAAATTGTAACACTCCAAGGGCGGTACCGACGCCTGCCAAATATCAACACTTGTACAATCAGAATACATGTTTTTTGGTTGTATAATGATGCCATCCAGTGCTTTGCCCCTCAAGGTATGGATCCAATGATTCACAGTGACAACCATCATCATTGCCTTCTATATTCATTGAATAAAACTGGCGATCACATACAATAATTACTTAGCTATCAAGTGATCTGGACTGTTCATCCTCAGTCTCATGAGTTTGTTTCCTTTGACATACGAAAACCTGCATTCTCAAAAGGCAAGAATCCCTGATGCATGATGATTATATAGATAATAAGGCTCAGGTCAGCAATTATCAAAGTGGTAGTCAAAGCCAGCGTTGGCTGCAACCGTATGAACGGTATGTCAACCTACGGGCCATGGCAAACTACACCTACCAAAAAAGAGACTAATAAAAACTATCATCATTGCCTGTGATATTCATCACGCATTACATAGAGACTGACCAAAAGTAAAGATCGTTTTGTTGAAAACAACAACAGTTATCAGGCTCAGATTTTTAAACCAAATAGGGTGCAAAAGGTCTAGAACCGGCCATGGCTGCAAAGAAATACGGTTGCATACTGATACCATCCAGTGCTTGCCCTGCCAAGGCACGGATCGAATATTCGACCAGCCACTTGATCTGTCTCAGAAAATAGTCGCCCATCATCATAGCCCTAGTGTAAAAAAAACCAGGGTAAATAGCCCAACCAATGGAACCCATACATTATATCATACTTACATTTATTGGGCTAGGTAACCCATTTTTTTTGCAAACCTAATCCAGCGAACCTCCAGGTCAATGGAACCCATACAGTAGCATTTCAGATGGGTTGGCACGATACTGACCATCTCATGTTTCTAAACGCTAGAAACCATAAACTTGATACAATATACCAGCACTCTCAGATCCCTTAATGGAAAATGGGTACAGAGGTCCAAACTTCAGCATGCGTGCAAAGATAGTCGGTTGCATAATAGCAAGTAAGCTATCATGCCATCCAGTCCTTGCCCTCACAAGCTAATATTCAGACCTCCAATGACCAACACCATTTGAGATATGTAGCTCCACTATAACAACTGTAATAAAAAAAAATTTAAACAAATTCACCAAGACCCTGCATCAGGAAACAACAACAACAACACAACCCAAAACATCACATCAGGAAATTAGGGACCGGTACAATTAAATATAGCAAAACGGATGAAAGCGGCAAATCTAACACAAATAATTATAAAAAAACTTGTAATCTTATAATCCTAAAACAACAACCCTAATAAAAGAATAAGTGTCCAATTAAATTAAGGCAAACCTGTCACAATTCGTAAATTCTGGTCATTTACCCGAACTTTCTCATTTACTATTCACGAGTTACTATTCATTTTTACTATTCATCGATCACTATTCACTTTTTACTATTCATCGTTTTCGGAGTCCGTTTGTGATTCCGAGAAGTGTCACTATTCACATGACACTATTCATCCCGAGAGAAAAACACTATTCATGTTCATCATGCATCATTTCAAATTACGTATGCTTAATTTGTAATTAACGATTACCACTCAGTTTTACTACTAACAATATACCCGATACTCTCGTCTATGATCCTAATATATTTTCATAATCATTATAATGATATAAAGATGATATTATTAATTTACCCGGTGTTTTTAAACTAATAGCTATAATATTCGTCAGGAGCTTATAACTCCGTCAGTTTACGAAAATTTAACACGATAATTATTCTGACACCCGATTCTTGTCAGTAATATATTTTTACAATTTTTACAACTCCGTCGTATTTTACGTCACTTCGTTGATATTTATTTCAAGACAACCCAGTACCCAATAACACCCGCAGTATACACAATATCAACCAATAATTGCAATATATAGCAAAATATCTAACTCTTGCCCATTTATTCTTCCAAAAGGACGCCCCCCATCCCCTTTTACTTGCAATTTTACTAAAGTCTCACTTGCCCCATTATTGCTTGTACTTGTCCTTGAAAACAATACTTTTAATATACTTCATCATTTCAAGTAAACTTCCCTTGGTAACAAAAAGTCTCATTCTCTTCCTTTCTTGCTCAAAACTCACGACCCAAGCAAGATCATCAAGAGAGATCCATTAATTTTTGAAAAACAAAGCATAATCATACTCCATTTACCTTCCTAGTTATGGATTTGTGATCAAACCTCAAGATTTGCAATCAAATCTCTTCAATCTCATCACACATTGTAAGTAACTTCAAAATTATTAATTTTTCATGTTTTACTTGCATTTGATCTTTATATTTATGTATTTTCATGAGATCTTGTTTAAAAATGCAACATACTTAGTTATGGTACCACTTTTCTTTTGAAAACTCTTATAAACTCTAGATCCATAATTTTTGCTAACAACCTCATGAACCACACTATATTTAGTTAAGTTTAGGACCCCATGACACTTTGAGAAGTGTATGGTAGATCAAGGGTATTTGTGGAGTTGAATGGAGTAAGATTGATTAAGTTTTGGACTAAGAAAATGCATTCTTAAACTATATAAATACCTACTGTCCCGAATTTGATTTTCTGGAAAACTCAGAATTCTGTGAACTATTTTGGTCTTAATATTTAGAAAATACACTCAAAAACGAGAACGTGGGCGCTTGAATCACTAAAATCGGACTTATAACGAAGAAGTTATGAATTATTTAAGTTACGCGACGAAAACTATATTTTTCAGAAAAATAGGTGCTGTTGGCCGAACTTTCAGGAGTAAAATGAGTCATTAGCCGTGATCTAGATGAGCCGAGACATTGAAAATATGTTAGTTTATGTTTATACGAACGCGTGGATACCTAGAACGTTAAAAACGAGCTTATAACGAACAAAATATTCACGTTTAAAGCCCGACGATTTGTATTTCATTTTGACAGCCCACTTTTTATAAGAAAATAAAGTACAAAAACTAGTATTTTCATAACTTGAAACATTGATAGCCGTTTACCAAATCGATCGAGGCGCGGTTGATTCAACGTCAAAAGTAACGATTTTGAAATATTGTTATAAGGTTTTTGAGAACGTCAAGTCGGAATACTAACATATAAAGTATATAATTTTCGCGACTAGTTTTACACGGCCAAAGTGGTTATATCTTCACAAGTCGTATAAAGTATTATTTTGCGACGAAACTGTTATATTTGACAATATAATACCAAATAAGGATCATGGAGTACCATTTTAATGTAATTACACGAAAAGTCGTTTATGACATAATGAGATATCAATAATGTATTTTTTCGACGTTAAATGATATTTTCTAAACAACAAGTGGTATCGTTAGCATAAGTATGTGCATTAGTTGAGTTACATCATTGCTTATACGAGTCATATCATTCATAATAGGTCCTGTTTAGAGACCGAGTTCCATTTCATCACTACTCATCATTATCATTGTGCTATCATACCAGGTGAGTTTCATAGCCCCTATTTTATACGTTTTAAATCTTTGGGGAGATACATGCTTAAACTGTTTGCTTTCACTTTTACTCAAGACGATTTTACTCATATGCTATGCTATACTTTTATACACTTAAACATGATGTGTAGCTTTATTACGATATATGACTTAATGTGGAAAACTATTCTATACGCTATATTCTTTCACCACTGTTTAACTCCTGGATGGAGCCGACGGAGAGGTATTGATAGTACTATCGGGTTGACACCCCCACCCTTTGCCTACGATTCATGGCCTTGGGTGAATATAATCCAGCTATGAAGCATTCTTGCTTATTCTTGTCGTGAGGTTCAGTAGGCTATTAAACTTTACATTAAGCGTGCATATATCGTATACACATTTGACTTAATCATACTATATGTTAGCAGTGGGTTGTAAACACACAGGTTGCGAGTCTTGTATGGCCGGGGCTTGGAACTGAGTGGATTTACAATGCCTTTGCTGTGGAAACATTCTTTGAAGGCTTTTTCAACTATTTTAATACAAACTCTATGAACTCACCAACCTCGTGTTGACACTTTAGCATGTATTCTCAGGTATTAAGCAAAGGCACGCTACTGGAGGTTTTGGCAGGGCACGGCATGGTCATAGAAGACTCTGATAATCATAAGGGACCGTTTTAAATGATATTTTCAAGGGCCTAATTCCGCACTACTTTTTACAATGTAAATCAACATTTTTGTTAAACTATTTTATTCTAAATGAATGAGATGAAAACCGTTCTTTGCACTTGTGTTATGATACCAATTGAGTTGCACCCCAGCTACATGTATGCTTCCGCTGGATCCGATTTTGGGGGTGTTACAGATTGGTATCAGAGCCTAGGCTATAGAGAATTGGGTAATTTTAAAACCTAAACTATAGCTACTTTTACGAAAACTTAACCCTATGACCGCCACGTGCCTGCCTGCCAAGCTGATGCCTCATTGTGGTTTGTTGCTGACATATTTAATAAGATTTGTGTCTTATTACCAAATCATTTATACTCACTTACTCTCTTTGATTACTATAATTGTATTCCATATAAGTATGCTTACATATCATGCACGTCGCAGCGTTATACCTTTATCTTACGTAGTTTCATCATTCGACCTCAAGCCTGATCACCTGCCTTAGTCTTTTGAACCGCCCTTTATATGTGAAGGACATAGTATTATTATAACTAAGCTGAGTATTCCAAAATTCATTGAACCTCGGTGGAATATAGACTCGTCACCTATATTCAACCCGGGACAGTTGGACATAGGCTGACTACCTATGCCCTGCTCAGAGATGAATTTTGCAATACTGAGAGTAGTTATAATGGAATTATGACCGGATTGATTTGATCGGTGTAAGCAATTCCATAATCGAGCCAAATTTTCAAAAGACCTCCTTCAAACCACGTGTTCCCAGTTTGATCTAAGTGACAGTTCTTGTTTGATGAGTTGCGAGGATCAAACTGGAAATCAAGTTGTTACCCGAGCCGATTCAGTTTAATCTCATGACAGTTCTTGTTTGATGAGTTGTGAGATTAAATTTGAATCGACAACCTCAAATCGATTTAGCCTAATCCCAAGACAGTTCTTGTTTGATGAGTTGTGGGATTAAGTAAAAATCGGTTACCTAGAGGTCTTTTGAAGGCTTTGCTCGATCATGGGAAAGTTTACCCCCATCAAACCCGACCACGAGAACGTACGTATGTAGAACGAACGAGCTGAACTTCGGGACGAAGTTCCTTTTAGGGTGGTAGACTGTCACAATTCGTAAATTCTGGTCATTTACCCGAACTTTCTCATTTACTATTCACGGGGTTACTATTCATTTTTACTATTCATCGATCACTATTCACTTTTTACTATTCATCGTTTTCGGAGTCCGTTTGTGATTCCGAGAAGTGTCACTATTCACATGACACTATTCATCCCGAGAGAAAAACACTATTCATGTTCATCATGCATCATTTCAAATTACGTATGCTTAATTTGTAATTAACGATTACCACTCAGTTTTACTACTAACAATATACCCGATACTCTCGTCTATGATCCTAATATATTTTCATAATCATTATAATGATATAAAGATGATATTATTAATTTACCCGGTGTTTTTAAACTAATAGCTATAATATTCGTCAGGAGCTTATAACTCCGTCAGTTTACGAAAATTTAACACGATAATTATTCTGACACCCGATTCTTGTCAGTAATATATTTTTACAATTTTTACAACTCCGTCGTATTTTACGTCACTTCGTTGATATTTATTTCAAGACAACCCAGTACCCAATAACACCCGCAGTATACACAATATCAACCAATAATTGCAATATATAGCAAAATATCTAACTCTTGCCCATTTATTCTTCCAAAAGGACGCCCCCCATCCCCTTTTACTTGCAATTTTACTAAAGTCTCACTTGCCCCATTATTGCTTGTACTTGTCCTTGAAAACAATACTTTTAATATACTTCATCATTTCAAGTAAACTTCCCTTGGTAACAAAAAGTCTCATTCTCTTCCTTTCTTGCTCAAAACTCACGACCCAAGCAAGATCATCAAGAGAGATCCATTAATTTTTGAAAAACAAAGCATAATCATACTCCATTTACCTTCCTAGTTATGGATTTGTGATCAAACCTCAAGATTTGCAATCAAATCTCTTCAATCTCATCACACATTGTAAGTAACTTCAAAATTATTAATTTTTCATGTTTTACTTGCATTTGATCTTTATATTTATGTATTTTCATGAGATCTTGTTTAAAAATGCAACATACTTAGTTATGGTACCACTTTTCTTTTGAAAACTCTTATAAACTCTAGATCCATAATTTTTGCTAACAACCTCATGAACCACACTATATTTAGTTAAGTTTAGGACCCCATGACACTTTGAGAAGTGTATGGTAGATCAAGGGTATTTGTGGAGTTGAATGGAGTAAGATTGATTAAGTTTTGGACTAAGAAAATGCATTCTTAAACTATATAAATACCTACTGTCCCGAATTTGATTTTCTGGAAAACTCAGAATTCTGTGAACTATTTTGGTCTTAATATTTAGAAAATACACTCAAAAACGAGAACGTGGGCGCTTGAATCACTAAAATCGGACTTATAACGAAGAAGTTATGAATTATTTAAGTTACGCGACGAAAACTATATTTTTCAGAAAAATAGGTGCTGTTGGCCGAACTTTCAGGAGTAAAATGAGTCATTAGCCGTGATCTAGATGAGCCGAGACATTGAAAATATGTTAGTTTATGTTTATACGAACGCGTGGATACCTAGAACGTTAAAAACGAGCTTATAACGAACAAAATATTCACGTTTAAAGCCCGACGATTTGTATTTCATTTTGACAGCCCACTTTTTATAAGAAAATAAAGTACAAAAACTAGTATTTTCATAACTTGAAACATTGATAGCCGTTTACCAAATCGATCGAGGCGCGGTTGATTCAACGTCAAAAGTAACGATTTTGAAATATTGTTATAAGGTTTTTGAGAACGTCAAGTCGGAATACTAACATATAAAGTATATAATTTTCGCGACTAGTTTTACACGGCCAAAGTGGTTATATCTTCACAAGTCGTATAAAGTATTATTTTGCGACGAAACTGTTATATTTGACAATATAATACCAAATAAGGATCATGGAGTACCATTTTAATGTAATTACACGAAAAGTCGTTTATGACATAATGAGATATCAATAATGTATTTTTTCGACGTTAAATGATATTTTCTAAACAACAAGTGGTATCGTTAGCATAAGTATGTGCATTAGTTGAGTTACATCATTGCTTATACGAGTCATATCATTCATAATAGGTCCTGTTTAGAGACCGAGTTCCATTTCATCACTACTCATCATTATCATTGTGCTATCATACCAGGTGAGTTTCATAGCCCCTATTTTATACGTTTTAAATCTTTGGGGGAGATACATGCTTAAACTGTTTGCTTTCACTTTTACTCAAGACGATTTTACTCATATGCTATGCTATACTTTTATACACTTAAACATGATGTGTAGCTTTATTACGATATATGACTTAATGTGGAAAACTATTCTATACGCTATATTCTTTCACCACTGTTTAACTCCTGGATGGAGCCGACGGAGAGGTATTGATAGTACTATCGGGTTGACACCCCCACCCTTTGCCTACGATTCATGGCCTTGGGTGAATATAATCCAGCTATGAAGCATTCTTGCTTATTCTTGTCGTGAGGTTCAGTAGGCTATTAAACTTTACATTAAGCGTGCATATATCGTATACACATTTGACTTAATCATACTATATGTTAGCAGTGGGTTGTAAACACACAGGTTGCGAGTCTTGTATGGCCGGGGCTTGGAACTGAGTGGATTTACAATGCCTTTGTTGTGGAAACATTCTTTGAAGGCTTTTTCAACTATTTTAATACAAACTCTATGAACTCACCAACCTCGTGTTGACACTTTAGCATGTATTCTCAGGTATTAAGCAAAGGCACGCTACTGGAGGTTTTGGCAGGGCACGGCATGGTCATAGAAGACTCTGATAATCATAAGGGACCGTTTTAAATGATATTTTCAAGGGCCTAATTCCGCACTACTTTTTACAATGTAAATCAACATTTTTGTTAAACTATTTTATTCTAAATGAATGAGATGAAAACCGTTCTTTGCACTTGTGTTATGATACCAATTGAGTTGCACCCCAGCTACATGTATGCTTCCGCTGGATCCGATTTTGGGGGTGTTACAAAACCCTAAAGAAAAAAAAATAACAACAACACAACTGTAAATGTGACATCAGAAAACCAACAACAACCACAACTAGCTACACCAAAGTCGTACATCAACCAACAACTATAAATACCTGGAACACAAAAATAATAGCAGCTAAGTAGGCCAATCATATCAACAATTAAATGAAACAACAGGGTAAACCTCACATGATAAAATTGCCACCAACAACAACAAAAACAACTAAACATAATAAAAGAATAGAACTTAAAATGAATGGTTTCACACCATTTCTTTAGACAATCAGGGAACCAATTTTTTTTACGGCAAAAGTTTGGAGCACACCTAAACCCTATCTGAAAGTGTGGATATAACTAAGCAAGAAACTGTAGAGATAACATATGGCATAATAACAACCACAAAACCAATAAAATAATAGTAATACTGTTAATATCACTGTAGTTGCTCTCACACAACACTGTAGCCACTTCATAACCCATATATTCGGATCGGGAAACCCTGAATCGCCCTCGGGCACAGGAGCCAGGATTGCACGGATCGAATCTCAAAGGAAAGGGAATACTGTGAGTGGAGATCAACAGTCTGGAGCACCAAACACCCACCCAATTTATTACCCGGACCCTCGTTGGACCGGGTTGCAAAAAAAAGGGGTTAAGTAGCACAATAAATGTAAGTATGATATAATTGTTAAGTTGTTTGCTACACGTAAAAAGATAGATCTAAAATTAGGGAAGACCTAATTAATTAAATTAATGAATCTTTTATGTGCAACGTGGTATATGTTTGCTAAGACTTACGCAACCAAATTGTTTGGTGTATGTGGTCCATTGGTACCATTAGCTCGAAAATCAATGGGATTCTTAGTTAATTATATGCATATTAAAACATATATAGATTATTAATAGGATTTTATCAAAAGGTTTGCATGTGGATATATGATTTAATGGTTAAGATTATATGTGTTATTATGTGGTTATTTATTTTTATTAAATTACTTGTTTTTTTGTTTAAATTATATGCTGAATTGTAAGCAAAAATAGGGTTAATTTTTAATAGAAAATAAATTGACCTAATAACTATGAAACCTTAATGTGATAAATTATATATTGCAAAGTCTTATGTGCTGACAGTGGTTCGCTTCGCACGGTAATTTGCTCCCAGGCGAGACTAGCAATATTATAGTTTATAACATAATTTTTTAAGACTTAGAATCATAAACTTTTAATTGAGTGATGAGTTTTGTACCAATAGTGTGAACGGATCATCCAGTTTAGACAAACTATAAGAGGGGTATAAGGAGGTTTGACATTAAATTGTCATCCGAAAGGGGCGCATTTTTAATTAGCCTTCGGGCGGATGTTTGTCTCTCCGCTCCTTTGTGCGTCTAATTGGAGCTACCAAGTAATGCTATTTTTTGTGCAAAATCATCTTAAGGGTGAATTGACCTCAATTCCACGCGCCACTTTTGTGGTAATTATCCGAATAACTTGGGTCTTTTGACTCATGCAGCAGTAGGATATAGTGGGCGATAATTGCAGGTAATTCTTTGATTGGTGAACCTAATACCTCAATTAAAACTTTGTTGGTTTAACTCTTAGCCTAACTGGTAAATAAAAATTGTTTTGAAAATTTATGATACGAAGATGTATGCATGCTTCTTCGTACATATTTTGATTGTCACATCAAAATAAATACCCTAAAATTTAAGTCCATGCTATCTAATTATAAGAAACACTTGGAGTTAATATTTAGCGTAAGTGAGACCTTGCCTAGATATTAATGACAAGGTAAATTTCCATGGCGTGAGACCGTGACATGGAGAATTTGCAGTTTCTAAATTAGACGACTTAATTAAGTTGTAAGTGAGACCTTGAAACTTAAGGCATGAGATGGGAAGAAACATGCTTACATTGCAAATTGTGTTTGGCAAATGTAATTCCCATAATGATCTAGGAGTCGGAAATTGTTTGCCGATTATTGTACGACAGATTACCATCTTTTGTACTTTCACTGCTAGCAGATCAACTGATGTAGTGAAACTATGAAAATTTGGATCCTAGTTTTCAAGAAGATTAAATGGTTATATGAATATTTCCTGGGTAATTTTCTTTTCTTGAAAATTGTATTATTAGAATACTAATATTTGAACTTTTTCTGTAGAAATGGCTCAACCCGATAACGCTATACTAAGTTCCGCTTTCAAAAGTCATTTTGAAAGGGAAAAATTGACTGGCCTAAATTTCAATGACTGGCATAGGTCACTCAGGATTGTCTTGAAAGTGTCCAAAAAACTGGAATATTTGACAAAGCCTTGTCCCCAAGAACTAGCTGAAACTGAATCTGATGATGTCAAAGAAGCTTGGAGATTGGAGTTCGAAAAGCACAATGAGGTTGCATGCTTGATGCTCGGAAGTATGGTTCCCAAGTTGCAAAAGCAGTTTGAAAACTATTTTCCTAAAGATATGCTGGAAGAACTCAAAAAGACTTATGAAAAGCCACCAGCTGTTGAACTGTATGATTTGATCGATCAATTACACAGCTGTAGGCAAGGGGAAGGTAAACCTATTCGCAATCATGTGTTGGAAATGAAAATGTACATGGACCAACTACATCAGCTGAACTATGTCTATGCTGAGAATGTGTGTGTGAACCTAATCAATAGGTCCTTGAACAAGGATTTTAAGGGTTTTGTTCAAAATTACAACATGCATTGCTCGGGGAAGACAGTCACAGAATTGCTCGCAATGCTTGTGGACTATGAAAAGGGTTTACCAAATAAGGCACCTACTCCTCAGGTATTAGCTATACAAGGAGGTAGGATTCAAAAGCCAAAACTGCAGGCGAATAAGAAGGGGAAAGGTAAGGTTGAAAAGGGTAAACAAGTTATGGCCTATCAACCTATGCCTAAGAAGTACCCTCAGAAGAACAAGGCCAATCCGAACAAGAAGGATCAGACTTGTCACCACTGCCATGAGATAGGACACTGGAAGAGGAACTGTCCTCTCTATCTCGAGGAGTTGCGTGTGAAAAAGATGAAGGTTGAGGCTGGGAAATCCAGCACTTCAGGTAACTTTTTCACGATTGAATTATTTTCATTAACTCATAAAATAAATTCCTAGGTATACGATACTGGATGTGGTATTCATATTTGCAATACACTACAGGGGTTTAGAGTTGAAAGGAGACTGGCCTATGGAGAACAATATCTGCACGTGGGCAATGGAGCACAAGCAGTTGTTGAAGCCATAGGAATATTTAAATTAGTTTTGCCTTCGGGCTTAGTACTGTGTTTGAATAATTGTCATTATGCACCTTCAATTGTTAGGGGTGTAGTTTCATTTTCGTGTTTACTGAATATTGGTTTTCAACATACAGTTTCAAGTAATGGAATTTCTGTTTCGTTAAATAATGTTTTTTATTTTAATGCTATTGCTGTGAATGGTGTATTTGAAATTGATTTGAATGAATGCAATGATTATAATTCGATGTATAGCATCCATAATAAGAGAGTCAAGAATATCTTGGATTCATCTTATCTTTGGCATTGCCGGCTTGCTCACATAGGCAAGACTCGTAAGCAAAAGCTGCAACGTGATGTGCTTTTGCAAGAGATCAATGATGAATCATTTGATAAATGTGAATCTTGTATATCTGGGAAGATGACAAAGAAACCTTTCAATAATCGTATGGAAAGGGCAAATGATCTACTTGGTTTGATACATACTGATGTATGTGGACCACTTAGACATGTGTCAAAGAGAGGTGCTAGCTACTTCTTAACCTTTACTGAAGATTTCAGTCGTTATGGATATGTTAATTTACTTAAACATAAACATGAGGTGTTTGAAACATTTAAGGTTTTCAAAGCAAAAGTAGAATTGCAACATGGAAAGAAGATTAAAGCTCTTCGATCCGACAGAGGTGGTGAATACCTAAGTCAAGAGTTTAAAGATTATCTAGCTGAGAATGGAATTGTCCAACATCTCACATCTCCATATACTCCACAACAAAATGGTGTATCTGAGAGAAGGAATCGTACATTGTTGGACATGGTGCGATCTATGTTTAATCTTACAACTCTTCCTTTATCCTTTTGGGATTATGCCTTGGAATCTGCGATTCGCATATTAAATATGGTTCCGACCAAGAAGGTTGATAAGACACCTTATGAGTTATGGTTTGGGAAAACGCCTAACTTGTCTTATTTAAAGGTCTGGGGTTGCGAGGCGTTTGTTAAACGTGACTCAGCAGATAAACTCCAACAGAGATCTGTAAAGTGTATCTTTGTAGGATACCCAAAGGAAACGATGGGTTACTACTTTTACTACCCACCTAAAAACAAAGTAATTGTTGCTAGGTATGGAGATTTTCTTGAAAAAGATCTCATATCTCAAGAATTCAGTGGGAGGGTATATGATCTGGAAGATGATCAAGAAGATACATTACCTTCTGAAAATACTAGCAAACTTCCTGTGGAACCTAAAAGTCTGGGTCATCTACCTGAAGTAGTTCCCATTCGCAGATCTGTAAGGACTGTGAAAGCACCTGAACGTCTATGTCTTAACGTAGAGGTTGAGGAAACTATATTAGGGGATCTTGGAGAGCCTGCTAATTATATAGCTGCCATGAATGATCCTGAAAAGGATAAATGGCAGATTGCTATGAATGGGAAAATGCAATACATGAAAGATAATCAAGTCTGGATTGAAGTAGACCTTCCTCCCAATGCTAAAGTAGTTGGAAGTAAGTTGCTCTTCAAGAAGAAAACTGACATGGATGGCAATGTACACACCTATAAAGCCCGTTTGGTAGCTAAAGGCTTTACCCAAACATATGGTGTTGACTACGAGGAGACCTTCTCTCCTGTAGCTGACATAAGGGATATTAGGATTCTCATAGCCATAGCAGCGTACTATGATTATGAGATTTGGCAAATGGATGTCAAGACCGCCTTCTTAAATAGTCGCCTAGATTAAGACATCTATATGGCGCAACCTGAGGGGTTTGTGAATCCAGAATTTCCAAACCGTGTATACAAACTTCAAAGATCCATTTATGGATTGAAGCAAGCATCACGGAAATGGAATAAGAGATTTGATGAAGAAATCAAAATGTTTGGATTTACTCATAATCTCGATGAGCCATGTGTATATCACAAAGCTAGTGGGAGTGATGTGATTTTCCTAGTCCTATATGTTGATGACATATTAATCATGCGTAAAAATATTCCAAGATTGAAAGAGGTGAAAGCCTATCTTGGGAAATGTTTTTCCATGAAGGATCTAGGAGAAGCTGCATACATTCTGGGAATCAAGATCTATAGAGATAGATCAAGGCGGTTGATTGGATTAAGCCAAAGTGCTTACATTGATAAAATATTGAAGAGATTCAATATGCAAAATTCCAAGAAGGGATATTTGCCAGTGCAAAACAAAATTAAAGTCTGATGGTTTTGTGGAAAGAAAGAAGGCAAGGTTAGTTGTCCAAGGCAATAGACAGAAGTATGGAGTTGATTATAAGGAGACTTTTGCTCCAGTTGCTAAAATGGTGACTGTGAGATCCTTATTGGCAGTTGTTGCATTGAAAGGTTGGCAAACTTGTCAAATGGATGTTTCTAATTGTTTTTTACATGGTGATTTGTTTGAAGAAGTATACATAAGGGTTCCTTTGGGTTATGTTGGTAAGGGGGAGTCTGTTCAGGCATCTACTCAAATTGATAAGCAGTTGGTGTGTATGCTCAAGAAGTCTTTGTATGGGCTTAAACAAGTACCAAGACAGTGGTTTTCTAAATTGTCTTCTACTTTGCTCTTGTTAAGAATATAAATATTCATGTGAAGACTCGGTCACCCCGAGTATCTGTTAGCATTAACTAGCTCGTAGGATTATCAGTAATATTAGTAATAGTTTAGTTAATATAGAACTTGTGGAGTGAGTCGGGTCTTTACCCACTGTCAGCTCACTCCACAGCCCACTCGGGGCACCAATATTATGTACTATAACGCCTAAATCTAACATGTTTTTGATAGCGTTATTGGTAGTTTTATATATGTTTTGTGGTTATATTTATATGCTTTTGTTACTAAATCGTACCAAAGTGTGTTTGCAAAGCATTTGTAGCCAAAGACAGGAAAATGGATGGAAAAGATGCAAAAATGAGGAAAAAGGAAGTATTTGAGATTTCATGTGAATCTTGTGTCAAGTCCGCTCCGTAAGGTACTTCAATGAGTTAAAGTCCGAGTAGTCGAGTTCATAAGCTTAAGGATGAAGAGAAAGATCAAAGAATCAAGAGCTACAACCGAGAAACAAGTCGTATGCAAAAGTCCAAGAAAAGGTTCATCAGCCATAGCCATCTGATCGGTCGCCGCCCGCAACCGATTCGGATGGAGTGAATTTGGATTTACCGAGAAGACCAACCGATCGGTAGACCATTCTATCCGATCGGTTGGAAGTCGCTGTTTGACCCAAGACTTCTTTATTAAGGATTGTGACTTTATAACTCCGGTTCTAGGTCCTTCTTTTCAGTATTCTAACCATTCAATACTACTTGGAGAGCAAGAGAAGCATTTATGCACTTAGACCTTTGGTTAGAGCAATTTATGGAACCATTTGTTGAGTATTTTATATACCAATCAATCTAGAGAGATAGATACATACATACAAGTGCTAGGAGAGAATATACACAGAAATATACTCAAAAATTCATCCATAAGTCCAGGAGAAGGGAGAAAGTCGATTATACCATTTTCATTGCTTGTGGAATCATTGTCTTTCACTTGTAATCTTATTTCCAAATCATTGTAAGACTTTCAATCATGGTTTCTAATGTTCAAATTATTGAGTTTACATTTATGTTTGCTATGAGTGGCTAGTGCCTTTGTGCACTTGCTTAGATGATGTGTATTATTCATTGATTGGCATATGATTGTGATAACATGTTTTAATTCAATTTCAAGTCAATTCTAAGAACCAATTGTGATAAAGTTTCATAGTGACATTTGGGTAATCAAGTTTAACTAGTGCTAGTAATCTTGAGGGTTGAAAGAACTATTGTTATTCCACTAGTTATAATCATTTGTCTATGAATGATTGTTGTTTTCCACTATTCTTGATTAAACAAAGGAACTTAATTGTGATTGTAATGAAAATGCTTTTGTCTATCAAAACGGATTGATTGTAAACCACTTTAAAGGTCGAGAGATTAATAGTTTGCTTTCAATTGTGACCTTTTGTCTATAATCGGTTACCTTTTGTATTGACCATTTCCTAAGCTTGTTTGATTAGACAAAAGATTGTTTTTGTGTTTGGGGAACACCAACTCATGAACCTTGAATTGATCTTGAATTGATTGGTTAAACTTAATGCTTGTTTTTATAAACCAAAATCTTGACGAAGGTTTAATTTGTAGAAACAATAGATTAGTGTCAAAACTAATTATCACAACCAACATGTTTTCCAAAGTTATCACAATCATATTAGTCAATTGTAGTACACTAGTCTAAGCAAGTGTAGTTTTTAATCATTTGAATTTTCATCATATCATTACTACTTATTTGAGATAGTTTCTTTTAACTTACAATTCGATTCACTACACAAATCCCTGCGAACGATCCCGACTTACCATCAAAATCTTGCTACAACGGATGAGTATACTTGCTCGTATGTGTTGTTATTAGATTCGGTAATTCACCCCCTTATAAATTTAAAACTTGCACCGAACCGGGCACATCAAGTTTTTGGCGCCGCTGCCGGGGATTTTGATCGTGTTTCTGTAAGTTTTAGTCCAATTCTCATAGAGTTAGTTTTCGTAAAAAAAAAAAAAAAAAAAAAAAAAAAAAAAAAAAAAAAAAAAAAAAAAAAAAAAGTTTTACCGAGCTGCCCATCCGATCGGTTATTCATCTATCCGATCGGTTTTTCCAAAATTTTCATTTACCGAGAGAACCATCCGATCGGCGGACACTTCCATCCGATCGGATCCTTCAAATCAAATTTACCGAGAGATCTATCCGATCGGTAGACTGTTCTATCCGATCGGTTAGACGATTCTGATCTTTTCAAATTGTTTTCATTCTTTGCTCGTTTGTTTAGACATTGCCTCGATTCGTTGGGGAATTGTATGAACACTCGATCAACTGGAGTAGAACCAATTCCACCACTTTTCGATCCCGAAAGTTTGATTCGAACAAGATCTAGAAGAAGAAGAAGAACACCCTTTGTTCCACTAGCCAATCGTGTACCAAGAGTACCAAACCCAACTTTTGATAACCTTTTTGAAGCCAAAGTCGTTTATAACCCATTCACTAATCAACCTTTTCCCATGGCTGACGATAGACCCATGTGGGAAGCAAACCGAGCCGTAGCACCCACTCCTGGAGCTGCTATTGTTGCTGTCAACTTAGGTGACAATTTCACCATGAAAGGTCACCATCTTTCTATGATCAAAGACCGTCAATTCGATGGCCGTTCGAGGGCCGATCCTCACAAACACGTTGCCGAATTCATTGAAATTTGTGGCATGTTCCGATACGGAGATACAAATGTAGATGCCATTAAACTCAAACTTTTTCCGTCATCACTTGCTGGAGATGCAAAAGTGTGGTATAACGAATTAACACCAGGAATCATCACTACTTGGGAGGAGATGAGGCAAGCTTTTGTAAGCCGATTCTTTCCACCTGCAATGTTTGATCGACTCATGGGAGAAAATCGTGCTTTCACACAAAATCCTAACGAATCACTCGTCGAAGCCTGGCTTCGTATGAAGGATTTACTTCGAAGTTGTCATGGACATGGTTTAGGACGAGGAACCATTATCCAAATCTTTTACCATGGACTTGATGAAACATCTCAAGGAATTCTTGATGCTGGAGGAATTTTTCTTTATAAGACTCCTAACCAGGCATACCAATTGCTTGAAGACCGAGTTCTTCTCAAACTCGATTGGTCAAAAGATGCCAAGACAAAACCCTTAAGAAAAACCGTTGCTTTTGCCGAAAGTTCTGATTCATCTAAATTCATGGAAAAAATGGAAACTTTAGTTTCCAAAATCGATTCGCAATACAAAGATCTTAGAGGAGAGATGAAAGAAATGCGAGATGGTTGTAACAACTGTGGAGGTAACCACCCATCATCAGAATGCGATGATCAACCAATGGATCAACCAAAAGAAGGAGAAGCTAATTACATCCAAGGAGGATACCGAGGAGGAGGATATCGTGGAAATTATTACGGACGAAACTCTGCTAGTTGGCAAGATCGCCGACAAAGGGATAACAACCATGAGTCCCAACCAAAAGTAGAGAACCAAACCTCACAAAATTCCAACAAGAAACCTGAAGAAACAGATTTTGAGAAAATGATGAGAGAATTTGTCACTGCTCAAAAATCAACCAACGAGTTCGTCAAGAATCAATTTTTCAATCTCAAGACCAAAGTTGAGCAAGGTCAGAAAAATCATCAAGCATCTATCCAAGATCTTGAAAACAAATTCGGGAGACTCTCTGATCAAATTTCTTCCCGACCATCAGGTTCGTTGCCTAGTAACACCCAAACCAACCCAAAACCATCATCATCATCGAATGATAAGACTTATCGTCCACCACAAACTAGAAATGAGCATATCAATGCTGTATTCACAAGGAGTGGCCTGTCTTATGATCCACCACCCAACCCAAACAACACCACAACTATCGATTTCGATAGTGAGGATGAAGATGAAGAATCCAAGAAGGAAAATACACCAAAAACACCACCAAAACCCAAACCCAAACCACCAGTTAAGGCTTACACTCCAAAAATTCCATATCCACAGAGCCTTAAGAAAGAAAGAATGGAGGAGCGTTATAAGAAGTTTGTTGAAATAATCAAAGAAGTTAGACTCAATGTACCCCTCATTGATGTTTTAGCCGGAATGCCCAATTACGGGAAATTTTTGAAATAACTTCTTAACAACAAGAACAAGTTGGAGCAAATATCCGCTACCTTTCTCAATGAAGAATGTTCAGCTATTGTTCAAAACAAAATTCCACAAAAACTCAGAGATCCCGGAAGTTTTCTGATTCCATGCATTTTAGGAAACAACATCACATGCGATGCTTTAGCTGACTTAGGTGCGAGTATTAATTTGATGCCCTATTCGCTGTATACGAAACTTTCAATCAATACCTTGAAACCCACAAGGATGAGTATCCGATTAGCTAATCATACTTACCAATATCCTGTTGGTATTGCTGAGAATATGCTTGTCCAAGTAGGTAAATTCATTTTTCCCGTGGATTTTGTGATTTTAGAAATGGAGGAAGATAGTAGA
Source organism: Artemisia tridentata subsp. tridentata (assembly GCA_021014915.2). Lineage (NCBI taxonomy): Eukaryota > Viridiplantae > Streptophyta > Magnoliopsida > Asterales > Asteraceae > Artemisia > Artemisia tridentata. The sequence goes on along the minus strand of CP139501.1, from coordinate 175,533,084 downwards.
GTACCCCTTATTTTAGGAAGACCTTTCCTAAACACCGCTGATGCGATCATCAAAGTAAAAGGAAAAGAACTCAATCTTGGAGTTGGAGAGGATAGAATCACCTTTTTAATCGATAAAGCAATGAAATATCCACATTCCAGTGATGACACTTGCATTAACATTGATGTAATCGATGAAGTCACTGAGGAAGAGTTGGATGCATTACTTGAAGATTCTGATCCATTCATGACTATTTCAGAGAAGATTAGTGAAACAACTTTTGATAAAGAATTCGCTGATTTTATGGAAATTAAGATTGATGAAGAAGAAGAAGAAGAAGAAGAAGAAGAAGAAGAAGAAGAAGAAGAAGAAGAAGAAGAAGAGAGAGATAATAGAAGAAGATTTTGAGGAAATCAGTTTTAATGATCAAATGAGGATCAAAACATCACTTCAAGAACCACCGATTGATCTTGAGTTGAAACCACTTCCAGAAAATCTTGAGTATGCTTACTTGGAAGACAATTCGCTACTTCCAGTAGTCATATCTTCGTTGCTCAATGATTTTGAGAAAGAATGTCTGATTTCAGTTCTTAAGAAGCATAAAGAAGCTTTTGCATGGAAAACTTCTGACATCCCAGGAATCAGTCCTGATTTTTGCAAACACAAAATCAATTTCGAAGAAGATGCCAAACCAGTTGTAGAAAGACAACGTCGACTCAATCCCAACATGAAAGAAGTTGTTAAAAAAGAAATCATCAAACTTCTTGATGCAGGTATCATTTACCCCATCGAGAATAGTCCTTGGGTGAGTCCTGTTCACTGTGTTCCGAAAAAAGGAGGAATGACTGTTGTGACCAACGAACGAAATGAACTAGTTCCAACTAGAACTGTCACCGGATGGCGAGTATGTATTGATTACAGAAAATTAAATAAAGCCACCAGAAAAGATCATTTTCCTTTGCCTTTCATGGATCAAATGCTTGAGAGATTAGCAGGAAACAAATACTTTTGTTTTCTCGATGGTTTTTCAGTATATTTTCAAATTCCTATTGATCCAGCTGATCAAGAAAAGACCACATTCACATGTCCCTTTGGAACTTACGCTTATCGGCGTATGCCTTTTGGATTATGTAATGCTCCCGCGACTTTTCAAAGATGCATGATTGCCATATTCCAAGATATGCTTGAAACGTCTATGGAAGTTTTCATGGATGACTTTTCAGTTTTCGGAAGCTCATTCGAAGCTTGCCTTTCTAACCTCGATAAAATGCTTGAAAGATGTAAAGCTGCACATCTTGTTCTCAATTGGGAGAAGTGTCATTTCATGGTAACTGAAGGAATTGTGTTAGGACACAAAATTTCTAGCGCAGGAATGGAGGTTGACAAAGCAAAGATCGATGTCATTACCAAATTACCACCCCCAACTAACGTTAAAGCCGTTAGAAGTTTCCTAGGACATGCAGGTTTTTACCGTCGTTTCATTAAGGATTTTTCCAAAACATCTCGTCCAATGACGAAACTTCTTGAAAAAGATGTTGTTTTCGATTTTAATGAAGACTGTATGAAAGCATTCGAAGCATTGAAAACACAACTGACTAGTGCACCCATTATGGTTTCCCCTGATTGGTCACTACCATTCGAGCCTATGTGCGATGCAAGCGATTTTGCTGTTGGAGCTGTATTAGGACAAAGAGAAGAGAAACATTTTCGTCTTATATATTTTTCCAGCAAAACACTCGACAATGCTCAACAGAATTACACAGTTACAGAGAAAGAATTGTTAGCCGTTGTTTTCGCTTTCGATAAATTCAGATCATACCTTGTACTTTCGAAAACAATCGTGTTCACCGATCATTCAGCGTTAAAATATCTGTTTAAGAAGCAAGATGCCAAACCGCGTCTCATCCGATGGATTTTACTACTCCAAGAATTCGATATCGAAATCAAAGATAAGAAAGGAGCAGAAAATCTAGCCGCTGATCATTTATCTCGTTTAGAAAATCCAAATCTTGGAAGAGTTAAAAGAAGATGAGATTGACGACTATTTTCCGGATGAAACACTCATGACTGTTGATACAGATGATGAGAACGAAATTCCATGGTTTGCCAATTATGCAAATTATCTCGTTGGAGGAATTCTAAAGAAAGGATTAACTCATGCCCAACGAAGTAAATTCTTTTCGGATCTTAAACATTATTATTGGGAAGAACCTTATCTTTTCAAAATGTGTCCCGATGGGATGATTAGAAGATGTGTTTATGGTTCTGAAACAAGAAGAATTCTCGATGAATGTCATCATGGCCCAACTGGGGGACATTATGGTCCTTCCACCACAGCTAAAAAAGTCTTTGATGCTGGATTCTATTGGCCGACTATTTTTAAAGAAGCCCATACTCTTGTTAAGAATTGTGATGCTTGCCAAAAATCCGGTAGTCTTTCTCGAAGAGATGAAATGCCACAGAAGAGCATTCAAGTATGTGAATTATTCGATATTTGGGGAATTGATTTCATGGGACCGTTTCCTAAATCACACAAATACGAATACATTCTCGTTGCTATTGATTATGTTTCCAAATGGGCCGAAGCAGAAGCTCTACCCACAAATGATGCACGAGTAGTTGTTAATTTTCTCAAAAAGCTTTTCGCTCGTTATGGAATTCCTAAAGCTTTGATAAGTGATCGTGGAACCCATTTCTGTAACAAACAAATGGAGAAAATTATGAAGCGATACGGAGTTCATCATCGTTTCGCTACAGCTTATCACCCACAGACCAGTGGTCAAGTCGAAAATACCAACAGAGCCTTAAAAAGGATACTCGAAAAAACGGTTAAAGACAATCCCGCCGTTTGGTCGAGAAAACTAGATGATGCTCTGTGGGCATTTCGCACAGCTTACAAAACACCAATTGGTACAACACCATACAGATTGCTGTATGGAAAAACTTGTCATTTGCCGTTCGAAATCGAACATCGCGCTTACTGGGCATTAAGAAACTGTAACCCAGACCTCAAAGTAGCTGGAGAAAAGAGATTTTTGCAATTGCATGAACTCGATGAGCTTAGACTACAAGCTTATGAGAACTCCAAACTTTACAAAGCAAGAACAAAAGCTTATCATGACAGAAAGCTAAGAATCAGAAAAGAATTCAAGGTTGGAGATAAAGTTCTGCTTTTTAACATGAAGTATAAGTTCAAAGCTCCCAAGCTGAAACCGAAATGGTTCGGACCGTATACAGTGAAACATGGATTTCCATCCGGATATGTTGAATTGCATGACAAACATGGTGGAAGTTTCATTGTTAATGGGCACCGAATTAAGTTATACTATAACAAGGAGCAGATGAATGAAGTTTCTATTCAAGAGATTCCGTCGGAATCAGAATATGAAGCTATAACCTTTATGTCACCCTTCCCGGCCGATTTTAAGAAAAACACTCCGTGGGCCGAAGATTCTGGTTATATCTATGATGTTCTACCAAGACCATGGGAGAAAGTTAAGCTGGAATACATAGATGAAACTGGAGAAGGAATAGTGATTGGAAATGTGTTGTACGTTCCAAAATTTCCAAAGAAGAAGTCAGCACCAACATGAAGAGAAAGAAGTTCGAGTCCGGCTGATGACTCGTTAATAAAACAAGCGCTTCTCGGGAGGCAACCCGTGTGTTTGCTATGTTTATTTTTCATTTTTTATTTTCTAGTGATTAAACCCCAAAGTTTTTTCTAAATTGCTTAGTTGAACTTAAGTGTGGGGGTGTATCACTGCCTTTTAAATAAAGCGAAGATATATTTCGTATGTGTGTTTCTTTTGTTTTTAGATTACTGCAGATAATGATTTCGAAGCTTGGACGCTAGGATCAAGACTCCTCTTGAGAAGAAAATACGGTTTATTCTCTTATTTCCCTATTTCATTCTTTGTCGTTTATCACATTGAGGACAATGCTTAACTTAAGTGGGGGGGTGAATAGGAAAATAAGAATAGATTGTAGTTTTGAGCTGAATTTTAAAATTTTGTTTGCCCTTGTAATCTAGTCTTTTGTCATTTTAAAGATCATATTCTAGAATAACTGGATTTATCCACTGGTGAAATCTGTAATTTTGAAAATTCGAGATGTGTCCCGATTAATATTGCAATCCATTCTGGGATCGATAACATTAGCTAGCACAGATTATAGCCCTTTTCCACTAAAGTGTGAGAATTTGAGCCTGTTCTATATATATAGCATACATCTTTTATGCTTAGATCTTTTTGCTATGAGTGTGCCGGTAATTTTATTTATTCTAGAACTTGTACTTGTAAATCATTACGAGACCGTTGTGAGATCACATTTCGTTTGTGATATAAGTGTATATGCGTGATAAGAGGCAATCTTAGGTTTTACCCCAAATGGCCTTCCATTTTCATATAATGCTATATTAGCTAGCTACATTGGCTAGTTAACCACTCATATGGACCCATTTGTTAGCATTTATCTTTAATGCTAGATACCCCTAGTTACACCCGCCGAGCCTATCTTTTCTTTTGATAAAATCCAGAAAAATTCAAAAAGATTTTACACCTTTTTAGCCTAGCCTTATCCATAGTCAAGTCTTGGTTGGTTGCTAGCTATTTGGCAAGATGGATGTTAAGTGGAAATCATGAAAGTTCAAAGAAAGCGTAAACTCCGAAAGTTGTTATCCAAGAAAAGTCATTGCAACTAAAAAAAAAAAAAAAGTCATTGCAACTATAAGGTGACAAGAATAAGCCAATGGGCTAAGTGAATCAAGTATGAATAAAGGAAGTATGGAGTTTTTCACAAAATGGCATGATATTGGTTTGTAATAGCTAGTAACATTTGGTTCGTAGACTTTGACTAATTTTGTTTTATGTTCAACCAATTTCATAAATATATCCCATGCCTTATCCTACCCTTTTTGACTTTGTGAAATTATTAAGTGTATGGACATGTAGTAACCATCCGATTTCTTGAGGAATTGACTAACGTTGTTAGCGATCTAGGGCGTATTTTGGCGACCATCCGTTATGCGAGTAACGTCGTTAGCGAACCAAGGTACAATCTAGTGACCATCCGTTAGTTGGTAATGCAAGAATTCGTTGTTAGGGAGCTATTATGTTTTGCATGAGATAGTGGCGCGATAGTCTTTTATTACCCTTTAAGCCTTAAACCCGAATAAAAGCCCTCTTTGATATGTATACTTGGAGCTCACTCCATTTCGGTGTAGTTTTGTTTCTCGTACAAGCCTATGGTAATATTTAGATCATGACTGAGCAAATGAGTGTCATTCCTCTTATATACTCCACCAATCATACAAATGAGTGTTTGAGTGAATTATATTTCATTTTCCTTTCGTGAGGTGTTTAGTAATGTGTATCATGCAAGAAAATCATATGGGTATTGTCAAACATCTCGATGATTCAACCATAAAAGCTTAAAATGATGAATCTAGCTTGTACTAGTGCTTGATAGATTTGCATCACATTTTCCTAATCATTTGTGTATACCATGTGGATGATTGTTTTTATTTCTAGATTTGCTTGAGGGCAAGCAAAGTTCAAGTGTGGGGGATTTGATAACGCCTAAATCTAACATGTTTTTTATAGCGTTATTGGTAGTTTTATATATGTTTTGTGGTTATATTTATATGCTTTTGTTACTAAATCGTACCAAAGTGTGTTTGCAAAGCATTTGTAGCCAAAGACAGGAAAATGGATGGAAAAGATGCAAAAATGAGGAAAAAGGAAGTATTTGAGATTTCATGTGAATCTTGTGTCAAGTCCGCTCCGTAAGGTACTTCAATGAGTTAAAGTCCGAGTAGTCGAGTTCATAAGCTTAAGGATGAAGAGAAAGATCAAAGAATCAAGAGCTACAACCGAGAAACAAGTCGTATGCAAAAGTCCAAGAAAAGGTTCATCAGCCATAGCCATCCGATCGGTCGCCGCCCGCAACCGATTCGGATGGAGTGAATTTGGATTTACCGAGAAGACCAACCGATCGGTAGACCATTCTATCCGATCGGTTGGAAGTCGCTGTTTGACCCAAGACTTCTTTATTAAGGATTGTGACTTTATAACTCCGGTTCTAGGTCCTTCTTTTCAGTATTCTAACCATTCAATACTACTTGGAGAGCAAGAGAAGCATTTATGCACTTAGACCTTTGGTTAGAGCAATTTATGGAACCATTTGTTGAGTATTTTATATACCAATCAATCTAGAGAGATAGATACATACATACAAGTGCTAGGAGAGAATATACACAGAAATATACTCAGAAATTCGTCCATAAGTCCAGGAGAAGGGAGAAAGTCGATTATACCATTTTCATTGCTTGTGGAATCATTGTCTTTCACTTGTAATCTTATTTCCAAATCATTGTAAGACTTTCAATCATGGTTTCTAATGTTCAAATTATTGAGTTTACATTTATGTTTGCTATGAGTGGCTAGTGCCTTTGTCCCCTTGCTTAAATGATGTGTATTATTCATTGATTGGCATATGATTGTGATAACATGTTTTAATTCAATTTCAAGTCAATTCTAAGAACCAATTGTGATAAAGTTTCATAGTGACATTTGGGTAATCAAGTTTAACTAGTGCTAGTAATCTTGAGGGTTGAAAGAACTATTGTTATTCCACTAGTTATAATCATTTGTCTATGAATGATTGTTGTTTTCCACTATTCTTGATTAAACAAAGGAACTTAATTGTAATTGTAATGAAAATGCTTTTGTCTATCAAAACGGATTGATTGTAAACCACTTTAAAGGTCGAGAGATTAATGGTTTGCTTTCAATTGTGACCTTTTGTCTATAATCGGTTACCTTTTGTATTGACCATTTCCTAAGCTTGTTTGATTAGACAAAAGATTGTTTTTGTGTTTGGGGAACACCAACTCATGAACCTTGAATTGATCTTGAATTGATTGGTTAAACTTAATGCTTGTTTTTATAAACCAAAATCTTGACGAAGGTTTAATTTGTAGAAACAATAGATTAGTGTCAAAACTAATTATCACAACCAACATGTTTTCCAAAGTTATCACAATCATATTAGTCAATTGTAGTACACTAATCTAAGCAAGTGTAGTTTTTAATCATTTGAATTTTCATCATATCATTACTACTTATTTGAGATAGTTGCTTTTAACTTACAATTCGATTCACTACACAAATCCCTGCGAACGATCCCGACTTACCATCAAAATCTTGCTACAACGGACGAGTATACTTGCTCGTATGTGTTGTTATTAGATTCGGTAATTCACCCCCTTATAAATTTAAAACTTGCACCGAACCGGGCACATCAATGTACTATAAATACCCCTCTCCACCTAGGGAGAGGGTTGGAACTTCTTACACATTCAACTAATACAACATTCACTTCTCTCTCTAAGTTTACACCTCTTCCTTTCTCTCTCTAAAACCCACGGCCAAATCACTTCATTTGTGTGTTTCATGTTATTGAATATGCTACAGCTCTCTTTTGGTTTCACACAGTACAAAACATATTACTCATTGTTCACAAAGAAGAATGGTCAAAAGTTCACTACAATTCTAGTGTATGTAGATGATTTGCTCATAGCTGGAATGATGACATAGAAATTCAAACTCTTAAGACTCAACTAAGTTCCACTTTTCACATGAAAGATTTGGGTGATCTGAGTTATTTTTTGGGTCTTGAGGTATCTATGTCAAAACAAGGAATCTTCATTTCTAAGCATAAGTATGCAATCGAGTTGCTTCAGGAAGGTGGAGTGCTACACACCAAACCTTATAAGTTACAAATGGATCCCAATTTGAAACTACAAGCTAGCATTGGTTCTCCCTTGGCTGATCCTAAAATCTATAGAAAGTTCATAGGCAAGTTCATATATTTGACAGTGACAAGGCCTGATATTTGTTACACTGTCCAACTCCTAAGTCAATTTACGCAGAACCCAACATCTGTACATATGTAGGCTGTAAAACATTTGTTGAGATACTTGTTGCAAGCTCCAGGTCAAGGTATTCTTCTTGCCAAAGATTATGCAGTTGAACTTGAGGCTTATTGTGATTCAGACTTGGTCAACTGTCCTATGAAAAGGAGGCCAACTATTGGGAATTTCTTTAGGTGATTCATCAGTCTCTTGGAAGTCTGAGAAGCAAGTTGTAGTTTCCAGGTCATCTGCTGAAGTAAAGTATAGAGCAATGGCTCTTGCGGTGAAGTCACATGGTTGGTGAATTTGTTCAAGGATCTGGGAATCAAAGACCTTCAACCTGTTGATTTGTTTTGTGATAATCAAGCAGCAACCAACCCAGTCTTTCATGCTAGAACTAAGCAAATAGAAGTGGATTGTCACTATGTTAGAGATCAATTGAAGGAGGCCAAATTAATCCATCTTATGTTAATAACAAATCACAACTTGCTGATGTGTTGATGTTACAGTGGATCAACATACAAATTTGTTGAACAAGTTGGGACTTGGGAGTGTCTGTTCCATCCCACTCTCCACTTAAGGGGGAGTGTGCAAGCTCATAAAGTCAGAGGACTAATAATATAAATACTATAAATATAGGGACTAGAGTTGTACAAGCTGAAATGATGTAACAGCTTCATAAATACTTTGTAAACCCACCTCATTTCAATCTAACAAACATTTAAACAGTTTTTCCCTCCAATTCTGTTTCTTCCTCCATAGTTGTTCTCATTATAAAATGTTGCCTTTTCTAAAAAAAGTTTAGAATGCAACGTCAACAAAATTGGTTTGGAACTTTAGATTACGTAGGAGCTGTGTTACATTTAAATAGTTAAATAAGCAGTTGATAATAGTTTATTTGATCATAAAATATTTAAATACCACAAGAACATCTAAACCCAAATCTTGCAATCTTTTGGCTAATTTGCATATCCTGAATGGTTAAAGGAATTTGATTTATTCATGGCTTGTTCTTGATTTCATATATGCAGCGCTATCGCAGCCACGATAGTTACTGCTAGATTTTACACTGCTGATATAGGGCCACTCCAAAGAGAAGAACACATCAGCCGTGGTGATAGCGAATGTAGATGAACCTGGATCATCTGATCAAACTACCCCTCTTCTTTGAAACAGAAGTGAATCAGAATGCTAGCTTGTTATTTGAACGTTCGTAGACATCCATCAATGTGCAATAAATGGTGATCATGTATTCATGTCGATATAAATTTGGAAAGTTTCCGTATTGACTTTACAGTCAGTATGTAAGTTTTGTTTCATGTCACGGCATGAAATCCCACCCGACGGTGATCTAACCTAAATGAGGAAAATAATGTTATTGATTACTTGTTTCTGGGGAACTGAAAATGTAAATATCATGAAATGGTGGTACTATTTTGGATCTACTTGTGTGTGTAGTATGTAGGACCAACACTACTACAGAAATGGACATAAAGCCCGGTTGAAAAGGTTGATAAAGCCCGGTTTTTATGAGGGCACAAAGGGGGAGGGACTCTATATGAAAAGAAAATAGAGCCCGGTTTTGAAAACGGGCTCTATTACCTGTTATAGAGCCCGGTTTTCTATCAAAGAAGATGGCTCTATGTGAACAAAAAAAAATTAAATACAGCCATGAAATCCAATACCTTTTGGCCAAATGAACATTATATTGATTGAGAAAAGAAAAAATTCATTAATATTACTACTTTCCTATTGATACATTGAGATTAATCTTGTGACTACTCTTGCAAACACATTTCAAGTTCTGAGTAAGACATTGAGTCTGTGCCTTGACCCACTTGACACTTGACCAGATGAAAGGAGCCACCTGCAGTTTGCCCCAAAAAAAACTGTGGATAAGCAGGCCCAAACACCCTTAAATTGGTTAACTGATGTAGGATAGAGTAGTAAGCGGATAAGCAATATAACTAAAGGTGCTAGCGAAAACGCTACAACGCAAAGCCATTAGTTTCAAACAATGAAAGTGGCAAAATCTCATACAAATTAAAAACAATACCACAAAGTTGCGGATGGTGTGAGTTTGTCATCACATACCTTAATAATCCAGTTGTGTTACATAAGAGGAACCACTGAAGATCAACAGATGCTGCCAACATATAGAATAATGCAGACTCGGGGCATTATGTCGTCAGGCTGTGATAACTGGAACAGACGCAGTTGCAAGGTGTAAATACTTTATGCTCATTTGGCGGCCCTACATGGCAGATAAAAAAGAGTCCATGAACTGGTTTACCGGAATCCATGGAACAAAACAGCGTAAATAAATCTGCAAAGGTCAGTGTATGTGGCTAACCTGTACGCGCACTTGCTCTCGTGTGCATGGGTGCAGTACTTGTTCCTGCAGGCGGTGTTGGCGTTGTTCTACTTCCTCTTGTGGCCTGTCTTGTCGGACGTGTCATATGCGATTCTTCAATGCCTGAAACGACAACGACATAAATGGTAAAATAAGAATTTAGTCAAGAAGACAAAAAGGTCTTATAATGCAGATGCAGTTGACATTAAGTAAAAATAACACACGATATTAGCATCTCGTCATAGAACTGAAGGATTAGGGTATTACTAAACGCTTAACAGAAACCAAAGTGAAGGTCTGTTAAAACAAAACGATACTCCAAACATAATAACATTTCTAAAATGACGTGTGATTTACACCAAGTAAAAGAGAAAAAAAAATTAATAAAGACATGCTTATATATAATGCCACTATATATTAAGTTATTAACGGTTTTGTTACGTTCAAGGTCTAGCTTCTAGTCAAGGAGCAGAACTGGCAAGAAACTAAATCCTAGAAGAGATTATGTACTTTGTCAGTTCTCATCGCAAAATCTTTCCAACTGCAGATTTAGGTATTGCGTTGACAAATTTCACTTTTCGAACTTTCTTCTTAGGTGCGACTTGTTTTGAAACAAAATCAATTATTTCAGATTGTGAAATTTCTGGTTCAGGTTTTGTTGACATAAATAAATGCCTAAAAACATTATCAATATTTATTCATATCTCTATGTTTTGATGATTACAAAATGTAAACTCATTAAAACATAAACTTATAAATTAAACAAGTACTTAGTTGTAAATATTCACTTCTACAACTAAAATCACTTAAGGTATGAATGAACTAATGCTTAATGCATTATATGATCAAAGGAACATTTTCTTAAAAACTAGATTTTTTATAAAACATCAAAAACATTTTATATATTTTTGAAAAACATTTTTGGCATTAAATAAAAATGTTTAATCTTTTATAAAAATATGAATTCAAATTTTTAACCAAAATCAGTTAAAATGTTCCAGAAAAACCTTCCCCACAAAAGGACAAAATTGGCCAACGTTCAGTAGGGGTGGCCCCCTTAATTTTACTAGGCGGCCCCCTTAATAATTAAGGGGACCGCCCCCTATTTAAGGGGACCGCCCCCGCTCCAGTAGGCTCCAGCTGTCCAGATTTTTCCCTATAAATACAAGCCTTCTCCTGGATTTTTTCTCAACCCTTTTGCACTAAAACTTTCTGTTATAGATCTCATTTCATATCTTCAAAAAACCTTTGATCATGTAATCTTAAGCATTGGTTTCCAAGTGATCCAAGCTTCCACCATCCAAGTGCAAAAGAAGAATACTTCTATCAATCAAAACTAGAAGTATTACAACTTAGTAGCATCTTGTTATTCAAGTTGTTTGTTTTGTATACCTTGTATATCATTCATTCATTTGTGTATAAGGTGTGGGTGAACATAAGTGACTAGATATGTATAGTGTGTAAGTAGTGAAGAAGGTGTATAAGTTGTTGTGGTGTAAAGAAGTCATGTAGAAGTTGTAAAGCCGTGGTGTAGAAGTTGTGAAGTCGTGGTGTAGAAGTCGTGAAGCCGTTGCTTAGAAGTTATGAAGTCGTCATGTAGAAGTTGTGAAGCCATAGCTTAGAAGTTGTGAAGTCCTAGTCGTGAAGTCCTAGTGTTGAAGTCGTGAAGCCGTAGCATAGGAGTTGTGAAGCGGTCGTGTTGAAGTTGTGAAGTCTTGGTCGTGAAGCCGTAGCTTAGAAGTTGTGAAGTCGTGGTCGTGAAGCCGTAGCTTAGAAGGTGTGAAGTCGTGGTCGTGAAGCCGTAGCTTAGAAGTTGTGAAGTCGTCGTGTAAAAGTCGTGAAGCCGTTGTGTAGAAGTCGTGAAGCCGTTGTGTTGAAGTCGTGAAGTCGTCGTGAATAAGTTGTGTACAAGTTGTGTTGTGAAGTTGTGAGATTGGTTCTAGCTACGATTAGAACTCGACATTTAGCTTTGTGTCGTTAAACTCGTGTAAGCCAAAGTCGTGTAAGGTTTTCTCCGCCATAAGGGAGCTTATTGAAGTTGTGAAGAAAACTCTCGAGCAAGGTGTGCTCGGGGAGTGGAGTAGGGCAAGGAAGGTGTCCTTGTAGCCGAACCACTATAAATCTCTCGTGTCTCGGTTAGATCTTTCCATACCTTATTTATTTCTTTACTTGCATCGTCATTACTTTCATACACATAGGCTTATATAATTGTTAGTATTAATTAGAGGTCAACTTCACATAAAGATCAATTTGAAAATCCATTCAAGAAACCAAAACTTTTACAATCAATTTAAAAAGAATACATATATAACTAATAATAAGATTTAAGTTTTATTTTTCATAACAAACTTGAATCTAAGTTTTTAAAAGTAAACAAAGGTTTTATAATAAATTAAAAAGACGTAAAACTATTCAACCCCCCCTTCTAGTTTTCCACAATTGGTATCAAGAGCCACGTCAATCAAGATCTTTAAAATATACTGTATTTTAAAACTTGAATCGATCTATGGAATTCGAAAAATATCTAGAAGAGGAATCTTTGTTAAAACCACCACTATTTGAAAACTATACTTTTCTTGAATGGAAAAATAAATTTGAAACTTATGTGAAATCAATTGATCTAGATCTTTGGCATGTCATTTCGATTGGTGATTTTGAAAGTCAAACAAAAACATATTTTGAAAGTTAAACAAAAACATATTTTGAAAGTCAAATTGATTATTTGAAAACAAAGAATGAAATAAATAATAAAGCTAAAATAATTATTTATAAAACCTTGCCGAAAGTTGAATATGAAAGAATATTCTTCTGTAAAACGGCAAATGATAGTTGGAAAAATTTCTTAAACTTTCATCAAGAAAAATGTCAAGCCAAAGATGAGGATTTTGATCCTGTACATGAATTAGTTATCTTAGAAAATTTAATAGATAAACATTTAGATAAAATAGATACATGTGCTACTAGTTCAAATATTGTTAATGTAGGTGTTAGCGACGAAGACTACATGAATCAACTCCAAAGTGAACTCAATCCAAGATCATGGAGTGACACAGACGAAGGAGAAGATCATCATCCGACTCACCTATCATTCACACGTCGATCATCATCTGAGACATTACGAAGAAAAGCTAGGACGTGAGGTAAGTTCTCTTTTTAAATTTCATAAGTAATTACTTCATGCATATAATCTTATTAATGCCTTAGGATACGCTTAGTCTGATAGGTTGCTTTGCCTTTACACTTTAGTTATATTCGTTCTGTGGCTTAATGAACTAGAAACCCTTTAGTTAGCCCCCCTAAGTATTAGTAAACCAAGCAATCTTCATATTTGGTACTCTTCGATAGGTAAATTTAGGAACTTAATTTCTTCTAAAAAGAGAATGACTACTGGATAATCTATTGACTAGAAACTCAATTTGACCTAACGGTTGAATTGCTTCTATGTGAGAAGTTGGGTGTGTGTAACCCGTAAAAACGGTCGTGTTTAGCCTGAATTGAGCACCACTAGTAATAGTCTCATACTCATTCTCCAACTTGAATACATTATTCTTCCTAAATATACCTAAAGATAGTTTACTGTTATGAACTTTGCTTTTCACTAGAGCTTTTCATTCCTAGATGTATGTCATCCTGCATATATAAAATTTCTAGATGTTTACTTGCTCCTATGTGATTTGACTGCATGCCTTCGTAATTATTTGTTTAGTTGTTGAATGCATTGTCATTATAATAGCTTTTGTTTTTCTCTAACTACTCTGACATGATGTATTTTTGTATTTAGTCATAATACATGCGTAAATGTCATAGGATATGTAGAAAGAGGTAGCATGTGACAATAGACTTGAGCATGAGATCTTTTATAAACCATTATTTTTTAAACCTATAATTAATGGGACTTATTTTTTTAAATTTGCAAAAACTTCACATTTTGGAAAAATAATTTTTCAAAAGATTATGACACATTTCTATTTTACATGTTTCACCATCATACCTTTCTTCCAAACTTGTGTCCATAATTACGTGTTTATCAAAACCAAAGATTGGAAAAATATGTTTTCTTTCCTCATAAAAACATTTTGAAATAAAACCAAAACTATTTCATTAAAATATTTTTCACATCCACATAAAACCCCACTTTCAAACATTGTTGAATAATGCCAAAAACATTTCTTTAAATCATGCATGGTGATCTCATATCTGTCATCTATATTTATGTATGTGACATTTATAAGTGAACTAAATTTTAAAATAACCATAATTTATTCACTAAGACCTCACTTGGTACAAGTCTAGAAGTCCATGCTATCACAACTCTATATTCCCATGCACATAGATATTCATTAGGATTATTTAACTAGCTTATTAATCTTCCTAAATATGATACTATGAATTACTTGGTGCTATGTAGTGTTTTCTTGTCTAACATATATATGTTACATGCTAAATGAGTTGTTTGCATGCTAGATAATAATGTCTAATGAATATGCTTAGCATACATAAGTTATTAAATCCTAAATTGCCTCAAAAGAAGTTGGACTTGCTTGAAACTAAACCCAAAAACACAACCCTTTCAACAATTTTCTGCCAAAAACCCATTTCCAGTAACCTGGAAATCAGCAGATGGGCGGCCCCCTTAATTCATTAGGCGGCCCCCTTAATATTTAAGGGGACCGGCCCCTTAATTAAGGGGACCGGCCATCTGATGGTCGAAGGTGCTACTCCCTTTTTTCTATTTTTAAACCCATTTTATCCTATACTTCCCAAAATTCACAAACACATTTTGTCACAAACCACCCTCCTAAATTTACCTTCCACAATCACATCATCACTACACCATAAATACCCATTTGGAGGAGGAAGCTTGACATTTGCCATAACCCAACAAATGATGTTGTTCAAACTCAACCAACACCTAAACCTCATCCTA
This sequence comes from Artemisia tridentata subsp. tridentata, assembly GCA_021014915.2. NCBI lineage: Eukaryota > Viridiplantae > Streptophyta > Magnoliopsida > Asterales > Asteraceae > Artemisia > Artemisia tridentata. The sequence goes on along the minus strand of CP139501.1, from coordinate 175,517,913 downwards.
ATGAACCCTTTCACACACATAACCAATCATCCATATGTCCACCTTCATTCACTCATAATTACCCAAGTTCACATATGTCTCCACCATCAAAAGTGTCACCACCACTTCCACCAAATAACAACCACTCTCCATCATCATCACCTTCCACTCAACACTTGAAGTTCATTGAAGAACTCAAGGAAGCCCATGAGCTTAATGCTCTCCTTGCTTTGCACCTTGCTCAAAGCAACTTAAACCCATCACCATCCATATCACCATCATTACCATCATCACCACATCACTTGAGTCAAATTGAGAAACATGTCAACAATTGTCCTTGTTGCATCTTTCTCCAAAATCAAACCATCATTACCATCATCACCATCCATCTCACCATCATTACCATCATCACCACATCACTTGAGTCAAATTGAGAAACATGTCAACAATTGTCCTTGTTGCATCTTTCTCCAAAATCAAACCATCGCCTTAAATGAGCGTCTCACTTGGATTGAGTATCTTCTCACTAGATCTAATCCAACACCACCACTTGAACAACATCAAAACCCTCATTCAACATGGTCAAGTCCAAGCTCTCCACCTCCAATTCCTCTATCAACACTCTCTCCAACATCCATACACCCAAACTTACAACCCCATTAATCCAACATTTTTTACCCCCTCTTTACCATCATCCATCCAAAATAATCCAAGTTTTCATGTCTCAAGCAAGTCCAATGGATCTCTTAGGCAATTTAAAATTTTCTACTTATTGCATGCTATAAGCAAAATATGATTGTTATGCTTATTTCTTGTCTTTAATATATGATTGTTATGCTTATTGCTTGTATACTTGATATCATGATATATATACATGCTTGATGATTAATAACATGCTTATTCCATAATATGTTTTAAATGTATGCATGCGTAATTAACATGTTTATGTCACTATTTAATCATTCTTGATGTACATGATTCAAATGGAGCTTGCTGCAAAAACACCCTAAAAATGACCCTTTTCTGGAAATTTTTCAAATTTGGTCGCCTGGGAAAACACCAGATGGGCGGCCCCCTTAATTCCCTAGGCGGTCCCCTTAATTTTAAGGGGGCCGGCCTACAATTAAGGGGACCGGCCATCTGGGCAGTAAAATTTACTGTTTTCTTTTGCATCTTGCGACCCCTTTTATCTAGCCCAAACCTTACCTAAATCAACCATCACCTCCATCATACACCCATTTTCATTCACCATGCTATCACCAAAATCATCTCTAAGACACCAAAACTCCATCACCACCACCTCAATGTTAATCCCCAAGTGCACCAAATACACCATCAAAAACACCCTTCACTCATGACACAACATCTTCATCCATATCTTCCACTTCATCCATCAATAACTACATCAACTCACACCTTTCATCACCACCATCAAGAGCATCAACTCCACCTCCTACTCAAGAACCTCCATTCACCCAACTTGTCATTTCCATATCACCAATAACACCTCTTGATGCTCATTTCTCATCATCACCAATACCACCACATCCACAACTGAACCATCATCTTTGGTCTTAGAGATGAGATACACTACATGTTTTCATCCCTTGAACACATGCTTAACAACCAACCTCCACCACAACCTCCACCATTTTCACCCACTACACTACCACCACCTTCATTCTCACCAAATTAAGCATATGCAATGCTTAATCAAAAATAATTTTTCAAACCATTTTGTGTGCAAGCCCCATGGAAGATCATGTACTCCTAGAATGATTATGTAGATTGCATTACTTACTAGCTAATGTAGGATTAAATATAATCTTGGATGGTTGTGTATTGATACACAACATTTTTACTGAATGTCTTTATATGCATGCTTATTTTTGCTATATATATGCTTGTGCTTCTAATATTTTTCTTGCAAATATTCCATATATCGATTCCTTGGTGCCCCAAACGAGGGGGAGTACACATCAAGGGGGAGTTTTCGTCCCGACAAATTTCACGTTTGAATTTTGTCGGCTTAACCTTTTTGATTCTACAAAAAGGGGGAGAAGTGAATGTAAACTCACTAAATACTTGTCCAAAAATAAACTTTTTGGTTTAATGAGTTTAGGTTTTGTAATCATCAAAAAGGGAGAGATTGTTGACATAAATAAATGCCTAAAAACATTATCAATATTTATTCATATCTCTATGTTTTGATGATCATAAAATGTAAACTCATTAAAACATAAACTTATAAATTAAACAAGTACTTAGTTGTAAATATTCACTTCTACAACTAAAATCACTTAAGGTATGAATGAACTAATGCTTAATGCATTATATGATCAAAGGAACATTTTCTTAAAAACTAGATTTTTTATAAAACATCAAAAACATTTTATATATTTTTGAAAAACATTTTTGGCATTAAATAAAAATGTTTAATCTTTTATAAAAATATGAATTCAAATTTTTAACCAAAATCAGTTAAAATATTCCAGAAAAACCTTCCCCACAAAAGGACAAAATTGGCCAACGTTCAGTAGGGGCGGCCCCCTTAATTTTACTAGGCGGCCCCCTTAATAATTAAGGGGACCGCCCCCGCTCCAGTAGGCTCCAGCTGTCCAGATTTTTCCCTATAAATACAAGCCTTCTCCTGGATTTTTTCTCAACCCTTTTGCACTAAAACTTTCTGTTATAGATCTCATTTCATATCTTCAAAAAACCTTTGATCATGTAATCTTAAGCATTGGTTTCCAAGTGATCCAAGCTTCCACCATCCAAGTGCAAAAGAAGAATACTTCTATCAATCAAAACTAGAAGTATTACAACTTAGTAGCATCTTGTTATTCAAGTTGTTTGTTTTGTATACCTTGTATATCATTCATTCATTTGTGTATAAGGTGTGGGTGAACATAAGTGACTAGATATGTATAGTGTGTAAGTAGTGAAGAAGGTGTATAAGTTGTTGTGGTGTAAAGAAGTCATGTAGAAGTTGTAAAGCCGTGGTGTAGAAGTTGTGAAGCCGTGGTGTAGAAGTCGTGAAGCCGTTGCTTAGAAGTTATGAAGTCGTCATGTAGAAGTTGTGAAGCCATAGCTTAGAAGTTGTGAAGTCCTAGTCGTGAAGTCCTAGTGTTGAAGTCGTGAAGCCGTAGCATAGGAGTTGTGAAGCGGTCGTGTTGAAGTTGTGAAGTCTTGGTCGTGAAGCCGTAGCTTAGAAGTTGTGAAGTCGTGGTCGTGAAGCCGTAGCTTAGAAGGTGTGAAGTCGTGGTCGTGAAGCCGTAGCTTAGGAGTTGTGAAGTCGTCGTGTAAAAGTCGTGAAGCCGTTGTGTAGAAGTCGTGAAGCCGTTGTGTTGAAGTCGTGAAGTCGTCGTGAATAAGTTGTGTACAAGTTGTGTTGTGAAGTTGTGAGATTGGTTCTAGCTACGATTAGAACTCGACATTTAGCTTTGTGTCGTTAAACTCGTATAAGCCAAAGTCGTGTAAGGTTTTCTCCGCCATAAGGGAGCTTATTAAAGTTGTGAAGAAAACTCTCGAGCAAGGTGTGCTCGGGGAGTGGAGTAGGGCAAGGAAGGTGTCCTTGTAGCCGAACCACTATAAATCTCTCGTGTCTCGGTTAGATCTTTCCATACCTTATTTATTTCTTTACTTGCATCGTCATTACTTTCATACACATAGGCTTATATAATTGTTAGTATTAATTAGAGGTCAACTTCACATAAAGATCAATTTGAAAATCCATTCAAGAAACCAAAACTTTTACAATCAATTTAAAAAGAATACATATATAACTAATAATAAGATTTAAGTTTTATTTTTCATAACAAACTTGAATCCAAGTTTTTAAAAGTAAACAAAGGTTTTATAATAAATCAAAAAGACGTAAAACTATTCAACCCCCCCCCCTTCTAGTTTTCCAGATTGTGAAATTTCTGGTTCAGGTTTCTTCACGATAAATGCCATTGGGACCTCTCCGCCTTCTTCACCCATGGCCCTGAACAATATTTGGAACCCGAAAATTATTATTATGCAGAGAGATAATTGTCAATAAATTGGCCTCTACTAATAACAAAGTCACTAAAATTGTCTGTAAATCTATTGATTTTAGGTGTTACTGAAACTGTTCAGAATAGTTTTTTTTGGCTAATGCTAAAAAAATGCATCGAACTTTGACACTTTTTATCATTGTATGGTGCTAACTTTTTTTCGTCTCATTGTATCCATAAACTTTTGATTTCGTGTCATTGTGGGTACTATGTCCACCTTGTCATATGCCAGCGTGTCCATTGTGACACCTAAGCTGCCAGCGTGTCAAGGCCAACTAATTTTTTTTCATTGTATGCATCGAACTTAACATTTTTTGTTATTGTATATATCCACGTCAGCTAAACGTCGCATCATTAGTCCTTTATACTAACGACCGTTAGTAAATAATTTACAATTCCGTTTTCCTACGTTTTCGTCCATTTTCATACGTTTTCGTCCCTTTTTTTACGTTGTCGTCTGTTTTACACGTTTTCTTCCGTTTTCTTACTTTTTCGTCCGTTTTTATACGTTTTTGTCCGTTTTCGTCCGTTTTTACACGTTTTCGATCGTTTTTACACGTTTTCGTCCGTTTACTTACGTTTACGTCTGTTTTCTTACATTTTCGTCCGTTTTCTTACACGTTATACGTTGTCGTCCATTTACACGTTTTCGTCGGTTTTTACACATTTTCACACGTTTTCGTCCGTTTTCGTCGGTTTTTACACGTTATACATTTTCGTCGGTTTTTACACGTTTTCGTTCGTTTTTTTTCATTTCTTTGGTTTTTACACTTTATACGTTTTCGTCGGTTTTTACACTGTTTTCGTCCCTTTTTTTTCATTTCGTCCGTTTTCTTACGTTTTCATCCGTTTTTACACGTTTTTGTCCGTTTTTATACGTTTTCATCCGTTTTTCCATGTTTTTGATCGTTTTTATACGTTTTCGCCTGTTTTCTTCTATTTTTTTGCGTTTTCATACAGACGAAAACGTATAAAAATGGACGAAAATGGGCAAAAACGTACAAAAACATGTAAAAACTGATGAAAACGTAAGAAAACGGACGAAATAAAAAAATGGACGAAAACGTGTAAAAACGGATGAAAACGTGTAAAAACGGATGAAAACATGTAAAAACAGACAAAAACGTGTAAAAATTGACGAAAATGGACGAAATGAAAAAAAACGGACGAAAACGCGTAAAACGTAAGAAAACGTGTAAAAACGTAAGAAAACGTGTAAAAACGGACGAAAAGTGTAAAAACGGATGAAAACGTGTAATAACTGACGAAAACGTAAGGAAACGGACGAAAAAAATGGACGAAAATGTGTAAAAACGTAAGTAAACGTATAAAAACGGATGAAACGGATGAAAACGTAAGAAAACGGATGAAAACGTGTAAAAACAGACAACGTAAAAAAATGGACGAAAACGTATGAAAATGGACGAAAATGGGCGAAAACGTTTAAAAACGATCGAAAACGTGTAAAAACGGATGAAAACGTGTAAAAACGGACAAAACCATGTAAAAACTGACGAAAACGTAAGAAAACAGACGAAATGATAAAAACGGACGAAAACGTGTAAAAACGTAAGAAAACGTATAAAACAGATGAAAACGTAAGAAAACGGACGAAAACGTGTAAAAACAGACGACAACGTAAAAAAACGGACGAAAACGTATGAAAATGAACGAAAACGTAGGAAAACGGAATTGTGAGTTATTTACTAACGGCCGTTAGTATAAAGGACTAATGATGCGGCGTTTAGCTTACGTGGATACATACAATAACAAAAAATGTCAAGTTCGATGCATAAAATAAATAAAAAAATTAGTTGGCCTTGACACGCTAGCAGCTTAGGTGTCACAATTGACACGCTGGCATATGACAAGGTGGACATAGTACCCACAATGACACGAAATCAAAAGTTTATGGATACAATGAGACGAAAAAAAGTTGGCACCATATAATAATAAAAAGTGTCAAGTTCAATGCATTTTTTTAGCATTTGCCCCTTTTTTTTTCTTTAGAAAAAGGTCAAATTATCTCCTACGTATTTTTGGTCACCATGGATTGCTGATCATGTGGATCAGTTAGTAACCCATTATCTGGAGAACAGAGTGTAAAGCCTGTCACGGAGTAATTTCAAATATTAGAAACTTACAAACTTCCTTTACTCAACATTCATATATAAAGTTATACAGTATTATTGTAGTAAATGTTACAAGTCAACCCAACCCAACCTGTCCTGTTTCAACCCATAACAAAAATGACGCGTTTTGACCTCCTATTTTCCACCTCTTTTGGGAATGAAGAAAACCTCCATTTTTAGTCGCCACCATTTGTAAACCATACGCTGCTGCTTGTATATTTAGAATAACAGCTCATGTCAGATCATGTTCTAAAGTAAAAAGATCATTTTGACACTATAAATGTATGAAATTGACTCAATCAAGGACTGATAACTAGTGTTAAGATAGAAAAGAACCTCTATCAAAGTGAGACCAAACGGCTCAATGAATGCTGGATTGATGAACACACCCTACAAGCAAATAACAAGGTGAAAATCCAATGCTGCAACGACTTAGATAAGTATGTACACTTTTATTCACATTTGCAGACACACAAAACTATAATATTGGAATAATCCATTTTCCAAAAGTTATCAGCATTTTTTCCATTCAAATGGAAGTGTGAAATCTTTATTAAGAATTTATATATCTAGTACAGTAGTACAATAAACATTAAACATTTTCCGAACTTGTGATGTAAAAATCCGTGTACAAATTTCATATTCTATGATGCGCAAACAATTATATAAAAAAGTGATGATACAGTAACAAATCTTATAGTCATATTGTCAAAAAGCGTAATACCTTCGCTCTTGCTGTGTGTAACAACAAGAGTTTAAAGTCATGGACGCACATGCCATTTCCGAAAAACGAATACACGATGGAAGGGTATAACAGGTTGATATATGATGAGACATCGTATAATAAAGATGAATTAAAAGAGCATCATAAAACACTGTATTGTAGCTTGACAGATGAACAAAAAGGTATTTATGCAACTGTTATGGATGCTGTAGAGCAGAAGAAAGGTGGGATGTTCTTTGTGTATGGATACGGTGGAACCGGAAAAACATACCTTTACAAAACAATGTCTGCTGCCTTACGTTCAAAAGGTGATATAGTCTTGAATGTTGCGTCTAGCGGTATTGCAGCGCTATTGTTGGAAGGCGGAAGGACGGCACATTCTCGGTTTGCAATTCCAATTAATATAGTAGAAGATTCAATGTGCCACATTCCTGCTGACAGTGACCTCGCTGATTTGATAAGACAAGCGAAGCTCATTATATGGGACGAGGCTCCTATGATACAGTCATTTTGTTACGAAGCATTTGATAGGACTCTGCGAGATATTTGCAGGTCAGACCCTTCTCAACCATCTAACCGTGTTTTTGGTGGAAAAGTAGTTCTTTTTTGTGGTGATTTTAGACAAATACTTCCTGTCATTCCTAATGCCAGTCGTAATGATGTCGTCCATGCCACAATTAACTCTTCTTATCTGTGGCAACACTGCAAAGTTATGAAGTTAACCGTAAACATGAGATTAGGTTCTGGATCAACTGAGTCTGAAAGAAAAGAAATACAAGATTTTGCCAATTGGATTTTAGACATCAGTAATGGAAAGGATGGTGGTAAGAATGATGGCAACTCCACTGTGGTATTTCCAGATGAGATGTTGATTCCAGAGTCCGATGATTACGTAGGCTCCATAATTCATGCAACATACCCGCGTTTGTGTGACAACCTATGGAATCCTGAATTTTTTCAGGAAAGGGCCATTCTTTCACCAACTCATGACATGGTTGACATGATTAATGAACATATGCTTGATTTAATTGACGGAGACGAGACGATATACGAATCATCTGATTCTGTTTCTTTGGACGATGCAGACACAAATTTTGATGATTCGATATACACTATAGATTTCCTTAACGGTATAAGGATGTCCGGTCTTCCGCAACATGCAATAAAGTTAAAGATTGGTACTCCTGTCATGTTAATGCGAAACATTGATCAAAAAGCATGGCTATGCAATGGAACCAAGCTTCAAGTACTAAGGTTGGGAATCAATGTTATTGAAGCAAAGATCATATCTGGTGGAAATGTTGGTAGGATTTGCGTTATTCCCCGAATGATAATAACTCCTTCAGAAACAAAAATGCCATTCAAATTGAACAGAAGGCAGTTTCCTATTCATGTGTGTTTTGGTATGACGATTAATAAAAGCCAGGGACAGACATTGTCACAGGTTGGTTTGTATTTACCACAACCTGTCTTCTCGCACGACCAGCTATACGTGGCTTTGTCAAGAGTGAAGAGCAAGCGAGGGTTGAAGGTTCTATGTTTAGATAGGGAAGCAAATTATTGCAACTCAACTGCAAATGTAGTTTACAAAGAAGTATTATGTCGTATTTGAATACTCAACATTGTTTTGTATGCAGACCATTTTTTTATTTTGCTAAAACAGTCTATTTACTTTTTTTAACATATTATCTGATACAATGCTCTAGTTTTTTATACAAGTTCATGAAGAAAAGTGTATCCAATATATGATACAATGCTGCACATATCTCTGATACATCATACTCTTCTGTCATTGACTTTGTCTGAAAGTTCATATTTTTGAATTTCATTCTAACATTGGGCTTATAATTTGATATGATTTGAAAATGAATGTTAATGATAATATGGATTATGAATTTACAAATCGGCCACTAAATTTTTTAAAATATACAAAGCATAAATGCATGAAGGATATTGTTTAACAACCTTTAAACATTTTAAGGCAATGATTAACATACTCTAATTAACATAACAACTTCCTAAAACTTGAATGGATAAATGTGTACATCATTAATTTTTAAAATTCACACAATAACCTTATCACTTCCCTATTTAATATGCAGACTATTCAACTTCATTTTTGCACTTTAAATCTTCCTGGTATGCACCATTTCACAAATCACCAAACTAAAGCATTCTTCTAATCATTCTTCAAACCATCATGGATCCGATAATGAAGAAAAGAAGATGTGATGCTGCAAATGATGAACCTGAAGCAAAGCATCCAAGGTAAGTTTTACAAGTTTTACTTCCTACGTTTTATATTCATCGTCCATAAGTCTGCAATATCTAAAAGATTATGTTCATGTAACAGTCATGGCCAAAACGAGTCACCAAATGAAGGGTCTAACAAAGAATCAGTTGCATCGACAGGTTAGTTTGTAGTTGTGTATACATGTTTATGACACATTTATATGTCGACGAATTCCTGGTACAGTGGCAGCGATTATACCTTGGGCAATTAAAATATTACATGTAAACCACTACTCTTTATGTTTCTTTATTTGAAAATGCATAAAACACTTTTTTTTTGTATTCATACAGTATTACTATTATTTGTAAATGCATAACACATATTATATTGATCATGGTAAAAACATAATATAAAGGTATTTACCTTTCCTATATAATAATAATGTGTGTAGTTCTTTACAATTAACATGATTTTTTTTACCATTACTAATCTTATATTTTCCTTATTGTTTGCTAGAAGCAATCCATGTTGATGTACAAGATGAGGCGACAACCTCTAAACCACATCCGGCTGAGTGGTATTTCTCAAAATTAGCTCAGTTAAGGAAGAAAAAATGAGACTCTTTTCAAAAGCGCAACATGAAGAAAAAATCAAAATATAAACGAAACAAGCTTAAGGTAGAACAAAGAAGACTCAAAAAGATGGAGCTTCGGGAGGAGGAAGATGTTAGCGATGAAGAGCCTGTGGAATGCTTTGACTATGACAATATGCATTTATCATATGATCAAGAGAAAATACATAAATTTAATTGTTAGATTGCTCTTTGATAAATCTAATTATTTTTTTGTCACTTTATGAAGATTTTAATGTTTTGTTTTTAAATTTTTCTTTTATTGTATGTTTCTATTATATTTTGTTTTTTTCAATATTCGTTTAAGTACACTTATTATTATTAATATTAACCCGCCCGATGGGCGGGTTATGTACTTTAGCTTGTTTATGTTGTTATGGGATAGGAAGACCATACATATAGGGATAATTGTTAGGGTAAATGCTATAGAATAGCAACGAACTTACTGATTTGTCCCGGATTGGATAATCTACAAATTTATTACCGATTTGACTAATTTTTTCTAAAGTTTTGTCCTAATAATAACAACCCCGTCAGTATTTGTGACAACGTTAGTCCTTTAACCAAACAAGCGTTTGCAAAATTAGTCCTTTTACTAACGTTCGTTTTGTTTTTCATTTTTGAGCGTTTGCAAAATTAGTCCTTTTACTAACGTTCGTTTTGTTTTTCATTTTTGGTCCTTTTGATTATTATTATTATTCTAAAAAATTCAAAAAAATTTATAAAAATTATAAAAACTTATAAAAATGCGAAAAAAATTTAAAAATTCGAAAATTTTTGAAAAATTTGAAAAAATTTATAAAAATTCGAAAAAACTTATAAAATTAGAAAAATTTATAAAAATTCGAAAAAATTTAAAAAATTTGTAAAATTCGAAAAAATTTATAAAAATTCGAAAAAATTTATAAAAATTCGAAAAAACTTATAAAATTAGAAAAATTTATAAAAATTCGAAAAAATTTATAAAAATTCGAAAAAACTTATAAAATTAGAAAAATTTATAAAAATTCGAAAAAATTTATAAAAATTCGAAAAAACTTATAAAATTAGAAAAATTTATAAAAATTCGAAAAAATTTATAAAAATTCGAAAAAACTTATAAAATTAGAAAAATTTATAAAAATTCGAAAAAATTTACAAAATTTGTAAAATTCGAAAAAATTTATAAAAATTCGAAAAAACTTATAAAATTAGAAAAATTTATAAAAATTCGAAAAAATTTACAAAATTTGTAAAATTCGAAAAAATTTATAAAAATTCGAAAAAATTTACAAAATTTGTAAAATTCGAAAAAATTTATAAAAATTCGAAAAAACTTATAAAATTAGAAATATTTATAAAAATTCGAAAAAATTTACAAAATTTGTAAAATTCGAAAAAATTTATAAAAATTCGAAAAAATTTATAAAAATTCAAAAACTTATAAAAATTCGAAAAAAAATTAAAAATTCAAAATTTTTTGAAAACTTCGAAAAAATTTTAAAAACTTCGAAAAAATTTAAAAAATTCGAATTTTTTTAAAAATTCAAAAAATTCGAAAAGATTCGAAAAATTTATAAAAATTCGAAAAAATTTACAAAATTTGTAAAATTCGAAAAAATTTATAAAAATTCGAAAAAATTTATAAAAACTCAAAAACTTATAAAAATCGAAAAAGTTTTCAAAAAAATTTCGAATTTTTCAAAAATTTTTGAATTTTTAAAATTTTCGTATTTTTAAAATTCGAAGTATTCGAATTTTTCAAAAATTTTCAAATTTTATAAGTTTTTCGAATCTTTTCGAATTTTTTGAATTTTTAAAAAAATTCGAATTTTTTAAATTTTTTCGAAGTTTTTAAATTTTTTTCGAAGTTTTCAAAAAGTTTTGAATTTTTAATTTTTTTTCGAATTTTTATAAGTTTTTGAATTTTTATAAATTTTTTCGAATTTTTATAAATTTTTTCGAATTTTACAAATTTTGTAAATTTTTTCGAATTTTTATAAATTTTTCTAATTTTATAAGTTTTTTCGAATTTTTATAAATTTTTTCGAATTTTACAAATTTTTTAAAATTTTTCGAATTTTTATAAATTTTTCTAATTTTATAAGTTTTTTCGAATTTTTATAAATTTTTTCGAATTTTTATAAATTTTTCTAATTTTATAAGTTTTTTCGAATTTTTATAAATTTTTTCGAATTTTTATAAATTTTTTCGAATTTTACAAATTTTTTAAATTTTTTCGAATTTTTATAAATTTTTCTAATTTTATAAGTTTTTTCGAATTTTTATAAATTTTTTCAAATTTTTCAAAAATTTTCGAATTTTTATAAGTTTTTATAATTTTTATAAATTTTTTTGAATTTTTTAGAATAATAATAATAATCAAAAGGACCAAAAATGAAAAACAAAACGAACGTTAGTAAAAGGACTAATTTTGCAAACGCTCAAAAATGAAAAACAAAACGAACGTTAGTAAAAGGACTAATTTTGCAAACGCTTGTTTGGTTAAAGGACTAACGTTGTCACAAATACTGACGGGGTTGTTATTATTTAGGACAAAACTTTAGAAAAAATTAGTCAAATCGGTAATAAATTTGTAGATTATCCAATCCGGGACAAATCAGTAAGTTCGTTGCTATTCTATAGCATTTACCCTAATTATTACACTGCCCCAGTTGCACAAGGGTTTTGCTTAACCTCCCAATCTCACAAAATTCTTATACTAAACCAGCTAATATAGACCATCTCACAAACTAAACCATCACAACTCACACCACCACAACCACCCAAAAACCTGATGCCACCACCATCCGACGACACCACCACCTGACGCCACCTCCACCGGACTCCACGAACACATAACAACTGAACAAAATCCCTGATGAGAACAAGGTAAATCTCGTTTCTATACACTTATTATTTGAAGTAGATCGTGTTGTCCACACTTTCAAATCTCTGTAACCTGTGAACAGAATACGACGGTTGATGTTATAGTGAATAGATCTTTGTCCAAGCGATTAAGATTCTAACTAGAGGCCTTTGAACTCAAATCATAATTTGTTATTACTGTTGTCATTACTAGGAGTGTTGAAATGAGCAGGTGCCAAAAGTCACTTACTTGTCTGTGATTTTTGGAGATATTCTGAAAGAAATCACAGAAATTCTAGTGTAGTAAGTGTCTTGTTCCATCAATTTAGACTTTTCTCAAACATGCCTGCAATAGTTATATGAATTTCCAGTTCTTACATCCATCTTTCGTATCCAAAGTTGTGGAAGTTTCAAAATGGGCGGGTTGGGTAACGGGTCATTGTGATTTTTTACACCAGTCACAACGAGATGCGTTAATACTATACGCCTTTTCCCCAAAATTGTGTCTTTCCAAAAGTCGCACAAATTCCATCTTAAATGCTACTTTCGCTCTTCTAAAACTGCATTTCTTTTCTAATTTATAAATTTATTAGATACCCGACGGAATTTTTTTCTAAAAAACATCATTTATTGTGGGGACAGAGAAGTTAGAAGATAATGATACAAACATTCGAGGCGTTTACTGGTCGGAAAAGACTTGGTTATGTTTTTGGTTGATGCACTGCCTGCAAATGGAGAGAGTGTTGATAGGAATGGAGATACTGAGAATTTTGGTGTTCCGTTTCTAAAATCCTGTCCAAAGATCCCGCAATCAATTCATTGTGCCTCAACTACTAAGAATGGAGATACTTTCGGCTTTTGATCACTGGCCATTGTGCCTGGTGATCCATTGGACAAAGAAATTGTATTAAGGCAAGTTTGTGTTGTTTACATCAGGTGTTTTGTTTGAAAACATTCGTCCTCACTTTTATTCTTATTTAAACAGATTTGTTCAAGCGCTGTTGGACTCACTGATAGTGTGTTTTGGTTCATAATCTATCCATTTCTTACTCCTTCAGATTACAGTTTAACCTTTGTATGTTTCTTTTTGATCTTCTATGCATTTAGGCTGATGTCAAGATATATAATCTCCTTTTATATGAGCTTATAGATTGATTCTATCGTTTCTTTTTAGTTATTTAAGGGGTACTTTTTTTCTTGTTAATACAGTTGGATGTTAGCATGCATTCTGTCAATGCTATTCTCATCCTTATCGATATGGTTCTGAATCGCCTGGTGAGTTCACATTACTGTATTTTTCGTTTTATCTAATTGTATATTGAGTGTCAGCCTTATTCTAATCCAGGCTGTGGTTCTTTGCTATCGACTAGACTAACTTGAGTGTTTTTTTTCTTTAATCAGCGGTTCCCTTTCTTTCGTTTGGCTTATTTTGGTCTGTGGACTTGTATATTTGTCATCTTCCAGTGGATTGTCCATGCCTGTGTGTCGATGTGGTAAGCTGCGATCTTGATTTTATAACTTAGAATGATCGTTGTACTTTATGAAAAATCTATTAAATAACACTTTCTTTCAAGTAAACTATGGATTTTACAACTTAAAAAGTATTTTTATTTAGTACAAAGAATTTACTAATATTTGCATTCTTAATATCAGTGGTATGTTTCTTGCTACAGTATCATACTGCTAAGCAAACAGCACTAAAAATTTATCTATGTGATAGTATAGTTTAAGTGCTTAGTCAGTATAAAAGGCAATTTCTTTTTTTCTATAGTTAAGATTATCGTGTAAACACCAAATATAAGCAAGAGTAAGCAAATACATACTTATTTTATATATAAGGTGTAAAAGTGTGAAAACTGTTTCTTGAAATGTGTAGATATACTTTAATAGATCTTATATGCATATCATAAAGAAGAAATAAGTATGCGCACAGAAGTAATTAAGTTTACTCGGATGCATGCGGATATGGTTTTGCCATTTGTTTTATGAATAGTTGGTTGGTTCATAGCTGGTTCGGGTTGAAATACATTCTTTATTAGCATGTTCAACACGAGGTGGTTGGATGTGCTCAACCATTAAACACTTTATAAACCTTATTATTATTGGTATGATATTAAATAAACCGAAAAACTAGTGAGAGGGATGTATACATTGTAATTAGACTTTGGTCAACTCTCAACCCTTTGATATAACACACAACCCAAATCGACCCAACTCTGAGTAAATGGGTCAAATTTGGCATCTCTGGCCAGTATTTGAGTTAAAGTGATTTGTCTAGTTGTCTAGGCTTAGCACTTTTCAGTTGCTATATATTTGGCCTTTTTTTTATCTTGTATTACTTTCAATTTTGCTTCTTCTGATATTTGATATTTATCATTGTACGCCTGTACCTTAAAGAATACATTTTTAACATATCAAGAGCGTGTTTTCTTACACATAGACTGCTTTAATGTACATGTAGTTGAGTTGGATGTTAAAGTTGAAGAACCGGGATGTGCACAACAACGCCTTTTATGCCGAAGAGACACTGTTGAAATCGGAATTTGAAGCAATTCGTGATTGTAATTCTGCTTGTGCCCGACATTGGATTGTAAGTTCTACATTTTCAAACTTCCCATTTTTCTTTGTCAGTCAACTTTTTCTTTCTCTCCGTCTTACTCATACACACTTACTCACACACAGTTAAGGGGGCGATGGTGTTTTGAAAGTAATTAAATTATCTTAAATAGTCAAATAACCAGAATCAGATAACGAGGTAATATAACGGACTATAATAGATCAGATAGTGAATGGATATGCTTATGCTGTTTGGGGTTGTACTAATAAGATAATACAATAAGAGCATGCTATTTCTATGGCTACATTTTAAATGACCATATGGTATACGGAGTATGACATTGATTTCTCTAACTTAATTCCATATGAATGATGCAATTTTCAGATCTGGAATACAAGAACTGTAAACCGAACTGGCCAGTTGACAGGCTACAAACTAGTACCTGGATCAAATTGTTTACCATTAGGAGGGGCAGAGGCCAAGTTTTTGAGAAGAGCTGCTTTTTTGATGCACAACCTGTGGGTCACACATAATGTATGAATGATTTTTTTTAAAGTTTTTAGTAGGAGCCTATTATAAGGTAAGCCAGTTGTAGTTGTTGTACATCTGTCAATTTGGTTTAAACTTTGACTTGTGCTACATTTGAGTTTGCATATTTCAACAAGTTCCTTAAACAACATTAGTTTAGGGTGTCATGTGCTTTTGGGATGCAACAATATCTTAGCGACGAGATTATTTGAGGTTAGGGTACGGATTTGGAGGATAACATGTGATGCTTTAATGGGGTAATAGCAAAATGAAGAACCTTTGTATAACTCTGGCAAGAAAGGAATGATCGGAAACATGATCATAAATATAATTTGATTAACAATCACAATCTATTACTAGACAAACCATAAACCATAGAATGGATCGTTGTCTTTGTACTTTGTTATGAATCTTGTATCAAGTATATGAGCATAAAAACATTTTATTGTTGTAAATGTTATCTCTGTGGAATGTATAAGGTTCATATTAATTAGCCACTGTGTAGTTACATTACTTTAATGTTCATTATGCTCTACATACCCCTTACAACAGCTTTTATGTGAACAGAGATTAATGAAGAACCCCAAAATGTTCCCCGGGAGGAAGGGCAACACGGGAATTCTGTTGCTACTGGGATATCGGATCTCGAACAAATGTTGCAACAAAAAACCTTTACTAGGTCTGTCTATCATTTTACTGCATTTCTATGTTATTGCTTATGCTCTGAGTGGTGGCCCATAACTTTACTCTATATCACATGTTTGAGCCTGAGTAGTGCACTCATTTTTTAATAACATGCAACTTGTATGGCTAAAAACTTGCTTTTGAGGTAAATAGTGAATGAAACTGCCATTACTGATATTATTTACTGTAATAGGTCTGAAATCGAACGGTTGACAGCATTGTTGCATTCAAGGACCAACGAGTCATCTTCTGCTGATGTTGTTGAACGAGATGGAGCAAATCCGTATAGTTCACCATCTTCTCTTCTAAGGCTTGAAGCGTCAACAAGTGGCTCGCTGCAAAAACATGGAGATGAGAGGGATAACTTACATGCTGCTATTTCCACGACCATGGTCACTTCAAGAGTAAGTAATGTGTTCATGCATGGCTGTATCTGTGTGTAGCATTTTGGTTTACATTTTTGGCGGATGTTGCAATTTTGACCCAGTAACTTGTGAATGGGTTGTGCATAAAGTTTCTACAATTATAGTATTTATCAGGTTGTACTATTGATGATTTAATATGAATTTTGTGATCATGTTTGACTCACCAATTATATGACAAAATCTGAAATAAAGACATAATTTTATCGTGATGACAGTACCCGATCTAGACTATGCTGAATTGTACCATAGAAGTTACCATTTTTACCCCAATTAACTAGCATGTGTGATTTGCCAACTTGATACTGTTATAGGTTTTGTTATCACTCAATTATCCATGGTTATAATATGCAATATATTGTTATATTGTCTTCAGGTTCTTGAGGAGGATATTGCTTCACCTGCTGAGCTGGCAAAGGCCTACATGGGTTCCAGGCCTACTAAGGTAGCACCGAGACAAGATATAGCAAGGTTGTCAGGATCGGGATCCTACCTAGGATCGTTTTCGGCTTTGCAAGATCGGGATCGTAGGATCGTAGGATCGAATCCTACCTAGGATCGTTTTTTGGCTTTTTCCTTTACATATGTATACATGTTATAAATATATATTTTTTAGATAAAAAACTTTAAAAGATTTCAAATTTACAACGTAGAACATTACACAAAGAAGGTAAACCCCAGCCCAACATACTCATCCTATGAGCCCAGCAAAAACTTTTGTATTCTGGATAAAGTCAATTGGGTTTGGGTTGTTCAAGAAGTTTGACGAATGACCTAAACCAGTTGTGTTGACTAATGTTTCAGTTTAAATGATGATATCATCGAGCATGCGTGTGGTTTCTATTTTCTAACGTCTCCAAAAACTTCACGTAACAAAAGTCTCCCCATTCATAATTAAACGATTAACTTTATGTGAAAATAGAACATAAATCAACTTTATTTTGGCTTACTTAATTATAGCATATTAAATAAAATTAAAAACAGTTTTTTTAAAAAAAAAAAAAAAAAAAAAAAAAAAAAAAAGGCTAACAGTAGGATCGGATCGTTCACGATCCTACGATCCTACGAGCGATCCTACGATCCTGTAACGATCCTACCTGAATTACGATCCCGTAACGATCCTGCTCGTTTTGTGTGTGTAGGATCGTAGGATCGTACGATCCTACGAGCAGGATCGCGATCCTGACAACCTTGAGATATAGTGCTGCATAATAACGCAACGGGCTTTTCAATCTCACCAATTGCACCAATTGCTCCAAAAATTGCAAATGGTTCCACGGGTTTTGAAAATGGATTCACAACACCAAGATCTCGAGGCAGATCGGCAATGTACGGCATGGCCTGCACACCATATGCCAGATCTCCTTCAACTTTTACCCAAAAGGTTTGGTTGATCTGCCTACCTTTATTCAACATACTGATGTACTTTTCAATATTGCTAAAGTAGAATCCGTATACTTTTACATAATATCAGGGAGTCACATCAAGTTATGGCCGTGATGAAGCTTTGACTTCTTCTCAGTCTGCCTTTCAGCATGGAGGGAAAATGGTATTCCTTGGAAATATGCCTTGATTACAAACATTATGTGTCATGTCTTTTCTATGTTCTTTTTTCTAGAGGTGACAAAGTTGGCTGGCTGTACGAGCTGGTTAAATGGGTAACGGGTGAAATGGGCTGCCTAAAAAATGGATAAATTAGAAAGCGGGACGGACTAAGTGTTTGGTTCAGTCTCTAAACGGATAAAAAAAAATTATGTATGTCATCTAGTGAATTATGTAAAAAACTAATAAGTGGTTGTCAATGATATGTTTATACGTTGAATATTAAATGACTGTCATAACTATTCATGATGGTTATACCAGTCTATCAGTTACCTTTATAATAAAATGTTAATGAACATTGTACCATTGTTACTACTTGTTTTATGTCTTCTTTGCATTCATAACTCTTCACTAAAGAGATTTATGCCCTGGCTCATTGAAGATCCTGATTTTTTTTTTGTATTCTTTTTGTTGGCCACAGAATTTACAAGATCGCAGCAGTAGTATTCGCCAACTAGCAGCTCTTCAAGAAGCAGTATAAACTAGAACGAGCAACATTATCCTAGACCACGAGCAGTAGTAATTTGAAGCTAGAAGCAGAAACTAAGAACTCGAGCAGTAGTAAAACTCGAAAGCAGTAGTATCAAATAACGCTAGCAGCAGAATACAGTGATATCTCACCGACTGATTTCTGCTTCACATCCCCAAAGGTAATGAGTGACACCATTCCTGAACATGTCGAGAAAAAGAGTCCGGGTGGTAGTGTCAAGAAACAGAAGAAGGTTTAGATGTCGGTTCTTTACGGAGGGTTGTTTTATCCGTGTGTTTTTAAGTTATTTGACTTTTTATTATGATGTACGTTCCACTTTATAAAGTGGATGTAGTTGTAGTAGTGACTAGCTAGAAACCAGGAAATGTCATCTCTTATGCAGTCTGTTGATTTTGATGATCCTGCGACTACACACTAGCCATATTTCTGAGTTCAAAATCTGCGAGTAGTTTTGCAATGAATGACTAGTTCTTCCATCACAAAGTATCGATGTATTACAGCATGTCAATATGTCAAAATACAATTTTGTTTTGTATAAATATGGCAGTATATGTTACAAATAAATAACTCAATGCAATCTTTCTGTGAAGTGATATATACACAAACATGTTACAAGATTAATGAATGGGTTGTTACAATCTGTCTATATCTCTTTCCCACCAAAAAAATGAAGCTTGGGATTTACCCTAATGTTAGCAGTTGTATAGTTAGCTACTCTTTTGCCCAGATAGGCAACTTAGTATCTTTCACTTCGAATTTCTAACGAGTTAGTCGGGGTTGGTGTACTCTAGTAGCATGTATGGTGATCTGTAAATTTTCACAACGTATAAACACATATCATTGTAAACTTGCGTGATTTATGTTGACGATGTTGTATTGCATGTCTAATAAGATCCATATGGAAAATAGATCACTCTTTTTACTTTCCATATCTTTGTTTATCTTGTGTGAGTTGTGTCGATACTCAAGTCTTTGTGGCCACTCTTTTCCCCTCCAAATTACCAATCTAGCCACTTCACGTGGTTGCTATAGATTTACATCATACCCGTCATCCTGATATGCATAAATGTCTATGAGGAGGAACCGCACCCAATGGGCAACTTATGTATTTTTTGGGCAACTTTTGTATTTTTGGGCAACTGGAGGACGCTTGTCATCGTGTGGTCAACTTTTGTATTTTTTATTTTTTGGGCATCTCGGCCCACACGATGACAAGTGTTCTCCAGTTGCCCAAAAAATGCAAAAGTTGCTCAAAAAATACACAAGTTGCCCAAAAAATAGTCAGAAAGTGACACTTGTCACTTGCAGAAAAGTGACACTCAGTTGCCCAAAACCCTGGTCTAATATCAGAATTTTGTGAGATCGGGTCGGATAAGCAAACGCATTGGGCAACTGGGGTATATTATTGATTATCCCATATATAGCCTCCACTTGGTGTATTTCCTAGATCATCTCAAATACTCCAGCAGTAGAATAAATACACCAGCAGTAGTATGAATATAACCAGCAGTAGAATAACACTTAGAATATTTTCCATTATGATCCATGAGCAGCATTATCAAACCTGAGCAGCAACATCTCAAAACCCAACAAGATGTCAGCTCTCAAGGATCTTAAATTGCTTACAAAAGACCTGTTAACAGCCTATATTGTAATACACACATGAAAATGGATACATAATCTCTGACAAATGCAACTTTAAGTATACGTTCATCAATAGCTTTACTTCACTAGGTAAAATAAGAGATTAGTATCTCCAAGGAGTCTACTTCAAATAAACATTTGCATGTCAACATTCTTATAAGATGTTAAGTTGTGAATCCACTGACAAAATATAACCCAGAAATAGACACTTGCTACTGTAAAAAGCAGCACAGTCTTGGCACCATTTCCTATCAAATGTTTAAAGATCTCTACTCATACATAAAATATTCGCTACAGCCATCAATTCTTTTCACTTGCAAACTCTATCATCTTCTGCGTCTTTTCTCCCCAATATAACAATTTATCAGCTTCTTTTGCACTTGCAAACTCTATCATCTTCTGTGTCTTTTCTCACCAATTTAACAATTTATCAGTGGGAAGGCTTGGGAGAGTAGCAAGACTTGGGCCCTGCATAATAACAATTCAAACTCTTAGTAGTTATTTCTTGTCATTGTTAAGGTGCAATAATCAAAATGGTGTGGCAACTGACCTTGGCTCCAATCAAGTGTCAATAGTAATGAGCCTTTTTGCAAGCCCATTCTCCACTCACTGCTAACTTGGGTCATCGCATGGAATCCTTGTTTTGTTTTCAATATAGCTTTGTCGGACTTATCAAAGAATCTTGCTTCAATTACAAGCATGCCATCGATCGGTACAGCCATGACAGATTTCCACAGCGAGAGTGGGCCAACATTTATTGGGGAATCACTTTTGGCTTCAAAGACGACGGCCTTGTAGCGATCTCGTATAAAATCATCAAGTTGATCAAGTACATTTCCATAATATGCAGTAATACGTCCGTACGACACATCAAGCCTCAACTTTATAGTCGTCTCTACGGCATCTTTCAACGCGATGTAGTCCATGTCTATTTCTCCATCATTACCTTTAAATTGAAGAGTACCACGCTTAAGATTTACTTTATTGACCCAAATGTCCGATAAGTCTATCAGTTGCGAACAATTGCACATCAATATACACTTATGATCTGTAGTAACAAGTCTCGTGTAAATCTTAAGGACCGATGAAAATGGAACTAAATGGCATGGAGTAGGACTCCCGAAGTGTACAACTTCAGTGTTGCGTATTCTGATCGTGTCATACCACTCACGATAGAAATAAGTAACATAGCCATGTTCATCATCATTTAATAGCAATCGTTCATCAGCCAGTAACCCATCCGTGTCGATCAACGAAACGATCCCAAACACATTTCCCTTCTTACAAGTCGGATCTGAAAAGTTGACGCTCATTGAAAATATCTCAAAGCGGGGGTTTACTCTATCAAGCCTGATAAAAGAACCATTACAAATTAAAAACAAAATATTAACTAAAGATAACAAAATTGCGTTGAAAAGTAAACAAATATTATGGATAAGATATAGTTAGGATCGAGAAATCGATTGGCTTAGTGGGTCATTTACAAAGTAGACACTCTACTAAGCATGAAAAACACTTGTTAACACGGCTCAAGACACATTATAAATGTTGATTAACATAAACTTCGCATTTTGCAACTACTCAATTTTAACTTTATACCGTTTGTTATGATCAAATTTAAAAAACACAAACTACATAATTTCACTTCTCGCTAGCCACAAAATAAATTTATCTATATTAAAAATTCCTCCCAAGATACACATCAAGCCACAAATTTATTTGTTGGACTTCTATATGGTTTTAGTCTTTGAACTTCTTTTGCACATACAAAGTAGACACTCTACTAAGCATGAAAAACACTTGTTAACACGGCTCAAGACACATTATAAATGTTGATTAACATAAACTTCGCATTTTGCAACTACTCAATTTTAACTTTATACCGTTTGTTATGATCAAATTTAAAAAACACAAACTACATAATTTCACTTCTCGCTAGCCACAAAATAAATTTATCTATATTAAAAATTCCTCCCAAGATACACATCAAGCCACAAATTTATTTGTTGGACTTCTATATGGTTTTAGTCTTTGAACTTCTTTTGCACTTACAGTCGTTAAAAAATGGTTTTGGGTGATGTTGGGTCATTTTGTAAACACTGATTTTATCAATTCATAAAGCAAAACGGTTGTTACCTTGCTTTTACCCTTGGGGGAGGAATGAGCTCAAAACCCCTAGATACCGTACGCGTCAATGCGACTCTGGAATGTTCTCTCGAGGATTCCTACGCCAAAAAAGTTCAAAACTGGTTATATAATGTGGAACTAAGACTAACTTTGTTTAATGCAATACTTACACTTGTTATTTAAATTTAGAGAAAAGTCCAAAATACATCCCTGTGCTTTCCTCAAAAATCGATTTACATCCTTAAACTTTTTTTTGGAACAAAATCATCCCTCCATTAGTAAAGTTGGCACAAATACATCCCTCCGTTAGTCATATCAGTTAGTATGGACTAACGATGCAAATGATTTTCCGTTATCTCCTAACAAGAGTTAAAATAGTTGCATCGTTAGTCCTCCTTCAGTTAAAATTTTTGCATCGTTAGTCCTCATTGACTATAGAGTTAAAATATTTGCATCGTTAGTCCTCCATAAGTTAAAATTTTTGCATCGTTAGTCCTTTGTTACGTTTTCGTCCGATTTTTTACGTTTTCATCTGATTTTTTACGTTTTCGTTTGTTTTTTTACGTTTTCGTCCGATTTTTTACGTTTTCGTCCGATTTTTTACGTTTTCATCTGTTTTTTTTACGTTTTCGTCTGTTTTTTTACGTTTTCGTCCGATATTTTACGTTTTCGTCCGATTTTTTACGTTTTCATCTGTTTTTTTACGTTTTCGTCTGTTTTTTTACGTTTTTGTCCGATTTTTTACGTTTTCATCTGTTTTTTTATGTTTTCGTCCGATTTTTTACGTTTTTGTCCGATTTTTTTTCGTTTTCGTCTGTTTTTTTTTACGTTTTCGTCTGTTTTTTTTACGTTTTCGTCCGATTTTTTACGTTTTCATCTGTTTTTTTAAGTTTTCGTCTGTTTTTTTACGTTTTCGTCCGATTTTTTACGTTTTCACCTACCTACCTCCACCACCCACCACCACCACCACCACCACCTTCACCCACCACCCACACCTTCACCCACCACCCCACCACCACCCCACCACACCACCCCCACGCCCACCACCACCCACCACACCACCATCACCACCTACCACCGCCGCCACCACCACCACCGCCACCACCACCGCCGCCGCCACCACCACCCATCGCCACCACCACCCATCGCCGCCACCACCACCCATCGCCACCACCACCCACCTCCACCACCACCACCCACCACCCATCGCCACCACCACCCACCCATCGCCACCACCACCCATCGCCACCACCACCCACCTCCACCACCACCACCCATCGCCACCATGTTGGTGGCGGTGGTGGGTGAAGGTGGTGGGTGGTGGCGGCGGTGGTAGGTGGCGATGGGTGGTGGTGGCGATGGGGGGTGGTGGTGGTGGTGGCGGTGGATGTTGGTGGCGGTGGTGGGTGAAGGTGGTAGGTGGTGGCGGCGGTGGGTAGGTGCGGATGGGTGGTGGTGGCGATGGGTGGTGATGGCGGCGGCGGTGGTGGTGGCGGTGGCGGCGGTGGTGGTGGTGGCGGCGGTGGTAGGTGGGTGGTGGTGGTGGTGGTGGGTGGTGGTGGCGGTGGTGGGTGGTGGTGGTGGTGGTGGTGGTGGTGGAGGTAGGTAGGTGAAAACGTAAAAAATCGGACGAAAACGTAAAAAAACAGACGAAAACGTAAAAAAACAGACGAAAACGAAAAAAATCGGACGAAAACGTAAAAAATCTGACAAAAACGTAAAAAAAACAGATGAAAACGTAAAAAATCGGACGAAAACGTAAAAAAACAGACGAAAACGTAAAAAATCGGATGAAAACGTAAAAAATCGGACGAAAACGTAAAAAAACAGACGAAAACGTAAAAAAACAGACGAAAACGAAAAAAATCGGACGAAAACGTAAAAAATCGGACGAAAACGTAAAAAAACAGATGAAAACGTAAAAAATCGGACGAAAACGTAAAAAAACAGACGAAAACGTAAAAAATCGGATGAAAACGTAAAAAATCGGACGAAAACGTAAAAAAACAAACGAAAACGTAAAAAATCAGATGAAAACGTAAAAAATCGGACGAAAACGTAACAAAGGACTAACGATGCAAAAATTTTAACTTAAGGAGGACTAACGATGCAAATATTTTAACTCTATAGTCAATGAGGACTAACGATGCAAAAATTTTAACTGAAGGAGGACTAACGATGCAACTATTTTAACTCTTGTTAGGAGATAACGGAAAATCATTTGCATCGTTAGTCCATACTAACTGATATGACTAACGGAGGGATGTATTTGTGCCAACTTTACTAACGGAGGGATGATTTTGTTCCAAAAAAAAGTTTAAGGATGTAAATCGATTTTTGGGGAAAGCACAGGGATGTATTTTGGACTTTTCTCTTAAATTTAACTTGATTTTCAAAAAAAAAAAAAAAAATTATAGTTTACTCCTTCAAAGTAAATCATTTAGACATGAATTGATTCAATAGTATGGTCTTGTGTTTTAATGTTAACTGAAATTAAAGAACATAAACCCAAAAGATGAAAGCCTACCGGAGTGATCCCCAAAAGATGAAAGCATTTTTCGATTACCACTTTAGTTGCAGCACACAAAAAAAATTTGAACTTGAAAGTCCTTAAGTCCAGAAACTCCATAACCTGCCAAAATAATAATGTCCTTTAAAAAATCAAATTAATTTTTAGAAAATTAACTTAAGAGAACCAGAATTTCAATTCAGTATTGATGTGAAAAAAAAAGGCATTTGTTAACACAATATATCAATATGATCTGCTTTCTCAAAAGCAGACCCAATAAAAAACTTCCGGGACAAAAAATCGTCACGTTTGCCATTTTAAAAATCAATTAAACTTTTTAAATGGGCAAGATCTACTTAAAACGATCATGTTTTCTAAATAACCATGTTTTCTAATTAACCATGTTTAAACATCAAAAAATCATCATGTTTTCTAAATAACCATGGTTATTTAGAAAACATGATGATTTTTTGATTTTTTGATGTTTAAACATAAGTTCATATATTCAGCTTCATGCCCACATAATTTAATCTCTAAACATGATGACATAATAAACAATTCAAAGGGGCAAGATCTACTTAAAACGATGCTAAAGATAGAAGGTTAGTTAGAAAACACACCCTGGGCTCCCAGCATAACAAGCAGAAGTTGCACCTGTTTATCATCAAGAAACAGCAACAACAATTACATCATTTTGGTGTACAAGTTTTATTGCATAAAGTACAAGCCAAAAAAGCAGCAATGATCAAGAAAGTCTTACCAGCAGGGGCTGTTTGGCTAACAGTAGCTGTGCCTGAAAAATCACAACTCCCTTTGATTTCACCTTTCCTTTGGAAATAACTGTTGACAGCATAGTTACAGTGATCTTTTACTGTGTTGGGGTTATAACAAGCTCCATTTTGAAGGGTTTGGATCTGGGGTTTGGGTTTGTGTTAGTGATGGTGGGGTGGTTGTGTGATGGTGGGAGGTGGTGGTGGCGGCGGAGTAGTGATCAGAGCATTGTTTTTGTTTTGGTTGGAGAGTTGCAGGAGTGGTTGTGGTGGTGTGAGTTGTGATGGTTTATGCGGAGGAGAGGGTGTGAGATGGTTTATATGTGTTAGTTTAGTTGAATGTTGTGAGATGTGTAAAATGACCAAAATATCCAGTTGGCCAATATACGGTTGCCCAAAAATCAAAAGTTGCCCAAAAAACACTAAGTACTTTGGTCGGACACGTGGCATCCCGTAGTTGGTCGGACAAGTTGCCCTGGTCTAATATAAGAATTTTGTGAGATCGGGTCGGATAAGCAAACGCATTGGGCAACTGGGGCATATTAGTAATTATCCCTATCATATATGATAAGTATTCTACAATGCCACAATGAAATAAACTGATTAAAGTGTTTTAAGAAATTACTACCACCAAATTATTCAAAGTTGTGACTTAGTTTGAAAAGGGGGAAAATAGAAAGAAGTTTCACCCACATCTAAATTTTGATGGATCTCCGTATTGGTTTGGCTTTCGGTGCTGAAACTTCATAGCGCATTTACGGACTACTTTATTTTATTTACATCCTTAACCAAGATTCACCAATTAAAAATCTTTTATCTGCAAATAATTAGTAGCGCTTAGCACATAACATAATCTCATATTCCCTGTTTTGTATGTGAAACTTTTAGAAGTTTCAACCATTAAACTATAAACCATACCTTGGCCATCAGAATACATGTTATCATTGATTCACAAATTTCACAATATAGTGACCCTGCATTTGCGTGAAACTTCAGTAATCAACAAGAATATAACATCAACTCATATAAAACCAAGCATGGTCTTATTAATCATATAGTCTCAAAATGTAATAATGATATCAACTGGACGTTACAGTGCTATAAGCATCATCACATTCATTAACCATCTTCCATTAGAAAACTATCATAAACAATTAGATGGAACATTTTAAAACATATTGATTTTCCAGTACCAATTATAGTTTCAATTCGAGTTCAAGAAGGGTACCCGTGCACTCTACCAATTAACAATTCATACCTTTGAAGAGTCTATGCTAAAAATAGTCAAAATAATCAACATAGTCAAAAGCTAAACTACTATCAATTTTAGTGATTTCAACCTAAATATACATACATACAAGTACAAAGATACAACCAATTTATGAAGTAAACATCTATTGTTCCATGAAATATATATCTTAAAACTAGGTCAAAAATTGGGTTTAACTTTAAAAAAATTGTTCCATAAGTATGAACGAAATATGAAAGAGCACACACACACCAACCTTTTGAATAGTAGCCAAGGTAGTCACAGTCGAAACATGAGGTCAAGGCAGGAGCAAATAGGTCGAGTTTTGGGGGAGAAGATATCAAGATAAGGTGAGATCTGATTTTGGGGTTAAATGGGGTGTAATCGAGGTTTGGGAAGGAGATGGAAAAGTGAAACCTGGTTTTGGGGGGTAATGGGGGGGGAAATGAAAAATTAAGTTGAGTTCTGGGGCTTATGTTTTGGGGTGGGGGGAAATTGGGAATTTTTGGTTGAGCAGTTGGTGAAATAGAGCGGGTTTTGTAAGAAAAAACATGTCTCTATACCCTTTTCCACAATCCGGAATTCGCGTGTTTCACTAAAACCGGGCTTTATTAAGGGGGCTCTATGTTCATTTTGGTAGTAGTGCAAGTAGCTAAAATATCTATATTGATAGTAAATCACAAAGCCATTTGTTGAATTGCAAGAGCCATATAGTTTGCTTACATGTTGTTTAATACAAAAACACAAGTTCGAATCTAATCTAGGGTTGTTTTGAAAGGGGACTTTCAGAAATTAAGTTTGTCAGATTCATATAAAGAAATGATTTTTTATGAAACATGTGAATAAGGAGATAAACTAAGTACATTGATTTTGAAACATGTATTGTATAAAGCTATAGGATTGATATTCTCTCAAGTTTGTATGAACATGACCGGTCATGTTCCCTAGCTCACAAACAAAAATGCGGGTCTGCTGTGGACTCGGTCTTTCTTTTGTATTGTTAATCATGTATAGATTAAGTACTAAAAAACATGTCCATGAATTCTTTATAGTTTCATACCGGACTTTAAATTGTAGGGAGGCAATACGTGAGTTGATGCTTTTAGCATTCAAAAAATCAACATTAAATTTTTGTTTATTATGTCAAGATACATGTTGATATAAACAAATGATTATAT
Source organism: Artemisia tridentata subsp. tridentata (assembly GCA_021014915.2). Lineage (NCBI taxonomy): Eukaryota > Viridiplantae > Streptophyta > Magnoliopsida > Asterales > Asteraceae > Artemisia > Artemisia tridentata. The sequence continues at coordinate 175,489,567 of CP139501.1, read as the reverse complement.
AGTTTGGCACGTTCTTAATATTCTATCATCAAATGATATAAAGATGTAACTTGAAAAGAAGGACCTTTTCATTATGAAATATATATACCAAGAGATATGCTACAAAAAAATTACTGATTTTCAGTTGTATTGTCTGTGAAGGATTTGCAACTTGCTTACACCTTCTTTGTCATCTCATTGAGCCCGAGGAAAAGATATGACAACGGAAAGAAGTAAGACGTGGTCATTGACGGATGATGTTGTGCCCTTTGTTGCTATGTTGATGATAACATGTTCGGATATTAGCATGCTGACATTAATCAAAGCGGCGATGAATGGTGGTATGAAAAGTATCGTGTATATTGTCTATCATAATGCTCTTGGAACAATGATTCTTCTTCCATTTTTGGTCGTTCATATGTTCAGGTTTGCTACCCTCCTGCCCCTCCATTCATGTTGGTTCTTTTGTTATATATGCCATGAATTAAATACCAATCTAAATTATATACGCTTGTGCAGAAACATTGGACGTCCTCCACTTAGTTTCCATCTTCTTTTCAAATTCTTCATCCTTGGCCTTTTAGGGTAAACGATATACCCCTTTGTTTGTTATTTTTTGATTTTTATGAAGTATACCATGTACTGATGTACAATGGTTTGTAGGATTTGTCTTTTTTCAGATCCTTCTGTGCGTAGGTGTAAACTACAGCTCTCCAACCTTGGCAACTGCTATCACAAACATGGTTCCTGGGAATACATTTTTGCTTGCAGTAGTTTTCAGGTAGTGCTCGAGGTATAGAATCACTTAAGTTCAATTAGAGGTGGTTGGAAGATTGTATCTTTAATGCATAAACATTCTAAATCAAATTGTATCACTACAACAAATTAAATTGGCCATTTGTGCACCTTTTTTTTCTTCACAAACCTTGAATTTATTTTCTTATTTAACTATTTTGTTGTAGTGTATATATAATACAAAGTTAAAATGCTGAAAAGGTACTAAGAAATCCCTAAACCTCTCATAAAATTTTTATCTTAACTTTGTCCTTTTTTTCTCATAAGTTAATTATCTTTTAGACACAACCCGAAACCGAACAGTCCTAATGAAGTACTAATGTAACAGATATATACAACCTTCCCTTTTGGAGACGGTGAAAACCTAATAACTTATAAGTTTTACTAAACTTTATACGTCTAGGGGATGCACCTGAGACTGTATGCGTACTGAGGCGTTTTAAGCCTCTATAGCGCCCCTTTAATGCCCCATAACGCCCCCTCCCCCAAAACGTATAGGCGCTAAGGCCAAAAAAAAACTCCAGGCATTTAAAGGACCACGCCCGCGCCCTCTACCTTTCCCAGAAATCCGAACGTTGGCAAACGGAAACCTTTGACCAAAATAATTAAATTCAATCCCATACTTCCTATATATATATACACACACATCTAATTTTATAAAAACATCACCCAATCACTCTCAAACACACTCTCTTTTCATCAAATTTTATACAAATCTTTCCCTTTTTTATACAATGGGTTCTCCCTCGACTTCCTTTCTTCTTGAATCTAGTTCGGATGACGATTTCTCCGACCGAGAACTAGAAGCGGTGTCTCTTGCTGCTGGGGCTGTAGCTATGTTCGTCGCCCAAAACCCACCAAAACCGATTCAAAAAAGAAAACAAGTTGATCGAGACCGTGCCGCGGCTAACGCTAGGTTGATGGCTGATTATTTCGACGAGGGTTGCACGTATAACAAACAATTATTTAGAGGATCGTTTCAATTACTTTAAACAAAGACCCGACGTAGTCGGTAACCCGGGGTTCACGTCGATACAAAAGTGCACAGCCGCTATGCGGGTGCTCGCTTACGGGGTCACCACCGACATCAACGACGATTATTTAAAGATGGCCGAGAAAACGTGTCGGGACACACTTGAGGCGTTTACAATAGGTAAAAAATTACATATATATATTTATCTATTTATTATTTTTCCTTATATATTTATATGTTTATATATTTGTATATATATTTATTGTTTTTCCTTATATATATAGGAATAAAAGCCTTGTACGAGAAGCGGTATTTAAGAAAACCGACAAAAAATGATTTGAGGCGAATATATGATATGCACCAAGAGGCGCATGGCATACCCGGTATGATGGGTAGTATCGATTGCATGCATTGGTCATGGGCTAATTGTCCAACCGCTTGGCGAGGTCAATACCACGGGAGTAGCCACAAAGGTCCAACTCTAGTTCTTCAAGCCGTTTGCTCGTACGATCTATGGATATGGAGTGCTTACTTTGGTGTCCCCGGCTCCTTTAACGATATCAACGTTTTAGAGCAATCACACGTCCTCGAAGATATCATCTCAGGTTTGGCCCCGGTTCTCGGTTTTTATGCTAATAGTAACTTCCATCCACATGGCTACTATTTAGGTGACGGTATATACCCGGAGTACTCGTTCATCATGAAAACGTTCAAAAATCCGATCGATCCTAAAAAAGAAAATTGGCGAAAATTACAAGAATCGGCAAGAAAGGATATTGAAAGATGTTTCGGTGTGCTCAAGAAACGTTTCGCGTTTGTGGCGAATCCTTGTCGTTTATGGACAAAGGATAAAATTAAGGATACTATGCGTGCGTGCCTCATTCTACACAACATGATTTTAGAGGACGAAGGACGAGCTATTTGTCAAGATTATCACTCGGACGAAGTAGACGACACAAACCCACGAACAAGCCTTAGAAAACTCGGCCTACATTCGAAGCCACGCGAGTCACCACGCTCTATTGGCGGATTTGATCGAGGAAGCGTGGAGTAACCGTCGAATGCAGGACGAGTCCGAGGAGGACGAGAACGAAAGCGAAACCGAAGCCGAGAACGACGACGATTACGATGACGTTAACGATATAGATTAGTAGTTTTTATTTTTTAATTGTATTTTTATTTTATTTGTAATGGTTTTATTTTAAATAAACTTATCTTTTATTATTTGTCTATTTTTAGAAATGTTTAATAAATAAATGAAATATTTGGTGATTAAAAAAAAAGGTGTCACATGGCACACAATGCCCCTACTACCACTACACCACTTTTCCTACCAAGCCCCAACATGGCCCCCACTGCCACATGGCGGACAATGCCCCATCCACTCTTACACACCACTACGCATAGTCTTAGACTGTATCACTGCTGGCATTAAACCTTCTTTTATATTCTTTTGTGCTTTAGAATAGAGAAAATAGACATAAGAAGCTCAAGTAGTGTAGCAAAATTATTGGGTACGATAATAGCAATATCAGGAGTCATGGTGTTCACATTCTATCAAGGCCCGGAAATTTTTCAGACGATTCCTTCTCCCGATTCACCCAATCAGCTTCTTCTGCCACAACCATCGGATTGGGTGTTTGGAGGTCTAATTCTTGTTCTCGCTGGATTCTTTGGTGCCATATGGCATATTTTACAAGTAAGATCTTCCCAAATCACTCAAAACTGTGGACTACGCTAGTTTGTATCTATTAATTTACTGATTTATAATCCAGACAGCAACAGCCAGAGAGTACCCAGACCAGGACACCATTGTGTTCTTATACTGCCTCTTTGGGACGATAACTTGTATAGCTATAGCTCCTTTCCTAGAACCAAACTCAAGCGCTTGGGTGCTGCAACCTGGAATTGAAATGATTGCTATCGTTTGTGGGGTAAGTCGAGTTGATGATAATTAGTGTTTTCGAAATGTAATAGAAAATTACTGTTTTTGCTCAAAAAGGGACTTACAACGCCTGTGATGAGACTTGAACTAACAAATTTTGATTAGAAAAGAAATCTGATTAAATTGACTTGTTTTATTTGAAGGCGATATTTTCCTGTGCATTTAGAAATACTGCTGTTACTTGGTGCTTGAAGAAGAAAGGTCCAGTTTTCGTGACAATGTTCATGCCCCTCTCAATAGTAACCGCGGTTATCATGGGTGTCACATTTCTTGGTGATTCACTTCATTTAGGAAGGTACTGTTGGGATTTCATATTGATTAAACCATCAATACCAAGAGTACGCAGCGGATGGATCTATGTTTAATGTTATGAATTAAAACACATAATTAAAACACATAATAAATACTAACCTCGAATCTATTGAAAAATAGATAACCACCAAGTCTTGATCTTGATCACGAACACTCCAACGGATCTCGTATCACCACGAAACCCTAATCAACTATAGTGAGTTGATCTCTATCGAAAACTCACACTACACGTCTAACAAGAGCGTTAGGATGCTAGTGCTTACTTCACATATACAACCAAACAAACTTGTGTTCTTGTTGTAGCTTTAACACAATCGAATACTAAATAAGTAATACGTTCGATTGTATTATTAAAAGAAGAAAGCAAGACAATAAATAAAACAAGAATATAATTCTTGTTAATAAGCTTGAGAAGTTTGACTAATGTCAAACCAATGAAACTTGCAGCCTGCCGATTGGATGGATAAAGGAAAGGAAACAATTGTACGTAGTATAATTAGTTTTAGACTTGTGTCGTGTGTTTTAATGAGGCCAATGGGTGTTTATATAGCACCCCAACTTGTCCAACAAGTCATTATTATTCACTCTATTAATTTGCCACAACCGACACATAGCCCCCTCCTAGAACCTTCCCATAACTGGCCACATTGGAAGGAAGTCCGGGAGTTTCGTTTTCCGACATCCAAGTCCCTCTCTTTTATATTTAACATATATTTAAATTAGTTAAAGCGTCTAACGATTTAAACTAATAACCGTTAAATTATTTCGTGAAATATATTAATTATAATTAATAGTATACATTAAACATATTAATTATATTTAATAAACGCTCTCTAAATGTATACGTGTGTGCCCCGATAGGCTCACGTAATTTCTAGCCGTATAACCTATTGATTTACGAACGCATAACCAATAGGTACAAGATCAGACTTATGCATCAGAAATTATATTTCATTCTTGGTACTTAATGGCCTACTCTTGAATCTTGATTTCCTACTTGCAGTGCCATTGGAGCCGCTATAATTTCTGCTGGATTTTATCTTGTGGTATGGGGGCAAGCCAAAGAGAAGAACAAGTTACTGATTGTGGTGGAGGACGATTTAAATGGTGCAGATGATACCGAATCATTAAACCATATTGTTCCTCTTCTTTCACACCGAAATGAATCAAAATGTTAGTTCCATGGAACTCGAGCACCTATTAGCTAATAGCTAGTGTGCACAAAACAATGATAATGTCGGTTTAAAATTTGGAAAGGTTTTATAAAAGTTACAAGAAAAGTAATGGTTTTTCTCCACAATGTGAAGTTCCACCCGAACTCCCAAAGGTCGTAGCGGTGAAAAGCGCCGTCTCAAAATAATTGTCAGGAGACAAGAATCACATAGTTTAATAAAAGTATGACCACTTTTGTTTTCAACCACTCAAAGAGAATATTCCCCTACTATATTCTCTAATTTTTACTTAAAAAGGAAAGTGGACAATTATTTTGAGACATCCCAAATAAAAATATGGACAATATTTTTGAGACGGAGGGAGTACTTTATATTGTTTATGGATATATAATGATAATTTAGGTCGGTCATCAATTATATGTAGTTACTTCTCATCCTTTTTATTTTAAATTCACTTCTCTTTTGATCATTACTAGTATACGTATATGATAATTGTGCATGAATACTTTACCCTTTTTTAAGATTAAAATAAAAAGTGTCCAATCTTTTTTGCAAGTTTAAAGAATGGCTCCGTAATGTTCACATGGCTTTCATTTGTTCTTATGCTTAAACCAGTTGTAATAACTAGCCGAGTACTCTGTTGGTTTTGATGGACAAATATTAATGTGTGTATGTCTAGAATCGAATTCGGGACCACGGGATTGCACACATTACGTATGAGGAATTAATGTATGATAATTAATATATAAACCGTTATGTATTTAATTATTAAAACACAAAAATAACGACTAACGGACGTTAAGTAATTAACGGGAATTGACTAATGACCGTTAGGGAATAAATGAAGGACTATAGATGAAATTAGAGGATCAAGAAGGTTCCGGAATCCCTTGGGGATGTAGGAGCCGATCGGCTATGGGTTACCATAACCCAATACATAGCAAACTTGTTCTCCAAGATTTCTCATCTATAAATACAAGACCTAGGGTTATTGTTTCAACACTCTTGCACTTTTGCTATAACCCTAGATCTTTTTCTCTTCTTCTTGTTCTTATAGCCGATCGATCACATAACCCTTAGGGTTGATCGATCCAAGTTTTTTTACAAAAAAAAAAATTGTTTTGGTTTATTTTGTGTTTTCAAGATCTAGCAATCTCATTAATTCGGTTATAGTACGTGTGTACAAGATTGTGGTATCAACTCACTATAGTTGATATTCTTAGATTGAGATACAAAACGGTAAGGGGTATCTCGTTAATCCACTTTTGATAATTAAAAAAGAAGATTGAAGTTTGATTCTTGTTCTTGCTAGAATCAAAAGGTACGTTTCTTTATTTTTCGGTTAATCTTTTATGTGTTAAAATTGATCCTACGCTTCCGCATACGTGTAAGATGTTTATTAGATTAATATATGAATTGTCATGATTATTAAATTCTAACAGTGGCATCACGAGCCGTTTTAACATGTAATAAATTACCGAAACACATAAAAAAAACGAATCTTGGATTAGGTTTACATGTTAGTCGATTTTTAAGGGTTTAAAAATCGAAACCCTATAATTAAAAAAATTAGTTTTGTAGCCCTAAAATTGTAACATGTTTATGTGGTTAAAGGTTGCATTCCTTGTTAAGTTTATTTTTTCACATATAATTATGATAAATCTAAAATTAGGGAAGACCTCAATTAAATTAAATTAATGAATCTATTTATGTGCTATTTGGTATATGTTTGCTAAAGACTAACGCAATTGATTCGTCGATGCATGTAGCTCACCTACCATTGTAACGGATAGTCTTAGTTAAATATATGCATATTAAAACATAGAAAGATTATTAATAGGTTTTATCAAAAGATTTGCATGTGGCTACATGATTTAATTGTTAAGATTATGTGTACTTATTTAGCTATTTATTTTTTATTAATTACTTGATTTTTTGTTTAAATTGTATGACACGTTGTAAGCAAAAAAAAAGGGTAATTTTTCGAATAGAAAATAAATTGACCTAATAACTATGAAACTTGATGTGATAAATTATACATATTGCAAAGTCTTATGTGCCGATAGTGGTTCGCTTCGCACGGTAATTTGCTCCCAGGCGAGACTAGCAATATTATAGTTTATAACAAGTTTTTTAAGACTTAAAATCATAAACTTTTAATTGAGTGATGAGTTTTGTACCAATAGTGTGAACGGCTCACCCAATTTTGACAAACTATAAGAGGGGTATAAGGAGGATTGACATTAAATTGTCAAACCGAAAGAGACGCGTTTTTAACTAGCATTTAGTGCAAACGTTTGTCTCTCCGCTCCTTTGTGCGTCTAATTGGAGCTACCAAGTAAACTATTAATGTACAAAATCATCTTAAGGGTAAATTGACCTCAATTTCACATGCCACTTTGTGGTAATTATCCGAATAACTTGAGTCTTTTGACTCATGCAGCAGTAGGATATAGTGGGCGATAATTGTAGGTAATTATTTGATTGGTGAACCCAATAGCTCAATTAAAACTTTGTTGATTTAAATCTTAGCCTAAATTGGTAAATAAAAACATTTTGAAAACTTATGATACGAAGATGTGTGCATGCTTCTTCGTACATATTTTGATTGACACATCAAAATTAGTACCCTAAAATTTAAGTCCATGCCATCTAATTATAAGAGACACTTGAAGTTATTATTTAGCCTAAGTGAGACCTTACCTAGATTTTAATGACAATGTAAATTTCCATTATGCGTGAGACCAGTAATGGAGAATTTGCAGTTTCTAAATTAGACGACTTAATTAAGTTGTTAGTGAGACCTAGAAACTTAAGGCATGAGATGGGATGAAACATGCTTACTTTGCAAATTTTATTTGGCAAATGTAAATCCCATAATGATCTAGGAGTCGGAAATTGTTTGCCGATTATTTGTTCGACATATTACCATATTTTGTACTTTCACTACTAGCAGATCAACTGATGTAGTGAAACTATGGAAATTTGGATCCTAGTTCTTAAGAAGATTAAATGGTTATATGAATATTTCCTGGGTATTTTCTTTTCTTGAAAAGTTGTATTATCATAATACTAATATTTGAACTTTTTCTGTAGAAATGGCTCAACCCGATAATGTTGTACTAAGTTCTGCTTTCAAAAGCCACTTTGAAAGGGAAAAATTGATTGGCCCGAATTTCAATGACTGGTATAGGTCACTCAGGATTGTCTTGAGAGTGTCCAAAAAGCTGAAATACTTGAATAAGCCTTGTCCTCTTGTGACAAACGATAAATTTTCACCTATATTTTAATAATAAATGTATATTTATTATTACCTAACTGTTAGATTAAACATTTATGTGTTTACATAACGATTATGGGAAACAAACCCGCACACTGTAGCGTACAGTAACTCACCAAAACAATTTAATTTTAGCAGAAAAGGTGAAATTGTCACTTTTTGACATTTACAAGCAACAACGTAACAAAACGAGAGGTTATCTCGTTTTCTTGAAAAATAACACCACACGCGTACCGACACTACATTAGTAAAGGTTCACCTTTATAAATTCTTTTCAGAGTCAATAAATTCCATTCTATGTCAGCCTGATAAAACGACACCTGAATTGTATTTAAACTTCTTTTGTTACTCACAACGACTCGAAGATCTCAAATCACGCCGGGATTCAACGGGACACGGGGTACACAAAATACCCACAAAAAGTATACAAAACTTAATTAAAACCTTATCCTTTACATATATTTATTATACTTCTTTTGTTTTCTTCTCTCTTATCCAAACCTACGCCTCTCTCTCCCACTGCTACTTTCTGAAACTCTGCTCCCATCAAAGCAAGGAAATCGCCATCCCCATTTGTCTCATTTCCCAGATAAAAAAAAACAACAAGAGTGGTGGCCATGATTCTTTTACCCTTTTTCCTTGTGTCCAAGAGAAGGACAACTACCACTCCGATCTTCAAGACCGAGAGTCCACGCTTGGAGCCAAGAGAGTACGAAGGCAAGGACTAGGGTTTCCCTTCTTAGCCATAGAGCGTCTGTAGGTGAAGAGAGAAGGAATCAAACCTTCCTTGGTTATCTTTTTATAACTCAGCCGATCCACCACAAGTCCGCACACACTCAAAGCTAACTACCAAATAAAAACAGTAAGGTTATAATCGGTTCTAGGATGAGAGCGTGTTCAAGAGCAAAGGGGTGTGTGGAATTACTTGTTTGGAATCGGGTTCTTTTGGTCTCACTTGGGTTGCCTATCATTCAGCTTCTTGTAATCGAACTACTTGTTGTAAGGTTAAATCCTTGTCCTTATATTCCTTGTTTTGATGTTCGAATGATATAATACTTGGTGAATGCTATAAAAAAAAAAAAAAAAATTCCTTTATGTTGTAGTCGAATCATTTGGTGTTGGTGTGGTATGATTTGGGGATGATTTTTTTTTTATGAACTAGTGTTAGCTCAAGATCATGAAACTTATGTCGTTAAAAATGGTTGTGTTTGTGTAAACTTGAACGACTTTGATTCCTAGTCAAAATACATGCTCATAAGATGTTTGAGAATATGTCCGAATAGGATGTGTTTGACACTCAAAAATCTATGTGGTTGTTCGAATTGACTTACCCTTGTGCTCGATATATTGGCTGTATTTGTACTCCACTCGAGTGTGTAGGATTTGGAAATTGCGTGCTTGTTATTATAAGTGAATCCGTGTTGTTTATTTGGAACCTTATTTGAGGTCATGCTCAATAAATTGTTAGCTTGTTAAAGCTTTATTCTTGATGTATTGTGCGGGTTCAAAGAACTCAATGACCCGTGTTATGGTCGTGTTCAGGGTTGAGTCGAGTGGTACTCGACTCAAGAACCTTCTAATCACTCGAGGACAAGCATGTCGTGGCCTAGGACTACTAGTCCCAGCCGAGAACTAGCTCCAACGGGAGTTGGTCGACACTCGCGAGTCGCCATTCTAGCCCTGGTCCTTACCAGTGGTGGGTGTGTAATCCCCACAGCGAGCTCGAGACTAAGTCTCGCTCACTCTAGTAATCCAACCCATTCGGTCATATTGAATTAGTTGAGTTGGTTGACATATTTGAGAAATTCTGTTTTGAGTATACCACAGTTGAACTAAGACATAGGACTTCTTCTATGTTCTTCATCGGTATTTCTTATCCTTGGTCAAAAGTAAAACATGTTACTGTAAATGCTTGGGTTATAAGTTGGGACAAAAAGATAGGAAACATTATACTTGTGTTTCTAAGTTCAAATGAGTGCACTGAGAAAAATACTTCATTTGACTGCTCGTTTAATTCAAACAAAATAGCATTGGACTGTTTTGTTTTCTTTCATTTCTGCTGGTGATGTCTTTACTGATTGGGCCGAAGCCCATCAGTGTTTGTTCGCACACATTTTTTTTTTCCACACTATTTGAGCCATGTCCACTAAAAGCCCAAAGTTGGCCTGATTCACTGTTTGTAATATGGGCCGCAGCCCATTTTCCCCCCTCCTCGATGCCTATTTCTTTTTGTTATTCATAATTCGTCATACAAATTTTCTTTTGAACAAACGATCGTTTAATTATACGCGACGACTATAAAATAACTTGACACTTATTTTGTTATAAACTCGTAATTGTTCAAAACGCACGACGACCACATGGAATAAAAATTTGGCAATAACTAAACAGCGCAACATAAAGTTTGATTGTTAATATATATTTTACGAAACGCTATAAGCGTGACATACGTTTAAATAGAGACTTAACGACACAAATGATTTAAACACTTAAAAATATATACAAATGACATGAGGTCTACTCGGAATAGTTTAAACTTTTAATAAGGACACTTAGATATATATAAATAATTAAATTAAGAAACCGTAAACTAACTAATCATTTTATGACTTACTATTTAAAAAGGTTATAACAAAGCTTATATAAGACAAGCAAACGAGATTATTATTTTGTTAAACATCATTTTCTCACAAAAATTATAGCATTTTATATATTAGTAAAACCCTTTTTCCAACTTTATTCATTTTTCACATGTATATAAATATATACACACGTTCGATCATTTAAATACCAACCGATCTATAAAATCGTTCACATCGACATATTATGATCCTTATTCTTCGTGCGTATTCTTCCAATTATTTTAACTCGAGAGTCCCCATTTCTATTCTTTTGTACGTTCGTACAACCTGACGAGCCAACAACTTCAAATATTGGAAACATGGTTTTTAAACTTAAATGCTGCCACACCAGCATAAACTTTTGAAATAATTAGAATGTTGAACTTGAGTCGTGCACTAAAATGTACTTTACTAATCTAGGTCGCGTGTCGGTGCTGCACTCCGTTTGAATTAATTGTGATCACACTACTACCAGACAAGGTGAGTTCATAGCCCCTACTTTTACTGGTTTTTAAACTGTTCTTGGGGGAGAATACATGCTCGTTTTAACTAAATGACTGTTTAGTTGAAATCTGCAAACTGTTTACTCAATATCTGACTGTTGAGCTGAATTATTTGAATTGGTTATTTGAAGGCATTATGTGATTGACTGATATGTAACCCCACTCTATTTAAACTTGTTTTACAATCGGGGTGAGAAACATGCAAAACTATTTTATGGACCAACACTGTTGTTATCAAACTATTACGCGGATTAGCCTAAGCACTATTATGTCCCAAATTGCCCAAACTCATGAACCGTCAATTCCTGCTGGGAAGCGCGAATGTTATAAATAGATCTATTGGGAGTAACGTCCCCGTTCGGGTTGACCAGATAGGCAAACGAACGTATACCATGTCGAAACACAAGTGTCTGGGATAAACACTTGCCGGGCCTTTATATTTAACATGCTTCTAGAGCATGCACACTGTTATAGCTTCGGTTACATGAACTTAGAGCTAGCGTAATAACTATTTTATTTTGGGTTGCATACCCTACACTTGGTCCACATCACAAACTTTACTTGAAGGTAAACACTATTTTCAGGACATTGTGAGCAACACAATGATCACAAAACTCTTATGGAACTCACAGTATTTTTACTGCTTTATCATAAACCTATGAACTCACCAACCTCGTGTTGACACTTTTTAGCATGTATTTTCAGGTTTAAGGCGATAATCTAATTGTGAAGGCTTTTGGCATGGCATGGCATGGTCATAGAAGACTCTGATATATTCGGGACCACTTGAAATCTTTTATGGGCTTATATTTCCGCACCATACTATTTTTTTAAATGTTGTAAACAAATCACTTTGGAATATGAAATATATTTTAAATGGTTGACATAAAACCATTCTTTATACTTTGTGTTGTGATATCAATTTAGTAGCACCCAAACGTGTATGCTTCCGCTAAACCAGATTTTGGGGGTGTTACACCTCTTGAACCAGCTGCTACTGAATCCCGAGGACGTCAAAGAAGCCTGGAAATTGGAGTATGAAAGGCACAATGAAGTTGTGTGCTTGATGCTTGAAAGTATGGCTCCCAAATTGCAAAAGCAGTTTAAGAACTATTTTCCTTATGATATGCTTCAAGAACTCCAAAAGACTTATGAGAAGCCACCAGCAGTTGAATTGTATGATTTGATCGATGTATTACATAGCTGCAAACTAGGGGAAGGTAAACCTGTTAGTGATCATGTGTTGGAAATAAAGAGTTACATGGAACAACTACATCAGATCAACTACGTCTACCCTGAGAATGTGTGTGTGAACCTAATCAACAGATCCTTGAACAAGGATTTTAAAGGTTTTGTTCAAAACTATAACATGCATTGCTCGGGGAAGACAGTAACAGAATTGCTCGCAATGCTCGTGGACTATGAGAAGGGTTTACCAAATAAGGCACCTACTCATCAGGTATTAGCTATACAAGGAGGTAGGATCCAAAAGCCAAAACCGCAGGTGAATAAGAAGGGTAAGGGTAAAGTTGACAAGGGTAAACAAGTTATGGCCTATCAACCTATGCCCAAGAAGAACAACCCTAAGAAGAACAAGGTGAATCCTAACAAGAAGGATCAGACTTGTCACCACTGCCATGAGATAGGACATTGAAATCGGAACTGTCCACTCCATCTCGAGGAGTTGCGTATGAAAAAGATGAAGGTTGAGGCTGGTAAACCCAGCACTTCAGGTACCTTTTTCATGATTGAATTATTTTCATTAACTCATAAAATAAATTTCTGGGTATACGATACTGGATGTGGTATTCATATTTGCAATACACTGCAGGGATTTAGAGTTGAAAGAAGACTGGCCTATGAGGAATAATATCTGCATGTGGGTAACGGAGCATATGCAGTTGTTGAAGCTATAGGCCTATTTAAATTAGTTTTGCCTTCGGGCTTAGTACTGTTTTTAAATAATTTTCATTATGTACCTACTATTGTTAGAGGTGTTGTTTCCTTTTTGTGTTTATTGGATATTGGTTTTCAACATACTATTACAAGCAATGGAATTTCTGTTTCGTTAAATAATGTTTTTTATTTTAATGTTATTGCTGTGAATGGTGTATTTGAGATTGATATGAATGAACAAAATAATTATAATTCAATGTATAACATCAATAATAAGAGAATCAAGAATGTCTTGGATTCATCTTATCTTTGGCATTGTCGACTTGCTCATATAGGCAAGACTCGTATGGAAAAGCTGCAACGTGATGGGCTTTTACAAGATATCAATGATGAATCATTTGATAAATGCGAATCTTGTATATCTGGGAAGATGACAAAGAAACCTTTTAATAATCGTATAGAAAGGGCTACTGATCTACTTGGTTTGATACATACTGATGTATGTGGACCACTTAGACATGTGTCAAAGAGAGGTGCTAGCTACTTCTTAACCTTTACTGATGATTTCAGCCGTTATGGATATGTTTATTTACTTAAACATAAACATGAGGTATTTGAAACATTTAAGGTTTTCAAAGCAGAAGTAGAATTGCAACTTGGAAAGAAGATTAAAGCTCTTCGATCTGACAGAGGTGGTGAATACCTGAGTCAAGAGTTTAAAGATTATTTAGCTGAGAATGGAATTGTCCAGCATCTCACATCTTCATATACTCCACAACAAAATGGTGTATCTGAGAGAAAAAATCTTGGATATGGTGCGATCAATGTTTAATCTTACAACTCTTCCTTTATCCTTTTGGGATTATGCCTTAGAATATGCTATTCGCATTCTGAATATGGTTCCGACCAAGAAGGTTGATAAGACACCTTATGAGTTATGGTTTGGGAAAACGCCTAACTTGTCTTATTTAAAGGTCTGGGGTTGCGAGGCGTTTGTTAAACGTGACTCAGCAGATAAACTCCAACAGAGATCTGTAAAGTGTATCTTTGTAGGATACCCAAAGGAAACGATGGGTTACTACTTTTACTACCCACCTGAAAACAAAGTAATTGTTGCTAGGTATAGAGATTTTCTTGAAAAAGATCTCATATCTCAAGAATTCATTAGGAGGATCTATGATCTAGAAGATGATCAAGAGGATACATTACCTTCTAAAAACACTAGCGAACTTCTTGTGGAACCTGAAAGTCTGGGTCCTCCACCTGAAGTTATTCCCATTCGCAGATCTGCAAGGACTGTGAAAGCACCTAAACGTCTATGTCTTAACATAGAGGTTGAGGAAACTATATTAGGGGATCTTGGAGAACCTGCTAATTATAGAGCTGTTATGAATGATCCTGAAAGGATAAATGGCAGATTGCTATGAATGGGAAAAAGCAATCCATGAGAGATAATGAAGTCTGGATTGAAGTAGACTGTCACACCCCGAAAATCGGGTCCAGCGGAAGCATACATGTCCCTGGGGTGCTACAAAATTGGTATCACAACACAAGTACAAAGAACGGTTTTTCACCACAATCATTTAGAGTATAATTGAGAAATCAAAAGTATCAATTTACATTGTTAAATTTTTGTGCGGAATTAGGCCCATAAAATAAGTACAACGGTCCCCAAATGAATATCAGAGTGTCTTTATCCTATAACCATGCCATGCCATGCCAACTGCCGCCAAATGTGAGCTAACACTTTAGGAACCTGAAAATACATGCTAAAACGGGTCAACACGATGTTGGTGAGTTCATAGGTTAGTTTAAAACAATATAGTTGAACCAAAAGGTTCCCGAGTTCAAACATCATTCACAACAAGTCAAATTCAACGTAGGCTCACACTGCCTAAATCACAGTTCCAAAACCAATTTGTAATCAATATCATAATTCAAAATATTTCGAACCAAAATCAATCATACAGATACCATGCTCATATAGTGTCGTGCCAACTGAACCTATAGTGTCCATCATACTCATAACCAATATCACGTGGGGAGCTACACCGATAGATCTATCAACATGTGGGTTAACAGTTACACCAACTGAACCTATAATCTGTGGGCTCTCAACAGAGAGTTAACAGTTACACCAACTGAACCTATAACTTGTGGGCCCTCCACAGAGAGTTAACAGTGGACAATCATGTACTCACAAACAAGCATGTCATAACTTATAATCACCTCATCACACATATATGTCCAAAATCATGTAACACAGTAGTTTACAGCATAAAAACGTTTGTGTTAATACAAATATCGTACTAAAAACGTTATTTATATTTTACGATCTTTGCTTAATGTTTTGTTCATGACAAACACAAAGTATATTCCTTAAGAAAATTATAAATACTAGTTAAAGTCTTTTTCAAAACACATCTTTTATTTAACATGATCACTAACATTATATTACATATACATGTGTATTTCCTTTAATGGAAACTTTAATTTAAAAGTTACAAAGTGACATCATGGTATACATCACAAATACAATCTTGGTAAGATTGTGTGATATCTTAATTAGATACTCAAGTTATATAGTTGACTTTGGAAGATATTGATTTGACAACACAAGTATATGGAAAGATTTCTTATGCAACATTAGCTGTCATACCACGGATCCAAGTCAATACAAAGACGGATCCCTTCTGAGGGATCCGCCGGATCCGTAGGAGCCTTTCTTTGTTTGCCTATAAATAGAAGGCTTGGCATTTGATCTAATCATCCACTTAGAAAAGAAAAACACATACATTCACTTTAGTTACTAACCACAGTAGTTATATATATCATTGATGTTTCTTTTGTAGCAAAGAAGATCAAGTTAACAAGCTTCAAACAAGCAGACTGTTGTGAAGTTGTAGTATAGGTTCTGTGTAAACACTTTAAGTGTTTCTTATCATTTGTATCAGTTAGATCAGTAAGTGTGGTTAGTGCTTTAGTCCTCAAAGCACAAAGAGAGTAGGGAGTGGTTGTACCCGTGTAAAGAACTCGACATCTAGCTTAGTGTCGGTAAAGTAAGTAGGCGACGTAAGGTTGGTTCTACCTTGTGAAAGAACCCAGTGTTTAGCTTAGTACCGGAAAAGGAAGTAAGCGACGTGTAAAGGTTTTCTCCACCTTGAAGGGAGTTTGTTTCTTAGTGAAAGATATCTCTCGAGTAAGCAACTCGAGGAAGTGGAGTAGGGCAAGGATAAAGATCTCTTGCAAACCGAACCACTATAAACACTTGTGTTATGTGGTTTGATCTTTCATCTCTTTATCTTTAGTTTATATTGTGTGATAACTTAATTTGTGATTGTTTCCTTTAAACTAACAAATTAAACCAAAGAAACGGTAAAAACTATTCAACCCCCCCCCCCCCTTCTAGTTTTCCACAGTTTGTAAAGCATTGAGTTTAGTGAAAACAACGAGCTTGTATTCTCCCCGAAAACAGTTATAAAACAAGTAAAAGTAGGGGCCATGAACTCACCTTAGCCACAGCAATGCAAGGATCACAACAGACACGACTGGCATCGAGAAGCAAAACACAACGGTCTCAAGACATATGGCACGACAATTCCAAGATATAAAAGCACAACGGACTCGGGAACTACCGCAACCTAATATGAATGATATGATTTAGGTCATGGAATGATGTCGTGCATGCAAGCCTTCTCTCTATCTTTCAGCAACTGAATGGGAAGTGGTTCTCCTTTCCCTAATATGAACCTTGAGTCATCAAAGTAAGTTCATACTCTACTTTATCACTTGTACATGTTTGTTGTAATGTTTATCGCCAAAAATATAGTTGCGTCAATTTGATCGTTTATTTAGAAAATTACCACTTTTGAAAACGTAACTTGTAATTCTCACGATCAAGCTTTAGTCGTCATGTTAACGGTTATCTCAAAAGTCTCTAACGCGTCTAATAAGTATATGTAATGCTCTACCATTTCCGTTTACCTCATTTTAGCCAAAACGTGCACTAAAAGGTCCAAAATCTATTTCAATTAATTCCTAACAGCTTTTCTAATAGCAAAAATACATGCTGTCAAAACTATATGTTGCCGCAAATCTTTTATTAAGCCATAACTTTTTCATCGTAGCTTCGTTTCTTAAGTTTGACCTATCCCCGCGAAGGTATTTAAGTATACTATCGGCTTTTCAAGGTCTCGGCTAGTCTAGATACCATTTATCATCAGTTTTGGTCTTTCCAAATTCTGGACAGATTCATAAATTTTCTGAAAATAATTGTTTTCGTCGTCTAAATTGAAAATAGCGTATCTTTTTCGTTACAAGCCCGTTTTAACTCATTCAAGCGGCCACGTTTTCGTTATTGAGTCTATTTTCTATATTTCTAGCCTAAACTTGTCACCACCCTACTGATTTTTCTGTATTAACCAAAACGGGACAGATTCATTATTAAATGTGTCAAACTATTTTTCCAAATCTTCTAGCTATTATAACCACTTAACAACAACTCCAAATCTAGTCCTAGCTCATCCCCCAACTTCTCAACATAACAAAAATGGTCTAACAATAACTTAACAACATTCAAGAGTTCTTGTAAATGATCATCAAGGTTGGTATAAATTACAAGTTCACTAACATATATATATATATAATATATATATATATATATATATATATATATATATATATATATATAATGTTTATCATCACTTTCTTGTCGAGATCTATAACCATTTAGTTTGTTCATAACAAAATTTGTTTAAAACATAGCCATTGGTTACAAGATTATTGTGGTTACAAGGTTTTGATTAACATGCACCAAGTGATAAATAGGTATATGCAACTTGAAACTAGATCTCATGATATAAAGAGTGTGAAAATAGTTTTTGGATTACTTGAAGAGGATGAAAATGAGATGTGAGCAAGAACAATAGAACCCCCAATGGTTACTCCAAATCGATTTATAGTTAATGCAAGGCTCGTGAATGATCGTTAAATACTTGAAATAATCGAAAACCGGATCTCCCTTTTCCTTTAGAATTTGGCCGAACCACAAAGAGATAAGAGAAGTTTTCTAGGTGAAAATTTGCCAAAAGAAATGAGCTAGATCTCATCTTTATTTATAGTGCAAGGAGGGGCGATTTGGTAATTTAATTAAAGGGTATTTTGGGTATTTCATTACTTGGTCAAAAGTCTTGGTCAATCGTCCTTGGGTAGGCCGGCTAGGGGGGGCTAGCGGGGGCAATATGGTGGCCAAGCCACCCAAATATTTCCATGTTTTAAGGATAGATGTTGGTAATTAATAAGATGTAACTTTTGTCTAATAATTAAGTATGGAACCAAGGGGGGGGGGGGCACATGTGGTATTGTTAGAGTAGAATACTTGTTTTGATACAAGAGTGTATATATTGTAGGTATTGGGTGTTAAAAATATGTACTGGTTGTTGTTTCGGTGATTGACGAAAGTTATACGTAATTAAACGTAAGTTATAAAGAATTTACCTTGTGCGTAAGGAAATACTTTTTGGAACATTGGTACTATTTTTGGAAGCATGAAAATACGTTATGAATAATCGTTGGAAGAATTGGGTATATCGGGTGTTAAAATTTAAATTACGAATAGCGTTTGTTTAATAAATAATTATACGTGAATTGGAATTATGCAAACCCGTGAATGACCTAATATGAAGATGATGTTACTGATGATATGTAGACTAACTCTAGTCCATATGATGTGTCCTCAATGATGTTCCATGAATACGCAGCTTAACCCTTACGGTTACGTGCATTTGATACTCGTAAACCTAGTTTACGAAATAATGAATAATAACCATGAATAGTGATTTCCCTCCATGAATGAATAGTGTTTCGAGAATAGTAAAATGAATGATAACATTTCAAAGTCGCAAATTGACTTGAAAAATGATGAATAGTAATCCGTGAATAGTAAATTTCCCGAGATGAATAGTAAAATTCCAAAGTTTGAAAAATGACCTTAAATTTGGATTTGTCACATAGACCTTCCTCCCAATGCCAAGGTAGAATATGTTTAATAGCAGTCGAGTGGAGTTCACCTGGATTCTGTTGATATCGACTGGTTATATTTTGAGCAAACGCCACATCAGTCCTTGTGCATCTCACCGCATACATAATAGATCCCACAGCCGAAGCATAAGGGTCTCTCTTCATGCGTGCCACCTCTTCAGGTGTTGAAGCACATGCTTTGCTACTTAAGCCTTGATTCTCTTGCATCGGCAAATATCCCTTCTTGAAATTTTGCATATTGAATCTCTTCAATATTTTATCAATGTAAGCACTTTGGCTTAATCCAATCAACCGCTTTGATCTATCTCTATAAATCTTGATTCCTAGAATGTATGTTGCTTCTCCTAAATCCTTCATGGAAAAACATTTCCCAAGATAGGCTTTCACCTCTTTCAATCTTGGAATATTTTTACCCATGATTAATATGTCATCAACATATAGGACTAGGAAAATAACATCACTCCTACTAGCTTTGTGATATACACATGGCTCATCAAGATTCTGAGTAAACCCAAACTTTTTGATTTCTTCATCAAATCTCTTATTCCATTACCGTGATGCTTGCTTCAATCCATAAATGGATCTTTGAAGTTTACATATACGGTTTGGAAATTCTGGATTCAACAACCCCTCAGGCTGCGCCATATAGATGTCTTCATCTAGGCGACCATTTAAGAAGGCGATTTTGACATCCGTTTGCCAAATCTCATAATCATAGTACACTGCTATGGCTATGAGAATCCTAATAGCCCATATGTCAGCTACAGGAGAAAAGGTCTCCTCATAATCGACACCATATGTTTGGGTAAAGCCTTTAGCTACCAAACGAGCCTTATAGGTGTGTACATTGCCATCCATGTCAGTTTTCTTCTTGAAGAGCCACTTACTTCAGAAGCAGAACTTAGTGTTACAGGTTACTGCGATGCTTCCTGGAAATGTGATAAAGATGATACGAAGTCTCAGACGGGTTATGTCTTTGTCATTAATGGAGGAGCTGTGGATTGGAAGAGCAAGAAGCAGAGTACGATAGCGATGTCTGCAACAGAAAGTGAGTATACTGCTTCAGAAGCTGCAATGGAAGCTGTCTGGATTAGGAAGTTCATTTCAGGGCTTGGAGTTATGCCCTCAATCGAAAAACCTATAAAGATGTATTGTGACAATTCAGCCGCAATTACATTTGCCAATGAACCTGGAATCATGAAAGGCACCAGACATTTCCCGATTAAATATCACTATGTTCGAGAACAAGTGGAGATAGGTGAAATCGAGTTACTCAAAGTTCACACAGATAATAACCTAGCTGATCCTTTAACGAAGGCTTTACCTGGTGGAAAGCTTTATCAACATGCTGAAGGCATAGGACTTCGTTTAGCTAGTAGTTTCATGCCCATCTGTGATTAGTGTTTGGATAATGGGATGTTATGAACAATTATTATTTTGATAAAATAAAATACTTGTTATGTTTGATTGTCATTTTCTTAATAATATATCATGTATTTGCATGTTTAATCCTTGAATATATTGATTATTATAAATTGTCCGTTGTCGATCAATGATATGGGAATATCATTAAATTAAGACAAATCTGAGTATTGGTAGAATATACTTGAAAGTATATTGATGCGGTGACATGCCAATTTCAAATGATATTCAATGAATTGAATATAAGACTTATCCCAACTTCATGAGTTTACTTTATGGATCTTGTCATCAAGTAAATCATTTATATATAGTTATCCTCAGACTTGAGATACCAGATAACTGTCATGGATGTAGTGCATTTCTGTGAAGCAATTTACCGCTATACGTTACTGGTAGCTATAAGGATTGTTTTCAGGAGTGTTGCAAAGTTCATGGGTTATGCTCGTAGTCAAGAGAGAATTTGTTCCTTCAAATTTGTTTTGAAGTTTAATACTGCTGGGCCCCTCGTAGGGTTGACAAGATGTTTGTGTGGCCACACTCAAGATCTATATGGAATACGTTCAGATGATTTGGTAATCTTGCTCAATCAGAAACAACGAGAAACATAATGGTTAATAAAGAATGACTAAGATCCATATCTTTATTAATGTAGTATTAGAAACAAAAGGATAAGTATGATGATGAATCATCGAATTGTTTTTCCAGGAGACCACCACCCGAGTTGTACTAGGGGCATTGGCGTGTTGCTAGACGCTAACCAATGTCATTACACTATTAATAGATGTCCAAGTGGGAGCTGTTAGTTTTGATGGACAAATATTAATGTGTGTATGTCTAGAATCGAACTCGGAACCACGGGATTGCACACATTACGTATGAGGAATTAATGTATGATAATTAATATATAAACCGTTATGTATTTAATTATTAAAACACAAAAATAACGACTAACGGACGTTAAGTAATTAACGGGAATTGACTAACGATCGTTAGGGAATAAATGAAGGACTATAGATGAAATTAGAGGATCAAGAAGGTTCCGGAATCCCTTGGGGATGTAGGAGCCGATCGGCTATGGGTTACCATAACCCAATACATAGCAAACTTGTTCTCCAAGATTTCTCATCTATAAATACAAGGCTAGGGTTATTGTTTCAACACTCTTGCACTCTTGCTATAACCCTAGATCTTTTTCTCTTCTTCTTGTTCTTATAGCCGATCGATCACATAACCCTTAGGATTGATCGATCCAAGTTTTTTACAAAAAAAAATTGTTTTGGTTTATTTTGTGTTTTCAAGATCTAGCAATCTCATTAATTCGGTTATAGTACGTGTGTACAAGATTGTGGTATCAACTCACTATAGTTGATATTCTTGGATTGAGATACAAAACGGTAAGGGGTATCTCGTTAATCCACTTTTGATAATTAAAGAAGAAGATTGAAGTTTGATTTTTGTTCTTGCTAGAATTAAAAGGTAAGTTTCTTTATTTTTCGGTTAATCTTTTATGTGTTAAAATTGATCCCACGCTTCCGCATACGTGTAAGATGTTTATTAGATTAATATATGAATTGTCATGATTGTTAAATTCTAACATACTCACGTATAAAAGTGGCGGTGTAGATTTATTTCATAATCGTGTTTTGAATATTTTGAAATGTCTTTTTTTTGTTTTCAGAAAAATGGATTAAACTCACTTTGAGAAAGAAAGAAAAACGTTGGACTTACGTGGAAACAAACATTTTGCATCAATCTTGTTGGTTAGTGGTCACAACATAAGATAAAGAAATTTGCCCAACATGGTGTTTTCTATTCTTATGTCATTTTCCATAGAAACTTGATAATCCTAATAGGAAAAAGACTTCTTAACAACCCAATGACGTCGCTCTAGTAGTTGTCCTTTTGATAGATAATAATTTAGGGTCATACTAACCGGACCTTCCTTAGTGGAGGGGTACTTTTTCTTTCCCATTTTCAGGTTTTGTCAGCCCTGTTTTTGTACTTTTTTTTTTCCTTATTTTGTCTTTATGCTTTTTTTTTTTTTTTTTTTTTTTTTTTTTTTTTTTTGTCCAAGTGCAGATTGCACACAAAGGGTCAATATACTCTTTTTTTTTGTCCAAAGTAACAATATGACTCTTTTTTTTACAAGTGCAGATTGCACACAACTATCCAAGTGCAGATTGCACACAAAACACAAAATGCAACAAGTAAAAAAGCAGGCTCATATTTGAAACGTAATCGTCATCGCCAGATTGCACACAAAACACAAAAGGCAACAAGTAACAATCTGAATATCGAAGGGTCAATATACTCTTTTTTTTCCAAGTGCAGATTGCACACAAAACACAAAGGGTCAATATACTTTTTTTTTTCCAAGTGCAGATTGCACACAAAACACAAAAGGCAACAAGTAACAAAGGAAGGCTCGGATTAGAAAACATAATCGTCATCGCCTTATAGTCTCAAAATAATTAACTCACAAATATGTAGATTTTTAGTAGGCTCGGATTTGAAGGTTGCAAAGTGACAAAAATATCACTTTGCCATCCATTCGGTTTTTAGAAAACCATTCGTCATCGCCTTATAGTCTCAAAATAATTAATTTTTTGTCCAAGTGCAGATTCCACACAAGCAGGCTCAGATTTATAATCGTCATCGCCTTATAGTCTCAAATGGGTTTGTAGCACAAAAACAGAAGGCTCGTGATATACTGACCCTCCCTATTAATACTATTCCAAAACAGAAGGCTCAGCACAATACACATGTTACACAAGTTTCACACAAGTGAAACACAATACACATGTTACACAAGTCTCACAAAAGCCTGTAAGATTATCACAAGCTCAATAGTAAGATTCTCACAAGCTCAATAGTAAGATTCTCAAACTGCAGCTTTGCAGGATTCTCAAACTGCAGCTTCGCTCTATTACAAAACAAAGCAACTCTCAAGCACAAAGCAACTTTCAATCACAAACAAAGCAGTATCACAAGGTATCACAATCTGAGCTACAAACCACAAAAGGCTCAGATTATAAGCAGTTTCAATATTACATGTATAAAACACACAAGCCGCAAGTGACAGCCGCAAGTGAAACACAATCAGCTAGGTAGGGAGGGTCAGTATAGTGCTTATAGGGAGGGTCAGTATATCACATGCCAAAAAGGGTCATACTAACCGAACACACAAGCCGCAAGTGAAACACAATCAGCTGCACAAACACACAAGCCGCAAGTGAAAGCCAAAAATGTCGAATTCACCATTTTACACACAAGAGGTAATAATAAATTCTGCGCTTTTTCAATATAACATTAGGCTTAAATTATATTAGGCTCAGATTATAAGCATCGAGATAACATTAGGCTCAGATTATAAGTAGTTTCACATAAGCAAGTTTTATCATATATGGCTGCAACATCAAAGGTTGCAAAATCAAATTTATTTTGCCGTCCATTCGGAAATGCCTCGCCAAAATCAAGTTTTTTTTAAAATCATCATCGCCGTATCTCGGTTTTTATTAAAAAAAAACCAAGTATCAAATCTGTTGCCTTTTATTCCTAGTATTAATAAGCACATAAGCACATCAGCACAATAAGCACATCACACCCAAGATATAACAAAGATTCAGTCAATTGGACTGAGGTTGGCCAGAGCAGGTTTCCCTACATGTGTCGCTGTCAGAACGGATTCATTATAGAGAGGATATCCCGTACAGAAGCTAGTTATGGTCAACCGTATTACGCATGTCCTCTTTCAGTGGTAAGTAATCATACGTTTGCTTAGTTATGTAAATTATTTGTTTGTTAATAATACATTTCTTATTATTTTCTTAACATGTAACAGCCAGGAACAAAAGACTATGGTTGTCGGTACTTTATGTGGAAGGATGAGTTTCAAAAGAAATACTTTAGTCAAGCTTCTTCTTCAACACAGTGCTCAAACTGCGTTGCTAAAGATAATAAAATTGACCAGCTTGAAACAAGAAACAAGCTGTTGATTACAAGAATAAAGACGCTGGAGATGGAGTTAGAATTGGCAAGGAATCCTGAGGATCACGCTTGTCAGTCGGGTGCAAGGCTTCATGATATTTTAAATGAAATGAATAATCTTCATATGTAGTAGATGTTGTTATTTTTAAATAATGTGTTAATGTTGTTGTTTAATTGAATAATAACAGTTGTTGTTGTAGTTGTTTAATGTGGTAATGTTTAACGTGCTATTGATGATGTTTTTAATTAAAATAAAAACACATTAAATAAAAACATTGTAGTTGTTTAATGCGTTAACGTTAGCGTGTAAAAAAAATAAACATTACACTAAAAAATAACACATAACATTACAAACAAAAAAAAAAAAAAAAAAAAAAAAAAAAAAAAAAAAAAAAAAAAAGTACCACAAAGGTACAAATGTACTTTGTACTTGTTTATAGGAAGAGTCAGTATAGTGATTATAGGGAGGGTCAGAATATTACATGCCAACAATTTAGCTTTAATTTGACTCTTGGGAAGGTAAAATATCTAAGACATAATCATAACCAAATATCTGAAAAAGATGTATGATGTAATTCGTCTATTTATTTTATTTTTATTATTATTATTATTATTATTATTATTTTGCCATATAAATCTATTTTTTTTTTTATCAAATATAAACTTGCTAATTATAATACTATGCAACTTCATACTATTAAACAGTATTCGAGTTCAAACCCGGTTTGTGGGCTCAGTTATTAATAAAACATAATATCCTTGAGGAAATTTTACATTCGACATTTACATTGAAATATGATAAATTATCGTGTCAATACTAAAAAGACTTCTTATCGTGTCAGTAATAATCAAGAAAATATGAATAAGTAAGTTATATGTGTTTAACAAAAAATAAGTTTGAAATACGATAAATTTAAGCTTAAAGCCATAAAATACCAACTAACTTTCAACTTTTTACTGAATTAGTTAATAGAATTTTTTATTACACTATCTAGCAAACAAAACTTGTTATTTGTTTAAATGTTAGAAATGTCACCGGATGACCATCGACGTCATATCCATATAATATTTTATTTTACACCTATTATTATCATTTCCACCTAGACTAATTATGCCAAGCCAAATCATCCGGTTTAACTTTTTGAACCAATTATACACCCATACCCGTGACCTATTTTATACACTCTAATTACTTCACTTATCCCAAACT
The DNA here is from genome assembly GCA_021014915.2 of Artemisia tridentata subsp. tridentata. Classification (NCBI taxonomy): domain Eukaryota; kingdom Viridiplantae; phylum Streptophyta; class Magnoliopsida; order Asterales; family Asteraceae; genus Artemisia; species Artemisia tridentata. Next base: position 175,463,433 of record CP139501.1, on the reverse strand, counting down.
GAAAACCCTAATCAATCTAAAACTCAATGTCTTTATTTTTCGCATCATCAACTCTGTCAAACCGACCGAACAACTGGTTTCATCCGGTTTTCACAACACAGATTTAGGGACCGTTTGGTTTGGGTGTTTACCTTGGCTTTTGGGTTTAAAACTTCAAATCCTTTGTTTGTTTGCTTTTTGGTATTTGAGTTTATATACATAACCCAAATATTAGAGGATATATTAAAGATGAGGGGTGTAAAGAGTTTTATGACAAAAGTCTGACCCATTCATTTTTTCTCTGCATCTGTCTCTTTTCTTTACATTTAAATATAATTAATTTAATATATATATATATATATATATATATATATATATATATATATTTATAAATTAACAATTTATTTTTTAGTATATCTTCTCTTTTTGTATATCAAATCTAAAAATCCTAATCTTGAATCCGTCTACAAATTTGAAAGTTTGATTACCTAAAAAGGGTAATAAAAAAGTTTGTTAACTGATTTGGTAAAAATATGAAAGTTGATCGGCCATAAATTTATTTACTTTTCTAATCAATCAACCACGTAATGAAAGAATTCCCCCCTCTCGGCACAACCTTTAGTTTTCTCTCTCCGACGATTTGACGACAAACAAATTGCCACAGTCGGTGACCAAGTTAATTTAAAAAAAACCAACCAACCTTGTACCAATATCGGTCATAAATTTGACTCTTCTCTCCTCGGACACGACCAACGACCGATAATGACAAAACACGCACAGTCGACATGACCGACCATGACCTTGCCCATGACCATTCGACTGTGGGTAGCCTTATGCCCCAGTCAAATGTAATCTTAAGTTTTGAAAAATAATTTTAATTTGAGGGAAAATGAAATGAACAGCCAAATCTTAAACATTCGATTCATGGTTTTTAAAACCGAAATGAGCATCAAACCGGTTTTTTCCAAGGTTGCAAAAATCGTAAATCGGTAGTTGGGCGGTCGACCCCCCTGTACCTTGTAATCGGTCTAGGCGGGATTAATCGGTGATTAATCGGATTGACATTTTCGACAAGTTTTCTATATTTCCGGCAAGTTTTAGGTATTTTCGGCAAATTTTAGGTATTAATGGCAAGATTTTTCTTAAAAGACATCTTGAAATAGATATAAACAACAAGTATAACTTATTAAACATTTTTACGGCGAGCTTTGGGTATTTTCATCAAGGTTGAAGGTTTCGGGAAAGCTTGACCACCGTTGACCATCATTAACCGTCATTGACCACGGTTGATCGAGTTGTTTGACCGATTTACACAAATTAGAAAGGTTGGCGGCCTTGTAACACCTAATCAACGATTAATCGGCCTTGTAGGCCTTGTTTTGCAACACCGTTTTTTCTCTATCCTATGTTTTATCTCGGTTGTACCTGATTTTCTCGGTGTTCTTTTCCGGTTTAACCGGTCAAACCGACCGTAAAGCTAGTTTCATCCGGTTTTCAAAAGACTGATTTAATTTGAGATAGAAAGAGAGTTCTTTTACCTTGTTTCACCATCTCTTTCATCTTTTACCATTAAAAGATATTTTTCTTTCTTGGCCTACAGCACGTGTTGAGTACTTTAGTAGCATGTTTATCAGCAAAACTCAACTCATCTCTTCAACGCACCGCTTAAAAACATGGGTTGTGTTACTACTTGTCTTACTCATTATATTATCACGTCAAGGACACGATGCATACCCTACAAACTGACGATGCGTGCAACGGAAACCGTGGGTCCAAATAACTTGCCCCTAAAAACATTTCATTTTTGTCTGATTCTTATTCATATTAATTTAAGGTTTTAAAACCTTAAATTCATCGAATAATACATTTCACATTAATAAGGTTGAAACCCATAAATCCCAGATACTGGATTCTTGTTCAGGTTCATTCTACCAAACTCCCTGTTTTCTCTTTTAATTATTATTAATCTTGATGATTTTTTAACCAAATATGAGTACTTTATTTCATGGTTGATTACAGTAGTAACTATCTTTTTTTTTTTAGCTTATGTTTTGATGATAAAAATTGGAACTTATTTAGAATGTAGAATAAAATAAAAAGATCACATGTAAATGTCATTTCACAAATTTGGATCACATCTGATTTTGGATAGTCAAATGAGCATCTGCCTTTTAAACAGGAAGAGACCATTGGAGTATTATTTTAGTTGATTTGAGATTGTTTGGTCAACCCTAAGATATAATCCTAATGTTAAGTTAGAGGGGGTGTTTGGATTGCAATTCAGTCTTTAAAAACTAGCTATGCTAATAATCATCTGGTATCTTAAGGCGTAAATAATAAGATTTCGTGGAGGGGTAAGGGGTTGTTTAGAAAACTTATCTTTGAGATAAAAGTAATACTTCAGGGTGCATTAGTTAAGAGGAAACACCCTTGTTTTTCACAAAATGTTTTGTACAAAACAAGGAAAATGGAAATTGCGTTCAAATCAAATGTTTTGCATCTAATGCTTTACAAAACATAAAATCTGCATTTCCTACTTTAACATGGGAAACTACAAAGCACTTTTTTTTTTTTTTCCTTGTTTCCTTGAGAATAGAAAACAATATCATATGAATGCGTTTTTCTATTTCTTGTGGAAAATAAAATTCCTTCCCTTTTTACAAATCTGAAAATAGAAAATTAAGAAACTTTTTCTCTAACTAAACGTTGTGTGCTTATTGTGTTTGATACATCATATAAGTTTTTTGGTTGTGTTAGGCTTATCCAAAACTACTTATCGTTAGTTATTTCTAAATTATTCAAGCTGTTTTGAATCAGCAGCTTGAAACTTTTTTGTACACATTCAGTTGCCCCCTAAATATAATTGATTATAGGATTCTTATTAATTCAAATTAAATATAAAGATAAAAGCACATCCAAACACCCTGTAAGTTTTAAGTGATGTGGGTATTCAATAGAAATTATAATAAATCAGTGTAGGGTAACAGAACTAGAACAAAATTATAGTAATCCTGTGTTTTTAACAAATAAAGCGCTCTTACATTCTTTTTCTTTTTACAACAGCGTAAAGTAGAGAAATGGGAGGGGGAATGAATTCCTTTATGGAAAAGGCGTTGCCTTTTGCAGCTATGGTGATGGTAGAATGTGGTGAAGTCTCGATGATTACATTAGGGAAAGCAGCCATGAATGACGGGCTTAGCAATCTTGTATATGTTGTTTACTATAATGCCCTTGGCACTATCATTCTTCTTCCCAATTTCATCATCCACAGCTGCAGGTCGGTCCGATGTCATTCATAAGTAGTATTTTGTAATCAATTCGCGCTGTTATTAACTTTGTTATTTTTGGTGTTTTGCAGAAATAGTCGACCCCCTCTCACTTCATCTGTTCTTCTAAAGCTCTTCGGGCTTGGCCTATTAGGGTAAGTGATTGTATCCTAGTATAGATATAATACAGATGGAAATGTCGACCTTTCTTACTTATGGATGGGCTGATTTAGGTTATGTTTTATGATTTTTAACGGGTCAACTAGGCAAACTAATCAAAGATAGCTGAAAGCAAATGGTCAAAATGTGATGAAGAGGCTAAACTATACAGCATCTAAATTTGTCTAATGACTAATTTCAATGCATAAAACTCCTAAATCATTCCACTCAAAAAGTTATATTATTATTAAGGGATAATAACAAGAAAATGCATCGAACATGACCACTTTTGTGATTGTGTGTAGCCAACTATTTTTTTCTTATTGTGTGTACTGAACTTTTAAATTCGATCATTGTGTGTATTTTATGACCATTTTACCCTTGCTTTTTTCAAATTTCGAAGGGTAAAATAGTCATTTTATATGGCAGAATAGTCACAAAATACACACAATGATCGAAATTTGAAAGTTCAGTATACACAATAAGAAAAAAAAAATAGTTGGCTACATAATCACAAAAGTGGTCATGTTCGATGCATTTTTTTGTTAGTATCCCTATTATTAAAATAAGGAAAACGCTAATTATAGACAGAAGGGCTGTTGTAACTTGTAACAACCCACTGTTAGGTAATTACTTGTTTAATGATTGGATAAAAGGTGAGAAAAAAAATTGGCTAGACAAGAAATATTTAGGTTGGATCAGTGGAGTCGGTTGAGATGTTTAAAAAATCGGTTCCCTTTCAATTATTTTTTAAATAAATATGTTAGTAATTTTAGTTGTTAACAATAGCTTAGGACTATCGTTAACACCACAGCTGAAGTAAGATAGTTATTGTGATTATATTTGACACCCTAATTATGTGTTAAACAATTTCAAATTTGGGGCCTAGGCTTTCCGTGTTACCCGACCCGACCCATCCAAATATTACTCGTTTTGACCCGTTACTCCAATCCACCTGATTTGCCCATTTTGCCACATCTACTGATCCTCGTATTTGTTTGTATATTGTTAGACCTTAATAAAAGTCCTTTGTGTAAAGAATAACGAAAATCAAAGAATGTCTCATCATACTGCATCCCTGAAACTTCTTTGAATGATAGTGCATACCGTGGTTAATAAGTGGGATCTACAAATTTATATCATATATTATGTGTGCAGGATTTGTCTTCTGCAGGTATGTGCGTACGCCGGTATCAACTATAGCTCTCCAACTCTAGCTGCTGCATTGGGCAACTTGATTCCAGCTTTTACCTTCTTGTTTTCTATCATCTTTAGGTACATATTGATTCCTACACATTTCAATGTAAGACACAAGCATGCTATAGTTGTAGCAAACGATAGAAAAATACACAATGGTCATTCGTAGAGGCCTAGAGGTGGCACAATGGGTGGGCGAGGTAGGTTGTGTAACCGGTCAAAGTGGGTTCTCGCTGAAACAGGTTTTTAGTATGGGTTAGGTAGGGTTAAATTGACCCACAAGCTTCTTATTATTTTCTTTTTTAATTTTTATTTTTACAATCTTTTATATATAGTTGATGTGTCATGTGTCTAATCTAATTACAATTTCTTTTACCAATAGTGATCTTATTTATTTTTAATAACCAATCTGGTTTTATTATTTAAATAACCAATCTAATTACAATTGTTTGACCCGTTGACGTTTTAGGACTACATAATAAAACCACGTTGACGCATTTGTAAGCAAATGGGTTAAAGTTAGCACCCCTATCGAATATAGAGGACAATGCTATTTTTGCAGGTCCGATTGAAAATCGAATGGAAGATCAAGATCATGTTCAATATATTTAAAGATTTGTACAATTCTACATGATATAACATCTTATTGAAGAATATCTCCATATTTCACACATATAAAAAGAAACGCAAAAAAAGAACTAACAAGTTTGTGAGAAGCTGGAAACGGAGCCTTCAACAATGAATTATAGGCCATAGTGTGCACCTTTAAAATAGAATAAAATTATTGCTTACTGTTTATGTTTGATTTCTTACTTGGCTGCATGATAAACATTTAGGATGGAAAAGTTTGATGTAAGAAAATCTACAAGCCAAGCAAAAGCATTGGGTACCATCGTGGCTATAACAGGAGCATTCGTAATGACTTTTTATCAAGGCCCGGCTTTATTCAAGATGATTCTTGGTTATGATTCACACAGAAATTTACTTTTGTCACAAGAGTCAAACTGGATACTCGGGGCTTTACTTATTACAATCACTTGCATTTGCTCTTCATCATGGAATGTTTTTCAGGTGAGACATTTATTGATTCCCGTTTCTTTGAACCACTTGTCCTTTTAGATTTTATTTTTTTTAATCTTATTTTACTCCAGACGGCGACTGTAAAGGAGTATCCAGATGAAGTTACTGTAGTGTTTCTCTTTTGCTGCTTTGGAACAATCCAAAGTGCAGTTTTTACTATTCTGTTAGAACGAAATACTGACATTTGGATTCTGGACACTCGCACTGAGTGGGTATCTATTGTTTTTGCGGTAAGCAAATACTACAAGGTCTTTACATGTGTGTTTTTTCTAAGTGATTATTACAAATTCAAGAATCATGATACGATGAGTTAATAATGAGAGGTAAAGTTATGCATGTACAATCATAACATGCGTAACTTTACCTATCATGTTCAAATGAACATGAGAGGATCCTGATCCTAAGTGATTACTACAAATTCAAGAATCATGATACGATGAGTTAATAATGACAAGCCACTAAACATTTACTATTTTGGCATTCCAACCCTTAATTTTTTTTGTTTGCTTATTTTTAGTTGTTTATTTGCCGTGGTGTAATCCCTGGCCTCTTTTTTTGTACTCAGCAGAATAATTACGATGAAATGACGTAAAAAAGGATTAGGGAGTGAACAGTTTCAAAAAATATGTTAAAAGGGTCAAACCGCTAAGATGGTGAAATTATAGTGTACTGGATTAAAGTTAGACATAGTTAAGTTTATATCCCATTCTTAAAAATCAGTTTTTGCGGCATCTTATATTCAGCTTCATTGTAGGCGATATTCGGCACTGCGATACGTAGCAGCGTTATTACATGGTGTCTATGCAAAAAGGGTCCCGTTTATGTCTCTATGTTCAAACCCATCTCAATGGTGATTGCAGTGATCATGGGGATCATGTTTCTTGGTGATGTTCTTCATTTAGGCAGGTAAATATCAGTAACTTCCAAAAAGAATAAAATCAGTAACTTCCGCCATCACAAGTAAAAAACGTCATGATTATAACTTGTTAAAGATTACAATGAATCAATGTATTATGTATTCTATTAAGATATTCATTAGGCAGAATCATTTAACCCCTTCCTGATGCTTATATTGATGAAATGCTTACCAAGATTCCATCGTGATTTTCTTACAGTGTGATTGGAGCAGTGGTAATCGGTCTGGGAGTTTATACAGTTTTATGGGGACAAGCGAAAGAAAGCAAGTTGGCAGTAGACAATATCTCAAGTCTCGAATCATCGACTGAAACCACCCCACTCATCAAGAAATGAATCATTGGTCAATATTTTTGTCAAACTGCCTCAGCTATTCTTAATATGCTGCTGTTCAAAAATAACTAGCAACAGAATATTGAAATTCTAGAAGTAAACATGACCGTTTGGTTTGTTATCCGGGGATTAATATGTTAATAGTTTTAGGTATAGCATGGAAAAGACTTGGGTATGATTTGAGGTATCAATTTCAATAATATTGTTTTGTTAGTTGTTGGGTTTTGGGATATAATTTGAATCCTTTAGGTATGTAGTGTTTGGTATAAGGGTAAGAGAATGAATGAATGACAGAATAACTTTCATTTTATAGATAATGTTTAATTGACGGGTTGGTTTCTAAATATGGGTATCAAACCCGCAAATCAATGCATACTGCAAGCCGATTATGCCCGATGGGGTTTGCAAAGCCTTTCATTGCCATAGTAACTCCCAAATACAAACATAACACCCCAATATTGTCACGCCCAGGGGTGGCAATTCCGGTTAGCCTAATAAAGAATATTTTGTTTGATCAATATATTTAAATATTCATTTGGTATATAATTCAAAATTAACTTTGCTGTTGCTTTTGGTAGTTATATTACCCTTGCATCATAAATGATGACATTTAATTAGTATAATTAAAGCGCAAAACGATAATACCAACAACAGGAATGCAGTTGCTTTTGGTAGTTAAATTACCCTTGCAACATTATTATTTAACTATTTTGACAAACGAAACATAAAAGTTTGGTTCAAATCAATCGAATCAACAGAGTATATCACAATAACAGACATTTCTCTCGCTAGTTATTTCACATTTTCCTGAGGTTTTCGACAACTTCATACATTTGTCGTTACAACAACTCTCAGAGCAATCAGGGCCGCATAGCCCTTGTTCTAGCTTCCAACATCCGTTTGGGCTTACCATCATATCCTTTTGATCAACATCTCGCGCCTTCAACATGTATGCTTGTTGAATGTTGACTAACTGTACACACACATAGATATGTTAGTTAAGACATTTATAACAACAAAGTTTTTGATATTGAAAAATTATAGGCAAGACAGAGATTACAATACAGAAATATTACCAAAACACCAAAAGTAAAACATCTAACAGTGATAATGCACCCTTTATTAGAAGACACGAAAAAACACTTTGAAGATAAACACGAAATTAACTAAGCAAAACGAAAACTATGTAGATCAACTTATGAAAACATTACTATTCTTATATAGAACAAACAAGAACTCATTAAATATAAGGAAAAAAAAAAGAAGGAAAATAGAGACGATAAAAAAATGAAGAAGAAAGATAATTACCGAGCAAACAAAAAATGACAAAAATCATATGAGTACTCATGATTTGAATGCTTCTCAAAAATTCCTCTACTTTTCTTTTTTACATTATGAACAAATATGATGCCTCTGCTATGGTCACTATTGTTGATTTTGTGATAATCTTGATTAAATTATAGCCTCTCAAAGTGCATTAATTTGAAAATTAATCTATTAAAAGCAGTTAATATGATACCAATGTTTTAGGGCCGGTATTCACATTACATCTTTGACTCTTCTCATTTATTGTAGTTAATTTGACAATTAATCAATTAAATGTTGTTGGCTTCGCTTTGCGCACACGCGTTCATGCAAACCATGAATGATATGAACAACAGTTATGGCAAGCGAGGAAAACTAATGAACATCAACATATGTGAGGTTGGGTTTGCTTGAGAACGACACATACATGCTAATAACACCATTTGAATTTTTTTGACTTTTCTAAATCTTATTCAATGAATCAAAGATTTACAAGGAATAGCCAACGAAAAACTACCCCCGAATTGACAGATAAAACTCTCCAAAATCAAATAATAAAAGACTACTAGCTGCTTTGTTGTTTTTAGGAGAGGAGGATTCTAACCATAATACTTTGTATTATTTACTTTATAAGAATCTCTACTTAACTTTGGTTCCAACCGAGTGTTTATATAGGAGGGGAAACAGTTGTTGCATTTGGTTTGCATAGTAAGTTTTTCACTTGCTATAGATAGGCACGTGCTTAGTAGCTAGTCTGAAGCGTATTTTTGGCTTTTTTGATTTGACAACTTATAGTTCCAATGCTTGTTTCACGTATATCGATAAGTACTTGAACTTATCTTCTCAAAGAAGTTTCCCGCCCATGCATTCAGAGGTTGTGGTTGAAATACAAAATTAAGTCTTCAGAGTCAAAGAGACATTTGTCAGATCTCGGTGACCATGGTGTTGTCTTTAGTTCCTTTTAAATCACTCTCTGACACCGCATCAGTTTGTGAGATGTTTTCTTTAGTTGGTCTTCGACTTCCTTGAAGCCATACAGGCGTTTGAGCTTTATACAACACTCGCTGATTTCTTTATCAGGGAGTCATCTTTTGAATAATAATCAGAGAGACATGTTCTCTGAAAACTCTCAAGGAGTATATCACTTCTCATAACTATAAGGGAGTATATCACTTCTGATAACTATCAGGTTCACTTTGATAGTTATGAAGTGACATCCTCTCTGATCGTTATCAGAGACTTGATGCTCACTGACCTTCAGAAGATGAATTAGGCTATTTTATGTTTACATACTTGTCAGAGACAATTGGGTCGGTTTTTCAGACCCAACAATCTTCCTCTATTTAAATATACAAATAGACTAATTATCAGTAGTAAGTGAGCATAACGACTTCTTCTTACTTACTGATTTTACATCATAAAATATAAAATATATTACAATTTATTTTGATATCTCTAATGTTTACTGTAGGATCGTGATTTTGGTTGATTATGTGATTCGGGAGGTCGGGGATGATGGAAATACATGATAGCCATTGTTAGAGAGAGAGATAGTAGAGAGTGTGTAACACCCCAACCCGACAAGGGTCAAAATGTCACATTATGGTGTCAATCAGAACATAATAAACTTAAGCGGAAGACTTAAATAAATAAATACAAGTCATGAAACAAAATGACTTCCAAAGAAATACAAATCAAATCCAACTCTAAAATGAAATAAAATAACCAAGACAAAAGTCATAAACTAATTCCAACGGATAGGGAACCTAAAGTTGGGTTGGTCCTCTAAAAGCTCCTACTCTCATCACTCAAATCCCAGCTTCCCACTTGAATACTGTAGGGAAAAGAAAAATGTGGCTGAGCTTAAAAAGCCCAGTGAACGGATATAAACGAATAATGAACTGAATATAAATAAGTATATGAGATGAAATAAAAAAGAATCTTCCGAACAAGATGTGACAAGTCATGAGAATCAAACGAATAATAAATTAAGTGAAAGGTAATGAAGGCAACGAATCACAAGAAATTATCCACGAGCTCACAAAGCTTGCCACCTGCTTATCCACATAATCATATCATAACATAACAAATGGAGACATGACCTCCAAAAAGTGACATGGGGTGTATGGCACACACAACCATTCACTACAAAGCCATAACATAATCATATCACAAATCATACCTAGGATGCATCCATACGCTCCCTGCAAAACAAAACATGTACACCACCATACACCTGTACTCTGACAAATATATTGGCGTACCAAAATGGCAAATAAGTGCACGAGCTCAATAATAATATACATATCACAAGGGAAAGTCGTGGACCAATCACACCGCCACAGATAGTGTCATGCCATTGGTGCCTCAATGACATGGTCATGGAACATCCATGACTAGTTAGCTCGGGTAACAGAATAAACAAAGCTGTTACATCATAATGAATTAATTATAGTATCTCCAAATAGTATAACAACAAGAATGAATGCCATATCGAATGACATAGAACTAACTATCATATCATAAGAAATCATATCAAACGGAAATCACCAACGAATATCATAACGAATGAAATAAAGTCAAGGATCGAAGAGTTAATGTAAAACCCTTACTGAGAAAGGGTAGAATATTCGTACCTTAGCAAATGAAATGAAAGAAAATGGAAAAGTGATCACAAGGAAACAACGTCACGCCTTCTTCAACGAATCTACACGGATTAGGGTTCATCTAATACTTAGGAGTCCATTTTATAAGTCCATTAATTGTCATAACTGATTCATAAATACTTATAGTGGTTCATTAATGTAATTAGGGTTCCATTACCTAATTTAGGTTAATATATGATCAATTACATCATAATTATCAATTAAGTACACTTTAGGGTTCAAGACACATCAATTGGTATTATTTCACAAAGACCTAAGTTCTTTAACAAATTTTCTGATTTTAGTATACTTTTTCCTCCACTTTACGAATTTTCAAACCACATTAAGACTCTTACTCATAAGCTATAAAAATTTACACATGTACCTATATGTCTTGTGAGCTTACATGAATTTCCCAGAATTTATTACCAAGTGAAAACACCATTTCAAAAATCATTTACCCAAACATGTCCAGAAAGTGAACTACAGAAACACCCCTAAAGTTTACGTTTATAAAACCCATTTACATACTTTAGAAAAATCTACAAAAATTCCAAAAGTTACTAAACATGTGAAATATACTACCCGTATAAGGAGAGATCTCAACTCTTTATAGATTTTAAATGAAAAATCGTAGAATTTGACTGATTTTACGTTCCCAAAACTCATGTTTGACATATGATTCCATAAAATTCAAAAAGACTACCCAATCAACTCTAAATCACCCCAAACCAATTGGAAAACTTAATTAAGACCTTAAAATAAGTTTAGAAGTAAAGAACCAGTATTAAACACTTATGAAATTTGAGTTGTAATGCACACAAATTTGGCTTTCAAAACTACCCATTCCAAATATCCGTTTTAGGCCATCATATAACATGTTTTAATTATTCCAACGCACACGAGTTCACAAAATTCACAAGACCTGAATTAAACATCATATTAACATATATTCATAATCATATTAGCAATTAGGGCTGTCATTCGGGTTGACCCAGCCGGGTTCGGGTTAACTCGGGTCGGGTCAACTCGGGTCAAGCCTCCTAAAAACATACCCGAACCCGACCCTGTTTAGAACTCGGGTCAACTCGGGTCGGGTCAATTCGGGTTCGGGTCAACTCGGGTCGGGTCAACTCGGGTTTGGGGTCAACCCGAGTTTTTCGCATTGTAAAATGTTAGTTTTGTCGGGTCAACTCGGGTTCGGGTCGGGTTCGGGTCGAGTCAAGGCTAAAAAAACATACCCGAACCCGACCTTGTTTAGAAGTCGGGTCAATTCAGGTTGACCCGATTGACCCGAATATGATTTTTGACCCGAGTTGACCCGACCCTAGTTGACCCGAACCCGGTCGGGTTCGGGTCGGGTTCGGGTCGGGTTTTATGACACCCCTATTAGCAATGCACCTTCACAAACCCATACTAAACCCTAACCATTTATCCAATTTCACATATCTATAAAATAATTACACAAATCAGCCTAGGTTTTCTGATTGAACGTGCCTCATTTAATGATCATTTAAGACAGATTCTAGGGCTTATTTAGATTATCATTAGGTCAACATGAGGGCTGGTAAATATGACACCAAACAGTCCAATACACCAATATTAGGTTTATAAGTGTTTTAATCAATGATTCAGGATTCTTATATAAATCAGGTCCGATTCTTATAATTTTTAAAGCACCCCAAACGAGCTCATTTAATTCTATAATTTTACCAAGTGATACATAAATATCTTAAGTATTTTCTAGAATTTTTCTAGATTTTATTCATTAGTAAAAGCACATAATAAAAATCACTCTTTACACGACTGTCCAGAAAGATAACTGCTGAAACACCCAAAAAGTATGCATTCAAAAGGCATATCAAAACACTTTAGAAAAATCAAAAAAAATTTATGAAATTACCATCCATATGGAAGTCACTTCCTGCAAAATCCCATAGCTTAATTCATTATATTTTAGAAATGAAAAATAAAAAACTTCGACTGATTTTCAGACTCAGATTCACCATTTTGACACTTAATCTAGTAAAAATCAAAAGATCATCTTCTCCACCTCCAAAAATTATGAAATTTGATATCCAGATAGCACACATCCTGAATTTAGTTTTAGCCTCAAAAATCTTGCAAAAACATGTTTGTATCATTAATTTAGACCCCCTTCAAGTTGATTCAAATTCTGGACAGCATGTAATTGAGACAGAAAACAACACAACCCTAACCCTTTAAACCTTAATCCGACCCTTATTAATTATCTAGGGTTTCCAGGTTTTAGTACTTCATTTAATGTGTCATCCAACCTGATTCTAGGGCTTGTTTCAGGAGTATTACAAGTCGACAATGGGGCTGCTAAACATGACATCTAAAACAGTCCATTAACACGACATAAGGCAAAAGCATATAGGCGCATAGTTATGATTTCATGTGACTTTTTAAACGAGGCACCAACCTTTAGATCCCTTATTAGACACAAGTACGAGACAATTAACAAGTTTTAGTGTTTCATTAACTTATCAAGTGGCGTTTACTTCCAGATATATGACTAACGAGACATGAGACAAAATTTAGCTAGGTTTAGATTAAAATTAATGCAATTATATATCGTATAACATGCTTAACAAAAAGGGGGGGGTTTGATTCTCGATACCTTTAGGCCGATTATACTGAATCAAACACAACACCAAGCACACCAAAGCTCGATCTCTTTTCTTCTTAGTTTACTTGCACCGATCTTGTTATTGGTTTTAGGGTTTTTAGGTTTCTTTTGGCGTTAATAATTTTGAGAGAACACAAAGGTTGTGATATCCGGTTTTGAGAATAATAACAAAGCGTGTGTTTTATTTGAGTAATACCGTGTATTGTGATAAGGGCTAAGAAGGAAACTAGTATGTCTTTATTTAGGGAATGATGTTTGTGTATTATTATCTCTTTGGTGATACAAACGACACAAGAATGGGGTGGGCTGGAAATCACTTAGCATAATAGGACTTAGGATTAGGGAATTATTGTAACAAATTTTTATTAAGTATTGATCTTAGGTTAAAATTCATATAATGTTTTATTACATATAACATATAGTTTAGGTTTATTATTAATTATTACATAACTTAGGTAAAATTTCAAATTAGACGTAAAATTAGGGATTCAGAATTTAGGATTTTACAACTCTTCCCCTCTAAAAAGAAAACTTCGTCCGCAAAATTGAAGTAAAAAGGTCAAGCAAAAACGTACCAAGTCACGAAATGAACGGAATGATTCTCTTGAAGACTTTTAACGAACGGAAAGGTTTGTTTCTCATGACCTTATCCTAAAGATCCAAAATAGCCTCAGGCTCACCAACAAATGACAAATCTTCTCGGATACGAAACATATATGTAACGGATGATAGTGTAACCTCTCAAAAGAGATGCATAAAGCACAACATGAATATGAAACAAATACGGAGATAACGATAGGAAACTTCATCTACTAATTCAAGCTGAGATATCGAATGAACAAATGAAAATGTGATGAATAACTCCTATACTCATGATTAAGAACCACAAGATTTCTCATAGGAATAGAAATGGGTAAGGCATAATCTGATAGTGTAGGGTAAACCTTAAGGTGTTTAGCAAAAGCAGAGAAACCACAAAATGTGTCCAACACATCATGATCGCAAAATTCTCAAAATGGACGAATGAGCATCTAAACAATTAACAAATGAATCAAAGGTTCAGGAATGAATGCGATTATATCAGAAGGTGAAACCTATATGGTGAAAAGGCATTACCACAAAGTTCTCAAAGCATTCTAAATTTAATTGGTCACTAAACTTACGTTGCGTATTCTAACAGATTCTCTAAATCTCCAGAACGAATGATCTTAAAAAGGGGCTCAAATAAAGGCAAGAGTATGAATCAATGTTATGCAGAGGAATGATACTTAAACAAATGTTTCATAGTCTACCCAATCCTCACCGGTCACAACTTAAGTTCCTACAGGAAGATCCTAAGGCAAATTCTTAAAGGTTATCTCATAAGCTTCTACAGTGCAAACCTAAAGCAAATTTCTCAAGGGTCAATTCATAAGCTCCTATAGTGCAATCCTAAGGGCCACATCTTCACAGGTCATAACTTAAAGTACTACAGGTCGAAGCCTAAGCTCTGATACCATAATTGTAACACCCCAACTCGACAAGGGTCAAAATGTCACATTATGGTGTCAATCAAAACATAATAAACGCAAGCTGAAGACTTAAATAAATAAATACAAGTCATGAAACAAAATGACTTCCAAAGAAATACAAAGCAAATCCAACTCTAAAATGAAATAAAATAACCAAGACATAAGTCATAAACTAATTCCAAAGGATAGGGAAACTAAGGTTGGGTTGGTCCTCTAAAAGCTCCTACTCTCATCACTCAAATCCCAGCTTCCCACTTGAATACCTGCTACTGGGAAAAGAAAAATGTGGCTGAGCTTAAAAAGCCCAGTGAACGGATATAAATGAATAATGAACTGAATATAAATAAGTATATGAGATGAAATCAAAAAGAATCTGCCGAACAAGATGTCACAAGTCATGAGAATCAAACGAATAATAAATTAAGTGAAAGGTAATGAAGGCAACAAATCATAAGAAATTATCCACGAGCTCACAAAGCTTGCCACCTGCTTATCCACATAATCATATCATAACATAACAAATGGAGATATGACCTCCCAAAAGTGACATGGGGTGTATGGCGCACACAACCATTCACTACAAAGCCATAACATAATCATATCATAAATCATACCTAGGATGCATCCATACGCTTCCTGCTAAACAAAAAAAGTACACCACCATACACCTGTACTCTGACAAATATATTGACGTACCAAAATGGAAAATATGTGCACGAGCTCAATAATAATATACATATCACAAGGGAACGCCGTGGACCAATAACACCGCCACAGATAGTGTCATGCCATTGGTGCCTCAATGACATGGCCATGGTACCTCCATGACTTGTTAGCTCGGGTAACAGAATAAACAAAACTGTTACATCATAATGAATTAATTATAGTATCTCCAAACAGTATAACAACAAGAATGAATGCCATATCGAATGACATAGAATTAAATATCATATCATAAGAAATCATATCAAATGGAAATCACCAACGAATATCATAACGAATGAAATAAAGTCATGGATCGAAGAGTTAATGCGAAACCCTTACTGAGAAAAGGTAGAATATCCGTACCTTAGAAAATGAAATGAAAGCAAATGGAACAGTGATCACAAGGAAACAATGTCACTCCTTCTTCAACGAATCTACATGGATTAGGGTTCATATAATACTTAGGAGTCCATTTTATAAGTCCATTAATTGTCATAACTGATTCATAAATACTTATAGTGGTTCATTAATATGATTAGGGTTCCATTACCTAATTTAGTTTAATATATGATCAATTATATCATAATTATCAATTAAGTACACTTTAGGGTTCAAGATACATCAATTGGTATTATTTCACAAAGACCTAAGTTCTTTAACAAATTTTCTGATTTTAGTATACTTTTTCCTCCACTTTACGAATTTTCAAACCACATTAAGACTCTTACTCAGAAGCTATAAAAATTTAAACATGTACCTATATGTCTTGTGAGCTTACATGAATTTCCCAGAATTTATTACCAAGTGAAAACACCATTTCAAAAATCATTTGCCCAAACATGTCCAGAAAGTGAACTGCAGAAACACCCCTAAAGTTTACATTTATCAAACCCATTTACATGCTTCAGAAAAATCTACAAAAATTCTAGAAGTTACTAAACATGCGAAATGTACTAATCGTAAAAGGAGAGCTCTCAACTCTTCATAGATTTGAAATGAAAAATCGTAGAATTTGACTGATTTTACGTTCCCAAAACTCAGGTTTGACATATGATTCCATAAAATTAAAAAAGACAACCCAATCAACTCTAAATCACCCCAAACCAATTGAAAAACTTAATTAAGACCTTAAAATAAGTTTAAAAGTAAAGAACCAGTATTAAACACTTATGAAATTTGAGTTGTAATGCACACAAATTTGGCTTTCAAAACTGCCCATTCCAAAAATCCGTTTTAGGCCATCATATAACTTGTTTTAATTATTCCAACGCACACGAGTTCACAAAATTCACAAGACCTGAATTAAACATCATATTAACATATATTCATAATCATATTAGCAACGCACCTTCACAAACCCATGCCAAACCCTAACCACTTATCCAATTTCACATATCTGTAAAAATAATTACCCAAATCAGCCTAGGTTTTTTGATTGCACACGCCTCATTTAATGAATATTTAAGACAGATTCTAAGGCTTGTTTATATTATCATTAGGTCGACATGAGGGTTGGTAAATTTGACACCAAACAGTCCAATACACCAATATTAGGTTTATAAGTGTTTTAATCAATGATTCTGGATTCTTATATAAATCAGGTACGATTCTTATAAATTTTAAAGCACCTCAAACAAGCTCATTTAATTCTATAATTTTTCCTAGTGATATACACATATCTTAAGTATTTTTCAGAATTTTTCCAGATTTTATTCATTCGTAAAAGCACACAATAAAAATCACTCTTTGCACGACTGTCCAAAAAGATAACTGCTGAAACACCCAGAAAGTATGCATTCAAAAGGCATAGCAAAATACTTTGGAAAAATCAATAAAAAATTATTTAATTACTATACATAGAGAAGTCACTTTCTGCATAATCCCATGGCTTAATGATTTATAGTTTAGAAATGAAAAATCAAAAACTTCGACTGATTTTCAGTCTCAGATTCACCGTTTTGACACTTAATCTAGTAAAAATCAAAAGGCCATCTTCTCCACCTCCAAAAATTATGAAATTTTATATCCAGATAGCACACATCCTGAATTTAGTTTTAGCCTCAAATATCTTGCAAAAACACATTTGTATCATTAATTTAGACCCCTTTCAAGTTGACTCAAATTCTGGGCAGCATGTAATTCACACAGAAAACAACACAACCCTAACCCTTTAAACCCTAATCCGCCCCTTATTAATTATCTAGGGTTTCCAGGTTTTAGTACTTCATTTAATGTGTCATCCAAGCTGATTCTAAGGCTTATTTCAGGAGTATTACAAGTCAACAATGGGGCTGCTAAACACGAAATCCAAAACAGTCCATTAACACGACACAAGGCAAAAGCATATAGGCGCATAGTTATGATTTCATGTGACTATTTAAACGAGGCACCAACCTTTAGATCCCTTACTAGACACAAGTACGAGACAATTAACAAGTTTTAGTGTTTCATTAACTTATCAAGTGGCGTTTACTTCCAGATATATGACTAACGAGACATGAGACAAAATTTGGCTAGGTTTAGATTAAAATTCATGCAATTATATATCGTATAACATGCTTAACAAAAAGGGGGGGGGTGGGTTTATTCTTGATACCTTTAGGTCGATTATGCTGAATCAAAGACAACACCAAGCACACCAAAGCTCGATCTCTTTTCTTCTTAGTTTACTTGTACCGATCTTGTCATTGGTTTTTGGTTTTTTGGGTTTCTTTTGGTGTTAATAATTTTGAGAGAACACAAAGGTTGTGATATCCGGTTTTGAGAATAATAACAAAGCATGTGTTTTATTTTAGTAATACCGTGTATTGTGATAAGGGCTAAGATGGAAACTAGTATCTCTTTATTTAGGGAATGATGTTTGTGTATTCTTATCTCTTTGGTGATACAAATGACACAAGGATGGGGTGGGCTGGAAATCGCTTAGCATAATAGGACTTAGGATTAGGGAATTATTGTAACAAATTTTTATTAAGTATTGATCTTAGGCTAAAATTCATATAATATTTTATTACATATAACATATAGTTTAGGTTTATTATTAATTATTACATAACTTAGGTAAAATTTCAAATTAGACGTAAAATTAGGGATTCAGAATTTAGGGTTTTACAGAGTGTGTTTATTGAATAATGAAAATGTTAATTAAACACTAAGTCTCACCCCTCCATGGAAGTATGAAGGGGTATATATAGCCTCACACATGCTTAACTATCACAATATTACATAACTAGTCCACGTGTTTCGGCTTAACTAAATCACTAATGTAATCCCGTAAATGTCGTTCTATTTACATGTTAGGAGCGATCCCAACAATCTCTCCTCAATGTGACGACATAAGGGATTACTTACAACATTTCCTACAAGTACAAATATAAGTAAAATAAAGTCTTCATAAGCTCTTCAAATGCTGAGGATGACTGTAGTTGACGGTCTTTGTCTTCATCTTGTACCTCGGCTTGAGAAATTTTCTTCACTTGTAGGAAAACGATGTAATATGCATGAACTGGATTAACTTCCCCCAATTTATGCTGCATGTCTTTATCAGCTTCTCCGTACACTTCTTTTTGGTGAATTTTCTGAATAAGCTTCCCCCCAAACTGACAACCTTCTTCAGTAGATTCGAAACTTTGATCTAGTTAACATGTCTTCTAACTTTTGAAATTTTAAGTATGTAACGAAATTTGTAGATAACACCGTAAACCACACCAAGCAAATCTGACTAGTCACTTAATCACAATTATACTCAATGCGGAAACTCCATTCGGGGGTAACATGCAAGAAATCAGCAAGATTTTCTCACATATGTAGGCTACTTCACACTTCACAACCCGCGAAATTTGAAACGATTACACAAAAGTCACAAAACTGAACCACTGATCATCTCTACGGACGTCTCTCCGGTAGTCATAATTTTGTAAGCTCGATCACGTGAACCTGTTATGCGTCCCCGATGTGCACATTTCTTCCCCCTAATTGCAGATACTCATAGAGAAAGAATGTTTTTGCAAAGAAGTCAAAAAAAGTACAAAGAACATCCACTCTCTTCCCCCACGATGTTTTCGCGGAATCGGAAGCATACACACTATTTTTACAATGGAAAATGGAGGCAGCGTAACCTCGTATGTCCAATTAATAGAACAAGTGTGAAGTACCATAAATCTCTGTTAAGCTTAAAAATATCCTGTGAGAATCAACTGCTGATAACATCTATACTCTTTTATACTCCTCTCAGCTAACTCTTTATCGACCACATTATCATTCTGTCGGCTCTTTAGAGTGACTACTGATGGAGAAAACCCAATATGACGAACTTGAGACTGAAGTAAAATAACCCAAACTTGTGACTTAAACTTGTACTATTGTCCGACTAAGAACCAATACTAAGAATTTCAATAAAGGTTGAATCATATACCCATCCAACCATCCTTAACTGTATATGAACTTCTCTCGAATTATTCACAACTTTTTGTTACACTTGAGTACTACAACGTAACTCCTTTAAAGTGATAGCTATACACTGTGAGCACAACATCGTCACTCCTTACATTAGGTATAACTAGACAAATCAAGTCTTAATCATTCTTGCGGTTAAAAGCTCGAACAAGGATCTCGAAGAATCACGCATCCAACCAACCCCGATATCTTGAGATACTAAGTACATGCACCCGTGAAATCCCACTTCAACCTCAAATAAATAATAATGAATTAACGCCGTAGTCACATCTTGCGGTTAAAAGCCCAAATATAACCTTTTGACGGTTTAAGTGAACTTTGATAATGGTATTTCCCGATCTTTTCAATGTATCCCCGTGAAATTTTTTAATAACCAAAACACTGCCTCTTGTGCCATATTATCAAACATATGTGTACTCAAGAAATTTGGATAACATGTTTTGTTTAACCAATATTCAGTAGTCCAATTTTCGGAGTCCACTTACCAGCTTAAAATTAAGATAATGAAATTTCAGGTCCAAACCATCGATCATATATGTATCTTTAAAGCCCACATCAAATCCAACAAACAAAACCCCAACAAATGGTTCATTATTATTGACCCGATTTTGAAATTTCAGCCTAAACCAAATGATACCCTAATTATTCAGGTATAATAATGCATCTTAACCCTAATTGAGATACCATTTGTAAAAACCTAATCACACACATCATAAACATATCTTCGTTTCCAGCACTATACGATTCAAGATAGCTATTGTGAGGCTTCAAGATCCTGACCCAAGGTCACGGGTAAGTTGATTGGATCTTGTTTTTCGTTTGACACCGATTGAGAGAAGAAATAATAACAATCTTGTTATTGTTTCTTTCTAAAAATTATCGGATATTAAAAAATAGAAGCTTGTCTTCAAAAAACATTAGATCGATGATGATGTTTCTCTTATATGTGTTTAGATCTATAAAGATCTTATGGAATAATTGTTCCACACGACAAAGGGACGACTGAGATCTTGTTGTTGTGTTTCATTTATGAACGAACCAAGGAAAAGTGAGTAACAGATTTGTTATTTCTCTTATCCTTTTGATTCTAATATTGAAATGAAGTTAATCTTCGTCAAAATGATCTGTGATCATGTAGTCTCTTCGTATATTGATCTTTGAGGTCTATGGCTATTGTTAGCACACGAGAGAAAAAAAAATCTGAGATCAGTTAGTTATATAATTTTTAGTTTCATATTTTAGATGTAGATGAGTGTTGAATGAGTGATTGTGAGGGTAATTGGTCGTGTCATTGGTTTGTTTTAGGACTCGTTCTTCTTTTTCATTTTGGTTCGAAGCTTATTGACTAATGATGTGTTAAAACTGAAGTCCATATAGAGTCTTAGGTATTTTGGTTTGTGGTCATTGGTCTTCATCTTCATCTTCTTTACATTTCTTTTGGTCATCTTACGAATATTCGTAACCATATTCGTAACCATACTTGTAGCCATATTCGTAAACGTTTCTGAACATATTCGTAAGAATCATATTCGTAAACGAACATATTCGTAAAACCTCCAAGAAATTCGAAAACAGATCTGAAAACATATTCGTAAAATAAGGGTTTTGGCCAAATATTCGTAAAGTGAGGGTTTTATGAATTTCCAAGTTCGTAAAAGAGGGTTTTACGAATTTCCTTCTTAGAGCACCCTCAACGGATCACGCACTAGGTGCGTTAAAGGGACAAATTAGGTGCGTTAACGCACGTTAACCAATGAATGGGTGTGCGTTAAGGGTGCGTTAACGCAGGTGTGTTAACCCCTTAACGCCACGTTAAGGTGCTTTATAAAAAAAATAAAAAATAAAAAATCATTTCTACCCCTCTAAAGTACTATGTATCGGTTGTGTTTAAAAAAAGATTTACAAAACACCCCCTTGGTTCTTAAGCAGGATAATCAAATTCAAATTCAAAATTCAACTACAAGCGGGATAATTTCATAGTGCCTATATATACAACACCTCCAGAGCATTATTATCACACACACAACTCACACACAGATTCTCAACAATGCCTCGCAAAGATTTCTCCCAACAATTCCCAACTCACCGTGACTTCTCTCAACAATTTTCTACTCACCGTGACTTCTCCCAACAATTTTCAGAACAACAAGACTTTACCCAGCAATTTCCAAATGAACCGGTGAACACTCCACCGGAAGATATCTTTCCGGTGTTCACACCGGAAAATGAACCGGCCAGCAATCCAAATCCACCGGTTGTTGAACAACAACCAAATCCACCTGTTGTTGAACAACAACCAAATCCACCGGTTGTTGAACAACAACCAATTCCGTTTGGACTGAGAGAGGATGAACTCCGAATTATAGAGCAAGATAAGGAAGTGAGGAGAGAATTTGAACAACGCGAACTAGAAGAGGAAGCTGCTCGTATGGAGCGGGAGAGAAACTGGTTAGGAAATGATTGGGAGTTTACGTCCTCTTCGAGTGAGGACGGTTGGGTTTCAGACGATACATTCGGTTAATTTGTAGTTTTAGTTTCTATTAATCGTACTATGTATTGTGGTTTAACTTTAATGTTTAATGTAATTTGTGTTTTGACTTTAATGATTAATGTAATTCGTGTTTAAAATTTTATGTTAGTTGTTAAATGAAGTATTAATTATAGTTTAAGGGTTGATTTTGAAAATAGTTGAGTTAAAGGTGAGTTAAGGGTGAGTTATGATTGAAAGAGTTTTAAGGTGAGTTAAGGTGAAAGGGTTAAAGCTGACGTGACAGTGTGTTAAAGTTTAACCCTGTGTTACGGTTGAGAGTGCTCTTATCAGAGCACTTTTCCGACCACTTATTTGACCACAGATCTCACGGGTTTGGTTTAACAGTCACAAGAAAATGATACTCCGTATTACATTAAAAGTTGTGAACTTTGGACTGAAAAACCACATGTAGTCGTATCTTGTAAATCTGATATAAAGCTAAAAAACAGACCACTTTATTGTTTTGCATTTTTTATAGATGTTATTGGGCGATTGGATCAAAAAAATAATGTTACGGTTATGGAATCAGAAGCCAAACCTAAGCATTTTTGAGCCCTCAAACTACAAGGTCTGAGGTAAACTAGTAGGGATATAATGCTTCATTAATTTGTACAGTGGTGGCACAATCTCATGCACACTTTGAAATGAACTAGGTCTTAATCTACATGCATTTATCAAGAACATGCAACATCAAAAGATCCCATAATTGTGCTTATCATCATGGCAAGGCAAAACACATAAAATTGTAAGTATTTATATTATTTATGGGTATTCACTAAATAACATATTAACGAAGAAGACAATACAGACATCAAAGATTTCAAAATTCAAAAAGAAGTAAAATTATACATGAAAATTCAAGCATTTATATGATTAAATTTTGGAGAATAAATTCATTGTTTAAATTTTTTAAATTGTTAAAGATTTTCAAGCTCAAATTTACAACGCCTGTTGATGCAAAGATAAAATTATCTACGGAGACAATTGTGAAACAACCGGTAGATTTCTATACTAGTTCCCGTTGAAAAATATTGAAGATATTTATGATATTAATGAGGTGAGTATGAATTTTTTTTTATTATTATTAATGTACACGTTTAGTAATAATTGTTTGCTGACAATAAGAATTACACTTCTTTACAACAGCCTTTTGGATGTGTTGTGAATTTAGGGGTGTTATCGGGTCGGGTTGTCGGGTTATCGAGTTTATCGGTCGGGTTGAATCGGGTTTTTTATTATGAAAAAATTACCTGAAACTTGAATCGATAAATAATCGGGTTATTGGGTTTGGGTTGTTATCAGGTCGGGTTATTCGGGTTCCATGGTTTTTTTTACCCACAAAATAAGTTGCACCCAAAAATATATAATGAGTTAATTAGGTGTTACATTTTTACAGCAACAAATTTTAAGTGAATGAATGATGTGCATAAATCCATGTTACTGTACAATTTTGTTTTCAGACGCGAATTTTTGTATGAGAAATGATAGACATGCCTAATAATATGCCTAAAATTATGTGGCAAGAGTTTATTGGTTTGTGAAGAAGTGAGTCCGGCTATTACAACAAATAAATTCTTGCCACACACTTTTAGCCATATCATTAGACAATGTTTTTAGGCATGCCTATCATTTCTCTTTTTGTATAATAGTCCTAATGGAAATCTGTCCCAACACTTTTGGTTCTATAAAACACTTGGTTATCATATGTAGTTTGTGCATCATATGTAATGAGTTATTTTTCTTACTGAAGTGACAAGGAAAATAAAAGGAAACAGTAGTAGTAGTAGGAAAAATAAGTAGCATGCAATTAACTAACGGACTATTAACATGTTTACGATTAAAGGAAATGTCCTGGTTGATTCGGTGGTTGTAGTCACCAATAACTTTGAATGTTTAGTGAGTATTTTGTGTGTGTTTAAGCATATATAAGTAAAATGCGAGATGTGATTGATTGTTTCAATGATAAAGGTGGTGAGAATAGACGATAATGTAACGGCATGACACTAATGTGTAGATAGTCACCACCACCACCATTACACCCGGTTCGAAAATATGACATACGGAATTCATTATTAATCTTTTCTTATACATTGATTCAGAATTTTGTGATTAATTATTATGTTGTTAGCACTATTAGATTGGACTATAAGTATGAATAATGCTTTTTAAGAGAAAATAAGATTACACTAAACTCAAATTTAAAGTTAGTGATTGAAGACTAATTTTCACATTAACGACGTCATTAATTTATTGATACGACAAAACCCAGTTTCGCCTGTAACAATATTGAACCGTGTCTATGATTGATTGTTTTGTACGGAGTTAACCAGTTTATGCTACTGGTTAAATTTTATACGAGTAGTTCTTTCCCGAATTTTTCCCTGTCTATATATTTCAGAATTGGAATAAATCTTGACAATCAATACTATACGAATAAACGTGCTACACATTTTTCTTGTGTGATCTAATCCAATTGGTTACAGGTTACAGCTTGAAAACCTAGAATCTTTTAAAAGGAGCAGAGCAATAATGTGTAGTAACAGCAATAATACACACCAACAAGCTTGTGGCCCGCAGGGTCAGAAGCTTCTGTTTGGTACAGTTTTTTCTTTCAATATGCAAAGTTACATCACAAATCTTTTGCCATTATTATTTTTTCTTTTTCTTTTTCTTTTTATCTGAGGAGCTTGTATAATTTATTGTATCCTACATTCAATTGTTGTACATGGTTAGTTGTACTCCTTCGCCTACTGCTATGTGTATCGATGATTGTTGTAATATAAGTTTGAGCAAATTCTAAGGGTATGTTTGGCAACAATAGCTGTTGCTGTTGCTGTTGCTGGTGCTGGTGCTGATGCTGATGCTGTTGCTAATGCTGAAAAAGATTAAAATTATAGATTTTTTTTTAGTGATGTTTGGCAAACTAGCTGAAATTATAAATTAAAAGTGTAAAATAACATAATTGGAGATTATTTTGTGAAAAAAAAAAAAAAAAATTGTTGATCCCGTAATCTTTCATAAGTTGGTTTAAGGAGCTTTTATTTTTGAAGATTATTTTTACTATAATCTTTTATAAGTTGTTCAGCCAAACAATGCTATTTTTTAGACAAAAGATTATTTTGTAAAAAAAAAAAAAAAAAAAAAAAAAAACTGTAGCCCCCATAATCTCTCATAATCTGCGTCACCAAACACAGCCGGGCCAAAATCTAAAAGGTGGTCCAAGATCTCATCCCAAAAAAAATCTAACTACCCAAAATAAAACCGTTACGACTGAATGTGACATGACTTAACACTAGATGCTAACGGTGGTTTGTAGCAAAGGACTCTCGGGATAATGAAATGGAGACGTGGAGGATGCCGTGTAGTTATTTCAAAAAAGAACTTAGCATGTTGTTTTGATACAAGTTCAAGGACGAACATCGCAATTTACTCTAAAATCTATGGTCCTTAATAAATTGGAGATCAAAAAGTGCATAATGTGAACAAACTCACTCTATAAATTCTGCATCAAACCCACTCCTTCAAACATCACAAAAAATCATCTCTAAATTTCATTTTCTGTTTCTCTTAAATGAAGATTAATTTTGTCCATGTTTACGCACTTCTTTCTGTAATTACATACTTCTTTCATCATAACTATCTTTGAATTTGAATGATTGTAAAGTTTGAATTATATAACATGTTTCTGCACACACACACACAAATGAATGCGTTTGTTTCTATATACATGGTCTTAGCGTGGTTAATTAGACAGTTAGCAGTTGTGGTAAGTGATGCAGTCACTCCTGAAGTGTACTGGAAGTTAGTGTTACCAGATAGTCCTATGCCAACTATAGTCAAGGATCTTTTATACCCTACAGGTTAATTCATCTTTATTTATTTTGTAATAATTTGTATCAACTATTTCCAAATAATTATGTTGATTTATGTAGGGATGGGAGTGCACGCTACCCACAAGGAGAAACCTGATTACACTAGGGTACTACAACCAGAAACACTTAAATCTACGTGCACTAACACTGGATCCGAGGATCAGTTCATAAATAACATGAATGGAACCATGTATTTCTTGGAAAACGATTTGCTTCAAGGCAATGAAATGAAGTTAAATTTCGGTAAAAATAACAACCAAAAACAAAGTTTTATACCACGAAAACTATCTGATTCGATACCATTTTCATCAAACAAACTTCCCCATATTTTCAACGAGTTTTCAGTCACACCCGACTCAATAGAAGCAAAGATCTTAAAACAAACAATTGACGAATGCGAAGAAAAAGGTATCCAAGGCGAGGATACTAAGTGTGTGACTTCATTAGAATCAATGGTTGATTTTGGTATAGCAAGGTTAGGCAAAAGAGTGAAAACTATTACAACAGAAGTAAAAACTAAAAAAGATACCTTGTTACAAATATACAAAGTTGAAGGAGCAAAGAAAGTCGACTCAAATGAATTTGTGATTTGCCACAAGAAAAACTACGCCTATGCTGTCTTTTATTGCCATAAAAGTGTTGACATTAAAGTTTACATGGTTTCTTTAGTGGGCGTTGATGGTACCAAAGTGAATGGGGTTGCGGTTTGCAGCACAGACACCGGAAAATGGAACCCGAAACATTTGGCATTTCAAGTGCTTAATGTGAAACCAGCAACTGTTCCAATTTGCAATTTCTTATCTGAAGATCACGTTACTTGGGTTCCATACTAATGTTCTTCATGAGGAGCATTTGTAATGTTTATCAGGAGACTATTGTTAAAAACTTGTGATTTACTACTCTTCGCGTTTATGAGGAGTATTTGTAATGTTTATGAATAAATAAAAAATGCCTCCTTAAGTACTTATATTCATGTTTAATGTTTATTTTCAAGACCAAATCATGGTTAAATTTAACTAACCCGTGGGACAAATGTTTAATTGCTTGTAGATCACAACAGATGAAATGTCCATTTATCAAGCAACAAAGGTGAGAATGCTAAATATGTTGGATAATAGTGTGTTTTAACCTCAAGCCACAAAGACAACATACTCTCAAGAAAAGAGGTTAAAATTATATCTCATTCGTGGATAGTTCACAGGTCTAAAAATCGACTCATTTATGGGTCGAATGGATCTAAGATCCCATTGTTTCATGTATGAACTCTTTGTAAGCTCTTTCGCTCTAACATCTAACATCTTGCTAGTTATCTATTGTATGTTAGAAATATTTGCGTCATGAGGGTTATAGAAACATGATAAGTAATCAACTGATAAATTGATCTTGTTTTGGTGAGATAGGGTTTAATGATATATATTTTATTTTTCCTTTACACATAATAAATTAACAATCAACATTTTGACTTTACACATAAATAACAATCTAACATAAACAAATGATTAACTAACCTTACAAAGATCATTAATCCAACCAAAATAATAGAAAATTCATGTATGACACCTGTTTCAAAATTATAAAGTGTGTTAGTTGTTCATGAACATACCTTTTCATTATCGACTCCTGATTAGAGGCCGATTATTTTGGTTTAATCGAATTGTTAGTTTCTGGAAGGGTTAGGTTTTGTCTATGTGCATGAATGAGTGTACAGCGTTTCCTTTTGAGAATTTTACAATCTCACCCAAAAATACTACCTGGCAAAAGCACCCGAACAGGTTGACTCAAGTTCGGGGGCGGGTTGGCGGGTTTGGATGCGAGTTTGGGTATTGATATAAATTTTTAGCCGGGTACGGGTTCGGTGACGGGTTCTGGTAATACCCGCCCGATTACCCGTACCCGTATCCATTTACCCAAATCTATACCCACTTTATTGATATTATAACTAACTAGAATATATATACATTATATAGAATAATCAATAGCTACAAAAGAAGGAAGAGTGGACGAGATTGAACAATGGAGAGAAAAGCGGGAGCCCAAAGGCAACATAGCGGACTGTAGAGAGCACTGTAGTTTGCTACAGTGGAATTTAGGCTGAAAAAATTGACGCTCCATTATATATAGAGTAATTTCTTCCATTATAATTTTTTATATAAGTATTTCTATTAAATAACACATTTTATTTTGTACACGAATTATTCAAAAGCGTTAAATCGTTTGGTATGATATTCATTTTCTTTTTAAATTTAAAAAATTTGAATATATTAGGATCTTTTCCTTTGTTTTGTCGGTAGATTTTAGTGTGACTTTAATCTTAATACCGCTATTTTGTTCATATAGTATTCAATTGGGAATAACTGATACCCGCGGGGAAACCTGAAAAACCGATGGATAATATTAATCAGGTATCTGGCGGGTAATGGGGCGGGTACAGGTTTGGATATTATAAACGGGTGCGGGTACGGGTATACTAAAACCCGCCCCGAACCCGACCCGTTGCCATCCCTAAAACTGACATATCAGCCCGTTTGCTTTTTTTGTTTTTATTGCAGTTAATCATATAAATGAAAATTAGACAAAACTTAGACCAAATTAATTTAATTTTAACTGGCTAATAATAAGTTTGATTTTGATACATGTCAAAATCAAGCAACCTGATTGGCTAATTTTAATTTTCAGTTAGATTATTTTAACAACATTGCTCTGAAATAATGTAATTCCATTATTATATAAGAGAATTGATAGTTATCTTACTATTTTATATGATAAATGATGACATCAATAAAATAAAAATCAATTACAGTATAATGCACTGTTAGAATTTAATAATCATGACAAGTTCATATATTAAACAAGTAATCATCATACACATGCGGAAGCGTAGGATCTATTTTAACACATAAAGAATTAACCGAAAAATAAAGTGAACGTACATTTGATTCTAGCAAAACAAGAATCAACTTCAAATCTTCTTCAATCAGTATCAAGAATTGGATTAACGAGTTACCCCTTACCGTTTTGTAACTCAATCCAAGATATTAACTATAATGGGTTAATACCACGATCTTGTACACGCGTACTATAACCGAATTAAAGTGATTGCTAGATCAAGAAAACACAATGTTTGTTTTTCTAAAAAACAAACCGATCGACCCTATATGGGTGTTTGTTCGATCGGCCTAAGCAAGAAAAAGGAGAAGAAAAGACTTAGGGTTATAGCTAGTGCAAGAGATGTATTGAATCAATAATCCTAAGCCTTTTGTATATAGTTTAGGAGACTTGTAGGACAAATTGGAATGGGATTGGGTTTTCCCCAAGCCCAACTGATCGGCCTAAACCGCCCTAGGGTCTTCTGGAACTTTTCCGACTTCTATTTTCACTCTTAGTCCTTTACTTAATCTCTAACGGTCGTTAGTCAATTGTCGTTAACTACTTAACGTCCGTTAGTCATTATTTTGTGTTTTAATAATTAAATATATAACGTTTTATATATTAATTATTATCCATTAATTCTTCATACGTAAAGTGTGCAATCCCGTGGTCTCGAGTTCGAATCGAGACATACATGTATTAATATTTTGTCCACAAACTTAACAGCTCCCACTTGGACATCTATTAATAGTGTAAGGACATTGGTTAGCGTCTAGCAACACGCCAATGCCCCTAGTACAACTCGAGGGTGTTCTCCTGGAAAAACCATTCGATGATTCATCATCATACTTATCCTTTTGTTACTAATACTACGTTAATAATGATATGAATCTTAGTCATTCTTTAATTAACCATTCTGTTTCTTGTTATTTCTGATTGAACAAGATTACCAAATAGTCTGAACGTATTCCAGATAGATCTTGGGCGTGGCCACGCAAACATCTTGTCAACCCTACGAGGGCCCCAGCAGTATTAAACTTCAAAACAAATTTGTAACACTCCTGAAAACAATCCTTATGGCTACCAGTAACGTATAGCGGTAAATTGTTTTACAGAAATGTACTACATTCATGACAGTTATCTGGCATCTCAAGTATGAGGATAACTATATTCACGATTTACATGATGACAAGATCCACAAAGTAAACTCAGGTAATTAGGATAAGTCCTATATTTAATTCATTGAATATCATGTGAAATTGGCATGTCAACGCATCAATATACTTTCAAGTATATTCTACCAATACTCATATTTGTCTTAATTTAATGATATTCCCATATCATTAATTAACAACGGACAATTTAGAATAACCAAATTATTCATGGATTAAAAATGTAAATACAGGATATATTATTAAGACAATGATAATCAAACATAACAAATATTTTATTTCATTAAAATAATAATTATTCATAACATCCTTTTATCCAAACACTAATCACAGATGGGCATGAAACTACTAGCTAAACGAAGTCCTATGCCTTCAGCATGTTGATAAAGCTTTCCAACAGATAAAGTCTTCATTAAAGGATCAGCTATGTTATTATCGGTGTGAACTTTGAGTAACTCGATTTCACCTATCTCGACTTGTTCTCGAACATAGTGATATTTAATCGGGAAATTTCTAGTACCTTTTATGATTCTAGGTTCATTAGCAAATGTAATTGCAGCTGAATTGTCACAATACATCTTTATAGGGTTTTCAATCAAGGGCATAACCCAAGCCCTGAAACGAACATCCTAATCCAGACAGCTTCTATTGCAGCTTTTGAAGCAGCTATGTACTCACTTTCTGTTGCAGACATTGCTATGGTACTCTGCTTCTTGCTCTTCCAATCCACAGCTCCTCCATTAAAGACAAAGACATAACCCGTCTGAGACTTCGTATCATCTTTATCACATTTCCAAGAAGCATCGCAGTAACCTGTAACACCAAGTTCTGCTTCTGGATTTCCCCCATATACTAAAAACATATCTCTCGAAGCCCTTAAGTACTTGAGAATATGTTTAACAGCAGTCCAATGGAGTTCACCTGGATTCTATTATATCGACTGGTTATATTTTGAGAAAATGCCACATTAGGCCTTGTGCATCTCACCACATACATAATAGATCCCACAGCCGAAGCATAAGGGACTCTCCTCATGTGTGTCACCTCTGCAGGTGTTGAAGCACATGCTTTGCTACTTAGGCCATGATTCTCTTGCATTGGTAAATATCCCTTCTTGGAATTTTGCATATTGAATCTCTTCAATATTTTATCAATGTAAGCGCTTTGGCTTAATCCAATCAACCATTTTGATCTATCTCTATAAATCTTGATTCCCAGAATGTATGTTGATTCTCCTAAATCTTTCATGGAAAAACATTACCCAAGATATGTTTTAACCTCTTTCAATCTTGGAATATTTTTACCCATGATTAATATGTCATCAACATATAGGACAAGGAAAATAACATTACTCCCACTAGTTTTGTGATATACACATGGCTCATCCAGATTCTGAGTAAACCCAAACTTTTTGATTTCTTCATCAAATCTTTTATTCCGTTTCCGTGATGCTTGCTTCAATCCATAAATGGATCTTTGAAGTTTGCATACATGGTTTGGAAATTTTGGATTCACAAGCCCCTCAGGCTGCACCATATAGATGTCTTCATTTAGGCGACCATTTAAGAAGGCGGTTTTGACATCCATTTGCCAAATCTCATAGTATGCAGCTATAGCTATGAGAATCCTAATGGCCCTTATGTCAGCTACAGGAGAAAAGGTCTCCTCGTAGTCAACACCATATGTTTAAGTAAAGCCTTTAGCTACCAAACGGGCCTTATAGGTGTGTACATTGCCATCCATGTCAGTTTTCTTCTTGAAGAGCCACTTACTTCCAACTACCTTGGCATTGGGAGGAAGGTCTACTTCAATCCATACTTCATTATCTCTCATAGATAGCATTTTCCCATTCATAACAATTTGCCATTTGTCCTTTTCAGGATTATTCTTGGCAGCTCTATAATTAGCAGGTTCTCCAAGATCCCCTAATATAGTTTCCTCAACTTCTACGTTAAGACACAGACGTTCAGGTGCTTTCACAATCCTTACAGATCTGCGAATGGGAACAACTTCAGGTGGAGGACCCAGACTTTCTGGTTCCACAGGAAGTTCGCTAGTGTTTTCAGAAAGTAATGTATCCTCTTGATCGTCTTCCAGATCATAAATCCTCCCACTAAATTCTTGAGATATGAGATCTTTTTCAAGAAAATCTCCATACCTAGCAACAATTACTTTTTTTTCAGGTGGGTAGTAAAAGTAGTAACCCATCGTTTTCTTTGGGTATCCTACAAAGATACGCTTTACAGATCTCTGTTGGAGTTTATCTGCTGAGTCACATTTAACAAACGCCTCGCAACCCCAGACCTTTTAATAAGACAAGTTAGTAGTTTTTCCATTCCATAACTCATAAGGTGTCTTATCAACCTTGTTGGTCGGAACCATATTCAAAATGCGAATAGCAGATTCTAAGGCATAATCCCAAAAGGATAAAGAAAGATTTGTACGATTAAACATTGATCGCACCATGTCAAACAATGTACGATTTCTTCTCTTAGATACATCATTTTGTTGTAGAGTATATGGAGATGTGAGATGCTGGACAATTCCATTCTCAGCTAAATAATCTTTAAACTCTTTACTCAGGTATTCACCACCTCTGTCGGATCGAAGAGCTTTAATCTTCTTTCCTAGTTGCAATACTACTTCTGCTTTGAAAATCTTAGATGTTTTAAACACCTCATGTTTATGTTTATGTAAATAAACATGTCCATAACGGCTGAAATCATTAGTAAAGGTTAAGAAGTAGCTAGCACCTCTCTTTGGCACATGTCTAAGTGATCCACACACATCAGTATGTATTAAACCAAGTAGATCAGAAGCCCTTTCCATACGATTATTGAAAGGTTTCTTAGTCATCTTCCCAGATATACAAGATTCACATTTATCAAATGATTCATCATTGATATCTTGTAAAAGCCCATCACGTTGCAGCTTTTCCATAAGAGTCTTGCCTATATGAGCAAGTCGACAATGCCAAAGATAAGATGAATCCAAAACATTCTTGATTCTCTTATTATTGATGTTATACATTGAATTATAATTATTGGATTCATTCATATCAATTTCAAAAACACCATTCACAGCAATAGCATTAAAATAATAAATATTATTTAAAGAAACAGAAATTCCATTGTTCGTAATAGTATGTTTAAAACCAATATCTAATAAACAAGAAAAGAAAACAACACCTCTAACAATAGTAGGTGCATAATGACAATTATTTAAAAACAATACTAAGCCCGAAGGCAAAACCAATTTAAATACGCCTATAGCTTCAATAGCTGCATGTGCTCCGTTACCCATGTGCAGATATTGTTCTCCATAGGCTAGTCTCCTTTCAACTCTAAACCCCTGCAGTGTATATGAATACCACATCCAATATCGTATACCCAGGAATTTATTTTATGAGTTAATGAAAATAATTCAATCATGAAAAAGTCACTTGAAGTGCTGGGGTTACCAGTCTCAGCCTTCAACTTCTTCACACGCAACTCCTCAAGATAGAGTGGACAGTTCCGCTTCCAATGTCCTATCCCATGGCAGTGGTGGCAAGTCTGATCCTTCTTGTTAGGATTCACCTTGTTCTTCTTATGGTTATTCTTCTTGGGATTAGGTTGGTAGGCCAGAACTTGCTTACCCTTGTCAACCTTTCCCTTACCCTTCTTATTCGCCTGCGGTTTTGGCTTTTGTATCCTACCTCCTTGTATAGCTAATACCTAAGGAGTAGATGCCTTCTTCGGTAAACCTTTCTCATAGTCCACAAGCATTGCAAGCAACTCTGTGACTGTCTTCCACGCGCAATGCATGTTATAGTTTCGAACAAAACCAGAGAAATCCTTGTTTAAGGATCTGTTGATTAGGTTCACACATACATTCTCTGGGTAGATGTAGTTGATCTGATGTAGTTGGTCCATGTAACTCTTCATTTCCAACACATGATCACTAACAGGTTTACCTTCACCCTGCTTGCATCTATATAATGCATCGATCAAATCATATAATTCAACTGCAGGTGGCTTCTCATAAGTCCTTTGGAGTTCTTGAAGCATATCATAAGGAAAATGGTGCTCAAACTGCTTTTGCAATTTGGGAGCCATACTTCCAAGCATTAAGCACGCAACTTCATTGTGCTTTTTATACTCCAATTTTCAGGCTTCTTTGACATCCTTCGATTCAGTAGCATCTGGTTCAGCAGGGCAAGGCTTATTCAAGTATTCCAGCTTATCGGACACTCTCAAGACAATCCTGAGTGACCTATGCCAGTCATTGAAATTTGGGCCAGTCAATTTTTCCCGTTCAAAGTGGTTTTTGAATGCAGAATTCAATACAGCATTATCGGGTTGAGCCATTTCTACAGAAAAAGTTCAAATAGTAGTATTCTGATAATACAACTCTTTAAGAAAATAAAATACCCAAGGAAATATTCATATAACCATTTAATTTTCTTGAAAACTAGGATCCAAATTCTCATAGTTTCACTACATCAGTTGATCTGCTAAAAATGAAAGTATAAAATATGGTAATCTGTCGAACAATAATTGGCAAACAATTTCCAATTCCTAGATCATTATGAGATTTACATTTCCAAATACAATTTGCAAAGTAAGCATGTTTCATCCCATCTCATGCCTTAAGTTTCTAGGTCTCACTAACAACTTCATTAAGTTGTCTAATTTAGAAACTGCAAATTCTCCATTAATGGTCTCACGCTTTAACGGAAATTTACCTTGTCATTAAAATCTAGGTATGGTCTCACTTAGGCTAAATAATAACTTCAAGTGTTTCTTATAATTAGATGACATGAACTTAAATTTAAGGGTACTAATTTTGATGTGTCAATCAAAATATGTACGAAGAAGCATGCACACATCTTCGTATCATAAGTTTTCAAAACAATTTTATTTACCAATTTTAAGCTAAGATTTAAATCAACAAAGTTTTAATTGAGGTATTGGGTTCACCAATCAAAGAATTACCTACAATTATTACCCAATATATCCTACTACTACATGAGTCAAAAGACCCAAGTTATTCGGATAATTACCACAAAGTGGCAAGTAGAATTGAGGTCAATTCACCCTTAAGATGATTTTGTACATAAATAGTCGTACTTGATAGCTCCAATTTGACGCCCAAAGGAGCGTAAAAACAAAGGTCAGAGCGAATCTTATTAAAAACCCGTTCCTACTTAAACCCCTCTTATAGTTTGTCAAAACTGGGTGAGCCGTTCATATTATTGGTACAAAACTCATCACTCAATTAAAAGTTTATGACTTTAAGTCTTAAAAAAACATGTTATAAATTATAACCTTGGTAGTCTCGCCTGGGAGCAAATTACCGTGCGAAGCGAACCACTATCGGCACATAAAACTTTGCAAGATTCATAATTTATCACATCAGGTTTCACCATTATTTAGTCCATTTATTTTCTATTCAAAAATTACCTTTTTTGGCTTACAACGTGTCATACAATTTAAACAAAAAATAAGTAATAATAAAAATAAATAACTAAATAACGCACATAATCTTAACAATTAATTTATGTAAACAATGAGCCACATGCAAACTTTTTTGATAAGACCTATTAATAATCATTCTATGTTTCATTATGAATATATTTAACTAATACTATCACTTACAATGGTAAGTGAGCCACATGCATCGATGTATCGATTGCGTTAGTCATAGCAAATATATACCAAATTGCACATAATATATTCATTAATATAATTAATTGAGATATTCTCTAATTTTAGATCTATCATAATTACATGTGTAAATCAACTTAACAATTAATCAAACCTAATCCATGACAAACATGCATGTTTCATCATGGATTAATACAAGTCACAAGATACGCAACTTTAAACACACACTAGTACAGATTTGGCCTACGGTCACACATGTGGTATTTTGAACGGCCACACAATAACTTATTTGTGTGACTAAATGTACCAGAATAAAATAAACAACCACACTTGATCCGACTTGTGTGACCATTTCGGAATTACATCTGAGGCTACAGCCACACATTTGAATATTTTCGTGACTATACGTATCTGGTAAAAAAATTTTTTGATTTTTTAGTCACTTATAATTTGGGACATGTGACGGATACAAATAAGGTTGAAACATTAGTCACACTATATATATACATATGTGACAAATATATGTCACGCAATTAAAATGTGTGACCAAAATCCATATATGGTCACACGAAGTAATTGTGTATGTGGCTAAATCATATACTCAAGTTTGTCACACATTATTTAAACATGACTGCTAGTTTTTGTTGAAAATTTAGCCACATATGAATTTGAAATATGTGACAAATGAAAAGTAAGTTTGAAGCATTAGTCACGATATGCATTTAAAAGTGACAAAAATATGTCACACACTTGAACAGTGTGACCAAATGTCATATATGGTCATACTAAACCATAGGCATACATGATTAAGTGTGACCAAAATTCGATACAAATGGTCACGTAAGTTAATATGTGTGTCTAAAGTGAAGTGTGTGTTTGCCTGCCAATTCCTAATGTGTATGGTCACATTTAATTGTAGCACAATCATGTGACTATAGGCTAGACAATAGTCACACCATACCACAAATATGCATCTAAATTATGTTTATGGCCACATTATAAGGGTATTATATGTGACCAATACATTCAAAATAGTCACACTGTGAGATATTCATGTCACTATTATGTATAGCAAAATGTGAACTCAGTTATCATTAACCTTGATATTAGTCACATTGAGTGTTTGTGTGACTAAATTCAAGATGTTACATATTGTCACATGAAGTATTTATTCAGGTGTATAAATCATAGAGTCATATTTTTTCACACATTATTTAAGTATAGTCACAATTCGATACATATGGTCACACATTTCTGATAACATATGCAATAGTCAAAATTTTCAAAATCTCAATGTTTTGGCTCCATTGTAAGCATTTATGTAAGCATATTTTGTCACACTATACATTCTAGCAGTAATAACTACACATTCTAGCAGTAATAACTATACATGTTTATCTCATAAGCAGTAATAACTATACATGTTTTAGTCAAACTATACATTCTAGCAGTAATAACTATACATTCTAGCAGTCTTAACTCTAACTCTAGCAGTCTTAATTCTATTTCTTGTCCTTGGGTCCTAGATACTCTCCCATCTTCTTGAGCAGTTCATATGCCATGTCATCATAAGTAAGCTGATGCTTGAGTATTTTCTTCCCACGCAACATCTGATGTAGAATGTCTTTGTGAAACTTTAAAGGGTAATCCTTTTCTACAAGCATGTAGATCGCCAACTCATTTAAAGTTAAAGCATGTACTCCACATCGTTGAAATTTTTTCCATTCTTTAACAATATTGTGCTTTAGTCTTCTCCAACATTCATCCACATGATTTGGTTCAAACATTACCTTCAAGTAATTCCAGACTTCTCTATCATAAGCTTGTTCTGGTGTCTTATTACCAAATCTTTGTTTGAGTAATTTCCATAGAGCTATCATATCTCGTCTATCAAAATTATGAACCATGTGAAGAAAGCTTACAAACCTTCTAGAAGAACCATCATGCCTCTTAATATCGTAATAAACTGTTTCCCCATGAGATCCAGACTTATAATCAACAATGGGTTGTTTGACACTTAAAGGTTGTGCATCCATGGCTTCTCCTACATAGTCAACTGCAAGTTCTGTGTGAGCTTGCATTTGTTCTTTAGCAACAGCTTGCTCAGTTTGTTCTTGTTTTCTCTTTTTACTGCTTTCTCTTTCCAACTGTTCACCTGCTCTCTTTGAACTTGTTTTCCTTTCTTTCTTTTCTTCAATGCCCTTCACCACCTCAGCATTCAAGAAGCGTTCATTGTTTCTCTTGGCAATTGCATATAATTCTTCAATTCTTTTATCATCCAATAATTTCAAATCCTTTAGTTTCCAACTGGCCACATTCTTCAAATACGTGCACATGAGATCTCTTCTTTGTTTTGGAGTGGGTGGCTTGTTCTTCTTAGCTGCATATCTTTGTGTTGCAAACTTCTTCTTTTTTGCATCAAAAATTCTTTTAGCATCCTGGCTTTTTCATCTACTTAGTACTTATCTTGCTCTTCTTAATGTAGTTTCTTAGCAAGCTGAGAATCAACTTCAACCTGAGCTCTTTCCTCATCCCATGAAGCTATTAACTCTGCATCTTTTTCTTCTTGTATTCTCTTTTGTTCCAAAATTCTCTGATGTTCTGCTTCATACTTTTGTGCTAATTTCTTAGCAACTTCAGCATCAACTTTTAATTGCTCTTCTTTTGATAATGGTTTCTCCACAGGCTCTTCAGTAAGAATCCCTTTACCTTTGCCTTGTACCTGTGGAGTTGATTTTTTAGCTTTTGGAGAGGATGATGGCTCTTGTATCACAACACCTTTGGTTACTGGTTTTGTTGTCTTTAGCTCAGCAAGTACACTAACAGTAGTTGCAAAAACCTCTGGTGTAGCAGTACTAGCTTTTGTAGTATCAGCTGTAACTGGCTCACTAGCACTATCAGCAGTTGTAACCTTGCCCAGACGATGATCAATCACCACTTGATTCCCTTGGTTATCAGTAACTAAAAATTCCATTGGATCACTCTCTTCACCAATACTTTCACCCTCTTTATCCTCCCCTAAAACTTTGCCTTCATTCCCCCTTGTTTGGGAGCATCCTTAGAAGCTTCAGAAGATTTAACCTTGTGTTTGGGAATTCTTGATCCTTTGACTCCTTCTAAATACCTAACCCTTCTCTTCAAAGCCTTTATCTCCCCACCTTGAGCTTTGATGACTCCATCTTGAGAAGCAGCTGTTGTTTGCAGATCAACAATTTGTGCAGACAGCTTGGCACATGTATCCTTCAATTCATTCAAAAGTTGCATACTATCCTCACCACTTCGGCTTGTGTTACCTAGCCCGAGAGGTGGATCATTGGAAAAGTTAAGTTCAGTCTCACCCCTAGGATGAACATCTAAACCCCCCATTGTTTCCATGTGACTGGGTCCTTCACCTGAATCAGTTCCATGTGGACCGGACTCATTAGAAGTTGTCTTGGTTCGGGTCATAATGATGTTACCATTGTCCTGTGCTGCTGCTAAGCTAGACACAGTAGTGGCAGCCCTTGCCAACATGTCACTCTCCCCCCAGTGACAGCCTCATCTACAACAGTTGGTATAGAACCACTAGCCTGAGGTAGCTCAGTGTTCTTGGTGTTAGTCCTACATTTATAGGTCTTTTGTTGTTGTTTAGATGATGTAGCCAAAAGTGTGGGTGTGTGATGGGTACCAGCTGGGATTGCTGAACCTTCACCCATTTGGGTTTGGGCTAGTGCCACCATTGTTGGAAACAAAGGTGTCACTGTCCATGAAAAACCTTTTCCAACCCTCCTCATATTAGCAAAAACCTTTTTGGTAAGGCAGGGAGTGGAATAAACATTTTTGTGACTTTTCTTATTTTTAAATTGGTTGTCCAAAAAGAGTTGCAAAAACCTTGGATATAGAAAACATTTAGCCGAAGAACTATCCAAGTTCTTAACCATACTAGCAAAAATTAATTTTGAAAAATTAAATCTTTGAGTATTTTCAGCCAAACAAATTATAGCAGAAGCTAAATTACTGCTAAATTCATTCCACGCAGTGGTCTTTGGACTTAGACACACTAAGACAGTATGAATTAAGAATTTCCACTGAGGAGAAAAATTACCTTTATGAAACTTTAAAGCATCTGTTTTTCTCTCATAGCCCATCAGTGAAAGATTTTCAAAGATTGTAGTATTTGGAAGATTTTCAACTCCGTTAGCATCATCTAGGAGAAGATCTCTTCGAATAGACGCCTCTGTAATGATAATTCCATCTCCCTCTACAAGGGCATGGATTTGTGCTTCCCCATTAATAGTTTTGACCTTAGCAGACGACCAAAACTGGATAATGTTTGAAGTATATGTAGTAGGTTTTACTGTTAATGCAAACTTAATATAGCTTGCATTAAGGAAATCAATGATCTCAGTAAAATCTACAGACTCATTGGATTTTTATAAAAAGGAAACATTATTATGAGATTCGGTAAAAGTTAGGTTCGACATTATGATTTGATTTGGGGGTTTTACAATATGACGTTTAAAATTCGTTTAGGGAGTGGAAGAGAGAGAGTAATGTGTGCGTGAATATGATTGTGTGCCGCAATTGGGGATTTATACCCTTTAAGTAAAAAGTGACACAAACCTACCCTACACTCCCAACTAGTACTAACGGATACCCAGCAGTACAAAGTTTTCTCTACCAGTATAATTTTTTTCCTAGCAGTACAATAATAATAAGTGCATTCTAATACATAACTTTATATATAACTGCATTCAAATATCATAAACTTGTATGAATTGGAAAAGTTAAGTCATATATTAAACCAAGTCAAAATAAGTTTACATTTACATAGGCAAAATATATAAACAAAAGATACATTAAGAAATATGTAAACTAGCTTCAATACTTTTGTAAACACCAACTATTTGCTCTCTTGCTTCTTCTATTTTTTTGTTCCTCTCATCAACTTTCTTCTGATGCTCCTCAATGACCTCTAAATCTTTCTTGTTCCTTTCTTCCAGCATCTTTATACGCTTGTTGTAAAGTTCTATCAATTCGTTTTCAGTACCATACTGGCCTTCACTACTTTCTCCCAAATAGTGGTATCCAATTTTTTATTTTTTCGGGATTGAGAGGAGAATCTCCTGGTTGTTTGTTAGAAGGAGTTGAAGAGGATTCAGCCATTGAAATTTGAAATATAATATCTAATGAAAATATCAAAGGAGTTGTATATGAACGGTTGATTATGAACGGTTTTCCATGTCGATAGGTATAAATAGGCTGGAGAGGTATACGAACGGTTCCCAATACTTTAGGCGGGAAGAGGGACCATCGAAATGCGCCAAAAGTAAACAGATGGATAATATTGGTCGGATTTGGTTTGTGTTTGGTTTGGATTGACTAGTGTAGTTGATTTGGAAGTCTGTTTGGTGTTGGATTGACTAATTGACTTTTTGATTAGGGTAATTGATATTTTTTATATTAATGATATTTCTATATGAATGATATTAAATCTGATTAGGGTTTGACTCGACAAAATAAAACCGAGGGAATGTTTGGAATGATTCGGGATCAGGTTCATTATTATTGAATTTAGTCACACAAACACTCAATGTGCCTAGAAGCGGAATAATTTAATTTCAAATTCAAATTTCACAGTGCCTATATATATAAAACACCACCAAAGTATTACTATCACACACACAAGTCACACACAACTCACCGGTTGTGGAACAACCGGAAAATCCCTTTGGACTGAGTTACGATGAACTCCGACTTCTAGAGCAAGATGAGGAAGTAAGGAGAGAAATTGAACAACGCGAACTAGAAGAGGAAGATGCTCGTATGGAGCAGGAGAGAAATTGGTTTGATATTATGGAAGGAAAATATTATGATTGGGAGTTTAGGTCCTCTTCGAGTGAGGACGATTGTGTTTCAGATGATTCCTTTTTCTTAATTTGTAGTTTTAGTTTCTATTAATCGTACTATGTATTGTGTTTTAAGTTTAATGTTTAATGTAATTTGTGTTTTAACTTTAATGATTAATGTAATTCGTGTTTAAAATTCGTGTTAGTTGTTAAATGAAGTATTATATTCATAGTTTAGGCGTGGTTTCATTTGAAAAATAGTTTGAGTTAAAAGGTGAGTATAAGAGTGAATTATGAGTCAGTGAGCTAATCTTGCGGGGTTTCTTTATTGTTTAGATTGAATCTTGATTTGTCTGAGGTGTTAAAGGATCTTGGCAAGATTTGCTTTTGGTGGATGTTAAATCTTTTGTGATATGAATTCTATGATTGAATTTTTGCAAATTTGGTGGATGATGTTGAGAAAGTTTGGATTTGCTATGAAAATATCATCTATAGCAGTCTGAATGTGTTTGTGTGTGAGATGTGTTTGAGAAGTATGGGTATTTATAGGCTAGAAATCCA
Source organism: Artemisia tridentata subsp. tridentata (assembly GCA_021014915.2). Taxonomy (NCBI): domain Eukaryota; kingdom Viridiplantae; phylum Streptophyta; class Magnoliopsida; order Asterales; family Asteraceae; genus Artemisia; species Artemisia tridentata. The sequence continues at coordinate 175,420,751 of CP139501.1, read as the reverse complement.
CACGTTTTTTAAAATGAGTTTGAATTTGAAATGGATATAAATATATCCCGCCCAAGATTCTTTTATTTTCAATTTATAAATTGAATTGAATTTGAATTGAATTGATAAATTTTAAATATATCCCGCCCTTTGTTTAATTTGAATTTGAAATTTTAAATTTTAAATATCCCGCTCGTTATTAATATTTTGTACTGTTACTTTACGTTTGAATTTGAATAATACTCGTACGGTTACTTTTACTTTCAATCTGATTTTTAAAATAGCCTCAAACGGCTAGTTTCCACTATCAAATCCACTTTCACAACACTTCGTTTTCTCACACAACTTCTTATAAAACTTTCTCGCAAGTATCATTAATTTTAACACAAACACTGTGGCTAACGAATTAACCAGCAGAGGTGCAAAAGGCTATCCTCACTCGATTACGCAATAAACAAGAAAAAGAACTCAAATTGATTAACAATTTGCTAGGTGAGATAACTCGTATTATGCTACAGATGCATAATCGTGCTCCAGAGGTTGAAAGGTTGCGTGAGTTGCCTCAATACCATCCAGCTATCAGGGTTGGTCTAGAAACTCTATTAAGAAATGATGAAACATGGTCGAAAGGTTGCGTGAGTTTTGTCCATATAGTATTCAAATACGGATAACTGATACCCGCGGGGAAACCCGAAAAACCGATGGATAATACTAATCGGGTATCCGGTGGGATATGGGACGGGTACGGGTATATTATAAACGGGTTCGGTTACGGGTACACTAAAACCCGCCCCGAACCCGAACCGTTGCCATCCCTATTTACCGGCTATAGACGGATTTCACCGCCACGTCATCACCATTAGCTTTTTTTTTTCTTTTACAAATCTTGCCACGTCAGCTATAGTTAAACCAAACCACAAATTCAATATTCAACCGGCAATTAATCCCTTTACCCGATCATTTGTAAACACACACAATAATCAATAAACCCTAATCAACACACACATTCTTCTGGCAAACACAAGCACGCAAACAATGAATCCAAATAACAACAAATGTTTGTTTTTTTAATGTTTTCACATATCAGGCTTTTGATCTATAAATGGTGATGTTAGTGGTTGTTACCGATCGATTCTATTGTAAAATTGGGTTGTTTTGTATTTTATAATGGTTGTTATGCTATGTCTAATGTATGCTCTATTTTTTTTTGTTTTTCATACTCTGATTTTCGTATACATAATGGTTGTTATGCTATGTCTAATTAAGAGTTTTGTGTCTGAGTATTTTTTGTTGCCTGTTTGTGAGTACACTAAGAGGTCCAAATCAATAAGAGCATTGGAATGTGCCTAGTTTGTGATTGGCCAGTAATGAGAGTACCTAGCAGACTTGTTTGTGCTTGGCCACCAATGAGAGGTCCAAATGCAGCATATTAGAGTACACTGAGATGTCCATTGAGACTACAAATACAGTCTTTTGAACTATTTGTGAGTACCCTGAGAGGTCCAATGTTTGTGAGTACACTGAGAGGTCCAATTGAGACTTCAATTGCAGCCTAGTTGGCCACCAATGACACTTGAAATGCAGCCTAGTTTGTGCAACATTGCTTCATTGTTTGGGATACCACAAAAGAGGACCAAAATATGAGAACACAGTACAATGGATTCTTCTGCAATGGTAAACCATCAAAAGGTTTTTCTTTGATTGTGATATAGTTTAACATTTGAATCAATAAAACTGATCTAACAGTTGTTATTTGTAGATGTCATACAAATTTATTCTGATTCAAGCAGTTCAGAATCAAATAACGGTGCTTTCAACATCCTTCCTGGCCTCCTTGCTTGGTATTATCTAGAGGAACATTCTGATGCAAGTACTGATACTTGGGAAGTGGAACGTATCCAAGCCATTGAACCTCCAGAGGAACTCCCATCTCAAGCTCCTATCCTGGCTGTCCCTGTGCAAGTTCAAATACCAGTTGAAAAGGCATACAAAAAGAAATTTACTCAGGATATTGTCTTGGGAATGCCGTGTAAGAAGAATCCTATAGGTTTTGGAGCACCTTCTAGCAGCCATGGGAAAGGCAAAACTAAGATGGTTTAGGGGTTTAGGATATACATTAACAGCTTTTGTGTTTTTAAATGGTATTTGGTTCAATTCTGACATTTAATTTGGATACTGATTTTCCCTTATGTATGTATTGTATTATGTTTTAAATATTCTCCTTTCTGTATTCCCCAGCAACTTGCTGGTTTTTGTTTTCAATATATTACTTACTTAATAAAAAGTCTTCAATGTTAAAAAAAAAAAAAAAAAAAAAAAAAAAAAAAAAAAAAAAAAAAATTGTAGCAATTTGTGTTTTGTAAATGTAATTAGTAAGGGTACAATAACTGGTAATTATGTAAGTATTTTGGTTTGTTAAATGGGTAGCAGTTTGTACTGTTGATGTGATGGTTGCACAGTGTGGTACATTTGCGAGTATTAAGATAATGATATATAACATTTAGAGCCAAAATTTTGATTTATTCAAATTTATGCTTTAATTAACATGTTCAAAGGCAAAATTTTCAAATAATTCAATTGTTAATTTCAAATTAAAACTTGGAGCCAAAGTTTTGGATCGAAATTTTTTGAATCACCTAATTACAAGCAGTTACCAAGAATAACGATTCATATTCTTGGTATACCCTCTTTTCTCTACTTAAAAAAATGACTGCAAAGAAAACACAAAAATCAAATCTTCTATCACCATTACTCTCCAAGCTAAGCCATAATCATTTTCTTTTACCCTTTGTTGCTCAAGAGTCATGGATATTGAACCCATTGTTGATAATCAAACTTTGTATCTTCCTGATGATGTTGTAGTTGATGATAACGCCTTACAATATGAATCCGAACAGTATTCTGATGATGAAGTTACAGATGCGACTGGAACCAACCAAGCAGAGACGATACTAGCTAAGAGGGGCTCAACCAGGCTAATAAAGTTTCGCGCGAAGTATGACAAACCTGGTGGAATAAAGCTCAAGGTAACCTTCGATGCATTCGGTAGGGTATCAGGGGCAAACAGAGCAGTGTTTGTGAGATTTTTAGGAGATGTGGTTCGTGAGCAGATAGGTGTGAAGATTCTTTCCAGGAAGAAGGTGAATAAAGAATCAAGAGATAAACTATGGGCTGAAATCACGGTACATATATACTAATTTGTAACCCAGTACTACATAAGTTTATGTATGCAGTTACATTATGTGCAACTAATTAACAACATTGTGTTAACCTTTGCAGAAATTTTTTGATGTTGACGTGACATACAGAAAATTGATAATGATTCGTCTTGGTCAACTGCTAAGGAATTACAGAAGGAAGCTCAAATTCAACTACATTTTGCCCAACCTAAATACACCTTCCAAACTGACTGAAGTCCCGGACTTGTATAGTACAATTATGGCTTCAGAACACTGGGTCGAGTTTGTAAACTACACGACCACCGAAGCATACAAGGTTTTAATTAGTCATCTTTATTTAAGTGTATATGTCATTTTATAATTTTCAGTTTGCAGCATTACCGCATCTAAACGCCTTATGATTTTGTGTTTTTAGGAGAAATTTGATAAAGCTAAAATGGCGCGTTCCCAAAATATTTATCAGCATAAAATAGGACGAGGTGGATATGTTTATGTCAAAGAGAAAATGGTAAGATTACATAATGTTTGTTTTACAAATTGAGAGACGATCACTATGAGAAATGAATCTGTTTACATTGCCCAATTTGCACATTTGCATTAATACCCTCATATTTTCGATTATCTTGGTTTAACTATACATGTGTAAGCATCCTCATATTTTCGTTTATCTTGGTTTAACTTTACATGTGTATGCATTTGATGTTTATTAGATCCAAAATAAAGAGATTGAAGCGGATGAAGAACCCCCGCGTGATGTAATGTGGTTGAAAGGAAGGGTAAACAAAGACGGCGAATACCTAGATGATGATATTAAATCAAAGGGAGATTAACTTGTAAGTTTGACTGCTAATTCTATTATTATGCTTATATAGCAGCAGCATTAACTGTGTACTAGCAGTAATAACTTGTATACCAGCAGTATTAACTGCGTACTAACAGGAGTAACTGTGTACTAGCAGTAGTATATTTTTCATTGAAGTTCATGAGCAGAACTAACTCCAGCTGAGCAGCATTGACACAAATATGAGCAGCAGTTACTCTAACAGCATCAAGAAGACTTTTAATCCCAACATTTCCTATATTTTTTGTGCAGAAAGAAGCTGATGACAAGATCAAGGAAGGAACCTTGAGTGTTGATGATGGCACTGATGCCATGACAGTTGTATTTGGTAAGGAAAAGGGCGGTTATGCCAGAGGAGTGGGAGGTGGAGTAACATACAAAAAGTATTTTGGCCTTCCTCGAAGAAAACAAGAAGCCGATGAAAAACTTGCGTTACTTCAAACTCAACTGGATAATGAGAGACGCGAGCGTGAAGAAAAAGATAAATTGGTCAAGAAATTGTCCACCGAGATGACCGAAAAAGATGTGCAGGTCAAGAAATTATCCGGTGAGGTGGAACAGACAAATAAAGTTCTTGCTCTACTGATGAAACAGTTGAATAAACAAGGGATGAATATAACTTTTCCATCTGATCCATCGCCAATAGCCTCAGTTGTAAGCCATTTTTTATGTTGTTAACAATTTCATTTTCTAATACTAACACCACTGATGCTAATGATACCAGGCATTGAACATAAACTGATGAGTGAATGTATTTCTTAATTTATATTGCAGGTGACTCCAATGGCCATTGACAATATAGGGAGCAGCGCTAATGAGGTGGACGACACTCAGACAAGTGATGTTGTAAGTGCTAAAGATGCGGGAATTCAGGAGAAGTCCAATGGCCTTGAAACTTCTGAAAAGGTAACGAAAACAATGGTAAGTAATAAAACATCCCCCTTTGATTTTTGAATTTTACATACATGATCGACTAATGTACCGTGTTTTATATATACGTATAGGAACCAGCTGCTAAAACTGTCAGGCCTAAGAATAAGCCTAAGTCACGACGAAACGGGTCTCCAGATTCCCAATCGCAACAAAATGTGTCGTCTCCAACACAAGCACTGCCAACAGTATGTATTTCAACATGTTTCTTGTTATTCTTTTGTTTAAATAATGTAACGTGTTTTATATATACATATAGGAACTTGCTAAAACTGTCGGACCCAAGACAAAGCCTAAGAAGCGACAAAACGGGTCTCCGAATTCCCAATCGCAACAAAATGTGTCTCCAACACAAGCACTGCCAACAGTATGTATTTCAACATGTTTCTTGTTAATCTTTTGTTTAAATAATTTTTGACATATACATGCAAAAATTCTTTTTTTGTAGACATTTAAGTGCAAACTGTGGCACATAAAGAAAACAAATATCGTTGCTTTGGGTACCATATACCAGTCTCATGTAAAGCAAATGCTACATAACCGACCACTCCCAAATGATTGCTACAGAGTGTCAATTGATTCATCGTTAATTGATGCAGCATGCATACCGGACGTAGCAAATAATGGGTTAAAAACAGTTAAGGATGGCGTAGGTGGTTTCTTTGCATGGCCAAAGGATCAAGTTATTGTTGAAGAGGAGGTACATACATGTGTTTTTTCAACCTACATATATATAATTATTCATATGTGATTCAATGTTTGATAGAAGCGTCTTTTGTTTACTACAGGTTACACCAACAAACCCTGTGACTAAATGTGTACCACCGGTACCATCGAAGAAACAATATACAATTGTTAACGACTTAAGGCAAAACGCTGCTAAGGCGGCAAAGGTTCAAAAGTCTTTAGATTATGTTACTTGAGAATTTGATTAATTAAGTACGACATTACAATTGTATATTCTGTTCAGTTATATACATTCGAATTTAATTCAATTTGAAATTTCTTGTGGTTCTTAATAATGTTTTATATATATATATATATATATATATATATATATATATATATATATATATATATATATATATATATATATATATATACTCATTCCAGCAGCAGTAGCATAGTACTAGCAGTAGTAACTCTGCTTCAGCAGGACTAACTTAGTACTAGCAGTAGCAACTCTGCTCCAACAGTACTAACTTAGTAATACCAGTAGTAACCCTGTGACTAAAAGATGCAGTCACATAATATGGTCACGCTTATCAACATTATTGGTCACTCTTTGTTTAATTCGATGTGTGACTAAATATTACAAAAGACCACACAAACTAAAAATTCATGTGACCATTGGATGAACAATAGTCACGCAAAATACAAATTTCTTCACTTTAAACAGCATATGGTCACACATATTAACACTTTTGGCCACTTTATGCTTAATTGTATGTGACTAAATACCCAAAACAAAAATGCTTTGTGTGACTAAATAGTACAAAAGGCCACACAAACTAAAAATTCATGTGACCATTGGATGATCAATAGTCACACAAAATACACATTTCTTCACTTTAAACAGCATATGGTCACACTTATTAACACTTTTGGCCACTTTATGCTTAATTGCATGTGACTAAATACCCAAAACAAACATGCTTTGTGTGACTAAATATTACAAAAGGCCACACAAACTAAAAATTCATGTAACCATTGGATGATCAATAGTCACACAAAATACACATTTCTTCACTTTAAACAGCATATGGTCACACTTATTAACACTTTTGGCCACTTTTTGCTTAATTGTATGTGACTAAATACCCAAAACAAACATGCTTTGTGTGACTAAATATTACTAAAGGCCACACAAACTAAAAATTCATGTGACCATTGGATGATCAATAGTCACACAAAATACACATTTCTTCACTTTAAACAGCATATGGTCACACTTATTAACACTTTTGGCCACTTTCTGCTTAATTGTATGTGACTAAATATCCAAAACAAACATGCTTTGTGTGACTAAATATTACAAAAGGCCACACAAACTGATTGCGTGGTTTTGTAACCTTACAACAGGTTTTACCTCTCGAGGGATCTCAAGAGGCTTACAACCCCACCAGGCAGTGTACCTGACCGATGTAGTATAGTGTAGTGGTAAGTACGGGGATTGATCGTTCTCCACAGGGAATAGTGTTCGTTAGGTATGAAAGGCTACTCTAATTAGGTCTAAGGGTTGAGGAAGATTCTTTTTATGTTTTTATAGTTTTTTATGAAAGCAAGTAAAATCTCGGTTTTGAAGGAGTGGGCGGAATTAGTTGCTAGTCAACTAACCCAAATGACTACGAATGCAAATAAAATAAAATAACAAAAATGAAATGTGGTGAGAAACTTATGTGTAGAGAAATGAGTTTACTTAGATTTCCTTACTCCCTAACTATCTTTTACCGGTTAATTAGTGTGTATTAGTTGCGTGGATGACAGGTGTATTCCTTAATACCATTCGTGGGGTGGCGTACTTACTTCCCCAACTCTACAAGCTCCTACTTCACTCCTATGTCGAGCCGGCTAGGAAGCTCCTAACATGGGATCACTAGAATTCGCTTGTGCATTAAATACAACCATAAAAACCTTTAGTACGCGTTTGGTTCATGTTTCTTAAGACGTTCAAGCAAGTTACCGAATAGGAAGTTAGCCAGTTTTCTTAAGCCTAACATAGATAAACAATCATCCAATACAACTAACAACACACTAACAACCAATAATCAATAGCTAGGTTTCATTAGATCTAAGCAAACACAAGATAAAATTAGCCTAACATGTTAAACAAAAGACAAGCATAAGATAGAATCAAACAACACATAGACATATTGAATGATTAATTGATAACTTATCTTTCAATGAAACATGGAAGATCTCAAGGCAAGAAGCCCTGAAAAAGTAGCTAAAATCGTCTTAGGGTTTTTATCCCAAAATTCCACACACTAAGCTCTCCCTTTAATGACAAAAAATTAGAAAACTATATATAGATTTTTGGATCTGACGGCGTCACCTTATGCATTGTGACGCCGTCACCTCGCCGCTTTTAGGGTTCCCGGGTGACCTTCTTGACGCCGTCCCTCTTTAGCTCTTCAAAAATCCATTCTGGCCTATCAAGGCTTGACGCCGTCGGATCATGAACGTGACGCCGTCCCCTTATGATTTAAGCCGTGACGCCCTTGATTTAGTTAAAGCGTGACGCCGTCATAATTCTCATGCTAACTCACTGGCCCGTCATGAGTAAATTTCACATCCAACTTTTCTTGCCAAGGCATGACGCCGTCCCATGTTAATTGTGACGCCGTCAAGAGTAACTTTTAGCCGATTCTTGAGACTTTGCCGTTTTCTTCACTTTAATGCTCCAAAAACGTCCAAAATGCCTCCTTATCCAGATTTCTCCTCAAAAGTACCTAAAATGACAAAAGGAACGATTTAGGGCAATATTTGATCAAATAAATACGATTTCGGGCTTAAATGACCCCTTAAAAGCGGTACACTTTTCGCCTCATCAAATACCCTTACACTTGAGATTTGCTTGTCCTCAAGCAAATGCGCTTTTATTCTAATCAAAATACAAGTTAGGGGTCATTTAATGCAAACATAAAAGTAATTACAACAAATATTCGTTCCACTTCAATCATAATAAGCACGGAGATTACATACTAGCACCTCACAAGTAGTGTTTAGATACTCACATCTCTCAAGTGTCATCAAAATAAATCTCATAAATGAAAACGGAAAATATCTCTCACTACCTGTCATAGCAAATAGATTACCATAGGCTTGGGAAAGGATCGAAAACCTCCTCCACTAGGCGTAAGCACCTAAGATAAACTATCAAAGAGGGCTTTTAAATGGGTTATAACGTTAGGTGTAGGGAAAAGGAAAACACGGTTTTGTTGGATACGGGATATTTTACTGGTGGCTAGTTAAAGATCTTGATCAATTACATGTACTATACAATGTTGCTAAGCCAAGACTCGACTCGATCTTAAGCTAAAAACGAAATAACAAAATAACAAAAATATAAAGCAAACATAAAATGAAACGGGATGGTAGTCCGTATGTTTTTTCTATTTTTCATTTTCTCATTTTTTTGTGTTTTTCTTGATTTTTTTTTTTTTTTTTTTTTTTTTTTTTTTTTTTTTTTTTTTTTTTTTATTTTTTCATACACTCTTGCCCTACCATCCAAAATAATACATCATAGGGGCATCGCATTCCCCTTACACTTGAACTTTTACATAACTTTACAATTAACTAATCTAATGACTCGAATTAAGATAATTGAAAAACTTGGAGTACTTTTAAAATATTTAGCACATATGGGGGTAATAAATGATGTTCTTCCCCGTTACTCCATTACACTAGTACTTTACCCATGAGTCCCAATCGTCCCAAAACAAAATGTACAAGGATATGACTCGACTTAGCAACCATGTAATCAACTAGATCATTAACTTGGGTTTAAACAAATGTTGTAACAATAATGCACTAAAGATGAGTGCATACAAGGTAGGCTAAGGCGATTTGGGTGTACATTTAAGTGGGGTGTAACAAATTCTTCCTTTAAGTAAAATGCTTAAAGGTCGAAACGAAAAGATAGGCTCTGAGGGGTGTACTAGGGGTATCGTGTACTAAAAATGAGTACAACGCAAAGGGTGTGGGAGAATTACTTGACCAATGTAGCCAACGTAATTATAACAAAAACACAGGTGTAAAACAATGGGTTAATCCTAATGCCTCTTATCATGTAGTAAATCTAACTACACGAATGTAGTCTCACTTGTGGCCTTGGAATGGTCCTAACGCAAGTTCTAGAATCTAAGTGCTACCGGTACACACATCATAGCATAAATGCTTTTCCTACCAATTCTAGGGGCGAACCTCACATATTTGGGGTGGAAAATTTTTTAGTGGTACGGTTTTTTGTGCTAGTCATATAACTCCTATCCGTGAGACGCTTATTAGAACTAAAGTTTCACTCCTATATGTTGTAAAAAATTTTAAATTTGGCACTAAAATTACCCTAATCAAGTATTTCTCTCAGTTTTATTACACATCTATTATTAAACAAACAAAAATCAAGCGCAATTGTATTCTCTAAAATCGTACTTTTACCCTCCCCTTACACTTAAGATGAACATTGTCCCCAATGTTCAAATAACAAGATGTAAAAGCATAAAGTAAAAGAATGAAATCAAATACTCCCCTGATTCGCTCGTTGGATAGTGAAATCACACGGTTAAATCTTCCTCCAAAGAGAATGTTGAAGCTCCATGACTAATGCATCGCCATAAGCTTGATTCCATAAACATTTCCTTGTCCAAAATAACCTGTTAACCTGAGAAAACAAACACGAAAACCTGCATAACATCGGCGGGATAAAATCTATATATAAGGATATAATGCTTGTGGACTGATAATTTTGCAGATTCCTGGAGATTATAAGTTGGAGATTTTAATAAAAACTTTTTATGAAAACAAAACTTTCAAAAATTTCTGGAAATTAAATCTGACGCCGTCAGGTTATAACCCCTGACGCCGTCAGAAATGACCTGACAAAAATTTTCATTTTAAGTTTCCGGAAAATTTCTGGAAAAACCTTTACCTTACTTCCTGGAAATCCTGCAAAACATCATTATGACTCGATACAAGCATTTGACTCAAACAAACACTAATATGTATGCTAATTTATTATTATTACGATTCATGTTCATATGTGTTCTAATAAACCGATTTAGATTTCCCTTACACTTATCTTTTGCAAAATACCTTTATATGTAGTTAAGACGAAGTTAAAAACAACATAAAGCATTTTCACAAATTAGTTTTGAACATGAATCAATAAGAATAAAAATTAAACATACATACGGGAAATAAAATCAAACAAGCAAATAAATAAACACACAAAGCAAATAAAACAAATAAAGCTTGGGTTGCCTCCCAAGAAGCGCTTTTCTTTATTAACGAGTCTTGTAGCTAGACTCAAAGTCACGCTACCCTATGTAAGTGAGCTCGTCATCAAGGACGTCTTTAGGGTTAAGCTTGGATTGAAGTTTCCTATTGGTTCGCTTAGTACGATATGTCTTTTCAAACTTCTCTCCATCCGGGTCATACAATGTCATCTTGATATGCCATGACCCGTCTCCATCTTTGGGTGGTTTATCCCAATTCCACTTATGATCATCTTCCTCACAAATCCACTTATTCATTCCTAGGTTAATTGGCAAAACTCCTAGGAAATCAATCATCTTTCTAAAAACTAGAGAGTCTTCAAATGGATCCAATTCGGTGTCCCTAGCCAAGAGTTGCTCTACCGTATGTGTTCGGTTAACAAAGTCCTCTTCTAGGTAAAATGGGCGTTGGGGTCCTATGAAGTCTCTATCAATCCAAGGTCCATATCTAGATGGTCTCCTATTTAATTCTAACCAATGGGGTGTCGGTTCCTCACTAGTATCATAGGCGTGTTTCTTAACATCATAGATTGACCAAGTATCTCCTTCTCCTACCGCTATCTTAGATTCCTTACAATCAATCATAGCACTAGCGGTCGCCAAAAATCCTCTACCTATCAACAAGGGGCATGTAGGGTCGCTAACCATATCAAGGACGTGGAAATCGGCTAAAATGGTTAGTTTTCCAATGTGTACTAACACGTCCTTAACTACTCCAACCGGGTAAGCAACACTTCCATCCGCTAAGCCTATTATCACCTCGGTTTCTTCAAGTTTTCCAAGTTTTAGAGAGGTGTAGAGAGGTAACGGAAGTAGGTTAAGGCTTGATCCAAGATCGGCTAATGTGTCATAAGCCTCCGAATTACCGACCTTGCAAGGTAGAACAAATAAGCCCGGATCATCTAACTTCTTAGGTAGTTTGTTTTGAACGAAGGCGGTCCCTTTTTCGCCTAATTTGAGCTTCTTCTCATCCAACACATCAACAACCGGACTTTCAAGGTGGAGCTCCTTGAATTCTTCGTCAAGGTTTTGAGTGGGAGGTGTTTCAACTATGTTGTTGACCAATTTGGATGTCATAACTTCTTGGTCATTTGGAACGACTTGGGTTTGTTTGAAACATGTGCTCATGGAATTGACCGAATAATATTGTGGACAAGAACTAGGGGACGAAACCGATGAAATAGCGTTGACATTTAGTTTCGGGTTCTTGACCGTGTTGCTAGGGAGTGCTCCCATTTCTCGGTCATTGAGGGCTTTCAACAAGGTGTCAATCTTATCGGTCATCTCGCTTTGTTTTTGTTTGAAATCGGCTTCAAACTTGGCTAAACGAGCTTCTTGAGATGCCATAAATTGAGACATCAATCCTTCAAAGTTATTGGTACTACCATTGCCGGAAGGATTGTTGCTGAAAGTACGGTTCGAGTTGGAACCGCTTGATTGGAAACGATTAGGTGGGTTGGAAGAATTGGTTTGTTGAGAGTTTTGGTTTTGTTTCCACCTAAGGTTCGGGTGATTTTTCCATGAGGGGTTGTATGAATCACCATAATGGTTTGGCTCGGGTTTGAAAGTGTACCACTTGTCTCCCGCTCCGTCGGTACGCGAGGATGCGTAGTCCACAAAAGCTTGTTCGGGGAGTTCCATGCAATCACGAGTGTCGTGGGGACCACTACATAATTCACATGAGGAAGTGATTTTGTTCACTTGGCTTGAAGGTTTAGGAGCCTCGTAGGATTTCATGAGAAACTTGACTTGGTCTTCAAGTTCTATGATCCTACGGTCAGAAGTGCTTGAATTGTTCGAAGGCAAAGATATTGCCTTGACCGTTTTATTCAAATCACGGGGATCACTCCAACTTTCGTTGTCATAAAGAGCAAGATCCTCTAGGAGAGCCCATGATTGTTCCGCACTTAGATCACGTAGCTTGCCACCGGCCGATTGGTCAATGGTTTGCCTCGTGGAGAGATTGATATGGTCATAGAAGATTTGGACTTGGAGCCAAAGTTCTATGCCATGGTGAGGGACTTTTTGGAGTAAGTCCTTGAATCGAGTCCATGCCTCGTAGAGAGTTTCGCCTTGACGTTGTTGGAACATCAAGATATCATTCCTTAGCTTGGTAGTTCTTCCCGGTGGGAAAAACTGAGCAAGGAAACGAGTGGTGAGATCATCCCAAGAGGTAATGGATCCTGCGGGTTGACGTTCTAGCCACTGACTAGCTTGGTCCCGCAGAGAGAATTGGAAGAGACGCAATCGGGTCGTCTCTCGAGTGGCAACATCAAGGTCTATAGAATCAACGATTTTAAGAAAGTCCTTGAGATGTTGATTAGGATCTTCAGAACGAAGTCCATGGAATGCGCATCCACTTTGCACCAACCGGATGGTGTCGGATCGCAAGGGTGTGATATTGGCTCCTTGAGTGAGCTCAATGGTGTTTCGATAGCCATGGTGGCTAGGACGGGAATACTCTCCTAAAGTACGGGCTCTAGGAGGTGGTTGTGGTTGTTGTGGTGGTGGGTTGTGTGGGTTAAGGATATTACCATCTTCCATGATGTCGGATGGTATGGTTACGAACAAAGACACGAAGAAAATAGATAGACTAAAGAAAACCTAGAAAAATAAAATAAAAATCTCACTAGAAAGGAATCTAGTGAGTAGACCTAATAGAAATAAAAATTCAACCTAAACAATAACTATTCCCCGGCAGCGGCGCCAAAAACTTGATTGCGTGGTTTTGTAACCTTACAACAGGTTTTACCTCTCGAGGGATCTCAAGAGGCTTACAACCCCACCAGGCAGTGTACCTGACCGATGTAGTATAGTGTAGTGGTAAGTACGGGGGATTGATCGTTCTCCACAGGGAATAGTGTTCGTTAGGTATGAAAGGCTACTCTAATTAGGTCTAAGGGTTGAGGAAGATTCTTTTTATGTTTTTATAGTTTTTTATGAAAGCAAGTAAAATCTCGGTTTTGAAGGAGTGGGCGGAATTAGTTGCTAGTCAACTAACCCAAATGACTACGAATGCAAATAAAAAAAATAACAAAAATGAAATGTGGTGAGAAACTTATGTGTAGAGAAATGTGTTTACTTAGATTTCCTTACTCCCTAACTATCTTTTACCGGTTAATTAGTGTGTATTAGTTGCGTGGATGACGGGTGTATTCCTTAATACCATTCGTGGGGTGGCGTACTTACTTCCCCAACTCTACAAGCTCCTACTTCACTCCTATGTCGAGCCGGCTAGGAAGCTCCTAACATGGGATCACTAGAATTCGCTTGTGCATTAAATACAACCATAAAAACCTTTAGTACGCGTTTGGTTCATGTTTCTTAAGACGTTCAAGCAAGTTACCGAATAGGAAGTTAGCCAGTTTTCTTAAGCCTAACATAGATAAACAATCATCCAATACAACTAACAACACACTAACAACCAATAATCAATAGCTAGGTTTCATTAGATCTAAGCAAACACAAGATAAAATTAGCCTAACATGTTAAACAAAAGACAAGCATAAGATAGAATCAAACAACACATAGACATATTGAATGATTAATTGATAACTTATCTTTCAATGAAACATGGAAGATCTCAAGGCAAGAAGCCCTGAAAAAGTAGCTAAAATCGTCTTAGGGTTTTTATCCCAAAATTCCACACACTAAGCTCTCCCTTTAATGACAAAAAATTAGAAAACTATATATAGATTTTTGGATCTGACGGCGTCACCTTATGCATTGTGACGCCGTCACCTCGCCGCTTTTAGGGTTCCCGGGTGACCTTCTTGACACCGTCCCTCTTTAGCTCTTCAAAAATCCATTCTGGCCTATCAAGGCTTGACGCCGTCGGATCATGAACGTGACGCCGTCCCCTTATGATTTAAGCCGTGACGCCCTTGATTTAGTTAAAAGCGTGACGCCATCAGAATTCTCATGCTAACTCACTGGCCCGTCATGAGTAAATTTCACATCCAACTTTTCTTGCCAAGGCATGACGCCGTCCCATGTTAATTGTGACGCCGTCAAGAGTAACTTTTAGCCGATTCTTGAGACTTTGCCGTTTTCTTCACTTTAATGCTCCAAAAACGTCCAAAATGCCTCCTTTTCCAGATTTCTCCTCAAAAGTACCTAAAATGACAAAAGGAACGATTTAGGGCAATATTTGATCAAATAAATACGATTTCGGGCTTAAATGACCCCTTAAAAGCGGTACACTTTTCGCCTCCATACAAAAGGCCACACAAACTAAAAATTCATGTGACCATTGGATGATAAATAGTCACACAAAATACACATTTCTTCACTTTAAACAGCATATGGTCACAATTATTAACACTTTTGGCCATTGTTTTTTAAATTGTATGTGACTAACTCGAAAAAAGCAACACACGTTGTGTGACTAAATCATCACAAACGTCACATTTATTATATATTCATGTGGCCATAGGATGGGAAATAGTCACACATACTGATAAATCCAACAAAACTTGTGCCTAATTGGTCACACATATTCGGGTTTTGGTCACTCTTTTTCAATGAAAATGGCCACAAACTAAACAATGTGGCCATATGCTACCTACGGTGGCACGACTTTTCATCACACACACCCAAAAAAACGTGTGTGACTATATGCATATAATCACGCATTTTTGATGTGACGAAAGCCACTTTGTGTACCAGTGACATAAGCATGTTACAATTTTAGGGTTTCAAAACTACAAAACTAATTTTTATATAATTAGGGCATCGCCCCCCCCCCAAAAAATTAGGGTTTTCGATTTTATAAACCCTAAAAAATCGACTAACATAAAACCTAATCCAAGATTCTTTTTCTTATGTGTTTTGGTAATCTATTACATGTTAAAACGGCTCGTGATGCCACTGTTAGAATTAAATAATCATGACAAGTTCATATATTAAAAAAGTAATCATCATACACATGCGGAAGCGTAGGATCTATTTTAACACATAAAGAATTAACCGAAAAATAAAGTGAACGTATATTTGATTCTAGCAAAACAAGAATCAACTTCAAATCTTCTTCAATCAATATCAAGAATTGGATTAACGAGTTAACCCTTACCGTTTTGTAACTCAATCCAAGATATTAACTATAATGAGTTAATACTACGATCTTGTACACACGTACTATAACCAAATTAAAGTGATTGCTAGATCAAGAAAACACAAAGTTTGTTTTTCTAAAAAACAAACCAATCGACCCTATATGGGTGTTTGTTCGATCGGCCTAAGCAAGGAAAAGGAGAAGAAAAGACTTAGGGTTATAGCTAGTGGACAAGAGGTATTGAATCAGTAACCCTAAGCCTTGTATATATAGTTTAGGAGACTTCTAAGACAAGTTGGAATGAAATTGTGTTTTCCCCAAGCCCAATCAATCGGCCTAAACCGCCCCAGGGGCTTCCGGAACTTTTCCGACTTCTATTTTCACTCTTAGTCCTTTACTTAATCTCTAGCGGTCGTTAGTCAATTGTCGTTAACTACTTAACGTCCGTTAGTCGTTATTTTGTGTTTTAATAATTAAATATATAACGTTTTATATATTAATTATTATCCATTAATTCTTCATACGTAAAGTGTGTAATCCCGTGATCTCAAGTTCGAATCTAGACATACACGTATTAATATTTTGTCCACAAACCTAACATGCACAAACCAACAATAAAACATGAATAGATCCAAACTTGCTAGATTTATTGTATAACTAATACCATAATATGACAAACGAGAAATATAGGGTTTGTTCCAATATAATCAATCAAATCAACAGGGAATATCGCAATTACAATTAGTTCCCTCGCATTTTCCTGTGGTGCGCACCCAAGACGTCATACATCTCTCATTACAACAACTATCAGAGCAATCGGGGCCACATTTGCCTATGCGCCATTTCCAACAGCCATTTGGTCTTACGATCGTATGCTTTTGATCAAGATCTCGCGCTGTCAACATGTATGCTTGTTGACTAACTGCACGCAGACATACATGCGTTAGTTAAGACATGTACATTGATTTCTAACAACAAAGTCTTCGGTATTGAAAACACCAAAACTGAACATCTAGCATTGATAGTGTACCCCGTTAAGCAAACACCTCAAAGATTAACACAAGATCAACATAGAAAGACTGCTGTAAAAGAATGTAGATTAACTTGTGAAAACATTACCATTCTTACATAGTTTTCCATTTACAAACAAAAACTCATCAAATGTGTAAAAAATAGAGACAAAAAAGAATGAAGAAAAATAATTACCGAGCAAACAAAAGATGACAAAAACCATACGAGTACTCATGATTTAAATGCTTCTCAAAAGTTCCTCTACTTTTCTTTTTTATTTATGAACAAATATGATACCTCTGCTATGGCTACTCTTGTTGATTTGGTGATAATCTTGATTCATTTATAGCCTCTCAGAGTACATTAATTTGACAATTAATCAATTAAATGCAGTTAATAATATTACGCTACCAACGTTTTAGTATTCACATTACATCTTCGATTCTTCTCATTTATTATTTTATTTATTTATTTTTTTTGAACAGTGAACGGGACGGCTAGCCCTTGGGTCCTGCAGTGACATCCAATTGGGCAGTATGCAGAGGCTCAAGGCGCACTAGCGACCGATGAAGTCACGGAAACCACGGGGGAGGGAAAACTCACCAACCAAGCAGCCCGTAGGCACTACACTTAATTGGGAGAAAACCTTGCCTCCTCCAGGATTCAAACCCGCATCAACGAGTCCAAACCCCTTCATTGGAGGACTTGGGTACCATCTGCGCTAGAAGCTAGATGTCTTCTCATTTATTGTTTTGAAAAGATCGTATAATTACATTAAATATTAAATGTGCTAAATAGTAAATTAAACGAGTCGTTCAGGCCCATGCGATGCACCCAGGTTGTATATAATTGTTCATTGTGTAATGTTTGTGTTAATTGTTGAAGAACATCTAATTGAAACATGGCTCTTAATGTGTAGTTAAATAGTTTAAAAGCAAGTTGAGTTATAAATTGAGTTAATATACAAATTGGTCCATGTTTAGTCTTTTGGGGTTAAATTAGCACATTTGTATGGCTTTAAACATTCGAGACAAATTAATTCGGTTCAAAATACGTATAAACCCATTTTTCGTAAACATTTTCTAGTTATAAAGTTAACCATTCTTTCTACCCTTGCAAATATTCCCGTACAGATAAATGAAGAAACGATAATAATCTTAAGGCAGAGGTCATTGTAAAACATGTTATTCTAACCCACATGGGGCACCTCTTGTCACGGAAAAACTATACTAACAAACATGGAGTAATGTTTGTCACTTTGAAGAATTTGTAGTTATACATCTCTCATAAACATTTGTTAACAAAACAGTAGAGGATGTTTGATACTTTGATCCGTTGAATGACATCACACTTCTTGCGTATTTTGACATCGATTGTTACAAATTAATATTTAAAATAAATCAATAACAATGGATTTATCTTTTAAATCATGAAGAGTTATAGAGCGCAACATTCGTGTCTACCCTCGCAAACATTTATTTGCAAATAAATAATTATAGTCTAAAAGTAAATGTTATTGTAAAATAGGTTGATAGGATAACACGTTAAAATAAGTTAAGGTAATTCAACATACTTTTTTCCCGTGCAAAGCTCATAAGAAACCAAAAGTAATACTTTTTTACCTCAAAAAATTATTATAGATTACAAAATAGTTAAGGAGGTTTGTTGTGTTGGATTAGATTAGACTTGTAGCATACCTTCTCGTACAATAGAATTTGTGTTTATACCTCTCCCATTAATATTTTTGACATCTCACTTATTGTATACGTCATCACTATTATGTGACCATCGAAGATTTTATATTTGAGCTCTTAGCCATGCAAAGATTTTATATTCAATCAATTGCAAGGTATGATGATTGGTGAAGACAATCAAAGTGTGTGTTATTTATACTTACAAAAGATGATGGCTTTTATGTTTCTCACGTTAAACTTCAAATTAATATGATGAATTTATGTCTAGCTAGCAACTCAAAGATATATGATTGGTTGATATTGATAGGATGATGGCTTTTAAGTTTCTCACGTTAAACTTCAAATTAATATAATGAATTTATGTCTAGCAACTCAAAAGATATATGACCGGTTGATATTGATAGGACCTCAAAGTATCTCATTTGTTACATAAACTCAACTTAATAATATGAACTTGAATCATAAAGACTTGCATTTATATCATAGGACTCAATCTTTTTGTATTATTATAGATAATGTAGTCTATTACACAATATTAGTATGTAAGTGCATAATGGCGTAAATGTTTAACGACAAATAATTATAGTTTTTATTGTGGTTAAGTGTTTCGTGTAACGAAATTAACATTTTTACAGTTTACCTTTACTTCATCGTGTCTATAATCTTTTCTAACAATGACATACATCAACCTTAACTAAGTCACTCATTTTTTTAATTCTACAAAACAACATAATAAGAAAAATAATGAAAGATAAATTTATTATATGTTGGTGATTATTATACATAAATGAAAGTTATTAAATTTCATATTAATAGAAAAAAAAAATGTTGCAAAATGCTGTAAACATTAAGCTCTAAAATTCAAACTTTCAAAAAACAATTGTTGATGGTAATTTAAAACATTAAGGATGAAAATTTTGAATATAAAGAGATAGTCATCAATACAAAAAGTATTTTAAACACAAAGGATATATTAGTCTTTTTTTAGTACTCATTTTGAGGGTTTTTAAGAGAAACATTTTCTATTTATACCTAGTAAGGATTGGTTGAGTTCGAATCAAATATTTATATCTCTACTACTTATAATGCATATGTTTATAATCCATGAATATGTTCCTTAAACTTAAAATGCTCAATATTAAGTAATGTTAGTAGATTATTATATTGTAACACCCTAAAACCGGTTTTGAGTGTATTATTACGAGAATGGCATTAGATAGTTTGACTAAGACTTTATATATATTGAAAGACTAAATATGTTCGGGTAGTCAAATAATAATATGTTGAAAGTCAAGCATAAGAATATGTAAGTCAAATATGTGTAATATATGTGGTTATAGAAAGTATTATGTGTCACAAGTATGAAGATATGGGAATTGAGGGGCCAAATGTGTCAAGTGACTAAAACTATAACTACCATCTAATAACTAGTTAAACCTGGACATTTCACATTCCATATTGTTCTAGGAGTGTATTTGTGTGTGTATCGTGTGTTCTAGAGAGGGAAAAGAAGAAGATCAAAGTTGGATGATTAATCTTAATGAATTATGTGTTTCCATGGAAAGAGTAAGCCTAACTATGATCCTATGCAAGTAAGTAATATCTATTTTTATTTAATTGAAGTTAGGGTTTACAAGCTAATTAGGGGTTCTTGGGTAAATCATGTTTTGAAGCCAACTAATAAAATTATAGTGATTATAGGTTAAGTCTCGTGGACGGGTAATGATTTAATTAAACGATTTTGGAGGTTTTATCATATGATCATGTTGTGATCATATGAAGGTTAATTAGGAAATGGGTATGTATGGGGTAAAGACTAGAAACCCTTTATTTGTAAGTATATAAAGTGTTTATGCTTTGTGAAGATCTTGTTTAGGAGTCAAGAAATGGTGGTGATGATGTTCTTGATAATACTAGCTAAGGATTGAGGTATATGTGTTATGTGTAAGTTATATTGAAGTTATATTGAATTTGTCATATATGTGTTATGTGTAAGTTTGTGCTAAAGGTTTAGGAAGCATTAGGCTTAATGTACTTGGATTAAGGTTAAATTAAGTGCTAGTTTGGCATAACTAGCCAAAGTTGTTGTTAGACTAGTTATAAACTAGTTAAGGTATGTAAGGATATGTATGTTATTATGTGATTAATATTTTGGATTAAGTTTTCTTGGGCAAGTAATGATGTTGGATAGTTTGATAGACTAATGACGAATGCATATGATGCTTTTATGTGTAATGATGTATAATAGCATATTATTTCCTTTTTACTTACTAAGCGAAAGCTTACTGTTTTATTTGTTAGTATGTTTTATAGGTTATATGATGCAAGTAAGGGCTTGGTTAAGGCCTTTGGATGTGAAGTAAATAGATGGAAGATATTGGCTTGTGAATAGGAGGTAGTCGTAAAGTAGATACCGAGATACGGAACAAGTTAAACCCCCAATGTGTCTAAGTGTTATAGTCCTTGAAACGTGAAGTTTATAGAGTCTTTTTATGGTTGCTAAAGTTGTGTTTCAGAATTTTATGTGTTAAAAATGGGCATGTACAAAGTATTTGTTGAAAGTGGGTAAAAAGGGTGTTTGGTAAACCACCCGTATTTTACAAAGTACGTTCCCGTGGGTCATTGAGACCAAGTTTTTACATATTAATGATTTATATGAAGTTATAAAGAATTATGGAAGTATTATGTTGTGTCGGGTTGTGGAAGTCGAGCTTTCGGTTAATTAGGCAATTAGGAAAAAGTTGTGCAAGCCTAAGGCTTGCAGCCGTCGGCTCTGGGTCCTCAGCCGCCGGCTATGGTAATCCAGCCGACGACTAAAGGGCTTTCAGAATTTGGTATTTGTGTCTACTTTCTATTAAAATGATTTTAGAATCTGGTTTGTAATATAAGTGTAAAAGAATATTGGATTAGTAACGGAAGGTCATTTTCGGTCATGCCGTTTGCGCAAAATATTTGTCAAAATTGGTTTAGGGCGTTTCATATACCCTTGATTAAAAATGGTAACATCATCTACAACTAAATTATTATTTTAAATATTGTTTAATCGTTAAAATTTTATCAATTTTTGTTTCGAACACATGAACTTTTTTCTCGCAATGACTACAAATTGAACCCGTAAGTTTTGCATTAAGGGTCAAACCAGTATCAGGATTTCACAAGTATAATCATTTGCCGCTATACACCGTAACTTTGCGCGAGTATTCTTCTAGTTAGATATAATACGGGAATGGGATTGTTGAAAAATTTTCCATAGAAAAATTACTAAATCACCTTTATTAAAATTATAATGGTCTTTGTAGGACCTCTAATATCATATCATTTCACACATAAAAGATTAAAGAAGAGATTACGATGAGAAGTAGAAGAGAAAAGAGAATATGAGATTAAGATAAGGAAGAAGATGAGATACAAGAAAATGGAGGAAACCTAGAACCTTACCCCTAGTATTCCACACCTCACATAGGAGGTCATGGGTTCCTTTTATAGATAAGGAACCCTTACAAGGTTTACATGTTGGGGCGATGTGGGATAGGATAGCATAGTAGATAAAAGAGACTAACTTACGATTTTTACAACTAACTTAAATCGTGTACATATCGTAAAAGATAAATGCACATCACGAGATACTAATCTAAGAACGACAATCACTTTCACTAAGTCTAACAATCTCCCCCTAAGGGATGTCATTCTTTAGATGCTTCATTGTGATGATTTCATTAGTCGTCTTGATCTTGAACTTCGTGAAATGTCTTAGAATTATCTTGATTCTTTATTCCTTCATGCTTTGTGATCTTTAATCGTAGTCTTTTGATCTTTCTTGCCTTCGATCAACATCTTCAATGATTTGTTGTGTCGTCTTCTCCACCATACTCATATGTCTTGAAGAGACTTTCAACTTCATACTAATGTCTTCCTCACTTGATACATGAGCTTGTTCTTGACTTCTTGATTAGCTCTTTGACTTTGACGTAACTCATTGTCTTTAACTTGATCTCTTTGACTTTGAACATTCTTTGATTTGAGCTTGTTGAGGATGAACTTCATAAGTATGAGTATGTGGAGGTGAAGATGTTGAAGTATATGATGGTGTACGGTCTTTCTCCAAGGGGACTTACATCAGTATCTGCATAGATATTGTTAGTTGAAATTACCAATCGATCACGGTGAACTTTTCTTAGAGAATAGATCACTACGATTGTTTTACTGATGAATGTCTTGATTTCATTCACCTTTCTCGGGCACATCAGCCGTCCTAATCCCGTTGAGGGACAGTTATCAATACTATGGATAAATCCAAGTAGATACCCACATCTTAAGGACTCAATTCGTGAAAGGAATCTCCTTGGCGGGATTTCCAACACTTACAGGCTCAGACTTCGAGAGAATTAACAGCATAGTGTGAAAATTCAACCTTACAAATTTTTCCTTTTATTTCCCCCGGGCTTTTAAAATATTTTTTCCCCTTTGGTTTCTCCGGAGTCGATGGTTTTGCGAACTTAGTATCCACACCCTTCCCTTTTTAAATTTCGAGCTGAGCCCTCAAAAGATCATTTTGCTCTTTCATGTCCTTGTAGGCACGCTCATACGATAGTTTGTCATACTTGCATTCCACGGTTTTTCGATCAAGTTGTTTAAAATATGACACGTTTTCTTTTTCAACTTTAATAAGAGCATTTTCATATTTTGAAATAATTGCAGCGGTCTCAGCTCGCAGTCTTTCATCTTCTTCAACAGAATATGTTTGTAAAATGATGGACATAATATCGGTCGACATAAAGACTTCGAAGAGAGAATCATTTATATTTTCCAAAATATTGATGTTTTCAATATTTTCGTTAGCTTCCTTCACCAAGGATTTGTGGTCCTTGACAAATTCGGTTGTTCTTTCAAAAATGCTTGTTCAAAATGAATTACTCTCGCATGGATGTTATTCAGTGGAGTAGTAATTTCTGTTTCAAACACCTTTTTCATTTCAGCATGAAAGCTTAAATGCCAGGTGTTAACACTGATAGTAGTTTTGGATGCAACAATTTGTTGAAGTGTTTCAATTCTTATTTTAACATCACCTAAAAATCCTCTAGCAGCACTTGTGTTAAAAGGATTGTTTGAGGACATTTGCTCCAAGTTTGAAAGAGTTTTAGAAACAGCTTTTTGTTTTGCAACTAGTGTCGTAACAACTGATGTTTTAGAAAACTTTGGTGTTTGTTTTTGTGGAACAAAAGGAATTCCAGAAATTTTGTTAACTTTATTGTAATCAATTGGTTTTATCTCTGGGTTCTTTTGTTTCATTTTAATACGACTCTCTTCAACAAGCTCAATCATTTCGTCAGTATCCCAAACAGCGGGAGGATCATGTTTAGCATATATCACATTCCTATTGTACAAAACATTATGTTCTTTCTGAGCTTTCTTGAGAGTATAAGGATTTTCACAACTGATAGCCATTTTCTTCATTGTATGTAAAAACGGATTTGGATCTTTAATAAGCATATGAATGGTTTGACTTGAATGACCCGTTTTCACAAGCAAATCTTCCAACTTTTTGATTGTTTCTTGTTTCTCAATGATTTCATCAAGAAGATCGTTTTCACGTTTTGAAAAATCTGCTTTCAGCTGTTTCTTTTCTCTTTCAAGATTAAAACAAGTTGATTTTTGTTTAGAAAGTTGGTTTTTCAAATCAAAAATTTCCGCGTTTAATGATTTGATTTTCATGTGTGAATTAACATCAAGTGTGTCAAACTTGATTTGCAATTGTTTTTCCCTTGAAACGGAATTTTGATAACCAGTTTCTAATTCTGACTGTCATTTTTTATGAAACTCAAAAGCTTTTTCATTTTCCTTATACCTTTCAAGCTCAGCGATCATTTTCTTATTCGCGGACTTAACATCGCAATTGACCTTTTTCATTTTCTTAATCTCAATGCTACAACTTTTTAGTAATGATTCAAAGAAAGCACGAGTTTCCTCATCATTAGCACCACTCTATGGAACTTGAACTCCATTAGGATCCATATCTGGAGTTTCATAGTTAATATTGCAATTAACTTGCTCCCCCACATATGTGTCATAATTAGGTTCGGGAGGCACATAATATGGATTTTCATGAGCAAACGGATTAGCATCATTACTATAATTTGGTACCTCATGGAGTGGTTCTGTGTCATAAGTAGGAGGAATATCAGAATCACTGCTTGATGTTGTTTCTTGCTGATTAGCCATAAAGTTGCAGTTTCCATTGAGATCTACAACATTCTCATTAACACTTGTTGTAACCATGAAGTCATATTCCTCAGCAGTTAACAATATTCTCAACTCTTCTTTATTGGCTAGCATCAACATGTACTAGATCTTTTGTGTCTAATCTCTACCAATATAGCTACTGTGAATTTCAGATGCAGGTTTCTAAATCGTAGTCATAAAATAATCATTCCCATTTTGAATAACCACATTCTGATTCACAATCTGATCCATTTGGTTTCTAGTATACTGCCCTGCATATTGCATCTGATTCCCCATCTGTATACCTGTAGCATTGTCAGGTTCATTTGACTTAGACTCAACCAATGCTTCAGCACTTCGTTCCGTTTCTGAAAACTGCCTTTGCTTCATATGCTCAACGAATGTAATTGGAAATCTTAGGTCAAGTGATCTTAAGTAATCTGGAAGCTCATTTTCTTCATCGACATGTTCATTATCAGTCGATAGCTTCTCAGTCTCAGTCAATATTTTCTCAGTTTCAGTCACCGTCTTCTCAGTCTTAGGATATGGTGCAAAGAATTGAACAAGAGGGTCCATATCAATCGATGAAAAGAAATTGGTGAGATAAGACATTTTGAGCGAGTGAAATGAATACGGATCTTGTAGACGATAAAGAAGTGATTTTTGTTTTTCAATAACTAGCACGATAGTTATATTCAACAAACCTGAAAAATTTCACCCAAAATTAAAATTAATCTCGGATAATTGAAGCTCAATCAAAATCATTGTCCAATTAATATCGAGTATTTTGTCCCAATAAAAAACCGTAATCCAAGAATTTAGCACTAATTGGTCACTTTGAATAATTAGCCAAAAACTCAAAATACCCGTCCTTTTTACCAGTCCAAAATACGCAACTCGTGGCCCAATTGTAGTCTATATACCTGAAGCCCAATAATAAAATCGTCCAGCCCAACTTGTGTTTGTACTCAATAGCCCGGTCCAATATATGATAGCTACCCTAATTATGTGGCTATAAAGTACTAATTATCCCACACAACCCTAATTTTTATAACACTAATCTAACCCTAATCCTTTAAAAAAAACGAAGCCACAAGTATAGTTTCTCTCACCTAAACAAAATGCAGATCTACAAGACAATAATTCGTCCCTTTCTTGATTTAATCCGAACACAATAATAAACTCCTTTGTGTTTCCTTTGGTCAAACCGAGCATAAAGATCTAAGGTAGGTTCGTCTTGTTGTTTTCTGATCTTGTTAAACCGAACGAAAAGATTGAAGGTAACAAACTTGTTATGTTCTTCTCTTTTGATGTTCGAATAATTAAAAGAAGTGTATGCTTCGAAAGAGATCAATGATGGTTTAATTTTAATCACATAAGATCTTTGAAGGTCTTTGACAAATCTTGAACAAACTAAGATCGTTTCTTTTTGTTATACCTTACTGTTTTTAGTTTTATTCATGTGTGGAGAAGGGAATACGGTTGTGAGGTTGTAGTTGCTGACTGAAATGGACGATGGTTTTATAGGATTAGATTATGGATTTGTTGTCTTGATTTGTAGTTGTGTTAGTGAATGGACAGTGGGTGTTTGTCCATGTTATGCTCTCGTCTTTTTGTTTTTCCTTTGAACCGAAACAAAGTGAGGTTGAAACAGATTGTTTTGATCTTTCTTAAAGTTTTCAGATATTATAACAAGAAGTTATGCTTCTATATAGATCAATGATGGTTGTGTGTTCAAAAAACTTGTGAATCTTTAAAGATTTGTAAACACGTTGAACAAAACTGAGATCAGTTACTTTTAATTTCTTTTGTTCTTGTTAGAATCTGGTTGTGGTTCGTAGAAGGTTGATGTTGTTGTCGTCGTGAGATGGTGAAGATGAGTTAGGATTAGATTGAGTTGTGAAGGAGGATGGGTTGTAGGATAGATTCTAGATTTGTTGTTTGATATGGGGTCGATTTATTTGGGTTGATTGAAGTTTTCTTGTGTTCTTTCTTTTCCTTGTTATGAATCTGGTTTCGTATTCTTTCTTTTTCTGTTTTAATTTTGGTCACGTCTTACTTCATTTTGATAAATTCGATAATTCACTACAAGTGCGATAACTGCAAGCCAATTGCGAAAATCAAACACAATTCTGACAACACAAACCCAATTCCGATAACCAAGTCCAATTCCGACAACCAATTCCAATTCCGACAACACAAACCCAATTCCGATAACCAAGTCCAATTGCGACAACCAAGTCCAATTCCGACAACACAAACCCAATT
The DNA here is from genome assembly GCA_021014915.2 of Artemisia tridentata subsp. tridentata. Lineage (NCBI taxonomy): Eukaryota > Viridiplantae > Streptophyta > Magnoliopsida > Asterales > Asteraceae > Artemisia > Artemisia tridentata. The sequence continues at coordinate 175,393,581 of CP139501.1, read as the reverse complement.
CCGATAACCAAGTCCAATTCCGACAACCAAGTCCAATTCCGACAACACAAACCCAATTCCGATAACCAAGTCCAATTGCGATAACAAAATCAAATTGAGATAACATAGATCCAATTGCGATAAACCTTATCGAATTTCTTTATAAGAAATCGATACCAATTTCGATGAAGCTTATCTTATTTCTTTACAAGAAATTCGATAACTGAGGATGTAGTCGTGAATTCTGATCAACCCTTCTGTAATTGCGACAAACCCTCTTCAAATTCGATAAACCCTTCTGTAATTGCTACAAACCCTCTTCAAATGCGATAAACCCTCATTTTTGTACTTTTCTGACCACTTTCTGACCAACTTTTCCGACGAGTTTTTTTTTTACCACTTTTAGAACACAAAATCTACTCGAAATAAGCTTAAATGAAGCTGTTTTGGACAGTATTTCAGATCTGGAGTTTTGGACTTTAAAGAACTTATATTTTGACAAATAATAAGATTATGTTTGGACTTGAAATAATCTGTAAACAAGCATGAAATAAGCTCTATTGTTTGGACCAAATAAACTATGATTAAAACAGAAAAAGCTGTATTGTTTCGACCCAAAAAGCTCAAAAATAAGCACGTAAAAAACAGTAATAAGCTTGTAATAAACTAAACCGAGGCTGAAAGTGCTAAAAAAATTAAAAGATATGATTTTTAAGCAACAAAACACTTCTAAATCATCTTGAGGCTCTTGATACCAATTGTAGGACCTTTAATATCATATCATTTCACACATAAAAGATTAAAGAAGAGATTAAGATGAGAAGTAGAAGAGTAAAGAGAATATTAGATTAAGATAAGGAAGAAGATGAGATACAAGAAAATGGAGGAAACCTAGAACCTTACCCCTAGTATTCCACACCTCACATGGGAGGTCATGGGTTCCTTTTATAGATAAGGAACCCTTACAAGGTTTACATTTTGGGGAGATGTGGGATATGATAGCATAGTAGATAAAAGAGACTAACTTATGGTTTTTACAACTAACTTAGACCGTGTACATATCGTAAAAGATAAATGCAAATCACGAGATACTAATCTAAGAATGACAATCACTTTCACTAAATCTAATAGTCTTAATTGTCATTCAATATTTTTTATTGCAACCTATAACCTGCCTTAAGCTATAATCAAGTAATCCTCAATGACTAAAAATAATAAAAAAAAAATTAAAAAAAAATATATACAAAAAAAAAAAAAAAAAAAAAAAAAAAAAGGGATATGTTAACATAAAAAATTTGACGAATTTATTAAAAGCAAATTTTGGAAATATGTAAATTTTTAAGCATTAACTATGATATATTAACTCCATAATTATTTGTATTACACGAGGCGTTGGCAACCCGTGCGTTGAACCGATTGTATCTAAGTGTTCATAAATTAATGGTTGGTACTAATTAGGTTTACACTATTTAAAATAATTACTTCACTTTAAAAGAGTACATGTGAAGAGGTTTTTTGCAAGATGTTATATTTAAATGAGGCTTTTCACATGTAATCTTTTAATATGAATAAGTTACGTAAATTATTTTTGGCCTATTTATTTGGTACTTTTGTCATAGGGAGTTATAAAACCATTTGTACTTTGAGATATTTTGTTTTCAATGGCAGATTTCCGGATGTTAGAGAATTTAATGAATGTTGCTGATTCCTCCAAATTACATGATTGTATGCGTTTATGGTTTGTGCAACAGGCAAGTGAAGATTATGCATTTTCCAAATTACTTTTTGCTTGTTGTCAACATTTGAGGCGGGTAATGGCGAAGAACCATACCATGATGACGAACATGGAAGCTTTAAGTGCTCGTAGTGTTGCTTTGGACTCGCTAGGTGCATTGAGAAAGACTCAAGACAGGCATCGGGTATTGCTTGAAAAGTTAAATAATTTGTTTTATCAAGCAAAAACTGGTGTCTGTGAGGAAAAAGCTAATGCTATTAAGATGAATGAGTTTAATTAGTTTTTTGGTTTTATATATTTTTGTTTGTATTGAAAATTTTTAATGTTTTGTTTGTTTTCGTGTTTATGATATTTAAAATAAATATAAGTATCCATTTTGCTATTGACTCCATAGTTTATTATTTGAACTAATATTGTTTTAGTTATGGTTTTTTCTTTTTATTTATGATTGTAGTAATATTTTTATCATAAAAGGGAAATTTTTAGATATAAATGTAAGGCTAAGTTATAAGTATTTTTATGAAGTTTAGGATGTTAATGGTAAGCATTGTGCAGGTGATGGGTTTTTTATGTAAAAGGTAAAGTGTGAGGGATTTTTATTTTTTTTTTATTTTTTTATTTTTTTGTTTGTTTGTTTTTTTTTTTTTGTTATATTTGCAAATACAATCTTCAATACTGATATGATATTTCTGCATGGGAAGACGAAGTTGCTGTTTGAATTAATACTTCGGTTATGATTTTCAATCATGACTTCTCATTACCTATTCGTTGTCTCATTAACTCTTGGTTTTCTCAGAATAATCTATATTTTTTACTTATTTATACAAATGATTATCACTGTTTAGGTTATAACACTAATACCTATTCTCTCACACATAACTCTCTGACCAATGGCCGCCTCTTGCAACATCAAAGAGCTTAAGGAGGTTTGTGGTTCCAACAAACTGGCGACTTGCTTCAAGTTTTTGTTTAGCAATCGGACAACTGAAGAGGGCTTCTTGATACGGATGGGGGAGGAAGCCTGTAACACCCCCGTTTTCGATATTCGTAGCAAAAATATAAGTTGGGAAGTTACTTCTTAGTTCGTAGTCATGATAATAGAAAACGACTCAAAAAGAGACGTTTTTAATAAAAATGTTATCATTCATTTATTTAAAATCAGAGTACATAATATAGGTCCCAGAGGGAGGTTCGAAAATACGTTATAAAAGTTACATTTATTCATTTGAATGATAACAAATGGACACCCTTTTTATAAAAGAAATATGGAAACTTATTTTAGACTATCTAACTAACAATATGTTTTGTGATCGTTTATGGACTCTAGGCTGTTAGACCTTGATCTAGGATTTTAACTATGACAAGTATGATGATAATATTAGCGGAATATTCAAATGAAAGAAACAATGTTATCACAACAAGGTTTTGCCAAACTTTCTCTTTTGTTATTTCAACTAGCCCCAATACTATGTGATCAAGTATAGCACGATTACAATCTAATCAGGGATCAAAGATCCTTGAGGCTAAACAAACCTAACAACATTAGACCCCATGTCTAATTTTCCCACACACACTCTTTTAGGTGCTTTACATTTAAACACACTTGGTGTTGTTGTAATTTGTAAGTATGGAGCACCTTGGTGATTAACATCTAACCACTAATCACACTCTTTTTCTAAGGGTATGATCTCCTTTTTATAGAACAAAGGAGATCATTGCAAAGTTGATAAGTCTTGTCTACTACTTGCTTGTGTATGTCAGTCAATAAGATACAACATGTATCTTTTACAATTTGTTGACTGAAAACATATCTAGATATTATCTATTTGATATACTTGACTCAAATACAAAATATCTTCTTCATCCTTATCCATCCAGCAGTAGTATGACTCACAGTAGCATCTGATACACTAGAAGACTTAACTGTGTAATCATCAGACTTTACACTAGAAGACTTAACTGATTAACACTACCAGACTTAACTGATTAACACTACCAGACTTAACGAGGAGACTTAACTGGGAGAAGACTTAACCACCAGACTTAACTGTGACAAGACTTAACCACCAGACTTAACTTTGAGAAGACTTAACCACCAGACTTAACTGGGAGAAGACTTAACAACTCCTGCAACAGCTTCATTAGCTTATTTTGCTTATCATTTCAGTATTCTTCATGTTTCATTCTTCTTGTTCTATGATCATCAAATCTATGAAAATATAATTCCCAACAAGAAAGTCCACAGCCACTCCGTGCCAAGTTCGTTCTCTCTTAATTACCTGAGATAAAACATGCTAAAAAGTCAACACAAAGGTTGAGTGAATCCATAGTGTTTTATAATCAATTTGAACACAAGCCAAGTATAAAGTATAAAATCACAGTACGATATATTGCACTAAGCCTCATGACACGCAATGCGTTGACAGTATCCAGGTTCCACAAATATAATTAAATGAGAGTGGTCTCGCCCCCGAGTAGGAGTCTGCCTAGAAACTCTTTATAGAAATCAAATATAATGCATTTGCATAACCGGCTAACCCAAAGGATATCCATCCGACTAATACAAATGGGTCATCGGGCCAATATATCTATTCATTATATTCACACTCACCCTGCGGGTGACTAATGGTGCATGATATGAGGGATTTTTTAAATAAAAATAGGCAATAAGTTAACCTAATGCAATAACAATCAATTAAAATACTTGCGTTCGTTTTAGTAGCATGTATCTCCCCACAAATTTGAAAAACGTATAAATAAAAGTGGGACTATGAACTCACCTTGATTAGTCTGAATGATATACACAATTAACTAAAGTTGATAAACGTCTCCGGCGCGCAACCTGGGTTGGTATGTTATAATTTAGTAATTGTTCTTGAATATAATTAAGTTGATTCGTTCGTTTTGTAATATCTTTGGTTATTGTTTAAATGTTAAATTTGAGACAACATGAAGTCTCTTCAAAAGTTATAAGATTTATCTTATTTCTCATTTTTATGTTTCTGTTCCGTTCGTTCGTTTAAATAGATATTTCGTTCATTTGTTATTGAAGAAAACGTATTACATTAATAATACCAATACTAATAATAATAATAATAATAATAATAATAATAATAATAATAATAATAATAATAATAATAATAATAACAACAACAATAATAATAATAATAATAGTTTTAATAATAATAATAATAATAATAATAATAATAATAATAATAATAATAATAATAATAATAATAATAATAATAATAATAATAATAATAATAATAATAATAATGTTAATTGTTATTTGAATATTTCTCACTTCTTCCCCTAAATTTCTACATATTGACAACTTTTACCCTTGAACTTTCGTATAATGAAAAGTTTTACCCCTTAACTTTCCCAAAATTATAATTTTTACCCCTCAACTTTGGTTAAATGACAACTTTTACCCTTATAGTTTCAAGAATGACATTTTCTACCCCTAGGGTTTAGGTCGACTGCAAATTAAGTCCTTTTTATAAATCTAGTTAGAGTTTTGACATAAAATACCCTTGAGACTCCCGTCGCGTTACACACGACGTCCTTATTTCTTAAAAATGCTTTATATCTTACGAATTATGGCAAAACTTTTTACGACTCTTTTGTAAACTTAATTATTAGTTCATAAACTCAATTTTGACAAAAACTCAGCTCGTGATTTGAGCTCACGAGCTCGCAATTATTTTTTAAAGGGTGCGTTTGGTTCGAAATGTGGGCAGAAAACACCCGAAAAGGAATGGCCGTGTCTTGGTGAATACTTAATCAAATAACTTCGTTCTTTTTCCTATAGTTAGATAGTGTTGGGAATTAAATATTCTGAAGTTAGAGTATAAGAAAATACTTTAAGAAGAAGGTACTGCTGGTTCATGATCAAGGTACTGCTAGTACATCAAGGTACTGCTAGAACAAGAAGGTACTGCTAGTTCAAGTAGAAGGTACTGCTAGTTGTAAATGGTACTGCTGATCAATGAGTCATAGAGCTGCTACAAGGATAAGATCGAAGAAGATATTATTTGTATGAGTCACTCTTATGCAAAAATAATATCTAGATATATTCTCAGTCAACAAATTGATGCATGTGCTTGCATTAATTCATTTGAACAACTTGTGAGATATAAACTTCCATACGCTAGCTCGACTTGATCTTTTGTAAGACAAGTGTTGATTAGACTTAAAGTAATATTGTAAGAGATCTCTTGGACTATAAAAGAGATCTTAGATTAGTGATTATGTACGTGTGAAGATACAAACTCATATCTGTTAAGACATAGAACAAACAAAATCATATATCACAAATCTAGAAACATAAGATTCAAGGTATTTGTAACCCTAGTGATAAATTCAAGATCACTCGTATTATTTTGAATAATATTGAATCGTTTAGTGATAAACTTTCTTTGTTCATTGTTAAGTAACAAACATAATTCTTCCATTTCCATAACATACATAACCTTCTAAGTTTGATTAAGTAAATTCCGCATACTTAATCATATAAACTCAATATATCATTACACACAAAGTATACAAGGTTTAACCACCTTAAGTGAACTTTATTTGTGAAAAAATCTATAATTTTTGGAGTTCGTTTGATAGTCGATTTTTAAATTACAAAACATGGATCTGCTGCTGTCTCGACAGCCACAAAATGAAATAAAACGATTTTATTTTTAATTTTAGGACTTATGAACTAGGAATCTTTGATTTTGTTTAGTATCTACAACATGTTTAAGAGATTCCTAAATGGTTTTAGGTATTTTAGATTTGCCAAAAGAATTTAAAAGGGTGTTTGTTTTGTGTTGCTCGACAAAACCAAAAAGAAGAAAAAGAAATGAAATCTTTAGTTTTAGGGTATAACCATTACTAGGGCTTGTTTATTAGTGATATTTAAAGTATAGAAAATGAAATGAAATGGGTTAGAGACTTACTTAGAAGAATATGGGTCGAATAGGATAATTTGGGACTTAGGGTTTTGGAAATTGATCACCAAGGCTTCTATCTTTCTTCTTAGCTTCCTAGGGATGTTCTTGGACTTGATTAGGGGCTGTGGGAATTTGAAATGAGGGTGTATAGGGCTTTTTGGATTTTGTCGAATGGTATGGGAGGTAATAGAAAGGTTATGGGTTGATATATATATATATATATATATATATATATATATATATATAGATGGAAGTTAGGGTTTAAAAGTATGCTAAGTCACCATGTTATGTGTTTGAGGGTTTGTGAGGACAAGTGTGAGGAGGAGGGGTGTGTCGTGTGGCTTGTGGTGAGGGTGGTGATGTGTGTTCCTTAAAACCATACAACTTACCAACTTGATGAGGCATGGTTATGTGTATGATTTTGGAGCATGGAAGAGATATATGTGGTGTATGTTATAGTTAAGTCCTAGTGAGGAATATGTTTGGTTTATGTTTAACTAGAATTCGAACCATATATGCCTTATATGGATCGAATGGCTTTAAGGATTTGTACCTAAGGTACATGGTGTTGTACTTAAGATCTAAATGAGGTAACTAGTTAGGGTTAAGGTTTAGTTTAAGTATTTGTTGGCTAGGAAAATAGTTAGGTTTTATCTTATAATATATATGTGTCGAATTTTTATAAGAAAAGGAAAAGAAAATGGTTTATGCTTAAAAGGGTTGTACTATAAGCTTAGGTGAGTTGTACTAGAGTTTAGAAAATAGAAAAAATATATTTTTAGTGTTTTCTTAAGTTATATAAATTTTATGTAATTAGGGTTTTTAAAGTAATTAAATGGATTTTTAAGTTTTTGTGCATTAGAGGGTTGTACTATGGGTTTAGGGAGTTGTACAAGTATTTTATTTAAAAAAAAAATTAATGTGTAAAAACTATTACAAAGTATGCCTTTAAAATACTTATTATTAAAGTTTATATAAGGTTTTTATTAATAATTGGTTTTTATGCATTAAGGACTTGTACATTAGTTTAAAGGGCTTGTACATATATATTTTATAAAAATATTAATTAGGGTTTGTGATTTTATTACATAAAATACTAGTTTTGTGAAATTAGGGTTTGATCGGGAGTTATAGTGGTATTAGGGTTTCTGTGCTTTAGTGACTTGTACCTTAGTTAAATAAATTATATTTTGATATTTCTAGGGTTTTGTTATCTTCATATGTTATTATGGTAGTTTAGGGTTTTATAAAAACTCTTATCAGATAAAAATGCTTAGTTTAAAACGTACGTTAACGAAATAACGCAAAGTGGTAATTGGGACCTTGTAAAGTTTTAGGTCAAAGATGTTTAGATAGTTAAGTACCAAATATGTTAAGGTTGGGTTGCGTGCATGTTTATTGAGGATGTGATCTACGTCACATAAGATAATAGTATAACTAATTTATAAATAAATAAATAAATAATTCTACGTGGAAAAAGGGTAAGTGTAGTTTATTATAAAGTCGTATTTTTACCGGTGGTTACATTATCCCCCCGTTGAAAGGAATCTCATCTCGAGATTCAGTCTATGTTGGTCGAGGAGTTGGGAATATGATGTAGGTATACTATACGTACTTGATTTTCTCATTTCGGGTTTCTTAGTTAACCTTTAATGAGAGATTTAACACATTATCTAAATAGAATCTAAGATTCTGTCTCATTCAGTTTGTGAGGATGATAAGATGTGAGTTTGATGTGTTTAAAATACCTCAAGTTCAAAAATAATATTATATCTAATATTATCCTGTCTTTATGTCATTTAAATCCAATAATATCATCTCACTGTTAGTCCTTATTTATAGTTTTTAACCAAAAAGAGTCATCTAGGAATTTCCATTCAATACTTAAGGGAACGCAGTTTTGTCAGTTTTATTCCTATTAGATGAAATAAATTTGAATGTTTTGCCACCTAATAAATCTGAAGGCTGTGAACAGTAACTCCAACGGTCAGATCTTCCAACAGTCGTGAACAATGTATTTTAAAGGTCATATAACGACTAAATTACACCTATAAATACCCAATTTTTAATCCTCATTCTTTCATCACTAAATCCTTTTATAAAAACCTCAAAATGCCTCATCCTTTCACGATTTTTGCGATCTTCTATTTCGTTCTTGGAGTCATCTATCTGACGTACGTCCCTAGAGAAGATTACGCATTTATGGTTTACGTTTTTGCAACTCTTATGCCATTCGGGTTCATAGTTGACAAGTTATGGAGGTAATGATCTTACGCCATTTCTATATAATACTCGATAAGACCTATTTGGCTTCGTTCTTAAGATCTAGGTTTGGTCTCGTGCCTAATGTTTCGTTGGTACCTATCGTGCAGGATAATCAAGACAATTCATCCAATGATTACTCTTGCTATGGTGATTGTGGTTGGGGTCTTAGTTACTATGGCCGGTCAACCTTTTAGTGATTCTCTTCCATACCTATGAATTATTGTAACACTAGTACTTCCGATGCTAGTTATTTCACTATGTATGAATTTTCATGGGTCTTAAATAAATTGAGTCTAGTTGTATATATATATATATATATATATATATATATATTATATATATATATATATATATATATATATATATATATATATATATATATATATATTTTTTTACTAATTTCCTAAGTACTCTCTAGGGTTTCCTTATTTGTAATTTGTAATAGATGTTTGACATCTATTATGTTTAATAACAATGATATGTTTAAAAGAAAATTTTGTTTCAATATTTTGTTTTTGAATGAAGATTGTTATTAGAAAATCTGAAAAGATAATTGTTCCATTTATGACATGATTCTTCCTAAATTATACATAGTTGATCAGGCTATGTATAGTTGAGGATCGAATGATGTGATATTTGGTCCAGTTATTGTTTTTATTTTTCAAATTGTTTTAGACGGTGTTCAACGTGTTGTTTCTATATAATAACAACGTCCTTATGTTTTAAAAGTGTAAGAAAATTCTAATTCATATGATGGTGCTAAGTCAAGAATTTCTAGAGTGATAATAGGACATCTTTAAAATATATTCTAGGGTTTGTGAGGGAATTGTTATAGGACAGCGATAATCTATTGCTCAATTCCTAATATTAACCTAACTTCTAGAAAGATATAAATGTTTTGTTACGTAATGACTATAAATAGGATAAGTAGGAATAGAGACAGGAATTGTGATTAGAAATATTACAAAGTAGGAGTTCATACAGTAGAAGGGTAGTTGTTATGCTTATCATACCTAGGGTAAAGTACATAGGAAATACAACTTAAAGTGTTCTAGACCACAGATTATTTATCTACTGCAGGAATTTATCTTCTGCTTGAACACTTAATATCATCCTTCGACGTTCTTGGAATCTTAACGAGTTTCATTCCTCGGCACTAGTCTTGTCTTTCCAATTTGCATTATAATTTGGACACTGACTCTAGTAGTGACCCTTTCCACCACACCCAAAGCAAGTTAGGGTTTCTGATGGTTGGTTCTCTCCCGTTGCCTTACAGTCTTTGAGCTGATGTCCAATTCTCTGGCACTTGGTGCATGCAACAATGCATGGACCATAGTGGTGCAACATGCATTTACTGCAAGATGGTTTGTTTCCGGGATAACCACTTCCTTTAGCAGATGAGGCTGCATGGGCTTTGGCTATTTCCTGCTGATGATTTAGTTGGTGGTGATAGTTGATACGATCCTGAATATGCTTTTGGTAGCAGTCGTGGGCATTGGTGGAGTTACAGAAGGTAGGGATAGGTGGTTTTATTTCTGTGTGTTTTCGCTTTTGGTTATTTTTCTTAAATGTAACACTATGTTTAACTCCTAAGGCACGATTTATGGTAGGTTTAATCATCTTGTCTGGGCCTCTAGGATAAGCTGGTCTACATCCCGTGAAACCTTCAGGGGTATATTCATATGGTACAGCCGTCTTCCTTTCTCCTGTGGTCATATTGTTGCTATTCAGGTGTGCTACTGTCGTCACTTCGAGTACTGTCATAATCAGGTTTATTACCAACTTCTGGATATCTTCAGGAGTCATTGGTGAGATATTCGTATTCATGCTGGCTTTCTTCTATTAATATTACAAGAAACATGAATTTTAGAATTCCCGTAATGACCATGTTAGATTAATTACATATTTATGCTAACAGGTGTCATAATGCAAAATTATATCCAATTGAAAATCAACAATTTATGATGTGTCTGGTTAACATAGTAAATAAGTGATTAATTCTTGGTATAAAATTTGCTAAGGAATAAACAAATCCATATTCAAAACTAAAGTTCAGCAACCTTTTCTTCATTCATCAAGTTTTCTTCCAAAATTTTATCTTAATGGATTCTATGATTATGGCCTAGTTAGGGTAGGTATAATAGGTAAAAATCTTAAGTGGTGTCTTAGTAGTTCTTAGTAATAATTACAGGGTGTAAATAACTTGATTGATTGTTTTTATAAAATAATAAATTCAAGGTCTTTTATTAATACACCAGTAGTTATTATAGTAAAGCTTAATTATAACAAAAGTAGGCTGTTATAGATTTAAGGGTTTATTACAATTCTGAAAGTTTCAGACTTTATTGGAAAATACAAGAAATACTAACCAAATACCATTTGATTTAGTGGGCACAACACAGACACATATGAATTAAGATTAATTACGTCCTGGGCGTAAATTCTTAATTTCGGTCTCAAGTTCTAGTTGCGCAGCTTTCACTTCTGAAAAGCGTTCTTGTAGTTCCTGGTACATCCTCATTTGATTAGTCAACATGGCTTCTAAAGTGAAAATCTTCTGACCCTGGCTTCTTGCCGTATCTCTGGCCATCCATAAGGTTCTTTCAATGTCTTCCATTCTTCCATGCATCTGACCGTGTTCCCTTCTTGAAGTGTGAATCCTGGAATCCAAGTTTCTAAATTCGTGGTCGTAAGTATCCTTCATCTTGTCAACTTTTACTCCTAAGTCAAACACTACTCGCCTCTCGGTATCGGTTCTTCTAAATAAAGTGTCGATATTACGGTCGTACCATTCGAAACGTAATGGTTGTAATCCTTCCAGCTGTTTAGTATGACTGTCTAAGGTTTTGGCTTGTTGGAAAAGGATGGTCCATAATGAGTCACTAAGGTTTAAATTATAGTCAGGGGGATTAGGTGGAGATATGTCGTATGGGATATTTGGTATTGAGAAGTCTGGAGTGTCAGGTAGGGGAGAAATTGGATTAGCATCATTTTGAATTGTTTCTTGGTGTGAATTCCGTCCAACCTCAAATGTTGTCGGACAACCAATTAACTCTTCATCTGAATACGATTCAATAGCTCTCTTAAGTTTCTGACGCGAATGTGAGGGAGTAGGTGATAGTGAGAGTGTCATTGGGGTAGTTTCGTTAACACTAGGGGTTATGGGGAACGTGGTACTGTAGTAAACCATAAATAAAGTTTATAAGTACTTAATAATATGAAGGGGAAAGGGATAATACGGATGGAATAACTAAGTGCGTAAAAATATCTTTTTTTGGTGTAAAATAATCCTAATAGGTAATGCATTAAATATGGTACTATCGTGATGTCCGAGTCTGGACATGAGATTAATAGAATAGATAGGGAAAATTAGGGTTCTGTAACCACCTGGTATAAATATTTTACTATGTAATTAAATAATCAACAATTAACATATATAAGTACATTTCTGCAGCGTCGTGGCACGGAGGACTTTGGTTAAGTTTGTGTAAAGTAGTTATAGTATAAAATCATTCGTTTTGAAAATTTGGTTATAGTCCAATGTTTGAAAACATTTGGTTCTCTATAACCATAGGCTCTGATACCAATCTGTAACACCCCCGTTTTCGATATTCGCAGCGGAAATATAAGTTGGGATGTTACTTCTTGGTTCGTAGTCATGATAATAGAAAATGACTCAAAAAGAGACGTTTTTAATAAAAATGTTATCATTCATTTATTTAAAATCAGAGTACATAATATAGGTCCCAGAGGGAGGTTCGAAAATACGTTATAAAAGTTACATTTATTCATTTGAATGATAACAAATGGACACCCTTTTTATAAAAGAAAGTCCAAAGCCACTCCGTGCCAAGTTCGTTCTCTCTTAATTACCTGAGATAAAACATGCTAAAAAGTCAACACAAAGGTTGAGTGAATCCATAGTATTTTATAATCAATTTGAACACAAGCCAAGTATAAAGTATAAAATCACAGTACGATATATTGCACTAAGCCTCATGACACGCAATGCGTTGACAGTATCCAGGTTCCACAAACCTAATTAAATGAGAGTGGTCTCGCCCCCGAGTAGGAGTCTGCCTAGAAACTCTTTATAGAAATCAAATATAATGCATTTGCATAGCCAGCTACCCCAAAGGATATCCATCCGACTAATACAAATGGGTCGTCGGGCCAATAGATCTATTCATTATATTCGCGCTCACCCTGCGGGTGACTAACGGTGCATGATATGAGGGATTTTTTAAATAAAAATAGGCAATAAGTTAACCTAATCCAATAACAATCATTTAAAATACTTGCGTTCGTTTTAGTAGCATGTATCTCCCCACAAATTTGAAATACGTATAAATAAAAGTGGGACTATGAACTCACCTTGATTAGTCTGAATGATATATTCAATTAACTAAAGTTGATAAACGTCTCCGGCGCGCAACCTGGGTTGGTACGTTATAATTTAGTAATTGTTCTTGAATATAATTAAGTTGATTCGTTCGTTTTGTAATATCTCTGGTTATTGTTTAAATGTTAAATTTGAGACAACATGAAGTCTCTTCAAAAGTTATAAGATTTATCTTATTTCTCATTTTTATATTTCTGTTCCGTTCGTTCGTTTAAATAGATATTTCGTTCGTTTGTTATTGAAGAAAACGTATTACATTAATAATACTAATAATAATAATAATAATAATAATAATAATAATAATAATAATAATAATAATAATAATAATAATAATAATAATAATAATAATAATAATAATAATAATAATAATAATAATAGTTTTAATAATAATAATAATAATAATAATAATAATAATAATAATAATAATAATAATAATAATAATAATAATAATAATAATAATAATAATAATAATAATAATAATAATAATAATAATAATAATTGTTATTTGAATATTTCTCACTTCTTCCCCTAAAGTTCTACATATTGACAACTTTTACCCTTGAACTTTCGTATAATGACAAGTTTTAACCCTCAACTTTCCCAAAATTATAATTTTTACCCCTCAACTTTGGTTAAATGACAAATTTTACCCCTATAGTTTCAAGAATGACATTTTCTACCCCTAGGGTTTAGGTCGACTGCAAATTAAGTCCTTTTTATAAATCTAGTTAGATTTTTGACATAAAATACCCTTGAGACTCCCGTCGAGTTACACACGACGTCCTTATTTCATAAAAATGCTTTATATCTTACGAATTATGGCAAAACTTTTTACGACTCTTTTGTAAACTTAATTATTAGTTTATAAACTCAATTTTGACAAAAACTCAGCTCGTGATTTGAGCTCACGAGCTCGCAATTAATTTTTAAAGGGTGCGTTTGGTTCGAACTGTGGGCAGAAAACACCCGAAAAGGAATGGCCGTATCTTGGTGAATACTTAATCAAATAACTTCGTTCTTTTTCCTATAGTTAGATAGCTAAGTGAACTTTATTTCTGAAAAAATCTAGAATTTTTGGAGTTCGTTTGATAGTCAATTTTTAAATTACAAAACAAGGGTCTGCTGCTGTCTCGACAGCCACAAAATGAACAAAAACGATTTTGTTTTTAATTTTAGGACTTATGAACTAGGAATCTTTGATTTTGTTTAGTATCTACAACATGTTTAAGAGATTCCTAAATGGTTTTAGGTATTTTAGATTTGCCAAAAGAATTTAAAAGGGTGTTTGTTTTGTGTTGCTCGACAAAACCAAAAAGAAGAAAAAGAAATGAAATCTTTAGTTTTAGGGTATAACCATTACTAGGGCTTGTTTATTAGTGATATTTAAAGTATAGAAAATGAAATGAAATGGGTTAGAGACTTACTTAGAAGAATATGGGTCGAATAGGATAATTTGGGACTTAGGGTTTTGGAAATTGATCACCAAGGCTTCTATCTTTCTTCTTAGCTTCCTAGGGATGTTCTTGGACTTGATTAGGGGCTGTGGGAATTTGAAATGAGGGTGTATAGGGCTTTTTGGGTTTTGTCGAATGGTATGGGAGGTAATAGAAAGGTTATGGGTTGATATATATATAGAGATGGAGGTTAGGGTTTAAAAGTATGCTAAGTCACCATGTTATGTGTTTGAGGGTTTGTGAGGACAAGTGTGAGGAGAGAGGTGTGTCGTGTGGCTTGTGGTGAGGGTGGTGATGTGTGTTCCTTAAAACCATACAACTTACCAACTTGATGAGGCATGGTTATGTGTATGATTTTGGAGCATGGAAGAGATATATGTGGTGTATGTTATAGTTAAGTCCTAGTGAGGAATATGTTTGGTTTATGTTTAACTAGAATTCGAACCATATATGCCTTATATGGATCGAATGGCTTTAAGGATTTGTACCTAAGGTACATGGTGTTGTACTTAATGTAACGCCCCTTGACCACTTTGACCAAAAATTTTGAACTTTACACACGGAAAACGCTTTACCATTACTTTCGACCTTTTTGACCGTTTACAAAATCCTTGAACATAACCAAGATGACTAATCTGGATCCACACTTAGATTCATATCTTGGAACCTAAAAGTAGATCCCAAACTGAAACCAAGGATCCACACTAAGGTCCATACTTTGGAACCTAAAGGTAGATCCCAAACTGAAACCAAGGATCCACACTAAGGTCCATACTTTGGAACCTAAAGGTAGATCCCAAACTGAAACCAAGGATCCACACTAAGGTCCATATCTTGGAACCTCAAAGTAGATCCTAGACTTAAGGCTTGATCCACATCAAGGATCACCATTTTGAACCAAAAAGTAGATCCTAGGACTATCCACACTAAGGTTCAGACTTTGGGACCTAAAAGTGGATCCCAAACTGACGGGTTATGCGTAAACCCCTTTTGACCCATTTTCACAACAAACCACTTATACAACTTCCGTATTACACCAAACTTGACCAACATCAATCATTTAACATATCAAACGTGTTCCAACGACACTTGACCCGTTTACATCTCAAAATGGGTACATTCTCACCTTTACCAAACGCCCCTTTAAACATTGACTACAAACGCATAATAAACACTTTGACACATCGTTAGACCACCAAACTATTTCACGACTTTGACACACAATAAACGACTCATAAAAGAGACTCTCGGGGGTACAACTTTGACTCGAGCTCGGTATTCTACCTAGCTCCTATCGTTCACTACCTTCCAACTGCTTCCATATCCTTAAGCTATAATCCAAGCCAAGTTATCATCATCGCCATTAACCTACAAAACATTGACAACTAAAAGAATAAGCTTACGCTTAGTAAGTAAAACGATAATCACATACCATCATACTTCAATCAAACACATAAGCATCACCAATCTCCAAACACTTACTTAGCTACTCCACTCTCTAATTTTTGCATAAACACCTACCATCAACTTACCATCACAACCAAACTCACCACTTAGATCATATTCATCCTAGCATATAAGCAAATATCAAATCTCTTATCACTAACCACAAAACATACATAACACATACATGTTAGACATCCATATAATACATGCCATCATCATTTTACTTACCTTAGTCCAAGCTAAACAATACCAAGAACATCATCATCATCATAATCTTCCATCATCATCATCATCCTCTACCATAACCAAAACCTAACAACATAACAATTAATAATATAACAAGGGTTAACAAAACCCATTAAATACACTCATTTTCCCATTCATATCATCATATGATCATATCTTGATCATATGATAAAAAACCACTTTACTCATAATCTTTAACTCCACTAATATCAAGAACATAGGTACTTACTTGCATAAGATCATAGCTAAGGAAGGCCATAAGCACTTAGGACTTGATCATCTTCATCTTCTCTAGATCACCATCTCACTTTTTCCCTCTCTATCTTCTCTCTAAAATCCGGTCTTCACACCTTCTCAATAATTGTGGATATCTCTAGATTATCCTAGATATAATAGTTAGGTGTAGACTTTGGCCTTTTGACATAATTAGTCCCTCAAGTCCTTTTTTATCCTATTTTAGTCACAACTAACTTATAACATATAATTAACACTTGGCAAACTAGACCCCTTTAGTTCATACATCATAACTTATATAGCCACATTAGTCATACTTTGACTATTAGTTTGACTATCGGGTTTGACTTCCACATAACCTTGTTGATCAACTAATCACATAAGTCCTTAACATATTCCATCTAAGGTGGGGTCTACTCATAACCGGGATACGGGTCTAACCCTTAAGATCTAAATGAGGTAACTAGTTAGGGTTAAGGTTTAGTTTAAGTATTTGTTGGCTAGGAAAATAGTTAGGTTTTATCTTATAATATATATGTGTCAAATTTTTATAAGAAAAGGAAAAGAAAATGGTTTATGCTTAAAAGGGTTGTACTATAAGCTTAGGTGAGTTGTACTAGGGTTTAGAAAATAGGAAAAAAATATTTTTAGTGTTTTCTTAAGTTATATAAATTTATGTAATTAGGGTTTCTAAAATAATTAAATGGATTTTTAAGTTTTTGTGCATTAGAGGGTTGTACCATGGGTTTAGGGAGTTGTACAAGTATTTTATTTTAAAAAAAATTAATGTGTAAAAACTATTACAAAGTATGCCTTTAAAATACTTATTATTAAAGTTTATATAAGGTTTTTATTAATAATTGATTTTTATGCATTAAGGACTTGTACATTAGTTTAAAGGGCTTGTACATATATATTTTATAAAAATATTAATTAGGGTTTGTGATTTTATTACATAAAATACTAGTTTTGTGAAATTAGGGTTTGATCGGGAGTTATAGTGGTATTAGGGTTTCTGTGCTTTAGTGACTTGTACCTTAGTTAAATAAATTATATTTTGATATTTCTAGGGTTTTGTTATCTTCATATGTTATTATGGTAGTTTAGGGTTTTATAAAAACTCTTATCAGATAAAAATGCTTAGTTTAAAACGTACGTTAACGAAATAACGCAAAGTGGTAATTGGGACCTTGTAAAGTTTTAGGTCAAAGATGTTTAGATAGTTAAGTACCAAATCTGTTAAGGTTGGGTTGCGTGCATGTTTATCGAGGATGTGATATACGTCACATAAGATAATAGTATTACTAATTTATAAATAAATAAATAAAAATTCTACGTGGAAAAAGGATAAGTGTAGTTTATTATAAAGTCGTATTTTTACCGGTGGTTACAAAGCCAATCAACTCCATAGCCAGATTGATAAGACTAAGATCAGCATAAGGGAGGCTCGTTTCCTTGGCCCCTTCAATGAAAAAGTTGTGGATGTGCTGGAGTGTCTGCTTGAGACACAGCAAAGGGGTCATGATAGGGTGCAAGCAATTACCAACCTCCTAGCTGAAGTTCGCGATGGTATTCATGAGAAGGAACGCCATGTGAGGCTTATGGAATTTCATGAAGAGCTTTCCGATGATGAATAGAGCAGTATGGTCACCTGTTGGATGTCTTTTGGGGTAGTCTTTTGATTGTTCTTTTGGTTGTATGTTTTAATGATCAGATGGTTTAGATGTTAACTACTATGACTTTGAAGCTTGATGTAATGACTTTGATGACTAATTAATGTTTAATAATAATCAGTTTTATGTTTATGTATATACTTTGACTTATTTACTTTTTCCTTTTTTCATTTTTTGCTTTTATACTTTATGAGAAAATGTTGGTTTTCTCTCACACACACATGAGTCAAACGCACAGACTTTTGAGATCTGGCGCAACTGAATTAGGATTTCATCTCAAATTAGGTCTATCAATTATACAACCTATTAATCAAATTAAAGCATAGGTTCATTTGATTTAAGGCGTGTGGTGTTTGTGTATTGAATTTGTTGATTCAATTTTCATGAAATGATCATCTAGGGCTGATAATCGTATGGTTGTGTAAGGGTTGATTATGAAATGATCAATAAATATGTTATCCACATGTTTGTATCATAAGTGTAATTTTGTAGTTTATTTGTCATGTTTGCTGCAAGCTTTGACATGTTAGTGCAGATTTGTAGGTTAAGTAACTAATTTCAAATATCACCATGTTTTCTTATAGATATACGGCTGCCGCCTTTGCAATATTAAAGTCGGAAAGCATTGTTATGGTAGATTAAGGTTGGCTGTGTAATTGGTGGACTGTGAAACGATAAATGGATATATTATCCACAGGTTGTCTTTTTAGTTGTTTGTTTATATGATGAATTTGGATTTTCCTGTTTGATCTCGATTAGCTGATGACGCTATGTTAGATGTTTATGAAATATGAGGATTTTGGTTATTGATTTGTATATATGTTTTCAAATTTGATTAAGTAAGTTTGATTGAATTTGGATATTCATTGTTTAGGATGAAATAAGAAGTTTGGGAGTATAAGTTCAAAATTAATAATCCCAAACATGATGAATTATCTGCTCAAAAGGTCATTTGGATATTCAATGCTTTTTTTTAATCTTAGATACTTTGGCAATCTGAGTTGGTATCTTTTGCGGTGCAATTTTGTTTGTATGAATTCTTAAATGCATGTATTACTATTTATTTTTATCAATGACATTACATAGTAAAGTTTTTGTCTTTGCATACTTGATGATATGGCTTTTGTTGTTATATAAGAAGTACTCATTTATAGACTTTGATTTTGGCCCCCCTAAGAAAAGCGTTCAAGGTCCGCCACTGTTTGAATCAATGTATTTCAGCAGGTTCTGTATGTTATGTCAGCTGTATATTTGTTTTTTAGGTATAATGTGTAAGTTTCTATTTAGCATGGTAAGTGCCTGTTGGATATTTGTATTCATGTTTACAATTTGAGGGCAAAGCTAAATATTCAATGCATGTCTTTATTAGATATCATCTGGGAACATTACATAGCTGTGCTAAGATAGGTTGCTAAAAGTTTCCTTGAAAACAATGTTACGCGTGCAGTGCGTAAGTCCCGGGTCCTTGTCTTCGATCATTAGTATTTTAAGGCCATCAGGACTGGTAACTCTAGATAATGCCACATAAAGTTGTCCATGACTGAATACGGGAGTAGGAAAATAGAGGCCAACGTAATTAAGTGACTGGCCTTGACTTTTGTTAATGGTCATTGCATAACATGGTCTTAGAGGGAATTGCCTACGTTTAAGGACAAATGGCCACTTGGACTGTATTGATGTGAGTATAATCCTGTGTATAACGACATTGTCCCCTATATTTGAACTTGTTAGCACCTTAGCATGAATAACAAACTGGCCTAGATCTGTGATGAGCAACCTTGTTCCATTACATAGTCCTTTGCTTGGATTGACATTCCGCAAGAGCATAACGGGCAGTTCCTTTTTTAAGTGAAGAGCATGTGGGGGCATACCGGGGAAATTTAAGGAATTTAGAAATTCAATCGGATAGAGGTCGTGCTGTTCTAGATTGTCTGTAGATCCCTTGCAAATCTCATCTGCGCTGTTGTATGTAACAGTTTTCCCTTCTAACTGTTTAAACATATACTCATTGATGGCATCAGCATCATCATTCCTAGGAGTTAGAATTGCCCTTTCTTTGAGGTAGTCATCGTCGGTTTGTCTTGTTGTAAAATCAGGGTATGTCTCTGCAACAATTTTCTCGATAGGAGAATCCCATGATTTAATTAGAAAGGTTTCGGGAATGTCAATCCAAGTTGGCTCATCCTCCCCTTCTTTGCATTTTGCTGGCAACGTGCCATCCCCCACAGCCAAAACCCATCTATTGAAATCCTGTTTTCGAGTATCAATCTGCCCATTTTCACTATACTCATTGACACGCATGCTGCGCGTAAGGGTGAAGACCTTGCAATGCTTCCATAACTCAGACTGGTTTATGCAGGATTGAACAATGTCGGGCCTGCTCCCTTTTGGTATAACTGGCAGAACTTGTCGAAAGTCACCTCCCAGTAAGACCGTCACGCCTCCAAAGATTCGACTCCTACTGTCCGGGTCATGATATCCTAAAATATCCTTTAGCGTCTTGTCCAATGCCTCAAAAGCATATTTTTGAGTCATTGGAGCTTCATCCAGATGATAAGTTTAACTTGCTGCATGAGTTCTGCCATATGTGTGTTTTGCTTTATGCCGCATGTACTGTTCTCCAATAATTCAAGCGGTATAACAAAACGGCTATGTGCAGTTCTCCCTCCTGGTAGCAACAATGAAGCAATTCCTACACAATTTGAGACTATTAGTTCAAGATGTATTTTTTTAAGTTTACAATGTAGTTGATTGTTTTATTTGAGTATTCATTTTTACTTGAAGATGCGACAGCAAGCACTATCATACGTTCTGATCTTAACCTTGAAATAATAGTTTTCTATAAAAATGTCTTCCCGGTTCCTCCTGGTCCGTATACAAAGTAAAAATTTCCTTTTTTATTATGGACAGATTCAATCACCTCTTCATAGATTAATCGTTGTTCGGGATTTAACAATGCATGAAGTTGTTGATGTTCAAGACTACTCTTCTTCATATCATAATCCAACGCTTCTCTGACAAGACGATTGTCCAAGTTGGTTAGTAACTTTGGGTTAGGCAGTGGTAGATCTTGAAACTCTAATAAAGATCTTCCATGCCTATTTAACAACTCTTGGATTTCTAGCAAACAATAGTTCTGGAGTTGTTCATCTATCAACTCCAAGTTAGGATATTTAAAAAATTTCCTTTTCTTATGGAGGATATCCTCTGATAAGGACTCCCAGTTTTCTTCCCATAATTTTAAAGGCCTGCTGACATCGCAAAACAACAAAATTGTCACAAACATGTCACGTAGCTGTGGTCCGAACGCCCATACACTTTCTTCTGATATAGCATGCTTCCATTCTGTGTCATCATTTAAAAGGCCATATGCAAAACATGCTTCTTTGAATGTGGAACATAGTCTGGTGTTAACAATCATGAGCTTTTGAAAAGATTCAGGCCCTCTCACAATGTTCAACAGCATTCTAAGATAATATCGTTCTCCAGAAGCCGGGTGAGAGTAAACAATCCTGCCAATGCATCTTTTACATTTTTTTTATTTCCACATTTTTTCTTTCTCATGCCACACATAATGCTGAGGTATCTCAGCATATGTGTATGCCCTCGCTGATATATCACGCTTGTTTAATTCAAACCAGTCAGTGAACATAGTTATGTCGATACCTTCCCTTTTAATTAGGGCGGGTAAGCTTTCTGAGTCACGAAGTGTGATTGCGTTCTGATTCGGCAAGTGGTAATTCAGTCTCATGACTGATGGATATGAGTAATGGATGTCATAGGAAAACAAACGCCACACTGCCTCACATGGAGCTAAGAAGCGACAATTCAAATAATTTTTGATTTCGTCCACCACCAAAACTTGGACATTTCCCAAATCACCATTGGTTCTAACATTCTCTTCTATAACAATTGTAGCTCTATCGGGCCCTTTATTTAAGTACTTAAATAAGTACTTAATTGCCTTTCATCTGTTGCACCATTCCACATTAATGTGGGCCTGGTACTTCAGGAGGAGATAACGATTGTGAGGAACCACATATCTGTTATCGTATTTAAACTTTCCTTTTATAAGGTAAGCTTTATTATCCCTTCGACGATAAATCGCATAGCCATCATTATCAACTATTGTTTCTTCCACAAAAGGTTTAGGGAAATGTTTCGAGCACTTACCCTCAATTGTACATGGGGCATGCTTAGCATCTTGACCGCAAGGTCCATGTAACATAAATTCAGTTACTATTTTATACCCTTCTGGATCACTTGATTTACATGGTATCTCTGCTGTAATCATGTCATCTATCTCGCCTGGGGTTTTGCATTTCAAGTCTTCTTCTAGCCATAGTAGGATATGAGCGTGTGGCAGGCCACGTTTTTGAAATTCTATGACATACACAACTGAAAGGAAACGGAAGAAAAGCATAAGCTGATGCATAAATTTGGTGTAGAACAGTAGACATATTGACATTTTGCGCCAAGTTGTATTACCTGCCGAGTGACCAAAAATATGGTGTTTTGTAAGATCGTCTAACATTTCAATTGGTTTAATCTTGAATACACGGGTTGCCACTTCTGGACGATCATTACCTTTTTGTCTCGGGATGTGCTTTAACATTTCAGCAACCTCGGGCCATTCTGGATTGGTGGTGAAAGTGATGAACAGGTCTGGATTTCCATAGGTTCGACATATAGCCATAGCATCTTGGTAGTTTTGCATCATATACCTTGGGCTGCCCGTAAAACTCCTTGGTAGAACGATTCGTTTCCTGAGCCCTGCTGCACTTGTATCATGTAACGCCCCGTGACCAAACATGACTAAAAACGTGAAAATTTTCGCAAACAGACTACCCAAAAACTGACCCGCTGCTACTCTTTAACGGATTGACAAAATTCTATAACCATCTGGAAATCGAAGCTATTTTTACATGAAACTAGACTCGATTACCTTCAAAACGACGGGTGATGCAACCCCTAACGACTTACTGTTCAAAAGATATAAATTTTCAAAGACTACCGAAAATCTGTCAAACCCACTTTCAGAACCAAGATGAGTAATTTCATAACCAAGATGAGTAATTCAGAACCAAGATGAGTAAAGTTCAGAACCAAGATGAGTAAATTTCATAACCAAGATGAGTAAATTTCAGAACCAAGATGAGTAATTTCATAACCAAGATGAGTAAATTTCATAACCAAGATGAGTAATTCATAACCAAGATGAGTAAATTTCATAACCAAGATGAGTAAACTGACGGGTTATGCATTAACCCATTTTGACCCATTACACTCCAAACCACTTAAAACACTTCCTTTCCCTTCCATACTCGACCAACATACATATTTTAACATACTAAGCTTATCTCATGCACCCATGACCCGTTCACACCCTAAAATGGGTCAAAACAAGCTTACGCCAAACACCCTCTTTCAACTCATTTACACAACACACTTTTTACACAAAACACATAACTACTACATATCCATTTGGATTTATGCATAACTTAACACTTCTAATATATTGAAAGAGTGTTAGTACAACGACATGACCCGTAACTTCCCAAAATGGGTGGATTTGGTTATTTGCCAAACACCCCTATAAAGTTTGACTACAACCATAACCATTACCATATAGACGTCATAACATATACACAAACTTGACCCTTGAATTAAACATGGACAAGGAACCATATATGACCATAAGACCGTGACTAACAAAATGACCATAAGGATTGAAGTATACCAAGACACGAAAAGACACTTCGGGGTTTCCAACTTCAATATGCTTGGTCCAAAAGAATACGGTCCTCTACTACAACTACTTCAATCACGAAGCTACTATCACATAATCACATAACCTTATCCTTACCCTTGCTCGATCCTTCGGTACCTATCAAGAAAACATTACAACTAAACACGTAAGCGAAACGCTTAGTAAGTACATGGTATAACAAGCTAAACATCATAAATCATACATAACCATAACTAGTCTAACAACTAGTTAAGCTAGCGATATAGGGGCACTTACCTCACGCCAACATAGTCGGCCTAAACATGATCAACCCCTAAGGTTGAACCTCGTCCCATACTTAGCCCAATGACTAACTAAGCTAAGCCTAGTGATGGATCCATAACTAGCTAACGCACCCTATACACTATCATTCACCATTACCATGTAATCAAACATGATAAAGCTAACACATAAACCATTATCATACATAACATATGATAAAGCTAACAAGAACATGTTAATACCATATACTTACCTTGATTCACAATTACAACTTCACTAGCAAGGCTTCCAACTCTCTTACTTGCTTCCTATATCATAATCATCTCAAATTAGGAACTAATTAACTAACAAATCATGAATTATCGATCTTAATTCATTATTCCCAAATATCATATCATGAACCCTAATTTCATAAATTGGGGAAAGTACTTACTTGTGGTGGGAAGTACCAATTAAGGGTTCAAAATGAATTATAACACTTGAAGATTGATCAAAATAGCTTAATTGATGATGATGGAGTTTCCCTCCCTTTTTCTTCTCCTGATCGACACCACAGACACACACACTCACACTCTAAACTTTTCTGGACTATTCTCCATCTTTCTATAATTAGATATTTAACAATTTAACTTTGCTCACTTGGCAAGACTACCCCTCAAGTATCATTCTTTCTATATTGACCACACATATTTACCACTTAACTCATAACATATAATACTTAACTTATTAAATACACATACACACACACACACACACACACACACACACACACACATATATATATATATATATATATATATATATATATATATATATATATATAGTACCTTATCGGGATATGGGTGTAACAATTCTCCCCTCCTTAAAATAAGATTTCATCCTCGAAATCTATTCTTGAAATAAATGAGGATACTCATTCCTCATCTTCTCCACTAGCTCTCATCTAATACTTGTACCCTTGCGATGTCTCCATTGCACTTTCACTAACGGAATTTCTTTGTTTCAGAGTTGCCTCACTTTCCTTCCTAATATCGCTTCTGGTTCATCCTTTTGTGAAATCAAATCTGGATCAATTTCGATATCATCTAAAGTAACCACACTAGCCTCATCCGTTAAACATTTTCTCAAGTAAGACACATGAAAGGTATTATGAATACCCCTCATTTCTTCATGTAATTCCAACACATAAGCTACCTCGCCATCACGTTTCAAGATTTTAAACGGCCCTATAAACCGCGGACTTAATTTCCCTTTGTTTTTAAATCTAGGGGGAATTTCATATATCCCCTCCCAAAACATGAAAATTTCATATATACCCATAATACAACCATTGAATGCATTATGTACAATGCTTTTAAAGCATGGTTTGGGTATATATGAAATTTTCATGTTTTGGGAGGGGATATATGAAATTGCCCCTTAAATCTAAAAACGCCCTTCCATGGAGAAAATTTTAACATAACTAAATCACCAACTTCAAATTCAATTGGTCTTCTTCGATTATCGGCATAACTTTTCCACCTATCTTGTGCCGCCTTAAGTCTTGCCCGAATCATCTCAATCTTTTCAGTCGTTGCCAATACTATATCCGTGCTAGCTAATTCCCTACTTCCAACTTCTTCCTAACAGACGGGTGTCCTACACTTTCTACCATAGAGCATCTCATAGGGTGGCATGCCTATACTAGCATGATAACTATTATTGTAGACGAATTCAACTAGAGGCAAATGATCATCCCAGTTACCTCCGAAGTCAATCATGCAAGCCCATAGCATATCTTCTAGAGTTTGGATCGTTCTCTCGCTTTGTCCGTCAGTTTGAGGATGAAAAGCTGTGCTCATATGTAACTTAGTACCAAGCTCGTCTTGAAAACTTTGCCAAAAGTTCGAAGTGAAACGCCCGTCTCGATCAGAAACTATAGAAATAGGTACTCCATGACGCGCGACTATCTCGTTAACATAAATTTTTGCTAACTTATGAACAGGCATATTCTCCCTAATCGGAATAAAGTGTGCACTCTTAGTCAAGCGGTCGACTACTACCCAAATTGTATCATTTTTCTTTTTCGTCTTTGGCAATTTCGTAATGAAGTCTATAGTAATCTTCTCCCACTTCCAAACTGGGATATCTAATGGTTGGACTTTCCCATACGGCTTTTGATGTTCAGCTTTCACCTTCAAGCAAGTCAAACATCTCTCCACATATTTCACACAATCTCTTTTCATACCTGGCCACCAATAGTTTCTTTTAAAATCGAGGTACATTTTCGTAGCTCCCGGATGAATAGAATACTTTGATTTATGCGCTTCTTCCAAGAGTAATTCCTTAATGTTGCTTCGAAAAGGAATATAAACTCTTCCATGACGTGTCTTAATCCCTCGGCTGTCCTCCTCAAGATTAGGAATGTGAGATATGATACGTTCTTTTTCTTGATTTTCTTCCTTCAATGCTTCCGCTTGAGCTAACTTAATTTTGTCAAAGAGATCAGATGTGACTATCATTCATAAAGAGTGAATTTGTGTAACTTCACTTCGGTCCTTATGACTTAGTGCATCCGCAACCACATTCGCCTTACCGGGGTGGTAGCGGATTTCACAATCATAATCCTTCAACAAGTCTAGCCACCTATGTTGCCTCATATTCGGGTCTTTCTTTTCAAGAAAATACTAAAGGCTTCTATGATCGGTGTAAATTACGAACCTTACACCATATAGATAGTGCCTCCAAATCTTCAAAGCAAAGACTACGGCTGCAAATTCAAGATCATGAGTCGGGTATTTCTCTTCATGCTTCTTTAGTTGTCTTGAAGCATAAGCAATAACTTTGCCCCTTTGCATAAGGACACATCCAAGACTAGAGTAAGATGCATCACTATAAACTACCATGTCTTCGGTTCCTTCCGGTAACACAAGGATCGGTGCTTCACACAACCTCTTTCGTAAAGTACGGAAGGCTTCTTCTTGTTTCTCACCCCACCCAAAAGGAACATTCTTCTTGGTGAGTTCAGTCAACGAAGATGAAATTTTGGAGAAGTCCTGAATGAACCGTCGATAATAACCCGCGAGTCCTAGAAAACTTCGAATTTCACCAACGTTCTTCGGCGCTTGCCAATTCATCACGGCCTCGACCTTTGACGGGTCAACTTTAATACCATCGGGATTAATAACATGACCGAGAAACTGAACTTCTTGTAACCAAAATTCACATTTCGAGAACTTGGCATACAACCTTTCCTTTCTCAACGTACTAAGAATTTCCCGAAGATGTACTTCATGTTCTTCCTTGCTTTTAGAATATATAAGAATATCATCGATGAACACTATGACGAATTTATCCAACATCGGTCTACACACTCGGTTCATGAGATCCATGAAAACTGCAGGCGCGTTCGTGAGACCAAAGGGCATAACCGTAAACTCATAATGTCCATAACAGGTCCTAAAAGCCGTCTTAGGGATGTCTTCTTCTCGAACCTTCAACTGATGATAGCCCGAACGAAGATCAATCTTTGAAAACCACTTTGCACCTTGAAGCTGATCAAATAGGTCATCGATTCTTGGTAACGGGTATACATTTTTCACCGTGACTTTCTTCAATTCACGGTAATCGATGCACATCCGCATACTACCGTCTTTCTTTTTAACGAACAGAATCGGAGCTCCCCACGGTGAGCTACTAGGGCGAATAAAACCCTTGTCGAGTAACTCTTGGAGTTGGCTCATTAGTTCTTTCATCTCAGACGGAGTAAGGCGATAAGGAGTTTTGGCGATAGGAATAGCACCCAGAACAAGATCAATACGGAACTCAACCTACCGATCGGGTGGGATACTCGGCAAATCTTCCGGGAATACATCACGGAATTCATTAACAATCGGAACATCATCGATACTTTTCTTCTCAAAACTCATATCTACCACGTGCGCCATAAAGGCAAGACAACCACGTGATAAATATTTTCTAGCCTTCATTACGGAACACAATCTTAACTCGCCCTCCCTTTTATCATCGTAAATCATCATTTCCCTACCGCTAAGATTTACAACTCGAACGATCTTTTGTCTGCATAGGATGGCAGCATGGTGTTTACCCAACCAATCCATACCAATGATAATGTCAAACTCTCCGAGCATTATGGGAATTAGATCAATCCTAAAAACGCTCTCATCGATCTCTATCTCTACATTATGATACACACTAGACACCACAACAACTTTACTATCGGCAATTTCAACTTCTATGGGTGTCGAAAGTTTATCTAAGGGAGTGGACAATTCCTTACTGAAACTATAAGATACAAAGGACACGCTTGCGCCCGAGTCATACAAAACACGAGCGGGTTTGGAATTTACGAGAATTATTCCTGTGACGACATCTGAACCCGACTTCGCTTCTTCGGCACTCATTTGATAAACACGAGCTGTAGGTTTCGAAACCTCAACCTTTTCTCTTTTGATTGGAATGAATGGCTTCGCTTGCTTAGGGTTGGCCTTAGGACATTCACTTACCTTATGTCCTTCTTCGTTGCACCCATAACATATCACTAAAGGCTTGGTGCAATTCTTGCTAATATGGCTAGGATCCCCACATTTATAACATCCCTTCATCCCAGATTTACATTCTCCCATATGGTTCTTACCGCACCTATCACTTGGGAGGTAACTTCCCCGTGTTGTACTTCTTTGTGAAATCAAACCTGCCTCGCTTACCAAATGTTGATGGTTGATCTTGCTTCCTCTTTAACTCTTTCTTCTCTTTGCTCTTCATCCTATCCAAATCTGCCTCATGAGTACGCGCTCTGCTTAGAAGATCCTCCATGGTGGTGCACTTGAAAGGTGATACTATCGTACGAATCTCATCCTTGAGCATCCTTTGAAATTTATCAACTTTAAGCTTCTCGTTGTTAAGATACTCCGGGCAATATTGCACCATGTCACAAAACTTTCCCCACAACTCGTTTACCGATTCATCAGTTTGCACAAGAGTATGGAATGCTTCTCTTATTTTATCAATCTCCTCCACGGGAGCATACTCTTTCATGAACACTTCCTTGAATTGATCCCACGTGCACGACTCTCTCCAAGCATTACCCTTCTCATTTGCCTTGCCTTCCCACCATACTTTAGCCCGTTCACGAAGGTAATTAGTAGCAAAGTTTACCTTATCCTCCGCCGCACAACGACTAGTGCGAAAAGCCCCTTCAATATCGGTAATCCACCTAGAACTCTTTAACGGATCAAGAGATCCCATGAATGTAGGTGGAGCACAAGTGGTGAAATCACGATAAGTGGATTTCTCCTTCCCTACTCCGGGTCTAGCATTTGAATCACTCACTAATTCCCCATTCTTTTTAAGCTTCTCAATCTCCTCTTGAAATATCTTTTGTAAGTTCTCGGTTGTTTTGTTGACATAATAGGGCATAACTTTCTCAATAGCCCTTCCTACTCTATCAGTCACCAAAGTATCCAATTCTTTCAGGTCAGCTCTAGTAAAACTTCTAGGATTAAGATTTTCCGGCAGTGACATTGACTTGACGCTACTAGAATTTCCCTCATCATCTGAATCACCATCATGGCGGGAGGAGGTCGTCCTTAACACCTCCTTATTTCGAATAGCTGCCATCTTTTCTACTAACTGAAATTCAACAATTTATACTATCAAGCATAATCATGCACATATCGATGCATGAATGACATATACATATATTTATCCTTACACTAACACCCTAGTTCGTCACTCGTGTATGGCCCATATGATTTCAATTTCACATATGTTCTATATTTTTATCACTACGGTGGCCAGGCGTAGTCATATAAATATTTAACATATATGTCCTCAAAATCATTCAAGCGATACACAAATAACAACGCTAGTTCTAACCGCATCTACGCAAGGTCTAAGTCTAGGAAATCCTAAAGTGAAATCCTAATTATCTTAGACCGAAGCTCTGATACCAAGTTGTAATGCCCCGTGACCAAACATGACTAAAAACGTGAAAATTTTTTGCAAAAAGTCTACCAAAAAACTGACCCGCTGCTACTCTTTAACGGACTGACAAAATTCTATAACCATTTAGAACTCGAAGCTATTTTTACATGAAACTAGACTCGATTACCTTCAAAACGACGGGTGATGCAACCCCTAACGACTTACGGTTCAAAAGATATAAATTTTCAAAGACTACCAAAAATCTGTCAAACCCACTTTCAGAACCAAGATAAGTAATTTCAGAACCAAGATGAGTAATTTCAGAACCAAGATGAGTAAAGTTCAGAACCAAGATGAGTAATTTCATAACCAAGATGAGTAAATTTCATAACCAAGATGAGTAAAGTTCAGAACCAAGATGAGTAATTTCATAACCAAGATGAGTAAATTTCATAACCAAGATGAGTAATTCATAACCAAGATGAGTAAATTTCATAACCAAGATGAGTAAACTGACGGGTTATGCATTAACCCATTTTGACCCATTACACTCCAAACCACTTAAAACACTTCCTTTCCTTTCCATACTCGACCAACATACATATTTTAACATACTAAGCTTATCTCATGCACCCATGAGCCGTTCACACCCTAAAATGGGTCAAAACAAGCGTACGCCAAACACCCTCTTTCAACTCATTTACACGACACACTTTTTACACAAAACACATAACTACTACATATCCATTTGGATTTAGGCATAACTTAACACTTCTAATATATTGAAAGAGTGTTATTACAACGACATGACCCGTAACTTCCCAAAATTGGTGGATTTGGTTATTTGCCAAATACCCCTATAAAGTTTGACTACAACCATAACCATTACCATATAGACGTCATAACATATTGATTCCAAAGAATCAACACGTATTTTTCTCCAAGGAAACACAAGTGAAGTATGTGTCGCCCGGGTCGTTATCCCCAACGAAGGTTTGAATGGAATTCGTGATTCGGTTCGTGATTGCGTGTTTGAATAGTGAAAAAGATGGGATTTTGGGTTTTTACGCTAAAATAAGTGAACATAAATTAAAAACGATTTAAAAGGCAAGGGAAACTATAATCTAAAGCACTCGAGATTAAAAACGTAAAGGAAAACTGAAAACGTAACTAAACCGGGAAATCCCGAGCCTAAAACGTCAAAACGATGAAATACTTACTCTACGGGTACAAATCTATTTTTCCTATGTTCTAATTAATAAAAGAAAATTTAAAAAAAAAAGAATTACATTTTTCTGATTAATATTTAATTTAATATGAATTAAAAACATAATTAAAAAGAAAAATGAATTAAAAATACTAAATGAAATGGGAAAATTATGAAAAATTTCAGAAAACTCCTAAATGATATTCTAATACTAGGAAAATTAAAATGACCAACTCAGCTTATTGGGATAAGCCCGAAATAAGCCACTGATGAAATAAGCTAAAAGAAATGCAAACTTGGTTAAATAAAACATTTAGCAAACCATAACCAGTTAAAAACCCTAGGGCAGTTGGCTAAGGTTGTGTGTTTGTGAACAAGAGGTACCAGGTTCGAATCCCTGGTTGTCCCCTTTTTGCTAAACATTTTTTATTTGATTTTTCTTTTTATAAACTACTTTAACACATGAAAATAAGCAAAACTTAAAACTAAAACTTTTCATGAAAATTACGCAATAAGCAGCCAAATCATAAGCAGTTTTACTCTAAACTATACTAAGACTAAATATAGAAAATTTTAAAAGCTACTAAAAGCTCCTACAAGCTAAGCTAAGGGGAACTAAAGCTAGGGCATAAAGGGGGAGTCCTAATAAGCTAAAGGGGAGCAGATAAGCAGGCTAAGATAAGCAGATAACCATAAAAATAAGCAAACAGAACCAATCAGTTAAGCATATGCAGAAAATAACCTAAATAGCTATATTGAGGCTATCTAAAAAGCTAGAAATCAATAAGCTAAGATTTAAAAAGCTAAAATATGAAATGATAAGCTACTAAATAACTGGAAGACAAAATTTCAGACCATAAGATCAGCTAGATAAGCTAAATTTAAGCTGATAAAAAGGAGAGTTGGGACAAATAGGCTACAAGTTCAGAATAGCCTCCTGAGGCTTATTTGCAGACCTGCAATAAGCTCATGAATAAGCTCATGAGTCAAAAATAAGCTGAAACCGATGTAGACTAACTTGTAAGCTAGTAGAAAAACAAAAAGCAGAACTTTAAACCTACTTAAACTAACAAAAAAAGATTGAAAAGGGGCTGATATGGGAAAAATGCAGACAACAGCAACACTGAACCAAGGTTCCTGGGATTTAACCCACTATTAAGATACGACTTAATGGGTTGAATTAGACTCAAAAAAACCAAAAGCTATCAAAGATGTAGCTTATGGCTGCAATAAGCTATTCAGACAACATTAAGCCTTAATCCAATAGTAACTGATCCATTGGAACAAAAACCTTCAAACAAGCTCTAATCTCCAAACAAACAGCTGAACTATGTTGCTATAACCTAGATTAAAAGTTTCCAAAAGGCAAATGAACAGTGATTACCTATTTTTAACCCGTTTTGACCCTCTTCCAAACAACACTTTAAGCAATTGTTTCGAAATTTAAACTAAATTAAACCTCTCTAAACTAAGATTTATGAAATCAGGTTAATATCTAAATGTATTTAAACTTTAATAAAAATAAGCAACCACAAATAAGCACTGAAATCAAGCAATAAGCAATTTGACTAACCATTGACTTTTTGTTGACTATTTGACTTTTCTGAAATTAAGACTGAATGAGAGCAATTATAGTCACAATAAGATTCAACAAGCTTATGTGAGCTTATTACACAGGAAAGAAGAGCTTTTAAAACTTTAAACAACAACAGATTTTAATCACTGAATTAACCTGAAACTTGAATTGTCACCAGAATATTACAAAGCTTGTGAATTTGAACTAAAACTAAAATTGAAGTTACATTTGACTGAATTAAAGCTAACAATAAAAATAGCTTAACCGAATTTAACTTATTAAACTAAATTACACTAAAACTATTTTAAGCTAAAATCCTACTAACTCCTCTGTGTGCGTGTGAGCGTGGTGTTATTATAACTCCAAAAGCTTCCCTGGTCCTTTACGAACTCATCCTAGCCCTTGGATAGGGTTCAATCAATCTCCATCGTCCAAACTCCTTTTGGCAGGAAAACGAGGTTTAAGTGGAATTTCCACGTGGGATTGCTATTCACGTGAAGGTGGATTGTACTAGCTATTGGAGGGGGGAGGTTGAGTGTGGCAAAGGAGAGGCGTGGGAACATTTTTCTCTGGGTCAGCTTTTAGGTAAATGGGGGAGCGGTTTTTGGCGGTAATGGTTTGGAGATGGTGGTTTTGACTTTGGGAGTTGACCAGGGATTTAACTAAATAAAGAACGGGGTAAGGGTTTAATTTTGTGGAGTTGGGCTTTTGAATAGAAATTGGGTTGGGTTTAATGTGTTGGGTTTTATCTGTTTTGGGATAAGGGGTAGGATTATTTAGAAATGGAATTGGTTTAATGTTAGGGACCAAATGTGTAAAATCTGAAAGTTGAGGGACCAAATTTGTCATATGTGCAAAAATAATTCCAAGGGCCACTCTTGACAACTTGGTATTCTTGAAGGTTGATTTTGACACCTTGATCAATTTCTCGGTCCAAACTCGTAAATTTCTTCCCCGTCCTCGGCTTTTCACGCTTTTCCAATCTTGTGCTCGGTTTTGTCCGTTTTTGCCCTGTTTTCGATCTTTTTGTACCTGAAACACATAAAAACACATACCACGAATATTTGCAACAATATTTGGTCTATTTGGGTATTTTTGGTCATTTTTGTGTCTTATACGGGTATAAAATGATGAGTATTTACACACTCATCACATATACACAAACTTGACCCTTGACTTAAATGTGGACAAGGAACCATATATGACCATAAGACCGTGAATAACAAAATGACCATAAGGATTTAAGTATACCAAGACACGAAAAGACACTTCAGGGTTTCCAACTTCAATATGCTTGGTCCAAAAGAATACGGTCCTCTACTACAACTACTTCAATCACGAAGCTACTATCACATAATCACATAACCTTATCCTTACCCTTGCTCGATCCTTCGGTACCTATCAAGAAAACATTACAACTATACACGTAAGTGAAACGCTTAGTAAGTACATGGTATAACAAGCTAAACATCATAAATCATACATAACCATAACTAGTCTAACAACTAGTTAAGCTAGCGATATAGGGGCACTTACCTCACGTCAACATAGTCAGCCTAAACCTGATCAACCCCTAAGGTTGAACCTCGTCCCATAGTTAGCCCAATGACTAACTAAGCTAAGCCTAGTGATGGATCCATAACTAGCTAACGCACCCTATACCCTATCCTTCACCATTACCATGTAATCAAACATGATAATGCTAACACATAAACCATTATCATACATAACATATGATAAAGCTAACAAGAACATGTTAATACCATATACTTACCTTGATTCACAATTACAACTTCACTAGCAAGGCTTCCAACTCTCTTACTTGCTTCCTATATCATAGTCATCTCAAATTAGGAACTAATTCACTAACAAATCATGAATTATCGATCTTAATTCATTATACCCAAATATCATATCATGAACCCTAATTTCATAAATTGGGGAAAGTACTTACTTGTGGTGGGAAATACCAATTAAGGGTTCCTAATGACTTATAACACTTGAAGATTGATCAAAATAGCTTAATTGATGATGATGGAGTTTCCCTCCCTTTTTCTTCTCCTGATCGACACCGCAGACACACACACTCACACTCTAAACTTTTCTGGACTATTCTCCATCTTTCTATAATTAGATATTTAACCATTTAACTTTGCTCACTTGGCAAGACTAGCCCTCAAGTTTTATTCTTTCTATATTGACCACACATATTTACCACTTAACTCATAACATATAATACTTAACTTATTAAATACATATGTATATAGTACCTTATCGGGATATGGGTGTAACATATCACCACTTGTTACAGTGTCACACAGGTTATGATATAGATCCACACGTAACGTATCTTGATTTTGCCTAGTCCATTTAAGTCTTTGCTCCTCAACAGCCGTGTATGCATCCACCAGGTATTGTTGAAATAATCGCCCACCTCTAAGCAAGGTAGTACCTTGGTTATTTCGCTGCTGTATTATGTATGCGTAGTACTCTTTCATTGTGAGACAACCCCTTTTAGTCTTGCGAGCACCTGTGATGTTGTGATACGGTATTTTTTCATGAAATCCTTCCTCTCCATACGGGAATAATAATGGATATTGGAGGGCCATGTATTCTGAATGCAACTCAGAAATACGTTTCAGACCTTCATCCTTGTTACTTATAACAATATCTCTCGTGGGAATGCCATCACCAAAGTCGTTAGTAATCAGAGCTGCTATTTCGGGCACAGTCGGGGCGTTGTATTGCCATGATGTACTCCGACCACTTAGCAGGCGTAGTTCAAACTTGTCTGAATTCTAGGAGTCACACCAATCCCTGGCCATTCGAAATGCCTTGGCAATTGAACTTGATTGATCAAACATTTGAATCAGGCTTGCTACTATCTTTTCATCCACCACTTTGCCACTCTCCTTGTCTATAAAAGCTTCCATCTGGTTCTTTACTTCATTTCCAGTATCAAAAAAGTATAGTTGTACATATTTGGGTTGAGAACCCTGTGTAGGGAGTAGAGAACCTATTCGATGATAGCTTTGGCCATTTATTCTAAATGTGTATCGTCCCCTGCCAATGTTAATTGAATTATCTATTTTGGCTCCAAAAGAAGTGTAGCAAAACATGCCATTATAGACTCTAATCTGCTCTTTGAATCTTAAAGATGCATGATTGTTATAGTCCATAAGCTTGTTAAGAGGCGAAGGTGCTTCATTAAATCTGTGGAGAAGCACCTTACCTTCTTGGCAGCAAAGGGAGAATATTGGGTTGTTAGTGTTGGATCCTTTCATGCTTCTCTCTTCATACCACATAACCGCCTTGCAATTTCGACATTCAAGCGATGGAGGGCCAATATTATGGTAAACCACAGGAAGACCTTGCCAAAAAAGGTAATTATTAGTGTGAAGAACAACATTTTATGCATCAAATAACAGGGGGCAAGATTTATAACATGTGTAATTACCTACAGATGCAAATACAGCTCCTTATGGGTTTTGTTTTGCTGCACACAGATAGGCTGGTCCTGTAAGAAGCATCGTAATGGTAATAAACACTTGTATGAAATTAAAGGTCTGCCAAATGTACAACATTTCTTAAGAGATATTCAGTTTTGCTATCATTTGGTTAATTACTCACCTGATGATCTTCTTTTTTTGTACATGAAGGTACTTTTGGAAGTAGAAGCCATTTGGCTCGGTGGCAGATCTGTTGAAGTGCCTATTGGGTGTGACACTTGGCCTAACAAATTATGTTGTAAATGCAACATTCACGAATCAGGTATGCATTTTTGCAATAATTTTTGTAATTGCATAGTTCAAGTAAAGGTTTGGTGTTGGTGTTTACCTGTAAATGGTCCAACAATTTCCGCCAGTTTTAAACCACAATAGCTTTGTACTCTGCCATCTTGGCTCACAATTGTTTTTGAATGAATGACCAAAGATTTGTGCAACATGCCTAACAGGGATGGAACTTCAGCATTTTCGGCCCGTGATCCTGTAACACACAGACAAATATGGCTTTAATCAGAGAAATAATTGCAACGTATGGAAACTTGTAAGATTCAATTGTACTTTTATTCATTTTTTATTTGGAGGATTTGCTTCACTTTTGTAACACATAACCTTGCAAATTTGGCTAGATATAGACTGAAGATGTCCAACAAACCATCTTTTGGAATTCTATTGCTGAACTGATGCAATAAGTGTGATAACCAATGAAAAGGCAGCCATTGGTAGAGCATGATAAGTGTGGTCAGGTTTTTAATATTCTTAATATTTTTTTAATAATGATACCGAGTTTCTCAATAATTCCATAATAATGCATTTTATTTAACAATTCACTAAACGCATTCTGGTTCAGGTATATGTATCAATGATTAGTTTCAAATGAATAGCAACATCAACAATTTAGCGGAAACTTCAACAATGTAGCATTGGAAGTAAGTCAATTACTCTGCATTGTTGCACATGTTTATATAATATCAAGTAGGACGAAATGTATTTTAAAAATGCCCTTCTAAGAATTGCTTATAAGACATCTGGTATGGTAGAAACATTAATTTCCCATGTATAACTTAAATCAAGGTATAATAGGATGTAAAACCAAGATCTTTCAACCCCAATTCTCTCATAATCTTGCCCATAACCATCAAACTTAAAAATTCATAATTTATTTTTCAACATTTAGTTAATTTGGGATCTTTCAAAGGCAATTTTCAGCTAATCTTGCTCACTAAAGTCAGTACCATAACCATCTTCAATATTTCCATGATCTGAGCTACTTCTATGAGACGAATACTGCAACTGTGTAGCCACACTTGTTGTTGGTTGGTTTGTTAATGACCATATCAAACTCATGCTTTTCATTCTTTTGTGTTTGGATTTGAAATAACACTGTCTCAACCTTTTGGTACTTTCGGCAAGTTCTGTATCAGGGTTTTCTTCTACCCGCCTCTTTTCTTCTTCTAGCCTTGTAATGATTTCTTGGGTGTTCCCATCAACTTTTGCACCTCCATTCTCAGCCTATAATGCAAGATAACTTTGTGAGTAACATAAAAACAAAATGTTAACTTCAATTTAATTCTGACCTGGAGAGTGCTAATTAATAGTTGTATACTCTTCAGCTTACGATAGGGCCAACGCTGAATACCCAGTTCTCGACAGCGCCTTTTGAAAATAGTTAAACCAACATTGAACTCTTTTGCAGCTTTTGCTATTGGCATGTAGTAGTATTGTGCGATCATTTCTCTAGTGAATGCCATGACTTTGGAATATCAATAACAACTGGATGAGTTGGGAAAGATGGTATAATATGACTTTTAAATGCCTTGGTAATCCACTGAGATTCCATGTAGTTTAACAGGTTTTGTAACTTCTATGTATCTATAAACACTATTTATTATATATTAAAAAGGAATTTTGTAACTGAATTTATTTCGTTAAGTGACCCTTCATGTATGACAGTTGTCTAGGAGTTATATTTTTTGTTGATCCATCTGTCTAAGCAATATGGAAATTTAAGTAAGTGGATAAATTTCATTATAGTAATACACATGAGAACTGATTTCTACACAACCTATTGATTTGGTGGTCTGCTTTGGATTTTTGTTCCTTGAATTAACAACATCTTGTCGTCCTGTATATATATACAATAACTATCCAATAAGTTGTTGCCTGGTTGATTGATATAAAATGATGCCAGTATTTCTGTTATTGTGGCAGATACATTTTCACATCAACGTGTCATGAGCAGCAAATACTAAACACATCAGAGCGGAAGTTTCGTTCTACAATACATATAGAGGGCTGGGTACACAACATGATAAGATTTTAAATAGGTTGGTTGGTATTTGAAAGGGTTCGATAAGAGCATGAAACTATTAATTAAAAAACCACATTTACAAAATTATAGAGAATTGAATTTCATTCCTTAGAAATTTAGTTACAGTAGAGATTTAGTTACATACCCTATAAAAATAGTATACATAACTCATATTTTGGGTTATTGATTCTGAAAAATAGGACAATCTTATACATTATACATAACATATTATGTAAACCATATGGAGACAATCTTTAATACAGAACATTTGCCCATTAAACTTAAGAAAAAAATACAGTAAAATCCCTTTTTGCATGCATTTGATCAGGTGCAGCAAGTGTCCCAACCACAGTAGATCCACTTCAATGTACCTGAAATCACTATTTACACAAAAGAAACACCCGTTCCATGTTAGGTAGGTGGAACAAATCATCAAACAGAAACAAAATAAAATATAATGCTATGAATCAGTTGATGGTGTTGTATCTTTCAAACAACAGTAACAAAGAATCCCCAAAACAGTTTTAATCCAACATATTATTCATGTCCTAAGTGTTTATTTTAAAAAGGCTTCTTGGTATGCAGCCTATTGAAACTCATTCTGAATCTGTCACCACAAACCTGATAATAAAATATAGAAAGGAAACCATGTTAATACGTGGACAAATGTAAAATAATTAGTGAACAAAGTATGTGCGCTACATGTGCTCACCGTCTTGTCTTCTTCTTGGCAGTTAGGGCGTTGGCTTCTCCTTGGACATCATCAGCAGGAATCAGCTCATTTTAAGCATCCGAATCTTCAATCTTCAGCCTGAAAACAATGGAAACATGGTTGTCATGTTGATTTTACCGCTGTTTTGCATTTTTTTTGTAGGCAAATATTATTTGCTTTGCTTACCTCTTTTTTTTCATATCCTCCGTAGGCTTGGCCGGTGTAGCAACTGATGGGTCTTTGGGCTGTGGTTTGGATGATGACCCTGCAGCGACAGTTCCATCATCAACGGTGCTTGAGCTTGCGCTTTCCACCGTCGGTTGAGGCGGGTCTACCGTCCAGCAGGTAAAACTCTCAAAGCTTCCATACTCATAATAGGTATGAGATTTGATTTCAAAAACGTGTGTTTGTGCCAATGAGGTTGGCTATAGCAGATGGTAAGTTTTCGTGGTCTTCCAAACTCTGTAGGGTAAGGCGTGAGTAATGGAGGTTGGTAATGGACAGGGAATTTATAAATATACCTCATCCTCCTCTTCCAATATTGATGCAGCTGGGAACTTCACCAATTCGGTTGCGGGCTCATCAAAAAGCACTACCACAGTCTGTTCAGTATCGTCTGAGATACCAAGCTCAAGGCGATACCTGGAGAGGGCATGTTGCAAATGGTATGTATCAATGTGAGTCATCTTATTTATTGAATACAAATGCAAACACTATTAGTGATAAACACAACATTACCTTATTACTGGGTATTCAATTGGCTTGTCACACGCATCACACCAGAACCGCCCATCCTTTCTAGTAGCACCTTTTTTGCATTTTTCACCTCCACATGATGGAAAATTCCATCCCTTCCTAGTCCGCACATTTTCGATCCGGGCCTTACAAATGAAAGTTGCTGACTGTGTAGAAATAAGGTATATCAATATTATG
Source organism: Artemisia tridentata subsp. tridentata (assembly GCA_021014915.2). Taxonomy (NCBI): domain Eukaryota; kingdom Viridiplantae; phylum Streptophyta; class Magnoliopsida; order Asterales; family Asteraceae; genus Artemisia; species Artemisia tridentata. The sequence continues at coordinate 175,353,027 of CP139501.1, read as the reverse complement.
CAGGGGAATGAGTCTAGAGACATGGCGGATGCAAAAGAATACATACATCATTTTTTTGATTGCGGGCCCATATGAGGAGATTCTCGATCGTCCCTTCCCTTGGTTCAGAGTTATCTACACGCGATGCTGCTCTTGAAGATTCCACACTGCTAACAAACAGGTAAACGATTTTGTTAAATTTGTGGATTGTAGGAACTTTTCAATAATAAACATTAAATTCATACATCTTCATACCTGGTATCTGATTTCAACTCTTTGATTGCAGGGATCTCAACATCATCCAGTATCATGGTGGATGAACTACTGGATAAATATAGCTTATCTGGAAGGTAACATTAAAACTTAAATTAGCATGTGAAAGTTGCCTAACATGAATAAGCTAAATAGTCCATGGCCACTCACTGTTATAGTGTTTTGCAGATGTGGAGGTCACCACAACAGGAAACAGGCCTACATATTTTGCTTTCTTCTCAATCAATATATCACCAAGGCCTCCCACAGAGTCACCCGTATTGATTGGCCCCTTGATGCACAACACACAAAATTACAATAAACGGTAAGTTCCTTAATAGATATTGGCAAAGAAGTCATCAATTTTACAACATCAATTGTAAAACATAAATATAACAACCTATGATTGGCCAGGTAGAAATCAAGGTTTTTTTAGCCTGTTTTCGTGTAGTTCATCCTCCCAACATTCGTTACATAGCCTGCAACATCTAAAAGGTAACATATTTTATGACAGGTTAGCAACACTATTTAAGGACAAAAAAATTAATTAACGTACATAACCAAATAGAAAATTACCAATGAGATACTTGTTGTCTGTAGGTACAATGTGATCAAAATCCACCAGTTGGAAAGGATACCTGGAAAATCCTTCTCGCTTGACCACAACTTTCCTTATCGTCGTTGCTCCATCAAACTCAAGCATAAAGGTATCGTCCTTTCTAATACGAAAGTCTCCCTTGTTATGCATGACCACAAAATTTTTAACCGAGTACACACTCCCCTCTTTTAACCTCAAAAAATTGTGAGCCACCGTTCCCTTGGCAGTACAATGGATTACATTACCCTGCCAAAAAAGCGTGTTAAAACGGCTATAGATTCTTAATTATGTTTTCCTGTATTGGTATTACACACGTTTTGGTGAAAGAAAGATGAATATACCTTAGCATCAGAAACCAAGAAATCAGTGCTCAAGTAACGCCCGGTAACAGTGTTTACATCCCACATCCTACACAGCATCACCACAATCGTACCAGTGACGTCCAACTCGAGTGCGTCCAGGAACAATTCAGAGCTCACGCTTCCAACTTTTGCAGCCATGATGATATACTGAACGGGCCTTTTTAATTTTACTACTATTTGACTCACATACAATTTCTGGACAGCCAATGGGCTTCACGCCTCATTTATGCAGCCTACATTAGACATAGTTGTAATTGCAGCTTGATTTGTATTCTTTGAAGTTACAAAACTGGAGACCTTTTGCGTTCCATAACACCATATTTGATGTGCTTGCATTCAAGAATGTATTTGTTATACGTAATAATTGATATAGTTTTACATGTAGCTTAAACTATGTTGTACCGTACATACCTTTTTGCACATATCCTCTTCCACATTAAATTAAGCTATTGAATCTTTATATAGTATAGATATGAAAAACAATGCTTATATCTCTCAATTTGAAATAAAAAAACTAAATTTAGTAAATTACTTTTACGTTCTTTACAATACATTCACAGAGTTAAAATCAAATGAGAAAAAAATATTAAAATAAGAAGAATAATAATTTCAACCAATATAATTTAAATTAAGGGTCTGTTTGGTTCGTAGGTGGTTTTAAGATTTGGATTTGGATTTGGATTTGAGTTAAAAGACAGAAAATAATTATTTTATAAGTTGAAGTATAATTTTATATTAGAAAAATTAATATATAAATATAATGTGAAAAGAGATACACTCAGAAAATAGAAGTGGGGCTCAATTATTGAATTATGATAGAGAAAACCCAACTAACTAGTGGGGCTTTGTAAACATTGAGGCCATCGGTGACCATGTCAGATTCATAAACTCAAATCGCAACACAAACGTGGTATCGAATATTTAATCCTAAATCCCAAAGAAACATATGCACGTACCAAACGCACCCTAAAGTTAAGTGTATTTTAGACATTCTCACCCATTTAAAAAACTACATCCTACTTTTTCTCCTCCAACACCCTTCCTCATTTTTCCAAATTCTCATTCCACGATCTAGTTTTTTTTTTTTTTTTTTTTTTTTTTTTGCAGGTTGTAGTTTTGACAAACTAGTGCATCCATGCATCTAAGTTTCACTTTCTGAATTATTAAATGGGTTAATGGCATGAAATAGCAACATACTTTCCTATTTGTTCCATTATCAGATACAAAAAAAAAAAAAAAATACCACAATACCCATCCAACTTTCAAATTTTGTTTCATTATCATACGTTTTGTTTGCACTGTTAGTCCTTTTGACTAACGACTATTTGTAATTAACTCAAAAATATGTTTTTCTTACGTTTTCATACATTTCTATCCGTTTTTATACGTTTTCGCCTATTTTCTTTACTTTTTTATTTGCACCGTTAGTCCTTTTGACTAATGACCATTTGTAATTAACTCAAAAATATGTTTAAAATGAACAAAAACACTTGAAAACATATTAAAACACATGAAAACGTAAGAAAAACATATTTTTGAGTTAATTACAAACGGTCGTTAGTCAAAAGGACTAACGGTGCAAATGAAAAAAAAAAACTTATGAAAACGTAAGAAAACGGGCGAAAACGTATAAAGATGGATAAAATTGTATGAAAACGCTTCAAAACACATAAAAACGTATGAAAACGCAAGAAAACATATTTTTTTAGTTAATTACAAACAATCGTTAGTCAAAACGTATGATAATGAAACAAATAGGAAAAAAAGTTGCTATTACATGCCAAAAGGACTAACGGAGCAAAGAGTTGGATGGTGATTATGGTAATGTTTTGGGTTCGTATCTGATAATGGAACAAATGGGAAAGTATGTTGCTATTACATGCCATTAACCCTTATTAAATTGAATATGCAACTATATTTATAAAAGGGTTAATGGCATGTAATAGCAACGTACTTTTTCATTTGTTCCATTATCAGATACGAACTCAAAATAATACAACAATACCCATCCAACTTTCAAATTTTGTTTCATTATCATACGTTTTGTTTGCACCGTTAGTCCTTTTGACTAACGATCGTTTGTAATTAACTCAAAAATATGTTTTTCTTACGTTTCTATCCGTTTTTATATGTTTTCGCCCGTTTTCTTTACGTTTTTGTTTGCACCGTTAGTCCTTTTGACTAACGACCGTTTGTAATTAACTCAAAAATAAGTTTTTCTTACATTTTCATACGTTTTTATACGTTTTCGTCTGTTTTTATACATTTTCATAAAAACGGATGAAAACGAACAAAAACGTATGAAAACGTAAGAAAACGGGCGAAAACATATAAAATCGGATAGAAACGTATGAAAATGTATGAAAACGTATGAAAACGTAAGAAAAACATATTTTTGAGTTAATTACAAACTGTCGTTAGTCAAAAGGACTAACGGTGCAAACGAAAACGTTAAGAAAACGAACGAAAACATATAAAAACGGATAGAAACGTATGAAAACCTAAGAAAAACATATTTTTGAGTTAATTACAAACGGTTCAAACAAAACGTATGATAATGAAACAAAATTTGAAAGTTGGATGAGTATCGTTGTATTATTTTAGGTTCGTATCTGATAATGAAACAAATAAGAAAGTACATTGCTATTACATGCTATTAACCCTTTATAAAACAAAACGTGATGCAAACATTAATTTATAAAACAATATAATTATTAATGTAATAGATGCATATCTTAGTATAATAGTTTAGGATTTTTTTTGGTTCGTCATTTAAGATGCATCATAGATTCATGTTAAGGAGGATGCAAGACAATTATCATAAAAAATTGGGTTAATGGCATGTAATATCAACGTACTTTCTTATTTGTTCCATTATCAGATACGAACCCAAAAAAATACCACAATACCAATCCAACTTTCAAATTTTGTTTCATTATCATACGTTTTGTTTGCACCGTTACTCCTTTTGACTAACGACCTTTTGTAATTAACTCAAAATATGTTTTTCTTACGTTTTCATCCGTTTTTATACGTTTTCGACCATTTTCTTTACGTTTTTGTGTGCACCGTTAGTCCTTTTGACTAACGATCGTTTGTAATTAACTCAAAAATATGTTTAAAAACGAACAAAAACGCTTGAAAACATATAAAAACGTAAGAAAACGTAAAAAAAACATATTTTGAGTTAATTACAAACGGTCGTTAGTCAAAATGACTAACGGTGCAAACAAACAAAAACGTATGAAAACGTAAGAAAACGGGCGAAAACGTATAAAAATAGATAAAACGTATGAAAACGCAAGAAAACATATTTTTTTAGTTAATTACAAACGGTCGTTAGTCAAAACGTATGATAATGAAAAAGAAAGTTGTTATTACATGCCAAAAGGACTAACGGAGCAAAGAGTTGGATGGTGATTATGGTAATTTTTTTTGTTCGTATCTGATAATGGAACAAATGAAAAAGTACGTTAATATTACATGCCATTAACCCTAAAAAAATATCAGATGCAATTGAAGTTTTAAAAAATTTCTGTCACAAAAACAAAGATTAGATGCATTTTCTTATTAAAAAAAGGTACATGCTTCTAAAAGAAAAGATACATTCGGTAATACATGAAAGAGATAAGTTAACTTTACTCTTACACCCTAGGCAATAGATAAACATTACTATTATTTACAATTATGACACTCTTGATTTCTAACCATTGATCTCTTGATCCAATGGCTCAAATATCTTCTTATTCTTCTTATTGTAAAAACACTACTCACTAAATCCTTACAGTTGTTCTCCTGGAAAATATAGGCCTTACAATTGTAATATATTTCCAGCCGGTACAATTGTACCATTTCGTCAACGCAACAATCACATTTGCTGGAAAATATGGCCAGCGACCGGAGATACTACTGTTACAAGGACGTCCTGCCGTTCGTCACTTTGGTCGCCATGGAATGTGTTCATGTTGGACTCAACACCTTGTACAAAGCCGCGACACTTCAAGGAATGAGTTACCATGTTTTTATGGCTTATTCTTATGCCATTGCAGCATTAATCCTCCTTCCGGCTCCATTCTTTTCGTATAGGTGTGTACTGATTGTTTTCGGAATGCATTTAGCGACTACTTGCGACACAAGTTTAATTATTGTTGTCGGTGTGTACTTATTGTTATGCCATTGCAGCATTAATCCTCTTTTTTTTTTTTTTTTAATGAAAACAGATCAAGGGTACTTCCTCCGGTTAATTTCTCGATTGTTAGCAAGATTTTTCTCTTGGCAATCATGGGGTAAAAAAAAAAAATTCTTTCCTAAATCGTTATGAAGCTACGAAGCTACTTTCCTATATATGTTTATGCATTTGATCTTTATAAAACTTGTGAGTAGGTTTATGTCACAAATCTTGGGATTTACCGGAATTATATATAGTTCGCCAACGCTTTCATCTGCCATCAGTAATCTAGTACCTGGTTTTACCTTCATTCTTGCCGTCATTTTCAGGTTCATTTCACTCCCTTCTGAACACATTAAACAAGATACAAAACTGTCACTAAAGCTACAAGCACACACATGACATGTCTTAGCTTGAAAAACAAAAAGGAGTACCAAACTGAAAAAGATGTCTTGATCATATTTGTTTTCGAGTAACACTGCTTACGGGTCATTGTCCACTTCCTTTTTTTGGTTGTCGAAAACAGGATGGAGACTTTATCTTTTTCGAACAAAGGTACTAGAGCAAAGTTTTTGGGGACAATTGTTTCCATAACAGGTGCATTTATTGTCACACTTTATAAAGGTCCCAAGATTATTCAGAATCTATCATCTTCACTTTCTCATTCTCCCTCGGCTTCCCTTGGTGGTACGCAAGATAATTGGGCTGTTGGAGGTCTTTTATGTACCTCTGAGTACATTTTCGTCCCATTGTGGTACATTGTCCAGGTATTGATAGGACCCTAATACCGGTTTGCTCCGGTGCTCACCTCCATACACTAGGATCTATTTATCCTTGATTCCAAATGACTCGGTCCTTTTGGCATTACTTCACATTTTCTTTTCTTTTTTCCTATAGTGTATCAATTGCTTGATAAAAGAGAGTAGACTAGAGACAGAGAGATTTTAAAAAAAAATAATAATAATAAAAAAAAATAAAAAAAAAAAAACTTTGGGGATCAATTAGCTCTCATATCATGTAAGTGAATGATATTCCCCTGAAGGCTAATGTATAACAGATGGATTCTAATTCTTTAATTTTCAACCTAGTTCACATGTTTATTATGTTGAACCAACTTAAAAGAATCAAATTAAGTGCACTCTATTTAATTTTCTGTTTTAACATCACCGACTTGAGAGATTTGATAGTTAATGAATATGACAAGCCTAGCTAGCAAGACTTAGGATATAAAAATTTGTGGTTTTGGTCAAGCTTACGAGTCACGAACGGTCTCAGGGCTATATCCATCTCCACAGTCGATTAAAAGATTGTATAAAATGGTTTGAGGCATGCAGATACAAGTCTTGAAGGAGTATCCCTCAAAATTAACAGTGGTGTTCTTCTACAACTTAATCGTTAGTATGTTATGTGCAATCGTGGGGGCTTTTGCGGAACCAGATTCTAGTGTTTGGAGGATCAAGCCCGATATAACCTTGGCCTCCATTTTGTGCTCGGTGAGTAACCAAATGCAATCAATTTTCGTGGTTTTGTGATTGGTTTTATGATGTCTAAACAAGTTCTGTGGGCTACTTGAGTTATGCAGGGAGTGCTAAGTTCGTGCTTAAACACTAGTGTGCATGCTTGGGCATTACCCATGAAAGGACCATTATATGTGGCCATGTTTAAGCCGCTGTCAATTGCTATAGCAGTTGTGATGGGCGTTATGTTCCTTGGTGATAACCTCTATCTCGGAAGGTAATATGATTGGGTTTGATATGTTGCTTAATTTATATATATGTCTTTTATTTCATTATAAAGAGAATGGATTTTAATTTATACACACAGCACGTTACCAAACTTTCAAGTTTTATTCACCTAAGTTACTAATTTTTTTTTTGTTCAATCAGGTTACGTAACTATCAAAATGTGACATTAAAGTTACTGAACTTTCAAAGTGTGTTCAACCAGGTTACCGAACGATTAAAATGACCAAAATACCCTCATTCTTATTTTTGTTAACTACATAAATGGTCCTTGTGGTTCATCCGGCGTTACGGATTCAGTCCCGCTGTCGTTTTTTTTTCGTTTTTTTTTTTTTTTTTTTTTTTAATTTCGAAAAAAAAAATAATTTTTTAAAAAAAGTTCATTTCGAAAATAAATTTAATTTCGAAAAAAAATTCTAAAAAAATTTTAAAATTTATTTTTAGAAAAAAAAAAATTTCGAAAATTTTTTTTAGAATATTTTTTTCGATTTTTTTTTTTAATTTCGAATTTTTCTAAAAATAAATTTTTAAATTTTTTTAGAATTTTTTTTCGAAATTAAATTTATTTTCGAAATTAACTTTTTGGAAAAAATTAATTTTTTTTTCGAAATTTTTAAAAAAAAAATTCGAAAATAAATTTTCGAAAAAAAATTAATTTTTCTAAAAAAATTAGAAAAAAAATATTATTTCGAAAAAATTAAGAAAAAAAATTTTGAAAAAAAAAATTATAAAAAAATTTTCGAAAAAAAAATATTTTCTAAACATAAATTTTAAAATTTTTTTTAGAATTTATTTTCGAAATTAAATTTATTTTCGAAATTAACTTTTTTTAAAAAAATTAATATTTTTTCGAAATTTAAAAAAAAAAATCGGAAAAAAAAACGACAGCTGGACTGAATCCGTAACGCCGGATGAACCACAGGGACCATTTATGTAGTTAACAAAAATAAGAATGAGGGTATTTTGGTCATTTTAGTCGTTCGGTAACCTGGTTGAACACTTTGAAAGTTCAGTAACCTTAATGTCACATTTTGATAGTTCGGTAACCTGGTTGAACAAAAAAAAAGATTGGTAACTTAGGTGAATAAAACTTGAAAGTTTGGTAACCTCTATGTGTATAAACCCATTATAAAGAGAATGCATTTTAATTTAATATCCGTACAGTGTGATTGGAGCATCAATAATATCAATTGGGTTCTACATGGTGATGTGGGGCAAAGCGAAAGTGGATGCTTTAAAAGATCAAGGTATTAATGTGGAGTCATCCTCAACACCAAAATTGCCATTGTTGCAGTATTACACGGACGAGGACATGGAGTGCAGGTGAACCAAAGCAGCAGTGATATAACATGGTGTCAACACGAACAAGGCCCGGTCTTATCTCAATTGTTATTGCAGTGATCATGTTGTACAGTGAAGCAAATATTTTCTTTCTTTTTAAGGATTTCAATTAGAAATAATTTCCCCTTCCTTATACTTTAAACTTTAAAATTGTTTGAAAGTTTGATAATTATAAATTGGTGATCGAGGATGTCACACACTTTATGAAATATTATGTGGCTTAGGGGTGAGCATCGGGCCGGTCCCGTCCCGTCCCGACCCGATACCGACAAACCCGACTCCCGATTTCGCTGGAAAACCAAACCGACTCCCGACCCGAATACAGTCGGTTCGGTATCGGGACAGTCCCGACAGTTCGGGATCGGTAGGATTTCTCGGTTTTCTTTGTTGTTTTTCGGTTGCCATCCCGTCCCGACCCGATACCGACAAACCCGACTCCCGATTTCGCCGGAAAACCAAACCGACTCCCGACCCGAGTGTGCTCGGTTCGGTATCGGGACGGCCGGGACTGGTCGGAAACGGGACGGTTATCGGGTGTCGGTCGGGATTGCTCAGCCTTAATGAAATATTATGTGGCTCAAATTATTTGAATGCACACATACAAGAACTTCACTAATTGCAGTTCTATAATATTCAGTTTCAGCTTTCTTATAGTTTGATTGGTACAACGATAATCACTCTAGGAATTAATGCAGTTCTATAGAGATGAGTCAAGGAACATAGTATGGCAAACAACGTTGCAAGACACTACATGTCAAGTTGTCAACCATAAACATCCCTCTCCAAAAAATGAGCCATCAGTCGATATTTTGGTCAATCTACTTTCTCATGAGTTGGTTTATGATGTACAACCATTCAAAGGTAATTTTTTTAGAACTGGGAATCTTGAACTTCAATGCGAGTAAACCCCAAAAATTTTCATTTGATCAAGTTTGTATGTGAAAGTGCTTTTTCTTTTAGTACCGAATGTATTGTCAAATACGAAATTTTTGTTTGGAAATTTATAAACGTAATACAAATTGTTTTGTACAGAATCGTAAGATTACAACAACATATTGAAGCCTGCGATTATCAGTGTCCTTAAACAGAAATTCGTCCTATCTAGTACGAACTATTTAGAGGATACAACAATCAAATCAAGTAACAAGTAGGGTTGGATCAGTTGGAAAACCCCTTGCCTCTCAACCGAGAGGTCAGGGGTTCGATCCTCACTCCCTACAAAAGGCCGGAGGTCCTTTTCTACCTTTGGTAGAACCGGAAGCAGCCTCTCTACCTTAGGTAGGGGTAAGGCTGTCTACGTCTCAACCTCCCCCATACACCGTAATGGTATTGGGACCCATAACCCGTGGAAGACGGTATTGGGAGTTACTTTACTTTACTTTTTTAACAATCAAATCAAGTATGAAACTTCAATGTAGCGAATCTGATATGTTTTCATGATAGAGATGGATGAGGTTTTTGTGTTTTTGATGATTCCAAAGTGAAAATTTTATCCTCTATATATAGGCACATGGTGATTATTCAAAACAGTCACAATACCCCTTCAAATGGCCTTAGAGACAACTCTTTTCGTAATAGTCACAATGGTTGACAAAAAAAAGTGCTATTAGCGACGACCTAGCGACAGAATAACCGTCGCTAACCGAAACCAATTCAAACAGTCGCGATGGTTCACTCATTGACGCCTTTTTAATAGATATAACCATCACCATTGCGATTAGGCGCGTCTTTACCATAATAATAATGGTTAATTAGCAACGATTTTGTGACAGAAAAACTGTCACTAATATCTATTTCATGGGTCACTATAAAAATACAACAAAACTTTATTAGTAATGTTCCAACAATACCCCACATTTTCTATTCTAACACCAATAATACCCCACATTTGAATATAAAATAAGATAATATAAAGTTATTTATTATTCTATTTCCATCAAATGTAATATGACGTGCATCAGATTAGGTGTCTTTTGAACTTGAACCTATCTTAGTGAGTGATTATCGGATCTACTTTGTGGATAGTGAACATAAGTCTTGAACTAGCCACGTTGTATAGTAAATCGAGACAATAATTATCACACATATCATATTTATGCAGTAACAGATTCTTACCGTTGTGTTTATTTCGGTCGTGAACATATCCTTATTCATGAGAATTTTAGAGAACTTAGCCATCTGGTTCTCAAAGATGCGACCCCACATCAATCTCGTATAGGTAACGCCAATCAAGAATATTCCGTAGTATTTCACTGTAAAAGCCATTAGCATTATTAAGAATTAAAATTCGGCCCTCAATCATCAACGGAAAAACACACAAAATTCATCTTAGGAATGGGCATATGTCACACCCCCAAAATCAGGTCCAGCGGAAGCTTACGTATCGCTGGGGTGCAACTCAATTGGTATCGCAACGCAAGTACAAAGAATGGTTTTTCACAATCATTTAGAATATATTTGAGAAATCAGAGTGTTAAATTTACATTATGAAAAGTGGTGCGGAAGTAGGCCCATAAAATAAGTTAAGCGGTCCCAAATGTTTTATCAGAGTCTTCTATGACCATGCCATGCCCTGCCAAAAGCCTCCAGTAGCGTGCTATTGCTTAGTTCCTGAAAATACATGCTAAAGTGTCAACACGAGGTTGGTGAGTTCATAGAGTTTGTTTAACAAGTAAAGTATTCGAATAAAGATTTTTCCCAGCAAAGGCATTGTAAATCCACTCAGTTGCAAATCCCGCCCATAACAACACTTGCAACCTGTGTGTTTACAACCCACTGCTAAAATATAGCTTGAGTAAGACATGTAAGTATACGATATGCGTTCTATATCACTAATAGACCTTATGCTGCTCACTAGGAGACTTATCAATGCTGCTCACGAGGAGACTTATCAATGCTGCTCACAAGGAGACTTATCAATGCTGCTCACGAGGAGACTTATCAATGCTGCTCACTAGGAGACTTATCAATGCTGCTCACGAGGAGACTTATGTACGGCTACCCCAAGTGTTTGATACTTAGGTCCGCGAAATGCTTTCAAGAGTAACGCAAGTAAGTTTAACACAATCATGTACGTACGCAAATAGTTTAAGCATGTATCTCCCCCAAAGAGTTTAAAACAATTATTAAAGAATAAGAGTGGGGCTATGAAACTCACCTGATATGATAGCACAATGATCACAATGGATATGATGCAAATGAGGCTCGGTCTCTAACTGCGACCTATTATGAATGATATGATCTAATATAAGTAAATGAAATGCTTCTACTCATGCATTTACGTATGTTAACGATACCACTCGTTGGTTTTGAAAATAATGTTTATCGTCGAAAACTACATTTTTGACATCTCGGCAAGTCATATACTATATTTCGTGTAAAAATGTTGAAACGTTACTCCACGATCCCTATTTGTTGTTCTATCGTCAAATATAATAGTTTCGTCGCAAAATATCACTTTTACAACTTGTGAAAATATGACCAAACGGCCTCACAAAACTAGTCGTAAAATATTGTACGTTGAGAGTTAGTAATAGAACTTGACGTTTTTGAAATCCTTGTAACATAATCTCTCAGCCGTCTCCTTTGACTTTTGATCATACGCGTCTCGATCATGTAGATAATCGGTCATCAACTTGGCGACTTGCTAGTTTTACACTTTTTATTTTCATATAATGGTTGTTTTTCTGGGAAACTAGAAAAATCATATCTTTCTCGTTATAAGTCCGATCAACAAACGGTTGATTGATTTGGAAAGTAGGCCGGGTATACTTCATTTCACCTGAAGGAATTTATGCCCCAAACCGACTCGTTCAACAGGAAAATGGCTCGTAAGATGGTGCCTCGCAAAAACTGTTTACACTTAGAAAATATTTGAGTTATAGTGAGGCTGTCAAAATAAGTGTTGTTAGTCGGCTTTTCAAAAATTCATATCTCGGTCGTTACAAGTCCGTTTTCAACGTTCTTTATATCCACGCGTTCGTCATAACATGAACTAACATATTTTCAGTGGCTCGGCTCAGCTAGACTACGGCTAACGCCTCGTTCTGTCCCCTGAAGTTCGGCCAACAGCACGTATTTTTTGAAAATAATAGTTTTTGTCGCCTAACTTTAAAACTTCGTATCTCTTTTGTTATAACTCGGTTTTTAGTGATTCAAGCGCCCACGTTTTCGTTTTTGAGAGTACTTTCTAAATATGAAAGCTAAAATAACGCCATGTTTACTGATTTTTCCAGAGTTTGTATTTTTGGACAGTAGGTATATATATACGTTAGAAACTCGTTTTCTTGGTTCGCGGCTTGATCAAACTACTACAAAACAACTCCACAAATACACATCCTACCATACACCTTCTTAGGGTGTCATGGGTCCTAAACATCGCTAAAAATAGTGGGCTTCGCGGGGATGTTAATGAAACGTACAGATCTAGAGTTTGAGATAGTTTTAGTGAAAAATGAACCAAGTGGTATATATAACATAAGTTTTTGCATGGATAGCTCTCAAAATAAATAGGAGATACAACAATATAAGAACAAAGGAAGTATGAAATGATCAAAAATGGTGTTCTTGAGCTTACTTGATGATTGGTGAGCTAGGATGAAAAATGACCACAACCTTGGAGTTTTTATTGCAAAACTCTAACAAGGAAGGTATTTGGGACTTGCATAACACTTTTGCTTGAAAAATTTATGGATGATTCTTGTTCTTCCCTTCTTGGCCGTGTAACATAGAGAGAAGAGGAGAGAATAGGTTTTTGTTTAGCTAGTGAAAATGTTATGTAATGAGATTGTAAAATAAAGTTAAGACTTTAAGTAAAATGAGTAATAAAGGAATTTTGGCTTATTAGGGAATAAGAGGGGCGGCAAGACTTCTTAAGGAAGCCTTAGGATTAGATTTTTTTGTATAAAGATATTTAGAATAAGTTCTAGTTAGATTAGTGTGTAATTTCGGTGTTATCGGGTACCTGGTTAACTGAAAATAAAACGTGACGAATAAAAATAAAATACGACGAAGTCGTGAAAATTATGAAATCATGTTACTGATAAGAATCGGGTGTTAAAATAGTGATCGTGATGAAATATCGTAAAACGACGGAGTTATAAGCTCTTAACGTAAAATATAGCAAAATGTTTCAAAACACCGGGTAAATTAATAATATAAATTTTATATCATTAAAATTAGCATGAAACTATATTAGGATCATAGTCGGGAGTATCGGTTAGATTATTCGTAGTAATGACTGAGTGGTAACGTTTAATAATTAACCATACGTTAATTGAAATAATGCAAACCCGTGCATAGTAAAAACCCGAAAATGCGAATTGTGACAGTCTCCACCCGTTAGAGGAATTCAGTCCCTGAATTCAGCTCGCTCGTTCTACGTACGTATGTTCTCATGGTCGGGTTTGATGGGGGTAAACTTTCCCATTATCGAGCGTAGTCCCCAAAAGACCTCTAGGTAACCGATTTTTACTTAATCCCACAACTCATCAAACAAGAACTGTCATGGGATTAGGCTAAATCGGTTTGAGGTTATCGATTCAAATTTAATCTCACAACTCATCAAACAAGAACTGTCATGAGATTAAACTGAATCGGCTCGGGTAACAACTTGACTCTTAGCTTGATTTTCGCAACTCATCAAACAAGAACTGTCACTAAATCAAGCTAGGAAACAAGTTGTCTGAAAGAATGGATTCAACATCCTGAAATGAGGTCTTTTGAAAGATTGGCTCGATATTGGAATTGCTTACACCGATCAAATCAATCCGGACATAATTCCATTATAACTACTCTCAGTATTGCAAAATTCATCTCTGAGTCGAACATAGGTGGTCAGGCTATGTCCCACTGTCCCGGGTCGAATATAGATGACCAGTCTATATTCCACCGAGGTTCAATGAATTTTGAAATACTCAGCTTAGTTATAACAATACTATGTCCTTCACATGCAAAGGGTGGTTCAAATGACTAAGGCATGTGATCAGGCTTGAGGTCGAATGATAAACTACGTAAGGAAGAGGTGTAACGCTGTGACGTGTATGATATGTATGCACCCTTATATGTAAGACAATCATAGTAATCAACGAGAATAAGTGAGTATAATCTATCTGGCAATAAGATATAAATCTCATTAAATATGTCAGCAACAAACCACAAATGAGGCATCAGCTTGGCAGGCAGGCACGTGGCGGTCATAGGGTTAAGTTTTCGTAAAAGTAGCTATAGTTTAGGTTTTAAAATTACCCAATTCTCTATAGCCTAGGCTCTGATACCAATCTGTCACACCCCCAAAATCGGGTCCAGCGGAAGCTTACGTATCGCTGGGGTGCAACTCAATTGGTATCGCAACGCAAGTACAAAGAACGGTTTTTTCACAATCATTTAGAATATATTTGAGAAATCAGAGTGTTAAATTTACATTATGAAAAGTGGTGCGGAAGTAGGCCCATAAAATAAGTTAAGCGGTCCCAAATGTTTTATCAGAGTCTTCTATGACCATGCCATGCCCTGCCAAAAGCCTCCAGTAGCGTGCTATTGCTTAGTTCCTGAAAATACATGCTAAAGTGTCAACACGAGGTTGGTGAGTTCATAGAGTTTGTTTAACAAGTAAAGTATTCGAATAAAGATTTTTCCCAGCAAAGGCATTGTAAATCCACTCAGTTGCAAATCCCGCCCATAACAACACTTGCAACCTGTGTGTTTACAACCCACTGCTAAAATATAGCTTGAGTAAGACATGTAAGTATACGATATGCGTTCTATATCACTAGTAGACCTTATGCTGCTCACTAGGAGACTTATCAATGCTGCTCAGGAGGAGACTTATCAATGCTGCTCACAAGGAGACTTATCAATGCTGCTCACGAGGAGACTTATCAATGCTGCTCACGAGGAGACTTATCAATGCTGCTCACTAGGAGACTTATCAATGCTGCTCACGAGGAGACTTATGTACGGCTACCCCAAGTGTTTGATACTTAGGTCCGCGAAATGCTTTCAAGAGTAACGCAAGTAAGTTTAACACAATCATGTACGTACGCAAATAGTTTAAGCATGTATCTCCCCCAAAGAGTTTAAAACAATTATTAAAGAATAAGAGTGGGGCTATGAAACTCACCTGATATGATAGCACAATGATCACAATGGATATGATGCAAATGAGGCTCGGTCTCTAACTGCGACCTATTATGAATGATATGATCTAATATAAGTAGATGAAATGCTTCTACTCATGCATTTACGTATGTTAACGATACCACTCGTTGGTTTTGAAAATAATGTTTATCGTCGAAAACTACATTTTTGACATCTCGGCAAGTCATATACTATATTTCGTGTAAAAATGTTGAAACGTTACTCCACGATCCCTATTTGTTGTTCTATCGTCAAATATAATAGTTTCGTCGCAAAATATCACTTTTACAACTTGTGAAAATATGACCAAACGGCCTCGCAAAACTAGTCGTAAAATATTGTACGTTGAGAGTTAGTAATAGAACTTGACGTTTTTGAAATCCTTGTAACATAATCTCTCAGCCGTCTCCTTTGACTTTTGATCATACGCGTCTCGATCATGTAGATAATCGGTCATCAACTTGGCGACTTTCTAGTTTTACACTTTTTATTTTCATATAATGGTTGTTTTTCTGGGAAACTAGAAAAATCATATATTTCTCGTTATAAGTCCGATCAACAAACGGTTGATTGATTTGGAAAGTAGGCCGGGTATACTTCGTTTCACCTGAGGGAATTTATGGCCCAAACCGACTCGTTCAACAGGAAAATGGCTCGTAAGATGGTGCCTCGCAAAAACTGTTTACACTTAGAAAATATTTGAGTTATAGTGAGGCTGTCAAAATAAGTGTTGTTAGTCGGCTTTTCAAAAATTCATATCTCGGTCGTTACAAGTCCATTTTCAACGTTCTTTATATCCACGCGTTCGTCATAACATGAACTAACATATTTTCAGTGGCTCGGCTCAGCTAGACTACGGCTAACGCCTCGTTCTTTCCCCTGAAGTTCGGCCAACAGCACGTATTTTCTGAAAATAATAGTTTTTGTCGCCTAACTTTAAAACTTCGTATCTCTTTCGTTATAACTCGGTTTTTAGTGATTCAAGCGCCCACGTTTTCGTTTTTGAGAGTACTTTCTAAATATGAAAGCTAAAATAACGCCATGTTTACTGATTTTTCCAGAGTTTGTATTTTCGGACAGTAGGTATATATATACGTTAGAAACTCGTTTTCTTGGTTCGCGGCTTGATCAAACTACTACAAAACAGCTCCACAAATACACATCCTACCATACACCTTCTTAGGGTGTCATGGGTCCTAAACATCGCTAAAAATAGTGGGCTTGACGGGGATGTTAATGAAACGTACAGATCTAGAGTTTGAGATAGTTTTAGTGAAAAATGAACCAAGTGGTATATATAACATAAGTTTTTGCATGGATAGCTCTCAAAATAAATAGGAGATACAACAATATAAGAACAAAGGAAGTATGAAATGATCAAAAATGGTGTTCTTGAGCTTACTTGATGATTGGTGAGCTAGGATGAAAAATGACCACAACCTTGGAGTTTTTATTGCAAAACTCTAACAAGGAAGGTATTTGGGACTTGCATAACACTTTTGCTTGAAACATTTATGGATGATTCTTGTTCTTCCCTTCTTGGCCGTGTAACATAGAGAGAAAGAGGAGAGAATAGGTTTTTGTTTAGCTAGTGAAAATGTTATGTAATGAGATTGTAAAATAAAGTTAAGACTTTAAGTAAAATGAGTAATAAAGGAATTTTGGCTTATTAGGGAATAAGAGGGGCGGCAAGACTTCTTAAGGAAGCCTTAGGATTAGATTTTTTTGTATAAAGATATTTAGAATAAGTTCTAGTTAGATTAGTGTGTAATTTCGGTGTTATCGGGTACCTGGTTAACTGAAAATAAAACGTGACGAATAAAAATAAAATACGACGAAGTCGTGAAAATTATGAAATCATGTTACTGATAAGAATCGGGTGTTAAAATAGTGATCGTGATGAAATATCGTAAAACGACGGAGTTATAAGCTCTTAACGTAAAATATAGCAAAATGTTTCAAAACACCGGGTAAATTAATAATATAAATTTTATATCATTAAAATTAGCATGAAACTATATTAGGATCATAGTCGGGAGTATCGGTTAGATTATTCGTAGTAATGACTGAGTGGTAACTTTTAATAATTAACCATACGTTAATTGAAATAATGCAAACCCGTGCATAGTAAAAACCCGAAAATGCGAATTGTGACAGCATACCTGTGTGTTAGTACTTTTGAGTTTCCCTCAACTAGTTTTCCCAATGAACCTAGACCATGTGATCTCCAATTTTGCTAGGTTAGTTTTCCGTCGAGTAGTCACTCATTGTGTTGGCTTTAAGCCCATACCCCTCGATGTAAATATGACTTATTTTCTACAAAGGCCTTTTGCCAAAGGATCTGCTATATTTTCCTTTGACTTAACGTAGTCGATGGAGATGATTCCATTTCTTAACAAGTCCTTTATCGTATTGTGGCGACGTCTTATATGTCTTGACTTGCCGTTATAGATATGATTCTTTGCTCTATTAATAGCAGCCATACTATAACAATGTATACACACAGCAGTCACAGGTTTTGGCCACAAGGGAATACCCTTTAGAAAGCTACTAAGCCATTCTGCTTCTTCAGCAGCTTTGTCTAAGGCTACAAATTCTACTTCCATAGTTGATCTGGTCTTCACAGTTTGCTTAGATGATTTTCATGATACAGCAGCCCCTCCAAGTGTAAATACATAGCCACTTATGGACTTTCCTTCATTATGGTTGGAAATCCAATTGGCATCACAAAATCCTTCTAATACAGGAGGATACTTATTGTAATGTAACCCATAATCCATTGTATGCTTAAGATATTGAAGCACTCTAACTAGTGCATCCCAATGATCTCTCCCAGGGTTATGTGAATATCGACTAAGTCGACTTACACTATATGCCAAATTCGGTCGTGTACAGTTCATTATATACATCAAGCTTCCTAGTACTTGTGTATATTGTAACTGAGATACACTTTGTCCTTTGTTCTTCTTGAGTTGAACCTTAGGATCAAAGAGAGTTACAACTAGTCTATCATCATAGTGCCCAAATTTCTTAAGGGTTTTCTCAATGTAATGAGATTGGGTAAGGATGTATCAATTGGAATTTTTTTGAACTCTTATACCGAGAATGACATCAGCTTCTCCCATGTCTTTCATATCAAATGAAGAATGAAGCATTTTCTTGGTTTGGTTTATAAAATCCATATTTGTTCCCATAATTAGCATATCATCCACATATAAACAAATAATGACAAATGCATTTTTGTATTGTTTAACATAAACACATTTATCACATTCGTTTATTTGATAGCCATTTGATAAGAGAGTGTTATCAAACTTCTCATGCCATTGCTTTGTGTTGGGTCATGAAAAATTCAAGAATGCTTCAAAACATGATTTGGACACAAATTAACTAAGTGTTAACTTAAACCGAGAACAATTCAAGTCACTGAGAGAACAGCCTCTCAGTGAGTCATCTTCAGGATGCTTAAGGCGAATTCAAGAAGAAGGATTCACTACTCAGGAAGGCGGTACTCCCTGAGTAGGACTTAAGCCAAAGAAGAAGATGATGGTTCAGTGAGTGTTGGACAAGAACTCACTGAACCCCAGTCTCCTCAACCAACAAAGTGATTGAAAGACTGAGGAACCAACGCCTGAAGAAAAGGCGGGAACAATAGGGAAAAGATCTGAGAAGATAAAAGTGTCAGCCCAACACTCTTCTCTTGTCAGATCCAACCTTCCCTATTGCGGCTAAAAGTCATGGAGTGTCAGCCAACAACTCCCAAAGTCTTATTAGCCCTTTCCTATTGGTTCTTGGAAATGACAATTACTATTTGTAATTGTCAGACACGCAACCTCAACAACTTTTATTATATTTAATCACTTATACTTAGATTACTTGTGTATAAATAGATCAGATGGGAGAGAAGTTAAAGTGTGCTTTGTATATTGAAAGTTTAGAACTTTTACAAAGGAACTTCTCTCCTACAAAGAGTAGACAACTCACTGAGATAGCTCAGTGGGTATATTGTTACCACTCAAGCAAAACTTGAGTTTCGATAGGAGACACCCCATACCCTTGTCTATTCAATCCCAAGTGTTTGTTCCGCAAAACACTTGGGTAATAGATTCTTGGATTCATTTCTAATAAGAATTTAAACATTGAAAAATATTGTGTTTTTATATTCACGTTTTATAACTGTTAGAATTAATCTTAAACATTGTATTAGTCATAAACACGAAATAGATTAACTTTCTAGTTAACTCTAATAGTGTAAAGGGAACAACAAGTGGTATCAGAGCCTCTGGTTTATAAAATCTTTTAAACTAACCAAGAGTGCTCTAGGTTTTTAAAACCAAGATCCTACTATGGCTGATATCAATGTACCCCAGCTAGTCGACAAAAAGGGTGGCAGCTACTCTGCTATTGCACCCAGACTTGAAGCTGAGAAATTTAGCAAATAGAAGAAGCGTATGATTTGCTATCTTACCGGTATGGAACCCTACTGCATCACCTGTATCAGGGATGGCCCATTTATCCCAAAGACAGCCGCAGGGCTAAACAAGCCTGAGGCCCAATGGACCATTGATGAGAGGAGGGTGGTCAATCAAGACCAATGCCTGAAAAGCATCCTTATATCATGTCTTCCTGACGATGTAATGGAATTAGTCATCAACTGTCTAATAGCCAAGCAAACTTAGGATGACTTGGTAAACAGCTTTGAGGGTCCCTCAGATACCAAGGAAAATAGGGTCATGGACCTTAAACTTGAGTATAATACTTTCAGGGCAAAAGACTCTGAAAGTCTCTCACAGACCTACACCAGATACAAGACTTTGATAAATGAATTATCAAATGATGGTGTTGTATTGTCCAAACATGAGACAAATGTTGGCTTTGTCAACAGTCTCCCTGAGAAGTGGCTCAACTTCTCACAAGGCCTGAGGAATGCTAACCACATTCAGAACCTTGAGCTCCCTGAAATTTATGGGAAGTTTGTCTATGAGGACAACTTGATCTCAAGGAGATACCCTGACTCAAAAACTCTTGAGTCCAAAAAGGCCTTAACCTCCACACCCATATCAACTGCTTTCTATTCTAATGGTGTTGTGCAGGATATTCAAGAGGATTCTGAAGAAGAAATTGATGAAAGGACTGGTGAGGAGTACCTGAACGACCTGAACTTGGAATTCCAAGAAAGGGCACTCCTTGCTAGTTCAAGACGTTTCATCAAAAGAAATCAGTCCAACTTTACAAAACCAAAAGCAAATGAGACCACTGAATGCTTTAAATGTGGTAAAAAGGGTCATTTTGCTAGGGACTGTTATTCTAAAACTATCTCAGAACCCTCTTACAAATTCTCAGGAACTAGCAAGTTTCAACCTAAAATGTTTCAGTCCACCCAACAATTTCAAAACAAGGGTCAAAAGGATTTTGAAACAAAATATAGGAATATCAAAGCTAAACTTGCACTTCTTGAAACTAACCCCATATTGCCTCCGGCTGCTCAAACATCTAAACCTATTCAGACAAAGAACAAGATTTTAGTAGCTGAAGCATATGATTGGGATGATGAAGAGGTTTCCTCAGATGATGAAATAAGAGTTAGTGCACTGATGGCACTTTCTGAAGAGGATCAGGTGGCTGTGGGAAAAAGCCATGCTAGAAATGGAGAGTGGGTCAACATCACCATGAAGAAGGTAAATACTTTACTTTCTATGGATGATGATTCTGATTGGCAATCTTACATGAATTATATTTGTGTTGATTTAAAGTTTTTTGAGGAACAAAGGCTTAACCTGTTTTCAAAATATAACAATATTGTGTCAGAATTGAACAAATGTAGAGATGAACTGCTTGTACTAAAGCAAGCCAAACTAGAAACAATAACTCTACAAATTCAGAACACTGAGATTTTGAAACAAAACCAAGCCCTTCAAACTGAACTTAACAAAGAAAAGGCCATCATTCAAAGCTGGACCAAGAAGAACCCCAAGGTTTTTGACACTGTGGGATTAATCTCTCAGAAAACCATTGGTATTGACCCTATTATGGTTGATCCAATTGTGTGTCATAATGAAATAAACTTTGTTCCAGCTGGCATATCTTTTGAGAAAGAATTGCTTCCCAAGTCAAATGACTGGATTGTCAGGGACAACCCAGTCAGTAAGTTACCAAACTTTGAGACTGGAAAGATCTTGCTTCCTGAAAGTCAGGCTTTGAAAAATATGCTTGGACTTACTGAACAACTCAGTAAGCTTGAACTCACTGAACAACTCACTAAGTCTTTGAATGAGTCTGAATCAGAATCATACCCTCCACTTCCTCCACTAAATACCCTTCAGGGTACTGCACCTAACTTAGGCCTCCCACCTATGGTCTTCTCACCACACTCTCCAAAGGAGAGATCAGGAATGGGAACAACCATCCCAAAGAAAGCAAACCTTGATGTCTCAGTAAATACTGATGACTCATCAACTTCAGTCCCTTCTGAAGTAACAACCCAAAGCCCTGACTCAAAATTTGATCAGTTGGCTGAAATGGTCAGGAAGCTAGGAGAGAAGATTGCATCTTCTGAGAAATCTTCTCAATCCAAGAAGGAACAAAAACCAACTTCCTCAAAGACCAAACCCAAACCCACAAAACCCCTGAAAAGATGTGAACTATGCAACTATACAAATCATCTAACTGATGATTGCTATAGAGTCCTTTATTGCATGATTTGCAAAAAGGAAGATCATAGGACCTCTGATCATAAACAATGCTCAGTCATGTCAAACTTTTCAGGACTTAAGGCTCAGTGCCTGAACTACCCTTCTGATTCTAAGCAGAAACAGAAGCAAAAGGCCAAGCCTTTTCCACCCTGCCCTTTGTGTGGATTCAATGACCATCACCCTGAGGATTGTCAATATGACAAACACTGTGAATCTAGTGGAAGTTCCACTCAAAAATCCTCAGGAAAAGAGAAGGTCATTCAGTCAAGAAGAGGAATGAAACAATCCTCTCAGACTACTGAGGCTACCCCTGCAACTAAATGCAAAACATGTGGTAGCTCAGTCCACTCAACCTCTGACCATGAATCAATTAATACTTTTATAAAGACCTACAGTACCAAACCCTCCATGAAATGGAGTCCTAGAAAGAACTGACCCAGTTTACTATTTGTGCAGAGGCATGCCAGGGATCCTGTTTGGCATCTAGATAGTGGATGTTCAAGGAGCATGACTGGTGTTAAGGAATGCATGCACAAATATGTGGAAGAATCAGGACCCAAAGTGATATTTGCTGATAATTCATCATGTCTCACTGAAGGCTATGGTTCAGTAAACTGCAATGGTATTGTTTTTACTAGGATAGCATATGTAAATGGTCTTAAGTATAATCTGATCAGTGTCAGTCAACTATGTGATGCAAAATACATAGTTCAGTTTGATGATAAGCAAGGAACCATCTTCAATGCAAATAAGGAAATTGTCCTCATTGCACCATGAAGACAAGATGTTTATGTACTAGACATGTCCAGTCTAACTCAGGATGGAACTTGTCTCTTTGCTAAAGCCACTGATACACTCAACTGGCTTTGGCATAAGAGACTCACCCACCTGAACTTTAAAAACATAAACAATCTTGTAAAACAAAACAAGGTCCTTGGCTTACCATCACTTGTGTTTTCAAAGGATAAACCATGCTCAGCTTGTGAAAAAGGTAAACATCACAGAGCATCCTTTAAAACCAAAACCAACTTTTCCATCAGGAACTGCCTACATCTTCTCCATATGGATCTATTTGGACCTGTCAGTCCAAGGTCTACTAGCCATGAGAAGTATACTCTGGTCATTGTGGATGAATACTCTAGATACACTTGGGTATTCTTCCTGATCAAAAAGAGTCAGGCAGCTGAAACAATCATGTCCTTTGTCAGGAACATTGAAAATCAAAATGACATTAAGGTCAAACAGATTAGAACTGACAATGGGACTGAGTTCAAAAATTATAAACTTGAATGTCTCTGTGATGAGAAAGGTATTTCCCAAAACTTTTCCTCTCCATACACACCTGAACAAAATGGTGTTGCTGAAAGGAAAAATAGAACACTCATTGAAGCTGCCAGGACAATGCTATGTGGATCAGTCCTTTCCAACCATTTTTGGACTGATGCAGTCAAAACTGCCTGTTATACACAAAACAGATCCATCATTGTCAAGAAACATGGAAAAACCCCATATGAGTTATTCAAAGGAAGAATCTCTGACATCAGCTACTTTCATGTCTTTGGGTGTCCTGTGTTTATTCATAATCACAAGGATCACTTAGGGAAATTTGATGCAAAAGCTGATGATGGATACTTCCTGGGATACTCACTTGTCTCAAAAGCCTTCAGAGTGTTCAACACAAGGAGACAGCAGACTGAGGAAACATTTCATGTTACCTTTGATGAGAGCACTGATGCAATCAGGTTCTCAACTGCCTCAGTAGAAGAGATAGGAATTGATAATTCTTCAAGATAACCTCCTGATGAATATCTTTCTGAAAACAATCCTTCTACTCAGTATCAAGATGATGCTAATCTCTCCTATTACATAATCCCTCATAACCTACCTAACCCAACCATCACTGAGTTTGTTGAGGCACATGCACACACTGATGATATCAATCAGTCAGTTCAAAATACTCAAGAACCAAACAATCTCAGTGAGCTAGTAGACACTCAAGATCCAATCAATGATCATGTGTCTACTCCAGAACCAACCCCTCCACCCAATCAGGCCTCCACAAGTTCAAATCAGTATCCAGGACTTCAAGAAAGTTGGACTAGGTCTCAGGACATTGAACTTGTCAATATTATTGGAGAGCCTACTGAAGGCATGCTCACCAGGAGCATGGCTGCTAGTCTAAGAGCAGCCTCATCCAATGAATGCCTATTTGTGGACTTCATTTCCACAATTGAACCCAAAAGTGTTAAAGAAGCACTTACACATCCAAGTTGGGTTCAGGCCATGCATGATGAACTGGAACAATTTGACAGAAACAAGGTAATGACCTTGGTCAAATGTCCTGAGAATGTCTCAGTCATTGGCATGAAATGGGTATTCAAAAACAAAACTGATGAAAATGGCATAGTCATTAAAAACAAAGCCAGACTTGTAGCCAAAGGCTATAATCAACAAGAAGGCATTGACTATGAGGAAACATTTGCACCATTAGCAAGGATGGAAGCCATCAGGATCTTCCTTGCTTTTGCTACATACATGAACTTCAAGGTGTATCAAATGGATGTTAAAAGTGCATTCTTAAATGGTTCACTGAAAGAAGAAGTTTATGTTCAGCAACCTCCTGGATTTGAAAGCCATGAGTCTCCTGATCATGTCTGTAAGCTTAACAAAGCCCTTTATGGACTGAAGCAAGCTCCCAGGGCATGGTATGAGACTCTCTCAGCCTTCTTAATCCAAAACAAATTTGTCAGAGGCAAGATAGACAACACATTGTTTATCTATAAGACAAATAATGATGTCATACTAGTACAAGTATATGTTGATGACATCATCTTTGGCTCAACAAGTTTCAAACTTTGCAAACAATTTGAAAAACTAATGGCAAAGAAGTTTGAAATGAGCATGATGGGAGAACTGACATACTTCCTTGGTCTACAGATCAAGCAGAATGATAGAGGAACCACTATCAGTCAAGAGAAGTATGTAAAGAATCTACTGAAGAAGTATGATCTCAGTGACTGTGCCTCAGTCAAAACTCCCATGGTCCCCCCAAACAACCTTGGTCCTGATCTCACTGGTAAACCAGTAAATCAAACTCTATTTAGAGGAATGATAGGATCACTGATGTATCTACTTGCATCAAGGCCTGATATCCAATTCTCAGTATGTCTATGTGCCAGATATCAATCTGACCCAAGAGAATCTCATATCAATGCTGTGAAAAGGATATTCAGGCACCTGAAGGGCACTCCTAACCTTGGATTATACTATCCAAAGTGCTCAGGACTTGATCTCAAAGGATACTCAGACTCTGACTATGCTGGATGCAACATGGACAGAAAAAGCACCTCAGGCTCTTGCCAAATACTTGGTGGGAAATTAGTCTGTTGGAGTGGCAAGAAGCAACAATCAGTTGCCTTGTCCTCAGCTGAGGCTGAATATGTTGCAGTAGCTAGTTGTTGTGCAAATGTACTCTGGATGAAAAGTCAACTCAGTGACTATGGAATTCAGTACAAGATGGTACCCATCTTTTGTGACAACACAAGTGCAATTGCAATCTCAAACAACCCTGTTCTTCATCAGAGAACAAAACACATTGATATCAGATATCATTTCATCAGGAACCATTTCATGAATGGTGACATTGAATTACACTTCATTCCTACTGAATATCAGTTAGCTGATATCTTCACCAAACCTTTGGATGAACCAACTTTCACAAGACTGAAAGCTGAATTAGGAATGTTGGATATAGAGAATCAGTCCACTGATTGATTCCTACCAACTGAAGTGTAAATTCTTAAAATCTCAGGTCCCTGACTCAATGTGTACATCAGTGAATTAATATCACTGAATCCTCAACCTCAGGAACTAAACCCAAGTTCCTGAAATCTTTAGGGTTCAGGAACTAAACCCAAGTTCCTGAAACCTTGTTGCTCAGGAATCATTCCTTATTCCTGAATCATCAGTGACTAATCCCAAGTCCCTGAAAACCATCACTGAATGAAAAATCATTCAGGGCCCTGAAAAGGACATTAAATACTGACTTAAATGCTCTAAGTATCTAGTTAGTAAATGTCCGAGGTTGGTAACTGAACTAATATTTAATTTAAGAATATTTGTTCTTTTTGCCTTTCTGGCTTCCACCTTTGGGCCACCACATGTCCACTTGGCATTAAATGCCTCTCCAATCACATTACAGAAATGTGATGACTCATCTCTGCAAATTACACTTTTGCAGAACTGCTCAACTGTTCACCTTGACTGTTGCGCCAAACCAGGAAAGTGGAGTGTTGGCATTAAATGCGGATCCCAAAACATATTATTCAAAACGATTTCCAAAAATTCTTTTTGAATAAATTAAGATCGCTCAAATGTCCAAAACACCCTCATCTCCACTTTCCTATAAATACCCCAACCAAAAGAAACACACACATGTTTTTATAGAATCTTAAGCAAAACTCTGCCATTTTTAATTCTCAAAAACAAATTGTGTGTGTATTCTTAAGCTTTAGAAACCCATAAACCTTAAGTCAAACCCAGACTTACCCACAAATGGCTTCTTCTAAAGCTGTGAAATATGCCCCTAATGTGGATTTCACAATGGAGGGTGTAGACCTAACCAAAAACAATGTGGTGGGAAATTTCTCATATCCACAAATCTACCCAGCCTACAAGAACGTTATGAAATTTCTTCGTAATTGTTTTCTTGCAAAGGCTTTCACCCACACCCCCTCAGTCATCTACCATGACTATTTGAGGGAATTCTGGTGTACGGCTGTGGCTACCAGCCCCAAAGACACCAAAGAGTCAATCATCACCTTCACGGTGATGAATGGGAGTAGAACCCACTCCTTTGACTACTCAACCTTCATCAAAGCCACAGGCCTTGACTTTGCTGAAGAGTTTGCACCCAACCCTACTGATCAGGACATAAAGAATGAACTGATCTTTCTAGCACCCCACGACCCCAGACGTCCTACAACGTCTGCTGGGGGCTTACTAGAGAAGGCTCCAGTAGTCAAAACATGGTTCCATCCTATTTGGAGGATACTGATGACATTTGTCATTCAGGTCCTGGGTGGAAATAAATCCTCTACGGAGCAGTTGAACTCATCACAACAATTGATGTTGTTCAGTCTCCTTGAGGGTACAAAATTGACATCGGAGGAATAATCTTCCGAGACCTTGTTGCTAAGCTCTCAGGAAAACATAGGCAAAGGCATATGTCCTATCCTAGATTTGTTTCCTGTGTGCTTCAGGACCTACTTGGTTCTGACTATGTGAGGCCTGATGCAGAAGGTACGAAGCCTGACGTCCTGCACAAGTCAAACTTCACTAGTAGCATCAGTGAGGTTACACATATTGCCCTGACTGAATACATGCAATCAGTCATTCAGGGTAATGACGCTATCTCTCCAGTTCCTTCACCGACCAAAAAGGTGAAGAAGACAAAGAAGGGTCAGTTCAGCCAGGTGGTTAGACCCAAGCCACTCGCCACTGAGACTGATCCTCAAAACCAACTCAACCTTAAAAAGAGGTTGAAAAAGGCCGAGACCTCTGAGACACCCATTTCTGAGACCCTCTTGACCTCAAAACAAAGGCCAACGGAAGTCACTGAGCAATCATCCTCAGTGACCTCGGGCACACCCATTCCACATGGTTCAACTGACATACACAAGTCAGAGGGATCAGGAAGCATTCCCCCTCACATCCCGATGAAGGTACTGATAAATCACAATCAGTACCCAAGGGAGGAAAGGGTCCTGAATCCTCGTTAGGGCAGCACCACCCTACTGGGAAGAGGACCCACACCCCCTCACATCCCGATGAAGGAACTGTCAAAAAACAATCAGTTCCCAAGGGAGGAAAGGGTTCTAAATCCTCGGTAAGGCAGCACTACCTTACTGAGAAGGGGACCCACAAACATTCACATCCCGCTAACATTCCTGAGCAATCACCCTCAGGATCTCAGGGAGAAAAGGACCCTAAATCCCCTGAAGGACAGCACAATCCTGATGGGAATGGGGTCCATAAACTTTCACAATCAGTACCTAGTGATACTACTGGAAAGCACCCATCAGTAGTTGAAGGTGCTAAGGGGGAAAAAGACTCAGAGGGAAAGAAATAACCCGCTGATATGGAACCCATCAACCCCTCAGGCGGATCCAGTCTCTCAGGAACTGCCCCCAAAAGCCAGGCTGGTGTTACCCCAGTTATTATGGCTAGTCAGGCTGAGCAAACCCACTCAGTTATTATGACAACGGGGTCAGGACCTGACCAAACCGAAGGCAAGTCTTTTTATAAAGAGGAGCCGGTTGATTTTTTGGGTATTGAGTCCATGGGGGACTTTCAGGCTTTTATTGAGTCTGATGAAGAGCTCAGGGAAGAGAGTGAAGAGGAAATTTTTGAGGCAGGTGAGGATATAGAAACTGATGTACAACCTGAACAACCTGAACAATCACATCAGTCATCTCCAAGCCAATGTGAAGAGTCAGGTTCTCAATCTTCTGATTCTTCTGATATTGGGGACATCCTCCAAAAGTATGATAACTCTCTTCCCCTCACTGAAAGAAAATTGGTCAAATTCCTACTGAAGACCAACAGAGCTCTTTTCACTGGTCTCACTGATGAGATGTTTGATCATCACACTGAAGCTGCTGTTCACTATGCCAACCTGAAGGCAGATGTTGAAAGTTTTCATGATGATGTGATCGAAATCCAATCAGACACCAAACACTCCCTGACAGCTATTGATCTTCATTTCCAGAAGTTCAATCTTACCCTTGAAGGCATCACCAAAAGCCTTGGAACTATTCAAACAGCTGTCAAGGATGACCCCGTACTCAACAAGAAGGTCCTTTAGGCTGCTGAGACTTACCAGAAGCAATCAGCTGAATTCAGTGATCTTCTCAGCTTACTGAAGGATTCTAAGATTCAGGGTCTTACCTCTTCATTGGACTCAATCAGGACTTCCTTGGGTCATCAGGAAAAACATCTGGGTACTTGGGCACAATCTTCAACATCTTTGGCATGGTCTCTTGGGTCAAGGATGTCAGGCATCGAAGCTTCTCAGGCATCTCTGGCGGATCAGATCTCCTCTCTTCAGAAAGACACCTCGGACATCAAATCAATGATGACTGAGATCTATCAGGCTTTCAAGGGTCCTGCTGCTCCAGTGACTCCAACTCTTGCTATCACCATGGCTCAAGCAACAGTTGAGGGGGAGAAAGACACTGGAGCCCCTGAAGTTTCAGCAAGCCAACAACCTCCTTCTCCTCCTTCTCACACTGAGGGGGAGAATCCTGAAGCTTCTTCCTCCCATCAAGATAAAGGCAAAGGCATCCTCACTGAACCTGAGCCTCAACCAGCACCGATCTCAGTTGCAAAGGATCCTGAATCACCACTCAGGATCCCATATGAAATTGATGGAGTTCTTCACCACTTCACAACTGATGAACTCAGTGCTTATCTTCAGGAAGAGGAAGCAAAGAAGAAGTTAAAGGAGGAAGAGAAGGTGAGCAAGCCTGCTATAATTAAGGTTGTTCATGAAGAGGCTGAGAAAATTGGTCTTGAGGCTAAGGATCTCTCAGGAAGAGAGGGT
Source organism: Artemisia tridentata subsp. tridentata (assembly GCA_021014915.2). NCBI lineage: Eukaryota > Viridiplantae > Streptophyta > Magnoliopsida > Asterales > Asteraceae > Artemisia > Artemisia tridentata. The sequence continues at coordinate 175,323,153 of CP139501.1, read as the reverse complement.
GGTATGACCTTTGTAAAGGCTCAGACTGATGAGATGATCACTCTCAGGAAGAAAAGGGAGGAAAGGAATAAAAGGGCTGAAGAGATCAGGCAAAACAGGATTAAGAAATATCAGTGGTATATGACTAACAGGTTGAAGCCAGAACCAATCACTGATGTTCATATTCAACGAAACACCAATCCTGCCGTAGTCACTGTCTACAGAGGTGCTGACATGAGAAACTTTGATGTTCATAAACCTTTCAGATTCGCTGACTTTGGGATCACAGAATTGGATGAGTTGGGTCCATTAATAGCAAAGAAATCAAATGTTGTGGTCCCTAATCTGATGAAGTCTTTGAGTCTGAGGTACGAAAGATTGGCAGCAGCACCTCAGGAACTTGGCATTCCATCTCTTCTTCCTGAATCTGCACAACCAGCTCCCTCTCAGTCTTCTTCAAGGAAAAGAAAGAAGATAGAAGCTGAGCCTGAGATCAAGATTCCTGGTCTTGACTGCAATAGGGCTCTCCCTGAAGGTGTTCCTTTCAGGAACAATATGGTCATTGAACAGCCTGAAAGAGGTTTGTTCTTCATTGATGAGTTCGGTGACAAAGCCTTCCAAAGGTGGAGTGACATCGACTTGTCAGGGATTAAAGCAATTCTTGGTTTTCTAATGATGGCCTCTCCACTCAAGAGTCCTGAAAATGTGAAGTTTTGTCAAGATCTGAAAAGGAAAATCAATGAGCATCCTGACCAACAAGAGCTGCAGTCAAAGAAGCCCAAGCTTGAAGCCCTTGGTATTAAGTTGAACTGATTGACCTGCCTGAATACCCGCCACTATCCTTTTTTGTACTTAGTTTTGATAGGACTTGTAATGATATCAATAAGATGATGTTTTTATTATTTCAGTGTCCTTATTTACATTCTAGTACATTCAGTATGAGTAGAAGTCTTTAGCTCACTCATATCTGATCAAAACACTTAGGAATAATTTATATCTAAGTAGGGGGAGATTGTTGGGTCATGAAAAACCCAAGAATGCTTCAAAACATGATTTGGACACAAATTAACTAAGTGTTAACTTAAACCGAGAACAATTCAAGTCACTGAGAGAACAGCCTCTCAGTGAGTCATCTTCAGGATGCTTAAGGCGAATTCAAGAAGAAGGATTCACTACTCAGGAAGGCGGTACTCCCTGAGTAGGACTTAAGCCAAAGATGAAGATGATGGTTCAGTGAGTGTTGGACAAGAACTCACTGAACCCCAGTCTCCTCAACCAACAAAGTGATTGAAAGACTGAGGAACCAACGCCTGAAGAAAAGGCGGGAACAATAGGGAAAAGATCTGAGAAGATAAAAGTGTCAGCCCAACACTTTTCTCTTGTCAGATCCAACCTTCCCTATTGCGGCTAAAAGTCATGGAGTGTCAGCCAACAACTCCCAAAGTCTTATTAGCCCTTTCCTATTGGTTCTTGGAAATGACAATTACTATTTGTAATTGTCAGACACGCAACCTCAACAACTTGTATTATATTTAATCACTTATACTTAGATTACTTGTGTATAAATAGATCAGATGGGAGAGAAGTTAAAGTGTGCTTTGTATATTGAAAGTTTAGAACTTTTACAAAGGAACTTCTCTCCTACAAAGAGTATACAACTCACTGAGATAGCTCAGTGGGTATATTATTACTACTCAAGCAAAACTTGAGTTTCGATAGGAGACACCCCATACCCTTGTCTATTCAATCCCAAGTGTTTGTTCCGCAAAACACTTGGGTAATAGATTCTTGGATTCATTTCTAATAAGAATTTAAACGTTGAAAAATATTGTGTTTTTATATTCACGTTTTATAACTGTTAGAATTAATCTTAAACATTGTATTAGTCATAAACACGAAATAGATTAACTTTCTAGTTAACTCTAATAGTGTAAAGGGAACAACACTTTGGAGCTTGTTTAAGGCCGTAAAGAGATTTAACCAATTTACATACCTTATGCTCTTGACCTTTGACAACAAACCCCTCGGGTTGTTGCATATAGATTTCTTCATCTAATTCACCATTTAAGAACGCAGTCTTCACATCCATTTGATGTATAATCAAGTTGTGAATTGCTGCTATAGCCATTAATGTTCTTATAGAGGTTATCCTTATAACCGGTGAATAAGTGTCAAAGAAATCTTGACCTTCTTTTTGACGGTATCCTTTAGCTACTAAACGAGCCTTTTTGAAGATCCACTTATGGCCTATTTTTCCACAGGTTTGTGTCCCGAAGGTAGATCAACCAATTTCCATGTATTGTTATGCACAATTGTGACAACTGGTAAATTTTGGGAGCCTTTTCAAATTACTGCATTACGTTTTAAAATGAACATTTTATCGCTTGTAATCACTTTTGGATGTGTTGGATATTTTATCCGGATTTTTTGGTTTATATATTGTGGACTTTCATAATGTGACGAGTATTTCCCTGTGTACCCAGTTAGGCACTCCGTGAGTCAGCACAGTTAGACCTAATAAAAACGAGAAATATTGATTATTTGGACGCGCTAAATGAACATAGACGTATTTATAGTCGTTTTGAGTGGAAAAATTATTTTAAAATCAGTTGAACACATTAAAATTACTCGGGAAGATGTATCGGTACTTAAATCTATCCCGAATACGTTTTATAGGAAGTTTGGCCGAATGCCACTTCCTACCCCGCGCCCAAGTTACCATTTCAGTCCCTGAGGGACATTAGGCATTCAAACTTAGTCCTATGACTATATAAGCTCAAGCTATACCCTCATTAGGGTTATTCACCCTCATTTCACACATAGCAGCCGACCTATTCCCTCTCTCCTATCTTCTTCTCCGGCCAAACAATCCGGCCACCACCATACGCCATCACCGCCTCTCTTTTTCTTACACCACCACCACCAAACCTCATCTCTTGCAACCCTTAACCTATTTCTCAACAACACGCGCTAGAAAACCCCTCCCCAACATCATTACACGCCACCCTATATTTTCCGACCAAGATCTATAAATATCCGAGAGTGTTAAAGGTGGGTAACACCGTGTCACCCGTGTTTGTGACTCGGTGTGAAACAACTCGAGCTTTTCGAGTTTATTTTTACTTTTTTTTATTCGAATGGGTGGTAAAAACAATCGGGTCTCATGTTTTATTAACTAAAATGTAACTAATAAATGTTTGGTATCATCTTCTTGGTTGTGTTGTGTCGATTTGGTCTTATCAAGGTTATGCCGTGAGCTTTAGCTCACGGCCGTGGTCTATAAATGGCATTGTGTTCGAGTCGAGTCTTGTGAGTCGTGTATATCTTTATTTCTTTTGTGATGGGTTGTTTCATTCGAACCTAGGGTTTGGTAAAACCCTCGGCTGCACCAAAATATTGGTTGGAATTTGGATTGATTTTTACTGTTTTTGTTATGTGGTTGTATACTGATTTGATTGCGGCTGTTGAGAGTTGATACCGAGAAAGACTTAGGGTCGAATTGGTTTTGGTGCCGAGAGATGGAGCCGAGACCATTAGGGTCTCGGCCTGGATATAATTCTTGTGGTTGTTTGTTGTTTGCGTTGAATGGGAGGAGTTGGTAGATAACGAGCCGTAGGTTTATTTGGCCGTTAAAACTATAGTTGGTGGTTGATTGATATTGCGGCATTGTTGTTATAATTAAATATTGAACTATGTTGATTTGAGCCAAGTCGAGAGTCGCCGAGACTTCTTAGTCTCGTTGTGGCCTCGACAAGCCAAAAGAGATACTTGAACTTTATTATTGATATTGGACTATTGAGGAATGACTATTGACCCGAGTATGTTATAAACTCGGAAAGTGACTCGAAATATGAGATGACTCGTAAAAACTTAAATGACATCATTAGATGATAACTTAAAATATTAACTAACGAATACATGGTTACTTAACATTTTAAAAGGTTAAAAAGAAAAAGTTAAATGACGCGTAAGACGTTATTTAATATTTTGACAAATAAAAAGTAATGAGTGCGAGTTATTTATTATTTCGAGGGCACGCAAATCAAGAAGTGCTATTATGGAAATATTTGTGTTTTTGTGAATTTGGTGTCGAGTCTCGGATCGGTTGACGTTAATAAACCCGGCCCACATGGTTATCAGACTTATTGGGCTGACAAGTCCAATAAGAGCCCAATAAGAATGTCGGAGGAAATTTATTAACGAGCAATTCATCCTTATGACTTATCAAGTATGATAATTGAGTTTTGGATTTGTTGGGAATTAAATATTCTGAAGGTACTGCTCGTACATCAAAGTACTGCTAGTACATCAAAGTACTGCTAGTTCATGATCAAAGTACTGCTACTACATCAAAGTACTGCTGATCAGTGACTCATAGGATAAGATCGAAAAGATATTTATTGTATTTTGGTCAAACATATACGGTAGATAATATCTTACTCCATGTGCTTAGTTAACAAGTTGTATACATAGATACATGTTGTATCTTATGTACTGACACCAATATGCATAAGTTAAACAAGTAAGTCGGTCAAGACTTTTAGCAAATTTGTAAAGATCTCTTGCAACTATAAAAGAGATCTTAGACTTGGATTTTAAAAAGACACAGATAAAAACACATGCATAACATAGACTCATAACTGTTAAGACATAGAACAAACACAAATCACAAGTTGTAACATAAGATTCAAGGTTTTGAAACCCTAGTGAAAAACTCAAGATCACTCGTATTATTTGGAATAATATTGAATCGTTTAGTGAAATACTTTCTTTGTTCATTGTCAAGTAACAAATATAATTCTTCCATTTCCATAACATACATAACCTTCTAAGTGTGGTTAAGTAAATTCCGCGTGCTTAATCATATTAAGTCAATATATCTTATACACAAAGACACAAGGTTTAACCACCTTAACCGTGTATCAAACAGAAGAGGACCTCCACAGTTGGTATCAAAGCTAGAGGTTGATATATTTGAATTAGAAGAAACAGAAATGGAAGCTCATGATGTTCAAACAAATGTTGCTGCAAAGTTACCCATAATCAAACCCAATGAGTTTGAGTTATGGAGGATGAGAATTGAGCAATATTTCATGGTCCAAGATTATACTCTTTGGGATATAATTATATATGGTGATTCCTTTTCACCAAGCTACTCAGAGGTTGTTCTAGAAGGTAAAACAAGTAGAAAAAGAAATACTGGACCAGTGTCAAATGAAGAGAAGATACTGAAGAGAAATGATCAGAAAGCAAGAAATTTGCTGCTTATGACCATTCCTGGTGAACAGATGCTATCATTCAACAAGTATCTTGATGCAAAAACTCTTTTTGAAGAGATTTGTGCATATTTTGGTGGTAATGAAACTACCAAAAAGACACAGAAGACACTACTAAAGCAACAATTTGAAAACTTTACTGCTTTTAGTAATGAGTCTCTTGATAAGCTATTCTCAAGATTACATAAGCTTGTCAGTCAGTTAGCTGTGTTGGGTGTTGAGACAGAGAAGGAAGATCTCAACATGAAGTTTTTAAGAAGTCTACCTGATGAGTTCCACACTCATGTTATTGTCTGGATGAACAAGCCAGACATTGAAACAATGAAACTCAATGATTTGTACAACAACTTCAAAATTGTTGAACAAAGTCTTAGAAAGTCTGGAACCTATGGTACTAGTTCTGGAAACGTGGCACTCTTTTCAGTTCCTAGTATTAGTAAGAATGAAGAGGTAGATGAAGGTGAAAGTGCTCCTTCTACAAGTTCTCACAAGGATGTTGCTGGTCTTGGAGATTCAACATTCTATGCTTTCATTACCAGTCAATCTGATGGCTCTCCTCTCAACCATGAAGACCTTGAGCAGGTAGATGGTGATGATTTGGAAGCTATGGATATTAAATGGCAGGTTGCTTTGCTTAGCATGAGGGCTAAGAAGTATTGGCAAAGAACTGGGAAGCAGATTACCATAAATGGTAATGATACTGCTGGGTTTGATAAGAAGAAAGTAGAGTGTTTCAACTGTCATAGGTTAGGACACTTTGCTAAGGAGTGTAGAAGTCCAAAAAAGCAGGAGAATAGAAACACATGGTATAAGCAAGATAGGAAAAAGGAAGTTACTGTTGAAGAGCCAAAGGCTATGTTGGCTATTGATGGTATTGGTTATGATTGGAGCTCTATGGCTATTGAAGAGGATGCACCTCCTAATGCTGCTCTTTTGGCCAATGAATTTGCTCTAATGGCTCATTCTGATTCAGAGGTAAACAGTATTACATCTTGTACTGAATCATGTCCTAATCTTAAAGCTTATGAAGACCTTAATAAGAGATTTGAAGCTCATAAACAAGAGCTGCTTGATTCTTTGTTTAATTTGGCTAATCACAAAAGAGGTCTAGGTGTTTTGGAAAAACAAGTCTTACATTTTAAAAATAATGAAATTCATTTTGCTGATGACATCAATATACTAAAAAATGACATTAAGATCAGAAATGAGTGTATTGTTGAGTTGAATGATTCATTAGCTAAACATAAGAATGAAAGAGAAAATGTAAAGGTTTCTGTGGATGTATTAGCACATTCCTCAGAAGGATTCAATAAGCTTTGGGAAGCCCAAGTTATTGATAAAGTTAATTCTGGTGTTGGATTTAAGTCTGTACCCCCACCATACAGAGGTGTTCATTCACCTCCAGGTATTGATTTAGCACACACAGGGTTACCTGAGTTTCAAGAACCAATCATGGAATATGGTTCTAAGGTCACTAAATCTCCAAAGATAGAAAAGGTAAGTAAAAGTTTAGATAAAACTTTATCTTATCAGGACAAGGTGTCCTTTATTAAGAAAGGAGATACTATAGTTGTTGAAGATTGTACAACTGATAGTGATAGTGATGAAGAAGAACAGGTTATGTCTAAACCTGTCTTGGTTAAGAAAGTAGGAACAAGTCTTCCTAAGATAGTCAATCACAACACTAACAGGCCTAAGTCAAATGTTAAGACAGTTAGGAAACCAGTTAGATATTGTGAACAATATAGAACTACAAACAAGCCCAGAGGTAACCAAAGGAATTGGAACAACCTCAAGTCTAACCAATTAGGTGATGACTTTGCATTTTACAATAAAGCTTGTTATACATGTGGTAGTTTTGACCATCTTGCAGCTTTCTGCAACCAAAGGGTAACTGGGTATGAAAAAAATAGGGTGAACTACAAAAGGCAAACTTCTCAAACTCTTTTTCACTCTAATACTCATAGAATTAAACCCAGAACAGTCTCAAACAAGTCTGGACCCAAAGGTCCTGTTAGACAAAAAGGTCCTGTTAACAAGGTACTGCCAGAACAAATTAAAGGTACTGGTAAATATAAAGGTATTGTTAGACCTTTGATGACTGTTAACCCAAAATCAACAGCTAAGGATGCAAAAACAACTTTCAAACATGCATCTAAAACTGTTCTAAGGCCCATTCAATCAAAAGCAGTTGTCCACAAACAAATTTGGAGACCAAAGGGTGTGACTTCAAAGTTAGCAGACTCTGCTGAACATGTTACTCACTCTGCTGCTAAGGGTAATAGGGCAAATGCTGTTAAGGCCTCAGCATGTTGGATTCAAAAATCCAATGTTGCATCAACAGTCCTTAAAAGATTAAACTATATTGATGCAAGAGGCAGATTCAAGTCAGTAATGGCTTGGATCCCCAAAGAAAACTAACTTTCTTATTTGTGTGCAGGGACATTCTATTGATCATCAAGATCAAGGATACTCAGATAGTGGATGTTCCAATCACATGACAGGCAACATGTCTTATCTTTCAGATTTTCAAGAATTCAATGGAGGATATGTTACCTTTGGAGGTGGTTTTCGTGGCAAAATTTCTGGTAAAGGTACTATTAAAACCAGAAATTTAGATTTTGAAAATGTGTACTATGTACAAGAGTTAAAGTATAATCTTTTTAGTGTTTCACAAATGTGTGACAAAAAGAATAATGTCCTTTTTACTGACACTGAATGTCTTGTTCTATCTAAGGATTTTAAGATGCCTGATGAAAATCAAGTACTTCTTTGAATTCCTAGAAAGGCCAACATGTATAGTGTTGATATGAAGAACATCATTCCTAAAAAGGATTTAACTTGTCTTGTATCAAAGGCCACATTGGATGAATCAATGTTATGGCATAGAAGGCTTGGTCATATTAACTTTAAAACCATAAATAAAATTGTTAAGAATGGTTTGGTAAGAGGTTTACCTCACAAAAGATTTGAAAATGATCAAACATGCATTGCTTGTCTAAAAGGCAAACAACACAAAGCCACTTGTAAGCCCAAAATTTTTAACTCTATCAATCAGTCATTGTTTATGCTGCATATGGACTTATTTGGACCAGTTTCAGTAAGGAGTATACAACATAAAAAATATTGTCTTGTTATAACTGATGACTATAGCAGATTTACATGGGTTTTCTTTTTAGCCACTAAGGATGAGACATCAAGCATTCTTAAGGAATTCATTACACTGATAGAAAACCAAGTAAGCAAGAAAGTCAAAGTCATTAGGAGTGATAATGGGACAGAGTTTAGAAATAGAGTTATGGATGATTTCTGCAAAGAAAAAGGTATTAGGAGAGAATATAGTGTTGCTAGAACACCACAACAGAATGGAGTGGTTGAAAGAAAGAATAGAACACTAATTGAAGCTGCTAGAACAATGTTAGCTGATTCTAAGCTACCTATAATCTTTTGGGCAGAGGCAATTAACACTGCTTGCTATGTTCAAAATAGAGTTTTAGTTGTACAGCCTCACAATAAGACATCATATGAACTCTTTAATGGTAGAACTCCTGCAATAGGATTTCTTAGACCTTTTGGATGTCATGTGACAATTCTCAATACCTTAGACCATTTAGGAAAATTTGATGGTAAAGCAGATGAAGGTTTCTTAGTTGGATATTCTCTTGTTAGCAAAGCTTTTAGAGTTTACAACTTAAGAACTGAGAAAGTTCAAGAAGAACTACATGTGGAGTTTCAGGAAAACAAATCCAGTGTAGTAGGTCAAGGACCCAAATGGATATTTGATCTTGATTATCTAACAAACTCTATGAATTATTTACCTGTTGTTGCAGAAACTAATAATTTTTCAGGTTCACAAGCAACAAATGAGGTGGAGTTAGATAAAGATCAATCTGATGTCATTATGCCATTGTGGTCAAGTATCAGTGTGGATTTAGCTTCAAACAATGATGAATCTTCTTCTGGTAGAGCAAAAGAGGATGTTGAGGCTCAAAGAAAAGATGTTGGAACAGAGGAACAACTCAATATGTTGAATATTGAAAGTACTGCTGAGACAGAGCAAGGTACTGTTAGTACTTCTCAAGGTACTGTTAGTTCAGTTGAAGGTACTGCTGGTCCTTCACACTCAAAAGATGCAGAGTTCCAAGAAGATGAAGTGGATTTGACTAATCTTTCCTCATCGTATCATGTTCCCACTACACCACACACAAAAATTCACAAAGTTCATTCCCTAGATAATGTGATAGGAGATATACAATCTGGTGTGAAGACAAGAAGACAACTAGTCTCTTCAGACCAAAAAGGGGTTCTTGATGCCCTTTATGCTTCAAAACAACATGAACTTTCAAACTCATGTTTATTTGTATGTTTTCTCTCTCAAAAGGAACCAAAGAATATTCTTACAGCCCTAGATGATTCAAGCTGGGTAGAGGCTATGCAAGAAGAGCTTCTTCAGTTCAAGATTCAAAAGGTTTGGGTGCTCGCTGATTTACCTACAGGTGAGAAGCTAATTGGCACTAGATGGGTTTTTAAGAACAAAAGGGATGACAGAGGAATTGTGATCAAGAATAAGGCTAGACTAGTAGCACAAGGGTACACACAAGAAGAAGGAATAGATTATGATGAAGTTTATGCTCCAGTAGCAAGGATTGAGGCAATTAGGCTGTTTCTAGCTTATGCTTCATTTTTAGGCTTCACAGTCTACCAAATGGATGTCAAAAGCGCATTTTTATATGGTGAAATTGAAAGAGAGGTGTATGTTTCACAACCTCCTGGCTTCATTGATCCATTACATCCAAACAAAGTGTACAGAGTAGTGAAAGCTCTCTATGGCCTTCATCAGGCACCAAGAGCTTGGTATGCAACACTTGCTTCCTATTTATTAGAAAATGGATTTCAAAGAGGAAAGATTGATCAGACACTTTTCATCAAACAGCACAAGAAGGATCTTCTGTTAGTGCAGGTGTATGTGGATGACATTATCTTTGGATCTACAAGGAAGGAAATGTGTTTAGAATTTGAGAAGCTTATGAAAGATAAGTTTCAAATGAGTTCTATGGGAGAACTTACATTCTTTTTGGGTTTGCAAGTTAAGCAATCATCTGAAGGCATATTTATTAGTCAAGACAAATATGTTGCAGAGATACTTAGAAAATTTCAATTTGCTGATTCAAAAATAGCAAGCACACCAATGGACTCAGAGAAGCACCTTCTGAAAGATGAAGATGGAGAAAATGTAGATGTACACAATTACAGATCTATGATAGGCTCTTTGATGTATCTTACATCATCTAGACCTGATATCATGTTTCCTGTTTGTGTCTGTGCAAGATTTCAAGTTACTCCAAAGGTTTCTCATTTAACTGCAGTCAAGAGAATTTTTAGATATCTTAAAGGTCAACCAAGGTTGGGTATATGGTATTCTAGAGAATCTCCTTTTGATTTGGTAGCATATTCGGATAGTGATTATGCTGGTGCTAGCTTAGACAGAAAGTCAACAACTGGAGGATGTCAATTCCTTGGGTGTAGACTTGTCTCATGGCAGTGTAAGAAGCAAACAAGTGTGGCAAATTCAACAACTGAAGCTGAATATATAGCTGCTGCAAGTTGCTCTAGTCAAGTTCTATGGCTTCAAAACCAACTCCTTGATTATGGGTACAATTTCTTAAACACTGTTATTTATATTGATAATAGTAGTACAATTTGTATTATTAAAAATCCGGTACAACACTCTAAAACAAAACACATTGAAATTAGGCATCACTTTATAAGAGATTGCAATGAGAAAAGATTAATTCAAATTCTTAAAATTGCTTCAGAGCATAATTTTGCAGATCTGTTAACTAAAGCTTTTGATGTTTCAAGGTTTCAGTACTTAATAGCACGTATTGGAATGCTTAATCTTTAAATTTTCAATATGATGTGTTTTTGTACATAAATTTTTAAAAGTACTGCTGGATTTATAAGGTACTGCTATATCAAAATTTGAATTGTGTTATTCATACAGTTGGTTTTATGATTAATCTAATGCAAGACAAGTACTTTGTACATTGTTCTTTTGGTTTTAGACTAACTATTTCAGGTATGAATATGTAAACACAAAGGATATTTCAAGTGAAATGGGAACAGCAGAATGCCTATTAAATTGCTGACCATAGTAGATTTATGATGGACTGAGTTTAGGAATTAAACCTCCTTAAAACTTCTTTCTTGAAATCTAGTTATGATATTTCACATTGAATTGATGACTTAGTTGATCAGATAGTAACTGATACAACTCAATTTCTATCATTTTATACTTTCAAGTATAATGAGTTAGTCTAAGGACATCTGATAGAAATAACAGCTAGTAAAAGTGAATCTAACACTTGTGTTGGAGGTAACAATTGCTATGAGCTGGAAACCCTGTCAAGAAAATCTTTTGAATAGATTTATCTTTTCACAGGCAGTTAGTGATAACTGAAATACATTGGTTCTCACACAACCAGAGGTTATTTTTAAACCGAAATTTTGATTAGGTGTCTGTTACACACTTGATTTCTTCAAAATGGTTGGACGTAGTATGATTTTTCAATTCTCAAAATCATGAACATACTACTAAGTTAAATGATTTCTTAAAAGGATTTTCAAGGATTCAGAAAAACCATTCATTTATGGATTATGAATCAAAATGTCCACTGATTCACCTCTCATAGGAGTTAACACACCTAGAAGTGATGAGGACAGCAACTTAAACTCTTAAGGAATTGATGGCTTCATGTACAATATTGTCTGAAAATAAGTTCAAACTGATAGATCAGGTGATATGAAGAGAAGTTCTGTAGTACATAGTGAGATCTTCCAAACAAGGGGAGGAAACAAAAGTTATTTGCTTCAGGGGAGGTTATAATCTCAGAGAAGGAAATAATTGCCCAGAAAAGGAAGAATAAACCAATATATGGAAGGACAAGACAAGAGCATACAAATGATGATGTAGAGGTTGAAAATGATTAGAACAGATCAAATATCTAGAAGGGATGAAGCATTCCTAAAGGAGAAAGTTCTATCTAGATCAAACGAAGGAAAGATTCAATTTCAGTTCATTATGTTTGTTTATCACTTGCAAAGGCATGCTGATAGATGATTTCACTTGTTGAAATCATTGCCTCTTACAATTCCTCCATCCAAGGAAATTGCACCATCTTTTGGTACAATGTTTTGAATTGCTGAAGTCAAAGAAGAACAAAGCAGATGAGTTCAGAATAGAAGAATAGTTCAGATTCATGAAGTGTTTGAAAGATCTTCACAAGTCCTCATTTAATTCAGAAAAACATGTTTGAATTGATTCACATGTTTAGGGGAGGATTGTTGGGAATTAAATATTCTGAAGGTACTGCTCGTACATCAAAGTACTGCTAGTACATCAAAGTACTGCTAGTTCATGATCAAAGTACTGCTACTACATCAAAGTACTGCTGATCAGTGACTCATAGGATAAGATCGAAAAGATATTTATTGTATTTTGGTCAAACATATACGGTAGATAATATCTTACTCCATGTGCTTAGTTAACAAGTTGTATACATAGATACATGTTGTATCTTATGTACTGACACCAATATGCATAAGTTAAACAAGTAAGTCGGTCAAGACTTTTAGCAAATTTGTAAAGATCTCTTGCAACTATAAAAGAGATCTTAGACTTGGATTTTAAAAAGACACAGATAAAAACACATGCATAACATAGACTCATAACTGTTAAGACATAGAACAAACACAAATCACAAGTTGTAACATAAGATTCAAGGTTTTGAAACCCTAGTGAAAAACTCAAGATCACTCGTATTATTTGGAATAATATTGAATCGTTTAGTGAAATACTTTCTTTGTTCATTGTCAAGTAACAAATATAATTCTTCCATTTCCATAACATACATAACCTTCTAAGTGTGGTTAAGTAAATTCCGCGTGCTTAATCATATTAAGTCAATATATCTTATACACAAAGACACAAGGTTTAACCACCTTAACCGTGTATCAAACAGAAGAGGACCTCCACAGGATTGATAAATTAAACGAAGGAATTGCGAGACTTATCGAGTTGACGAACCCGATTAGAACCCGACAATTCATCCGCATAACTTATCAAATCAAAACTTAGTCATACGTCCTCGTTTTGTGAGTTGTTTAGGTTTGGTGGTGGTGGTGTAAGAAAAGGAGTGGCGGTGATGAGTACACTTGAGTCATGTTGTGTCACCACTACACACCCGTCGATACCAAACGCTTGTAACTAATATAAGAAAGAGATTTTGGAATTTAAATGGAACATACTTGGGGATAATTAGCTTTTGGAAACTTTTACGTTTGGAGATATATGTTAAGGCGAGTTTATATTATTAGGTTGTGCCGAGTACGTGAGTGCCGATACTTGAGAGCTGCTGAGTACTTTGCTTCTGTAGATTGTGTTTGTGCTTTGCTTGATTGAGTTGAGTTTCATAGCTCCACTTTTACTCTTATTAATGCTTTATTAAACTTGGGGGAGAACACATGTAAAACCGTTTTGAACGGACCAACTGTTATTTTATGTTTTTGATATGTTGCTATGCTAGTTGACTATGGTTATTATATACGAGGGCTCTTTGTGCCTTATCATTAACAAGGGCTCTTTGTGCCTATTACCAAGGGCTCCTGTGCCTATAGACATCTGTAGTGTGCACCTATAGGATAACTGTTATTATGTTTGGACATACCCAAGTGTGGGTTTTGGTTTGTTTGGTTGCGACCTAGTCACTCATAGCAGACTTAATCACTGATCTTGGTCCACTATTTTGATTTGCGAAAACCTATGAACTCACCAGCGTTAGCAGACTTTGAGCATATTTTCTCAGGTAATTGATGATGTTTACTTTGGATGTTACTGTTGGAGGCTTGGCGTATGGCATGGCTAAGGATCAACCTAAACTCTGATAATGCTTTTGGGGACATATCTCATGTATTTTCTTTTGAGCCTTACTTTCAGTACTTTTGGTTAAATGTAGACTTGAGATATGGATTTTTGAAATGTTTTATGCAAACGGATAATGTTATCCTGCGTTCTATGCTTGTGTTGTGTACCAATTTCGTAGCACCCCAAAAACTTGTTTTGTCTTCTGTTGAACCAAATTTTGGGGGTGTTACAGATTGGTATCAGAGCTCAAGGTTATAGAGAACTGGGTACTTATCAAGAACCTAGACTATAACCATTTTTCAAAAATTGATCCTTTACCAAGACATGCCAGCCTGCCAAGCCGAAGCTGCATGAGTTGAGAACTGGAATATTATGATTATGAGTTATGATAGGTTTATAGTTGGTACTTATGAGTAAGATCTTGGCGATACACTAGAATGATACTTTATGACTTTTGCGGTATTTGTTTGAACATGTTTAGCATAATGCGGTATTCTATGTTGATTGTTTTGGATATGATTTTGGTTTATGAGATTGGCTATTTTTGTACGCTTATACCTACCCTATACCGTTGTCACAGACGATGCCTTCTTTAGCACGTGATGTCTATGAGGAGATCCTTACTCCTGCATCCCGCTCAGTGCGGACTATGATGACATCAGCTCAAGACGATCCCTATGCGATTGTTCGACACTCAGCTCTTACGTTACCATCATCAGTTATCCCTGTGCCACAGACTTCACTTACCCTTCAGCCATCATCATCAGCTGGTGGCCCTAGCTCCTTGCGACATCAGACTCCTCGGCTTACCTGCAGCACTGCTACTCACATGTTGATGCGATCACCATCGCCACCCATGCATGTCTCAGCTCACTCTCTTCTGTCATCACCACTTGCATCATCATCCCACCGAAGACCTCGATCACCTACCCCATCATCACATGATTCACCTATTCCACAGAGACGTTGTTTCAGTGACCCAGATTCTGAGGATGAGGATGAGGACGATGACCCTGAGGGAGAACCTCAGGAGGAGGAGGAGGTTGATCCAGATGAGGCCATTCCACCAGATCAGAGTCCCGCACCCTTAGTGCACTCACCTGGACCAGACTCCCCCGATCACATGCCTGAGCCTGATTCACCAGAGCTTTCTTTCGAGCTGGCCTCACCTCTTTACTCACCTGGGCCAGAGAGTCCGCCAGCCCCAGACACTCCATCAGAGGTTGCCTCAGAGGCAGCAGCCCATGGAGAGATGGGTCAGATTTGGGAGCAGTTCACCACCCACGAGGAGAGGATCAGTCAGATAACTGATCGACTAGTGGGTGTATCTGCAGCTAGATTCGGAGAGATTGAGAGAGACGTGGGAGTATTATATGGCAGGACCACATCACTGAGGCACGACTTGTTGGATTGGCGTGATGCATTTAGAGATCTGCAGAGAGGTCTCCTGACTGCGCGAGACACTGATAGAGCCCTTTGGCATAGAGTCACAGAGCAGCAGACTGTGATCGCTCAGCTCAGGAGAGACCGTGAGGTGGACCGCCCTGAGATCTCATCTGTGTGGAGACAGATGGCAGACCTGGAGGCTAATTTGATAGAGATTCTCTGAGCTTGTGGCTAGTTGTACTTAGACTTGTGACTGTTGTATGATCCGTGTGTAGTATATATATAAATAAATATAGTATCGTGCACACGTGATACTTTGGGAAATGACAAGTCAAACCTTAGGAAAAGTCAAACTTGCAAAACCCGTGAATGTGATGTGTGTGATACCGGGCAAGTGATCACCCGGGTCGTGTCCCAGCGAGGTGTGAATCGAGGATTTCGTTTTAGGTTCGGAATTAAAATGCTTGATGATTTGATTTGGAGATTATTTGGTGTTGTGGTAATATTACACAAAGCAATGAAACGCAAAAGATATTTAAAACTAAAAACGCACGTTTTAATTAAAATTAATGTCAACGCGCAAAAATAAAAGTGAAATCTAAAAAATATTAGCCCTACGAGTACCGAATTAATTTTCCTACGACTTAAATATAAAAAAGAAAATTTTGGAAGAAAGAAAAATATTTTTTTTTTGATTTTTAAATAATTTTATATGAATTAAAAACTATTTAAACTAATTTAAATTACTAAAAATACCAAAACTATTTTTAAAAATCTGAAAATTTTCCTTAAAATAATTTATATTACCAGAAAGCTAAGAAAATTTTAAAAAGTGAAAAAAACTTTTGGAAATAAGCTAAAATTAAGCTGATCATTTAAATAAGCTTAATAAGAAATAAAGTGTTAAAAATTAAATTTTGTAAGTTTTAACTAAAAAAGAGTTAAGAGTGCAGCGGTTGGGTGCTTGGTTGTGTGTTGTGTTGCTGCTGCCCTGGGTTCGAATCCCAGGTGTAGCAGTTTTGCTATTATTATTTTTTTTTTCTTTGACTTTCTTAAACCCTTTTGCTCAAACTTTGATAAACACAACTAAAACAAACACAAACACAAACGCAAACAATAAACAAAAACAGATCCAAATCCAACTTTGATAAACTCAAGCACAAACAATATGCAAAATACACAAGCACAAACAACAGGCAAACTTATAAACTTTATAAACTTCACAAACTTATAACTATGCTAAAGCATCACCACATAACCAACTTAGCTAGAAACTTTAAACAACTTTAGCAAACTACCCGTTTGACTCAAAAAGTCAAACTCCTTTAGAACTCTGATTCTCAAACAAACTAATCATTTCATAAAAACTAAAACCAAAATTCAGAAACCAAACCCGCATCTTAACAAATGCAAAACAGAAACCACAACTAAACTAATAAACATCCAAGGAATTGCAATAAACTAATAAACATCATTCGTTTATAAATAAACTGATATCATAAGCAAAGGAAATATTCCAATAAATAAACTACGAATACCAATCATAAGCAAATAAACTAATAAACATCCAGAAAAACTAGCAAATAAACTGATATCATAAGCAGATAAAATAAGGACTAATTCGACTTTTTGAAAAACACTGATATTAAAATTAAAATTAAAGGAAATTACAACTGAAATAATAAGAAAAATTACAAAGTACCTTGAAAAAAAGAGGCTAAAATAAAACCTCCTTACAAAAATAAAATCCTAATCTATTTATACTACTTATTAAAAACCTAGGTCTTCACCCATGTGTGTTTCTTTTGTGAGATAAATCTTCACAAAAAGTCACTTGTGCTTCTTTGAAGTGATCTCGATCGTTGGATGAAAGATTGGTTGATCTTGGCCCTTAGATAACTTTTGCCGCTTAATTTTATCCCACGGATTGGTGAGGTGGCGATGCATCCCGTGAATGGTATCTAGGAGATGGTGAAGAGGGGAGCTTTTGAGGAGGGGAGGTGGAGTGTTTGGCGGGTAATAGGGTGAAGAAGATAAATGGTGTGTTGGTGATTAGGGTTCGGATTTATTTTTGATTGGGATATTGACCAAGGAAAAGGGGGTTTGACCCTTTTTTATTTCATCCGGTATTAGTTAAGTGAGTGTGGGTCGGGTTTAAGTTTGATGGGATTGGGCTATGGGTTGGATTGGGCTTGGTGGGGTGTAGTTGTCGTGGGCTTAAGTGGGTTTAAGGTAGGTTGGGGTTTAGTTTAAGGTCCGGTTGTATTTGTGAAAGGGTTTAATGGGTGGATCGGTTGTGTTATTTTGGTAGGATAGGTTTTAAACAAAAAGGACCAAAAGTGTAACTCTTGTAAATTCAGGGACCATTTTTGCCAAGCTTATTATTCCAAGGACCAAAAATTTATTTTTTTATTATTATTTTTTTTTATTTTCTTTTTCAAGCTTGAGGGACTAGACTTGCCATTTATGCAAATTTGTTTGTTTTTCAATCGTTTTCAATCATTTGGCATACAAAAACACATTTCAAATATATTTTTAACATTATTTGATCGTTTTAAAGTGTTTTTGGTTGTTTTGACTAGAAAATTGGACGAAAAGATATGTGTAAAACGACACATATCAAATCCCCCACACTGAGCAATTGCTAGTCCCTAGCAATTATTTATGAAAAGTTTAATGGATTTGAAATCTCTTTACCAAAAGCCATTACTTCTGGAGTAGCCAAATGTTTCAGTTCAAGTAAGAACTATGGTACACTGATAACCATATGATTTTGAGCAAACCATCAGCTGTCAACGGATTTGATTTGTCTTTACCAAAAGCCGTTTGCTTCTGGACTAGCCAACTCTTAGATAAAATACACTTATTATTTTTGGTGAGCTGATTACCAATTATGGTTTTCCAAAGCCTTTACGACAAGCCATAACCTTGCGGGCTAGCCAACTCTTCATCTTTTTAGGATATGGTGAGTCGAATACCATACAATTTTTTGGCAAATTGTAAGCCGTAAACGGATTTGATATATCTTTACCAAGAGCCGTTTGCTCTTGGATTAGCCAATCCTTTTGTGTGTTAGACATGGTGGACTGATAACCATTTGTTGTGTAAGTGCAAAACACTTACACCAAAAAAAATTTGGCCAAAAACGGGGGAATTAGATGGTATATATACGTGATTAAATTCGTGAGAATTCCCCCCACACTAGAAATGAATATTGCCCTCAATATTCAAAGTACCAGCTGTTATGCCGAAACTGAGAACGTAAAAGGGAAATATTATGGGCCATTTATTTTATTTTTGTTTTTGCAAATTTTTTTTTTTTTTTTTTTTTTTTTTTTTTTTTTTTTTTTTTTTTTTGAAATTTATATACAACAGCGGGGCATCTTCCCCACACTAGGTTGGTAGAAAGTAGAAAGAGGTCAGAAATATGGGTGAAAACCCATATGGTGTGCTACTGTTTTTGTTAACCGAGTCGCTAGCTTGACTCGACCCCGAATTCATTTGTCCATGGGGAAGCAAGTGGAAACCAATCTCAATCGGACTTTCATTCAAATTGTTTGGATAAACACTTGAACATGAGAAAGTTCCACACCGATGAGATAAAACCCGCGGTATTTCAATAGAAGAAACTATTAAGGGCGATACCGGGGTCAAATATGGTGTCCTCATTCCCGTAGGAGAAAAGGGAAAGAGCAATCACACCATATGTGATGAAGAGAAGCAAGATTTTTGTTATTATCATGTAAAACTCTTCATCATCAGAAGCATCATCGGCTTCAACGGGAGGGAGGGTTGGGATAAAATCTTCAAGAAGTAAATCTTTGAACCACACCTCCCCCCACACTAGAATCATCCTCCAGATCAAAGTAGAAATGATCATATTCAGGAGGAGATATCACATAAGGGAGTTCAATCGAGAACTCCTCATGATATCGATCATTTTCATCAAAATGAAATACATCATACTCGGGAAGAGACATATAAGAATGGGAAGTGGTATTTACACTTCCCGTCTCTTCCAAATGATCGATATCAAAACGAAAGGCTTCATAAGCTGAGAGTGAATAATCCGGATGAGGAGTGGGATTGCCACTTCTCTCCTCTTGATCATTAAACACAAAACTCTCAAATTCGGGAAAAGCATCCTCGAGCTCGAGCTCGGAAGGATAAGACGGCTTTTCCACAACAACATCATCCTTTGGGGGAAGAGCAAACAATGGTTCATCAAAAATCATTTTTTCTAAAATCGGGCCATCTCCCCCCGGATCATCATCGGGCTCAACAATTTGAGCATCAAACAAGAAGACCTCGAACTCTTCTTTAGAAATATCACTTTCCTCAAACGGAGGAGAAGTATAGGAAGAGTCGGAAATGAGTGATGCGGAAGTAAGAGTAGGATTTTTGGCAATATCAATTCGACAAACCGATTCTGAAGGTGGGGCAAGTGGTGTGCTCTTAGAGCTAGCAGTTTTTACCACTTCCGTTGTATCCTCCAATTCGTGTTCATCGTAATCAAAAACACTCTTAACTTCCGCATTACAAGTTTTGAACCATTCACTTGAACCAGGGGTTATGTTCGTTGCTTTGAGCTTAGCACGATGTTGTGCAACACTTTTGACCGTAAATCTTGAAAGTTTTGAATCATTTTTTTCAGATTTTTGATCAATAGTTGCAACGTTGCATTTAGACCCCTGATTAATGTTAAACGTGATTTCTTCATTCTCAACACGAATGGTCAATTCTTCGGCGAACACGTCAATGAGAGCACGACTCGTTCTTAGAAAAGCTCTACCCAAAATGAGTGGAACTCGAGGATCGGCATCAAAATCTACTACAACAAAATCAGTAGGAAAGTGAAACTTTCCTACTTTCACCACAACATCCTCAGCTATTCCAAGCGGATGAGTTATAGTACGATCCGCGAGCTCGAGTGTCATGCGAGTAGATGCAAGCTCCGGAAGAGATAATTTCTTCCATATCGAGAGTGGCATAAGGTTAATGCTCGCGCCAAGATCGGCCAAGGCAGGGCATTGAACCATCCCCGAGAAATCACATGGGATTAAAAACTTGCCGGGGTCTCCGAGCTTTTCGGGAAGCTTTTTGAGAACCGCCGAGCATTGCTCATTAAGTGGGGTTTTTGCCATCTCAGTCATCTTATCTTTGTTGCTTAGCAAACTTTTGAGTGTAGATGCAAATTTGGGCATAAGAACGAGAGCATCTGCGAAGCTTATGTCAAAATGCAACTCATTGAAGATTTGGAAGAATTTTTCCATTTGTTGATTGTTTTTCTCTTTAAGCTTTTGATCATTAAGCCTTGAAGGATATGGAATTGAAGGCTTAGAATTTGTCTTCGGAACATCGGGTTCCGGAATTGGAGTTTGGACCACCGAAGGTTGGACGTGTGCGGTACTTTGTGGGCTTGAAAAATGCACCTTGTCCGTTGTCACCTTGGTATCCCGATTCACCTCCCCCGGTGGAGGGGGCATAGGAGTCGAGGGTCCATTATGTGTTTTACCACTTCGAGTGGCGACAGCTTTTAATTCACCCTTCGGGTTAGGAATGGTATTTCCCGGAAGAGCTCCCGAAGTTGAACCTTGATTCATCGAACTCATGAGACTGGCAAACATGTTCTCAATTTTACTTTGAGATTGATCAATTTTGTAGTTTGTATTTCTAAGCTCACTTTTAAGCTCTTGACCCTGTTTTGACATTGAGGTTTGAAAATCATTTTTCAAAGTGGTGATTTGATTTTGCATTGACCTCATGTTGGCCTCATTTAACTTGATGTAGTTAGCAAGTTCATTTGAGGAACCAACGGGGGCTTGGTAATGAGAAGCTTGAAAGCCTTGATTGAAATTACCCCCTTGGGTTGGGTATTGATTGATCGGGGCTTGAAATTGATTTTGAACATTTTGCCCTCTCGGTTGGTTTTGATTGAATCTATTTGGATTGTTGGGTTGAGAAAATCCGGGTGGTCCATTTTGATTGTTAGCACGATAGTTTGGGTCAACTTGAGGACGGTATTGATTACCTCCTTGATTGAGAGACCCGACTACCGGATTAACTTCACATCGACTACCATCGGTGGCAGTACAATTGTAGTATGCATGAGGACCACCACAAGTGACACAAGTTTCTTCCACCGCTTTGACTTGATTGGGTGAAGAAGTTTGTGGGGAAGAAAGTTTCTTTTGTTCGGAAAGAACCAAAGCTTGAATAGCCTCCGTGAGTTTGTCAATCTTAGCATCGGTGCTAGAAGTACTCACGGGAGATGAGGTAGAATGGGTAGCACTCACTTGGGAAACAACCGGCTTGCTTCGTGTAGTGCGAACCTTAGACTTGTTCTCAATGATGGCTAAAGCATCTTTCGTAGTCCGATACAAGAGATTACCACCGGCGGCGGCATTAAGAGAGTCTTGATCGGAATGGTTCAATCCATTGTAGAAAGTATCGAGTTGATGCAACTCGGAGAAACCATGGTGAGGACATTTGCGGAGTAATTCTTTAAACCGATCCCACGCTTCACTAAAGGATTCATCAAATTTTTGAGTGAATTTGGTGATTTCATTTTTAAGGGCTGTGGTTTTTGATGGAGGAAAGAATTCATTCACAAATTTTGACACCAAATCTTCCCATGTTAAAATAGAACGAGGGGGTTGTTTTTCTAGCCAAGTTCGGGCCGACCGCTCGAGAGAGAAAGGAAAAAGAAGCAATTTGATTGCATCTTGTGGTACATTTCGGTATTTGATGGTAGAGGTGATCTTGTTAAACCATCGAATGTGGGAATGAGGATCGTCCCTCTCAAATCCGAAATATTGACTCGAAGTTACTAAGGATAGCAACCCGGTCTTAAGCTCAAAGCTATCGGAAACGATTTCCGGAACAACAATAGCATCTCCGTAACCCTCGGTGGGTGCTTGGAGAAGCTCACACATGGTACGTTCCTCCGCCATTGTGACAATGGGAGGAACGGGAATAGCACGAATCTCGGGTCCGACTATTGGGGCGGAATGCCCACGATTACGTCTTCGATTACGTCTTCTCGAGGTATGCACGAGTTCACGTAAAGGACTTGTTGACGGAGAAGAACGAGTGCGCATGCACTAACAAAAACAATTTCAATTAAAACAAGACCGAGGCAAAACACAAGTGAACTTAAACCTTAAATCAAACAAGCGTACGGTAGCTCTTTGAAAGATAAACGCGCAGAGTGGCGGGAGAGAAGAATGGATCTCTCTTCGGTCTGCAATTTAATGTCAAGACCTACCTTAAACCACTTGTATAGGTTGTTTATCAATCAAAGGTGAGCCGAATTCGCAAGCGACACAAAGGCAAGTTTTAATCTTTAGTTTGGGAACTTATTAATGGTCATACCCCCAGTTAGGTAGTATTCTGTCTTGGTTTTCGACGGTAATTTTTTATTGTTTTATTAATTTAACAAGAAAAACGGAAAATCTTTTTGTATTTTTGTTTTTATATGATAATATATATACAAAAGAAAAGAAAAATATTTTTGTGTTTTATAATTTTTTTGGAAGTGATAACTTCGTGAAGAAGGATCTCAAGTCACTAATCGTTTAAACCTTAAACAATATTGTCGCAACACAACCTCCCCGGCAGCGGCGCCAAAATTTGATCCGTGTGTAGTATATAATAAATAAATATAGTATCGTGCACACGTGATACTTTGGGAAATGACAAGTCAAACCTTAGGAAAAGTCAAACTTGCAAAACCCGTGAATGTGATGTGTGTGATACCGGGCAAGTGATCACCCGGGTCGTGTCCCAGCGAGGTGTGAATCGAGGATTTCGTTTTAGGTTCGGAATTAAAATGCTTGATGATTTGATTTGGAGATTATTTGGTGTTGTGGTAATATTACACAAAGCAATGAAACGCAAAAGATATTTAAAACTAAAAACACACGTTTTAATTAAAATTAATGTCAACGCGCAAAAATAAAAGTGAAATCTAAAAAATATTAGCCCTACGAGTACCGAATTAATTTTCCTACGACTTAAATATAAAAAAGAAAATTTTGGAAGAAAGAAAAATATTTTTTTTTTGATTTTTAAATAATTTTATATGAATTAAAAACTATTTAAACTAATTTAAATTACTAAAAATACCAAAACTATTTTTAAAAATCTGAAAATTTTCCTTAAAATACTTTATACTACCAGAAAGCTAAGAAAATTTTAAAAAGTAAAAAAAACTTTTGGAAATAAGCTAAAATTAAGCTGATCATTTAAATAAGCTTAATAAGAAATAAAGTGTTAAAAATTAAATTTTATAAGTTTTAACTAAAAAAGAGTTAAGAGTGTAGTGGTAGGGTGCTTGGTTGTGTGTTGTGTTGCTGCTGCCCTGGGTTCGAATCCCAGGTGTAGCAGTTTTGCTATTATTATTTTTTTTTCTTTGACTTTCTTAAACCCTTTTGCTCAAACTTTGATAAACACAACTAAAACAAACACAAACACAAACGCAAACAATAAACAAAAACAGATCCAAATCCAACTTTGATAAACTCAAGCACAAACAATATGCAAAATACACAAGCACAAACAACAGGCAAACTTATAAACTTTATAAACTTCACAAACTTATAACTATGCTAAAGCATCACCACATAACCAACTTAGCTAGAAACTTTAAACAACTTTAGCAAACTACCCGTTTGACTCAAAAAGTCAAACTCCTTTAGAACTCTGATTCTCAAACAAACTAATCATTTCATAAAAACTAAAACCAAAATTCAGAAACCAAACCCGCATCTTAACAAATGCAAAACAGAAACCACAACTAAACTAATAAACATCCAAGGAATTGCAATAAACTAATAAACATCATTCGTTTATAAATAAACTGATATCATAAGCAAAGGAAATATTCCAATAAATAAACTACGAATACCAATCATAAGCAAATAAACTAATAAACATCCAGAAAAACTAGCAAATAAACTGATATCATAAGCAGATAAAATAAGGACTAATTCGACTTTTTGAAAAAGACTGATATTAAAATTAAAATTAAATGAAATTACAACTGAAATAATAAGAAAAATTACAAAGTACCTTGAAAAAAAAAACGCTAAAATAAAACCTCCTTACAAAAATAAAATCCTAATCTATTTATACTACTTATTAAAAACCTAGGTCTTCACCCATGTGTGTTTCTTTTGTGAGATAAATCTTCACAAAAAGTCACTTGTGCTTCTTTGAAGTGATCTCGATCGTTGGATGAAAGATTGGTTGATCTTGGCCCTTAGATAACTTTTGCCGCTTAATTTTATCCCACGGATTGGTGAGGTGGCGATGCATCCCGTGAATGGTATCTAGGAGATGGTGAAGAGGGGAGCTTTTGAGGAGGGGAGGTGGAGTGTTTGGCGGGTAATAGGGTGAAGAAGATAAATGGTGTGTTGGTGATTAGGGTTCGGATTTATTTTTGATTGGGATATTGACCAAGGAAAAGGGGGTTTGACCCTTTTTTATTTCATCCGGTATTAGTTAAGTGAGTGTGGGTCGGGTTTAAGTTTGATGGGATTGGGCTATGGGTTGGATTGGGCTTGGTGGGGTGTAGTTGTCGTGGGCTTAAGTGGGTTTAAGGTAGGTTGGGGTTTAGTTTAAGGTCCGGTTGTATTTGTGAAAGGGTTTAATGGGTGGATCGGTTGTGTTATTTTTGGTAGGATAGGTTTTAAACAAAAAGGACCAAAAGTGTAACTCTTGTAAATTCAGGGACCATTTTTGCCAAGCTTATTATTCCAAGGACCAAAAATTTATTTTTTTTATTATTATTTTTTTTTTTTATTTTCTTTTTCAAGCTTGAGGGACTAGACTTGCCATTTATGCAAATTTGTTTGTTTTTCAATCGTTTTCAATCATTTGGCATACAAAAACACATTTCAAAGATATTTTTAACATTATTTGATCGTTTTAAAGTGTTTTTGGTTGTTTTGACTCGAAAATTGGACGAAAAGATATGTGTAAAACGACACATATCATTGTACCACCCCTAAACTAAGGAGTCCTTAGTCAGAGATGTTAGTGTTGTTAGCTATCTTTGTTATCTTTAGTTATCAGTGTCGTCTATGACGATCAGTTATCCTTTCTTTCCATTGTATCTCGAGAACTATGTATCGTTGTTGATATTATTATGGATGAGAACTTTTGGAATTATGGTTTTGAGCATGTATTGTTTGTGATATGAATGGAATAATATTCCTGTTGTTGTGATTGGTATTCGTATTGGTATTCAACTCTGTGATGATCACTTTCTTGTGTGACATAATGTATTGTTTGGAATCTCATGACTCTCTTATCTTGTTGTTCAAATGAATGGCTCCAAGATGAAACCCAGCCAGGACCACCCGAACAGGGCCTGCTGTTGTCAACACCGGTCATCGAGGCTGGCGTCCAGTTCGAAACCTTTACGGTCAGAATCCCGACAACCAAAATACCAACAACCCAACAAATGAAGATCAGAATGTCAATGATCAGGGTGTCAATGGTCGCACTCCACCTAACACCCCTCATGTGAACCAAGCTCTAATTGATCAGCTTGTGGCTCAGCGTGTTGCTAAAATCTTAGCTGAGTCTAATCACTCAAATACCTTTGCTGGAACTCCACCACCTATCAAAAACCGTGGTTGCACTTACAAAGAATTTCATAGTTGTAGGCCAACTGAATTTGGCGGAACAGAGGGAGTGGTTGAATTAATGAGGTGGATGGAGAAAATCGAATCCGTATTTGCAGTTAGTAACTGTGAGGAAGATGCCAAGGCATAGTATGCCACTTTTTCTTTGAAGGACGAAGCATTGACTTGATGGAACAACTACCTTAAATCTGTAGGAAAGAATGTGGCTTATGCTATGACGTGGGATCAGTTAAAGGCCTTGTTAATTAAGACCTACTGTCCACGAAATGAAGTTAAGAAACTGGAAATTGAATTTTGGAATCATAAGGTGAAAGGTACTGACATGACAACATACAATCGTCGTTTCCAAGAATTTTCACTACTTTGCCCCGAGATGGTTCATTCTGAGGCACTCAAGATTGAGCACTACACTGATGGGTTGCCACTGGCTACTAGGAATGATGTGATTGCTGCAAACCCGACTAATCTCCATGAAGCCATCACGATAGCTCAACGTTTAATGGATTCACTAGTTCTCGAATGTGCGTAAAAAGGGAAGAACGATAAGAGGAAAAGGGAGGATCAGCCTAAGGGTAAGGACCACCCGAACAAAAGATAATAGGTCGCAAAGGTTTATGCTATTGCTGATGGGGAAAAGAAGGGTTATAAGGGGAATCAACCAAAATGTAACCGTTTTCATCGTCATCATCACGGCCAGTGTAATGTGGTGTGCAACAAATGTTCTAAGATAGGACACATAGCCAAATACTGCAGATCCCGACCCCTGGCCATGGTGCAAACAACTCAGGGAACGGATTGGAAGGCTAGTGTCACCTGTTATGGATATGGGAAAAAGGGACAATACAGGAATGAGTGTCGTGAGCAGTGGAACCAAGGGAATCAAGGCAACCCAGGAAATGGGGGAAATAATGGGAATCGAGGTATGGGAGGAAATGGGTATATTAAAGGTAATCGAGGTGCAGGAGGAAATCGATGGAACCAAGGCACTGGGAATCAGCAGGGAGATGTGGGAGCAGCCCAAGGAAGGGTATATGTTATTGGGAAGAAGATCAAGGAGGACCCGAACATTGTTACTGGTACGTTCCTTCTCAACAATCGTTATGCTTCGATATTGTTTGATACCGGTGCCGATAGGAGTTTTGTATCCACTACATTTATGCCCTTGCTCGAAAATCCCCGGACAGCCTTAGGTATTGAGTACAATGTAGAGTTAGCAAATGGAAACCTTGAAAAGATAGACACCATTATCCGTGGCTGTACGCTGAATTTCATAAACCATCCTTTCAACATCGATCTCTTACCCGTCACCTTAGGCAGTTTCGATGTCATCATCGGCATGGATTGGTTATCCAAGTACCATGCTAATATTATCTGCGATGAGAAAATTGTTCGTGTGCCCTACGGAAGAGAATTCTTGAACATACAAGGAAATAGGAGTGATCGTGGAGGTCCCTCAAGATTGAACATTATTTCTTGTGGTAAGGCACAAAAGCATGTAGAAAAAGGGTGTTACCTCTTCTTGGCCCGGATTTCTGAGAAGAAAGGAAAGGAGAAGAGTGAAAAATGTATTGAAGATGTGCCTATTGTCCAAGACTTTCTGGAAGTATTCCCAGATGATTTACCTGGAATCCCACCAGTGAGACAAGTTGAATTTCAAATCGAATTGATACCTGGAGCTGTACCCGTAGCCCAAGCACCCTACCGTCTCGCCCCTACCGAGTTGGAAGAGCTGTCGAAATAATTGGCAGAATTGTCAGAAAAGGGATTTATACGACCAAGTTCATGCTATACCCTCATTAGGGTTATTCACCCTCATTTCACGCATAGCAACCGACCTATTCCCTCTCTCCTATCTTCTTCTTCGGCCAAACAATCCGGCCACCACCGTACGCTATCACCGCCTCTCCTTTTCTTACTTCACCGCCACCAAACCTCATCTCTTGCAACACTTAACCTATTTCTCAACAACACACGCTAGAAAACCCCTCCCCAACATCATTACGCGCCACCCCGTATTTTTTGACCAAGATTCATAAATATCCGAGAGTGTTAAAGGTGGGTAACACCGTGTCACCTATGGTTGTGACTCGGTGTGAAACAACTCGAGCTTGTCGAGTTTATTTTTACTTTTTATGATTCGAATAGGTGGTAAAAACAATCGGGTCTCATGTTTTATTAACTAAAATGTAACTAATAAACGTTTGGTATCATCTTCTTGGTTGTGTTGTGTCGATTTGGTATTGTCAAGGTTATGCCGTGAGCTTTAGCTCACGGTCGTGGTCTATAAATTGCATTGTGGTCGAGTCGTATCTTGCGAGTCGTGTATATCTTTATTTCTTTTGTGATGGGCTATTTCATTCGAACCTAGGGTTTGGTAAAACCCTCGGCTGCACCAAAATATTGGTTGGAATTTGGATTGATTTTTACTGTTTTGGTTATGTGGTTGTATACTGCTTTGATTACGGCTGTTGAGAGTTGATACCGAGAAAGACTTAGGATCGAATTGGTTTTGGTGCCGAGAGATGGAGCCGAGACCATTAGGGTCTCGGCCTGGATATAATTCTTGTGGTTGTTTGTTGTTTGCGTTGAATGGGAGGAGTTGGTAGATAACAAGCCGTAGGTTTATTTGGCCGTTAAAACTATTGTTGGTGTTTGATTGATATTGCGGCATTGTTGTTATAATTAAATATTGAACTATGTTGATTTGAGCCAAGTCGAGAGTCGCCGAGACTTCTTAGTCTCGTTGTGGCCTCGACAAGCCAAAAGAGATACTTGAACTTTATTATTGATATTGGACTATTGAGGAATGACTATTGACCCGAGTATGTTATAAACTCGGAAAGTGACTCGAAATATGAGATGACTCGTAAAAACTTAAATGACATCATTAGATGATAACTTAAAATATTAACTAACGAGTAACGAGTATATGGTTACTTAATATTTTAAAAGGTTAAAAAGAAAGAGTTAAATGACGCGTAAGACGTTATTTAATATTTTGACAAATAAAAAGTAATAAGTGCGACTTATTGGCCTGACGAGTCCAATAAGAGCCCAATAAGCATGTCGGAGGAAATTTATTAACGAGCAATTCATCCTTATGACTTATCAAGTATGATAATTGAGTTTTGGATTGATAAATTAAACGAAGGAATTGCGAGACTTATCGAGTTGACGAACCCGATTAGAACCCGACAATTCGTCCGCATAACTTATCAAATCAAAACTTAGTCATACGTCCTCGTTTTGTGAGTTGTTTAGGTTTTAGTCTTTATGTGGCATGAGTACACTTGAGTCATGTTGTGTCACCTATACACACCCGTCGACACCAAACGCTAGTAACTAATATAAGAAAGAGATTTTGGAATTTAAATGGAACATACTTGGGGATAATTAGCTTTTGGAAACTTTTACGTTTGGAGATATATGTGTAACGCCTCATACCTGTTTAGACAAAAAAATTTAACTTTTTACACAAAAAGGATTTACTTTTATGGACATCTGACCACTCTTTTGAAGACTGACAAAAATGTATAAGCATTCAGCCTTTGAGGCTATTTTTAGATGAATGTACACTCAATTACCTTCGAAACGATAGGTCATACGACCCGTTTCGACTTAAGGATTAAAATATATGAAATTTTGAAAATCGACAAAATCTGGAACTTGGCCCATACCGCCGGCATGAAACCCAAACCGGCGGCATGGCCCCAAAAACTTTCCCATGCCGCCGGCATAAACACAAACCGGGCGGCATGGCCCCTTCTGCTCACCCATACCGCCGGCATGGACCTGCACATTTCCAAAAACACTTCGTTTTCATCCCGTTTTCGCTATAACCGACCCATACGACTTCCATTTTGCACCAAACTTGACCAAAAGCATTATATTGACATAACAAACATGTTCCATAGCAATTCAACCCGTATATACATCAAAATGGGTCATAACGGCTGATGAGGCGAAAAGTGTACCGCTTTTAAGGGGTCATTTAAGCCCGAAATCGTATTTATTTGATCAAATATTGCCCTAAATCGTTCCTTTTGTCATTTTAGGTACTTTTGAGGAGAAATCTGGAAAAGGAGGCATTTTGGACGTTTTTGGAGCATTAAAGTGAAGAATACGACAAAGTCTCAAAATCGGCTGAAATTTACCTTTGACGGCGTCAGAATCATCTCTTGACGGCGTCATGCCTTGGCAAGAAAAGTGGGATGTGAAATTTACTCATGACGGGCCAGTGAGTTAGCATGTGAATTCTGACGGCGTCACGCTTTAACTAAATCAAGGGCGTCACGGCTTAAATCATAAGGGGACGGCGTCACGTTCAGGGTTAGACGGCGTCAAGCCTTGATAAGCCAGAATGGATTTTTGAAGAGCTAAAGAGGGACGGCGTCAAGAAGGTCACCCGGGAACCCTAAAAGCGGCGAGGTGACGGCGTCACAATGCATAAGGTGACGCCGTCAGATCCAAAAATCTATATATAGTTTTCTAATTTTTTGTCATGAGAGAGAGCTTAGTGTGTGGAATTTTGGGATAAAACCCTAAGACGATTTTAGCTACTTTTTCAGGGCTTTTTGCCTGGAGATCTTCCATGTTTCATTGAAAGATAAGTTATCAATTAATCATTCAATATGTCTATGTGTTGTTTGATTCTATCTTATGCTTGTCTTTTGTTTAACATGTTAGGCTAATTTTATCTTGTGTTTGCTTAGATCTAATGAAACTTAGCTATTGATTATTGGTTGTTAGTGTGTTGTTAGTTGTATTGGATGATTGTTTATCTATGTTAGGCTTAAGAAAACTGGCTAACTTCCTATTCGGTAACTTGCTTGAACGTCTTAAGAAACATGAACCAAATGCGTACTAAAGGTTTTTATGGTTGTATTTAATGCACAAGCGAATTCTAGTGATCCCATGTTAGGAGCTTCCTAGCCGGCTCGACATAGGAGTGAAGTAGGAGCTTGTAGAGTTTGGGGAAGTAAGTACGCCACCCCACGAATGGTATTAAGGAATACACCCGTCATCCACGCAACTAATACACACTAATTAACCGGTAAAAGATAGTTAGGGAGTAAGGAAATCTAAGTAAACACATTTCTCTACACATAAGTTTCTCACCACTTTTCATTTTTGTTATCTTATTTTATTTGCATTTGTAGTAATTTGGGTTAGTTGACTAGCAACTAATTCCGCCCACTCCTTCAAACCCGAGATTTTACTTGCTTTCATAAAATTATAAAAACATAAAAAGAATCTTCCTCAACCCTTAGACCTAATTAGAGTAGCCTTTCATACCTAACGAACACTATTCCCTGTGGAGAACGATCAATCCCCCGTACTTACCACTACACTATACTACATCGGTCAGGTACACTGCCTGGTGGGGTTGTAAGCCTCTTGAGATCCCTCGAGAGGTAAAACCTGTTGTAAGGTTACAAAACCACGCAATCAAGTTTTTGGCGCCGCAGCCCGGGGAATAGTTATTGTTTAGGTTGAATTTTTATTTCTATTAGGTCTACTCACTAGATTCCTTTCTAGTGAGATTTTTATTTTATTTTTCTAGATTTTCTTTAGTCTATCTTTTTCTTTGTATCTTTGTTCGTAAAAGAAATTTCCATTGACTCTTCCGTTCACCATTATGGAGTACGCGAATCCACCATACCACCAACCACAAAGGCCATTCTACCCTATTGACATCTCGAATTTCAAACAATATCGAGATGAACCCATATATGATGCATGGACTCGTTTTAGAAATTTACTCCGAAAATTCCCTCATCATAGTTTCGCTTTAGCATCCCTAACCCGAACCTTTTACTATCGTGTTGGCCAATATGACCAAATGCGCATTGAGGATTTTGCCAATGGGGACTTTAGGGAATTAAGTGCTGAAGAAGCATGGGATGCCATAGAAGATTGTGCCCAGTATTATTATAGGGTAGACAACCCAACAAACGTTAGTACAAGTCAATTGAATATAAATTTCCTGGATCATGAAACAAGTTTGTTTGGGGATGAATACATTAGTGTTGAGATACCTAAGTGGTTGTCATGTAATGCCATAGTACAAAACGAACACATAGGTGACCTTGATGTGATGGAGGATTTAGCCGAACATGATCACATTAATCAAAAAGACCTAGGTTTTATGATTTATGACGTTGAATCTCAAGAAACACATGATGAATCTTTTAGGCAATTTGAATATAGCAGTCAGAATATTGAGGATGATCCTTATGATTCGGACATAGAAGTTAAGATGCCTAGAGAAGCACTTGAGATACTTGGGAAAATGTTAGGGTTAGATCCTACTAAAACACATGATGAGGATATAGGTGATCTTGACATAAGGAATGATGAGGTAAGTAACATAAGCCCACAAAGTACCCCACAAGTCCTACCATCATTCGAGGCATACACACCGCCCGTGACTTACCCGGAAGAAGTAGAAGATACTTTAGGAATCCCGATGGAGGTAGAACCCTTGGACCAAGCACAACTAGAGGATATAGGTTTGCACACTTTTAGTGATGACCTTACTCATAGTTCTAGGGAATTTCCTAGTGTTGATGAATTGGAACCTCAACCTTTACACAACTTTT
The DNA here is from genome assembly GCA_021014915.2 of Artemisia tridentata subsp. tridentata. NCBI lineage: Eukaryota > Viridiplantae > Streptophyta > Magnoliopsida > Asterales > Asteraceae > Artemisia > Artemisia tridentata. Next base: position 175,290,335 of record CP139501.1, on the reverse strand, counting down.
CATCCTTAGATTTACATCTAGGAGAAAAAAGAGGAACCGACCCACCCATCAACCAATATTATCCGGGTAGTTTTAGGATGAAGGAAGCCATTCACTCACCCCCTTCACCTCACGTGGCATATTCACACCCTAAGGGTGTGTATCGCTACTTTCACCCACACTTAATCCTAAGTGTAGGGAAAACCTCCCCTATTTTTGTTAAATAAGGGTAGAGTCAGGCTCGTGACTCGAACCAAAAACAAGCGCTTATTGGGAGGCAACCCAAGCTTTATTTGCTTTATTTGTTTGATTGTTTGTTTATTTAATTTTATTTGTTTCTGTATGCATTTCTTATTCTTTTTGTTTACTGTTCATGTCTCAAATATAAATTGTGAAAATGCTTTATTTTGTTTTTAACTTCGTCTTAACTACATATAAAGGTATTTTGCAAAAGATAAGTGTAAGGGAAATCCAAATTTGTTTTTAAGAACAAGATTGAACATGAACGATAACAATGAGATATAAGCATGCATATTAGTATTTGTTTGAGTCAAATGCTTGTATCGAGTCATAATGAAGTTTTGCAGGAATTCCAGGAAGTAAGGTATAGGTTTTTCCAAAAATTTTCCGGAAACTTAACATGAGAATTCTGTCAGATCATTTCTGACGGCGTCAGGCCTTACAACCTGACGGCGTCAGGTTTTAATTTTCTGAAATTTTTGAAAGTTTTGTTTTTCTACCGGAATCATAATTTTTTTTTTATTAAATCTCTAACTTATAAACTCCAGGAATCTGCAAAACATTCATTCCGCAAGCATTATATCTTTAATTGTTTTATTTCTAAGTCTGGAATTACACCTAGTTGTGAGTTGTCTTTGTTCGGTTTGATGCTTTGGTTTCTCGTGTTTGTTTTCTCAGGTTTAACAGGTTATTTTGGACAAGGAGATGTTTATGGGATCAAGCTTGTGGCGATGCATTAGTCATGGAGCTTCAACATTCTCTTTGGAGGAAGATCTAACCGTGTAATTTTATTATCCACCGAGCGAATCAGGGGAGTATTTGATTTCATTCTTTTACTTTTTGCTTTTACATCTTATTATTTGAACATTGGGGACAATGTTCATCTTAAGTGTAAGGGGAGGGTAAAAGTACGATTTTAGAAAATACAATTGCGCTTGATTTTTGTTTGTTTAATAATAGATGTGTAATAAAACTGAGAGAAATACTTGTTAAGGTAATTTTAGTGCCAAATTTAAAATTTTTTACAACATATAGGAGTGAAACTTTGATCTTAATGAGCGTCTCACGGATAGGAGTTATATGACTAGCACAAAAACCGTACCACTAAAAAATTTTCCACCCCAAATATGTGAGGTTCGCCCCTAGAATTGGTAGGAAAAGCATTTATGCTATGATGTGTGTACCGGTAGCACTTAGATTCTAGAACTTGCGTTAGGACCATCCCGAGGCCACAAGTGAGACTACATTCGTGTAGTTAGATTTACTACATGATAAGAGGCATTAGGATTAACCCATTGTTTTACACCTGTGTTTTTGTTATAATTACATTGGCTACATTGGTCAAGTAATTCTCCCACACCCTTTGCGTTGTACTCATTTTTAGTACACGATACCCCTAGTACACCCCTCAGAGCCTATCTTTTCGTTTCGACCTTTAAGCATTTTACTTAAAGGAAGAATTTGTTACACCCCACTAAAATGTACACCCAAATCGCCTTAGCCTACCTTGTATGCACTCATTTTTAGTGCATTATTGTGACAACATTTGTTTAAACCCAAGTTAATTATCTAGTTGATTACATGGTTGCTAAGTCGAGTCATATCTTTGTACATATTGTTTTGGGACGATTGGGACTCATGGGTAAAGTACTAGTGTAATGGAGTAATGGGGAAGAACATCATTTATTACCCCCATATGTGCTAAATATTTTAAAAGTACTCCAAGTTTTTCAATTATCTTAATCCGAGTCATTAGAATAGTTATTTGTAAAGTTATGTAAAAGTTCAAGTGTAAGGGGGATGCAATGCCCCTATGATGTATTATTTTGGATGGTAGGGCAAAAGTGTATGCAAAAAAAAAAAAAAAAAAAAAAAACACAAAAAATTGAGAAAATGAAAAATAGAAAAAACATACGGACTACCATCCCGTTTCATTTTATGTTTGTTTTATATTTTTGTTATTTTGTTATTTCGTTTTTAGCTTAAGATCGAGTCTAGTCTTGGCTTAGCAACATTGTATAGTACATGTAATTGATCAAGATCTTTAACTAGCCACCAGTAAAATATCCTTTATCCAACAAAACCGTGTTTTCCTTTTCCCTACGCCTAACATTATAACCCATTTAAAAGCCCTCTTTGATAGTTTATCTTAGGTGCTTACGCCTAGTGGAGGAGGTTTTCGATCCTTTCCCAAGCCTATGGTAATCTATTTGCTATGACAGGTAGTGAGAGATATTATCCGTTTTCATTTATGAGATTTATTTTGATGACACTTGAGAGATGTGAGTATCTAAACACTACTTGTGAGGTGCTAGTTTATAATCTCCGTGCTTATTATGATTGAAGTGGAACGATTATTTGTTGTAATTACTTTTATGTTAGCATTAAATGACCCCTAACTTGTATTTTGATTAGAATAAAAGCGCATTTGCTTGAGGACAAGCAAATCTCAAGTGTAAGGGTATTTGATGAGGCGAAAAGTGTACCGCTTTTAAGGGGTCATTTAAGCCCGAAATCGTATTTATTTGATCAAATATTGCCCTAAATCGTTCCTTTTGTCATTTTAGGTACTTTTGAGGAGAAATCTGGAAAAGGAGGCATTTTGGACGTTTTTGGAGCATTAAAGTGAAGAATACGACAAAGTCTCAAAATCGGCTGAAATTTACCTTTGACGGCGTCAGAATCATCTCTTGACGGCGTCATGCCTTGGCAAGAAAAGTGGGATGTGAAATTTACTCATGACGGGCCAGTGAGTTAGCATGTGAATTCTGACGGCGTCACGCTTTAACTAAATCAAGGGCGTCACGGCTTAAATCATAAGGGGACGGCGTCACGTTCAGGGTTAGACGGCGTCAAGCCTTGATAAGCCAGAATGGATTTTTGAAGAGCTAAAGAGGGACGGCGTCAAGAAGGTCACCCGGGAACCCTAAAAGCGGCGAGGTGACGGCGTCACAATGCATAAGGTGACGCCGTCAGATCCAAAAATCTATATATAGTTTTCTAATTTTTTGTCATGAGAGAGAGCTTAGTGTGTGGAATTTTGGGATAAAACCCTAAGACGATTTTAGCTACTTTTTCAGGGCTTTTTGCCTGGAGATCTTCCATGTTTCATTGAAAGATAAGTTATCAATTAATCATTCAATATGTCTATGTGTTGTTTGATTCTATCTTATGCTTGTCTTTTGTTTAACATGTTAGGCTAATTTTATCTTGTGTTTGCTTAGATCTAATGAAACTTAGCTATTGATTATTGGTTGTTAGTGTGTTGTTAGTTGTATTGGATGATTGTTTATCTATGTTAGGCTTAAGAAAACTGGCTAACTTCCTATTCGGTAACTTGCTTGAACGTCTTAAGAAACATGAACCAAATGCGTACTAAAGGTTTTTATGGTTGTATTTAATGCACAAGTGAATTCTAGTGATCCCATGTTAGGAGCTTCCTAGCCGGCTCGACATAGGAGTGAAGTAGGAGCTTGTAGAGTTTGGGGAAGTAAGTACGCCACCCCACGAATGGTATTAAGGAATACACCCGTCATCCACGCAACTAATACACACTAATTAACCGGTAAAAGATAGTTAGGGAGTAAGGAAATCTAAGTAAACACATTTCTCTACACATAAGTTTCTCACCACTTTTCATTTTTGTTATCTTATTTTATTTGCATTTGTAGTAATTTGGGTTAGTTGACTAGCAACTAATTCCGCCCACTCCTTCAAACCCGAGATTTTACTTGCTTTCATAAAATTATAAAAACATAAAAAGAATCTTCCTCAACCCTTAGACCTAATTAGAGTAGCCTTTCATACCTAACGAACACTATTCCCTGTGGAGAACGATCAATCCCCCGTACTTACCACTACACTATACTACATCGGTCAGGTACACTGCCTGGTGGGGTTGTAAGCCTCTTGAGATCCCTCGAGAGGTAAAACCTGTTGTAAGGTTACAAAACCACGCAATCAACGGCTTTGTGCCAAACACCCTTTTTACATCAAATTCATTGAAGTTTACTTACTACAAGAACCACATGACACTTAAACATTTAACCCAAAAGATTTACATAAACAAGGGATAACGTTTGACGACAAGACCACAATTTAACAAAACGACCACACAAGTTAAATATACCAAGGCACAAAAGGGTACTTCGACTTCCAACTCCCAATTTACTTGGTCCAAGAGTCATTGTCTTCTAAGTTAGCTTCTAACTACACTAGCTTCATTCCACTACTACCACTAGGCAAGATCCTTACCTTTGCTTCCTCCGCTAGAACCTACAAAACCATTAACATCTAAACCGTAAGCGAAAACGCTTAGTAAGTATACAAGATATAATCAACATCACATTCACATGAGATTGGTGATTAACACCACTCATAACATTAACAAGGAGCATCAAGTAGGATTATTACTCACCTTGATCAAGCAAGTAATTATATGTATATCATTACTCATCTAGCATTGGATCCAAGCTAATACACATTTACAAGCTCCATAATAAATACATTAACACAAGCATAACATTAACATCATAACATTAACAAGGATTATACTCATATACTTACCTCAAATCCTACTAGCTTCCTACTTGACTTGATTGAGCTTCTACAAAGGCTTCCTCATCGGGATACGGGTGTAACAATTCACCCCTCCTTGAACGAGAGTTCGTCCTCGAACTCTATTCTTGAAATAGATGAGGATACTTGCTCCTCATTTTCGCTTCCGTCTCCCACCTAATACTTGTGCCTTTCCGATGCTTCCATTGTACTTTGACCAACGGTATTTCCTTGTTTCTTAATTGCCTCACTTTTCTTCCTAGTATGGCTTCCGGTTCGTCCTCTTGAGAAAGTAACTCCGGATCAATTTCGATGTCGTTTAAGTTGACCACACTTGTCTCGTCCACCAAGCATTTCCTTAGGTATGACACCTGAAAGGTATTGTGAATGCCTCTCATTTCTTCGGGTAAGTCCAACACATATGCTACCTCGCCTACTCGTTTCAAGATTTTGAATGGTCCTATAAACCGAGGACTAAGTTTCCCTTTGTTTTTGAACCTAAAAACACCTTTCCACTGGGAAACCTTTAACATAACCAAATCACCCACCTCGAACTCAATCGGCCTTCTTCGGTTGTCGGCATAACTTTTCCACCTATCTTGTGCTGCTTTAAGTCTTGCACGAATCATCTCTATCTTTTCCGTTGTAGCCAACACTACATCCATACTCGCCAATTCCCTTCTTCCTACTTCTTCCCAACACACGGGTGTCCTACACCTCCTACCATAAAGCATTTCATAGGGCGGCATATCTATACTCGCATGGTAACTATTATTATAGGCGAATTCGACTAACGGTAAATGATCGTCCCAATTGCCTCCAAAGTCAATCATACAAGCTCGTAACATATCCTCCAAAGTTTGAATCGTTCTCTCGCTTTGCCCATCGGTTTGAGGATGAAAGGCCGTACTCATATGAAGTTTCATACCTAACTCTTCTTGGAACTCTTGCCAAAAGTTTGACGTGAAACGTCCATCTCTATCGGAGACTATAGAAATGGGTACCCCATGACGTGCGATTATCTCGTTAACGTAAATCTTGGCTAACTTGTGAACGGGCATATTTTCTCGGATCGGAATAAAATGAGCACTCTTGGTTAGGCGATCTACTATGACCCAAATCGTTTCGTTCTTCTTTTTCGTCCTTGGCAATTTCGTAATAAAATCCATCGTGATCTTTTCCCACTTCCAAACCGGAATGTCCAAAGGTTGAACCTTTCCATACGGTTTTTGATGCTCAGCTTTGACCTTTAAACAAGTTAAACACTTCTCAACGAACTTTACACAATCTCTTTTCATACCCGGCCACCAATAGTTCTTCTTCAAATCACGGTACATCTTTGTAGCTCCCGGATGAATAGAATATTTCGACTTGTGTGCTTCCTCTAGAATCAATTATTTGATGTCACTACGAAAAGGGATGTAAACCCTTCCATACCGAGTCTTAATTCCTCGACTATCTTCTTCGAGATGCGGAATGTAGGAAGTGATACGTTCACCTTCCCTATTTTCTTCTTTTAATGCCTCCTCTTGAGCTAACTTGATCTTATCAAAAAGGTCGGTGGTGACAATCATTCTCAAGGAATGAATTTTAGTAACCTCGTTTTGATCCCTTCGGCGCAAGGCATCCGCCACAACATTCGCTTTACCGGGATGGTAGCGAATTTCGCAATCATAGTCCTTCAACAAGTCTAACCATCTTCGTTGTCTCATATTTGGATCTTTCTTATCAAGGAAATATTGAAGGCTTCGATGATCAGTGTAAATTACAAACTTGACACCATACAAGTAATGCCTCCAAATTTTTAAGGCAAAAACCACAGCCGCAAACTCAAGATCGTGAGTCACATAATTTTCTTCATGCTTCTTTAGTTGTCTCGAGGCGTAAGCAATCACTTTTCCCCTTTGCATGAGAACACATCCAAGACCCGAATAAGATGCATCACTATAAACCACCATATTTTCGGTCCCCTCCGGCAATACTAGAACCGGTGCTTCACACAACTTCCTCCGTAGAGTACAAAAGGCTTTGTCTTGTTCTTCACCCCACTCGAAGGTAGCGTTCTTCTTAGTGAGTTTCGTTAACGACGATGAAATTTTGGAGAAGTCTTGAATAAACCTTCTATAATATCCCGCAAGGCCAAGAAAACTTCGAATCTCACCAACATTCCTTGGTGCATGCCATTTCATTACGGCTTCTACCTTTGAAGGATCAACTTTGATACCATCGGCATTAATAACGTGGCCGAGGAATTGAACTTCTTGTAACCAAAATTCGCATTTTGAGAATTTAGCATACAATCTTTCTTTTCTCAAAGTCTCTAAAATCTCCCGCAAATGCGTGGCGTGTTCCTCCTTACTCTTCGAGTAAATAAGAATGTCATCGATGAACACTATGACAAACCTATCCAACATCGGTCTACATACGCGGTTCATAAGATCCATGAAAACCGCAGGCGCGTTCGTGAGACCAAAAGGCATAACCGTAAACTCGTAGTGTCCATAATGGGTCCTAAAGGCCGTCTTAGGAATGTCTTCTTCTCTAACCTTCAATTGATGATAACCCGAACGGAGATCGATCTTTGAAAACCACCGCGCACCTTGAAGTTGATCAAAGAGGTCATCGATTCTTGGTAACGGATACACATTTTTCACCATGACTTTATTCAACTCGCGGTAGTCGATGCACATCCGCATACTACCATCTTTCTTTTTAACGAACAAGATTGGAGCTCCCCATGGCGAGCTACTAGGACGAATAAAACCCTTGTCAAGCAATTCTTGAAGTTGACTCATCAACTCTTTCATTTCGGATGGAGCAAGGCGATAGGGAGTTTTAGCAATAGGATTAGCACCCGGAACAAGATCAATACGGAATTCGACTTGCCTTTCGGGTGGAATACCCGGCAAGTCCTCCGGAAAAACATCACAAAATTCATTCACGACCGGAACATCATCGATACTTTTCTTCTCAAAGCTCGTATCTACCACGTGAGCCATGAAGGCATAACATCCACGTGATAAATATCTCCTAGCCTTCATCACGGTACATAACTTTAGTTCACCTTTTCTTTTATCCCCATAAATAATCATTTCACGACCGCTAGGATTCACAACTCGAATGATCTTTTGGCTACAAAGGATAGCCGCGTTATATTTATCAAGCCAATCCATACCAATAACAATATCAAATTCCCCGAGCATAATGGGAATTAAGTCAATTTTAAAGACGTTCTCATCAATCTCTATTTCTACATCTCGATATACATTAGACACAACAACGATTTTACTATCGGCTATTTCAACTTCTAGGGGTATCGGGAGTTTAGCTAGTGGGGAAGTTAGTTTCTTGCTAAAATCATAAGACACGAAAGAAACACTAGCACCCGAATCATACAAAACCCGAGCGGGTATGGAATTAACAAGATGAATACCTGTGATAACATCGGTCCCCGATTTGGCTTCTTCGACACTCATTTGATAGACTCGAGCTGTTGGTTTCGGAATTTCCACCTTCTCTTCCTTGACGGTTCTCAAAGGCTTTGCTTCAATCGCCTTTGTTTTCAGGCAATCCCTCAACCTATGCCCTATCTCATTACACCCATAGCATACTATCATCGGCTTGGTACAATCCTTGCTTTGATGATCTAAAGCTCCACACTTGTAACAACCCGGCGTATTTCGCCTACATTCCCCAAGATGGAACTTGCCACACTTAGAACATGCTACCTTAGCTTTGTTTCCCACACTCTTCTTGCCATGGTCAAATTTGGCTTTCTTCCCATCCCGATCCGCAAACTCTAGCTTCCTTTTTGGTTCTTTCGCCTCTTTCTCCTTCCTCCTAAGTAAGTCCGCTTCCCTTACCCTAGCTCTACTCAAAAGATCCTCCAACGTAGTACATTTGAATGGCGAAATCACCTCACGAATATCATCCTTTAGCATCCTTTGGAACTTGTCAACCTTAAGCTTGTCATTTCCAAGATACTCGGGACAATAAGGAACCATATCATTAAATGTCCTCCACAACTCGTTCACCGTCTCATTAGTTTGAGTGAAAGATTGGAATTTCTCTCGAATTTTGTCAATCTCCTCAACCGGAGCATACTCGGCACTAAACAACTCCTTGAATTCCTTTCACGTGCAAGTCTCCGCCCAAGGTTCACCTTTCTCACACACCTTTCCTTCCCACCAAGTCTTGGCACTATCACGAAGAAAGTTAGTGGCATAAATAACCTTCTTCTTTTCTTCACAACCACTAGTACGAAAAGCGCCTTCCACCGCCGTGATCCACCTATTACTAACAATGGGGTCAAGAACACCAGTAAACCGTGGCACATCACAAGCCGTGAAGTCCCGGTAAGTAGCCTTATCACTCTTGGGTTCTTTTGTCGGACCACATTCTTTCTTAAACTCCTTAAACTCTTCCTTCATTAGCTCCCTAAGATTTTGCGTTGTTTGTTGGACATAGTAGGGCATTGCTTGCTCAATAGCCTTACCCACTCTCTTTGTCATCATTTTGTCTAAGGCTTTCATTTCCTCTCCCGTGAAGCCTCTAAAGTTAGGGCCTCCGGAGTTTGAGGAAGAACTTTCACTATCCTTACTATCATTACCCGGATCACTTGCCGAAGTTTCGGCATGCTTGAAAGCTGTGGCTTTCGCGACTTCCTTCGTGAGAGGGGTTTCCATTTCTTCTTACTGAAAATTAGCAATTCACATCATTAAACACAATTATGTATACTTAGCCAATGCATGAATGACATTTCTATATTGTTCTAGCACCCTAGCTTGTCACTCATGTATGATCTAAATGATTTCAATTTCACATATGTCCCGTATTTTCATCACTACGGTGGCCAGGCGCAGTCATGAAAATATTGAACATATGGGTCCTCAAAATCATCCAAACAATACACAAATAACAAACACTAGCTCTAAACGCATCTATACAAGGCCTAAGTCTAGGAAATCCTAAAGTGAAATCCTAAATCTCTTAGACCGAAGCTCTGATACCAAGTTGTAACGCCCCATACCCGTTTAGACAAAAAATTTAAACTTTTTACACAAAAAGGATTTACTTTTATGGACATCTGACCACTCTTTTGATGACTGACAAAAATGTATAAGCATTCAGCCTTTGAGGCTATTTTTAAATGAAATTCAACTCAATTACCTTCGAAACGATAGGTCATACGACCCGTTTCGACTTACGGATTAAAAGATATGAAATTTTGAAAATCGACAAAATCTGGAACTTGGCCCATACCGCCGGCATGAAACCCAAACCGGCGGCATGGCCCCAAAAACTTTCCCATGCCGCCGGCATAAACACAAACCGGGCATCATGACCCCTTCTGCTCACTCATACCGCCGGCATGAGACCCATACCGCTGGCATAGACCTGCACATTTCCAAAACACTCCGTTTTCATCCCGTTTTCGCTATAACCGACCCATACGACTTACATTTTGCACCAAACTTGACCAAAAGCATTATATTGACATAACAAACATGTTCCATAGCAATTCAACCCGTATATACATCAAAATGGGTCATAACGGCTTTGTGCCAAACACCCTTTTTACATCAAATCCATTGAAGTTTACTTACTACAAGAACCACATGACACTTAAACATTTAACCCAAAAGATTTACATAAACAAGGGATAACGTTTGACGACAAGACCACAATTTAACAAAACGACCACACAAGTTAAATATACCAAGGCACAAAAGGGTACTTCGGCTTCTAACTTCCAATTTACTTGGTCCAAGAGTCATGGTCTTCTAAGTTAGCTTCTAACTACACTAGCTTTATTCCACTACTACCACTAGGCAAGATCCTTATCTTTGCTTCCTCCGCTAGAACCTACAAAACCATTAACATCTAAACCGTAAGCGAAAACGCTTAGTAAGTATACAAGATATAATCAACATCACATTCACACGAGATTGGTGATTAACACCACTCATAACATTAACAAGGAGCATCAAGTAGGATTATTACTCACCTTGATCAAGCAAGTAATTATATATATCATTACTCATCTAGCATTGGATCCAAGCTAATACACATTTACAAGCTCCATAATAAATACATTAACACAAGCATAACATTAACATCATAACATTAACAAAGATTATACTCATATACTTACCTCAAATCCTACTAGCTTCCTACTTGACTTGATTGAGCTTCTACAAAGGCTTCCTCATCGGGTACGGGTGTAACAATATGTTAAGGCGAGTTTATATTATTAGGTTGTGCCGAGTCCGTGAGTGCCGATACTTGAGAGCTGCTGAGTACTTTGCTTCTGTAGATTGTGTTTGTGCTTTGCTTGATTGAGGTGAGTTTCATAGCCCCACTTTTACTCTTATTAATGCTTTATCAAACTTGGGGGAGAAAACATGCAAAACCGTTTTGGACGGACCAACTGTTATTTTATGTTTTTGATATGTTGCTATGCTAGTTGACTATGGTTATTATATACGAGGGCTCTTTGTGCCGTATCATTAACAAGGGCTCTTTGTGCCTATTACCAAGGGCTCCTGTGCCTATAGACATCTGTAGTGTGCACCTATAGGATAACTGTTATTATGTTTGGACATACCCAAGTGTGGGTTTTGGTTTGTTTGGTTGCGACCTAGTCACTCATAGCAGACTTAATCACTGATCTTGGTCCACTGTTTTGATTTGCGAAAACCTATGAACTCACCAGCGTTAGCTGACTTTTAGCATGTTTTCTCAGGTAATTTATGATGTTTACTTTGGATGTTACTGTTGGAGGCTTGGCGTATGGCATGGCTAAGGATCAACCTAAACTCTGATAATGCTTTTGGGGACCTATCTCATGTATTTTCTTTTGGGCCTTACTTTCAGTACTTTTGGTTAAATGTAGACTTGAGATATGGATTTTTGAAATGTTTTATATAAACGGATAATGTTATCCTGCTTTCTATGCTTGTGTTGTGTACCAATTTCGTAGCACCCATAAAACTTGTTTTGTCTTCCGCTTAACCAAATTTTGGGGGTGTTTCAACAATTGAGTCTATTTCGCTTTGAATAGCCTCTTTCCAATAAGGTGCTTCTGATGACTCCATAGCAGCCTTATATGTTTGTGGTTCTTCATTAACAATATAGGTCATATAATCTGGTCCAAAGTCTTTAGAGACTTTTACACGCTTACTTCTTCTGGGTTCATCATTCTCTTGTTGAACCTCAGAATTGTTGTCTCTTTGATCTTGAGACAATTGATCATCAAATACACTTTTCCTTGGATTTGAGATTTTTTTTCTCTTTATCCTTCTAAGAAAAGATATTCTCAAAGAAACCTGCTTCAGCATTCTATAATTGTGTTGTTGCTTATGTCCTCTACATTGGATTTATAAACCAAGAACCTATAAACAGCACTATTCTTTGCTGGACCGAGATAAACACAATCAACGGTTTTTGCTCCAAGTTTGGTTCTCTTTGGTAAAGGTATTTGAACAATTGCCAAACAACCCCACACTTTTATCCTTTTATAAGAAGGTTGTTTTCCTTTCCATAATTGATATGGAGATTTGTCACTCTTCTTATAAGGAATTTTATTCAACACTGTATTTGCAGCAAGACATGCTTCACCCTATAGACTATGAGGAGCCCCTGAAGTAATTAACATTGAATTAATCATGTTCTTCAATGTTCTATTCTTATTTTCAGCCATGCCATTTTATTGTGGGGTGTATGAGGCTGTTGTTTGGTGTACAATACCATAAGTAGAACAAAATTCAGCAAAGTCATTGGATTCATATTCTCATCCTCTATCAGACCTTAGAATTTTGATCTTTTTGTCTAGTTGATTTTCAACTTCTGCCTTATATGTCTTAAACATATTCAAGGCTTTATCTTTGTTATTTATTAAGTACACATAACAAAATTTTATGCAATCATCAATGAAAGTAATATAATAATTATTTTCTCCTCTTGATGGTGTTGCTTTGAAATCACATAAATCTGTATGGATTAAACCAAGTATTTCATTTGATTTTTCTACATATTTATGTGAATGACTTGTGTATTTAGATTCAACACAAATTTCACACTTGGATAATTTATCCATGGAACATTTAGGCAACATGCCTAAGTTTATCATTCTTTGCAAGGAACGAAAATTAACATGGCCAAATCTAGAATGCCATAAGAAAGAAGGTTCAATCATGTACACAGAAGCGGTGCTAGTGCCCGCGTTATTATTATTAATAACATTGTCATCGATTCGGTTACAACACTTAGTTTAAAGAGTCCCTGATCAAGGTAACCCTTTCCAACATACACACCACCCGTGGTGATTACAAATTTATCTGATTCAAATACAAGTTTAAATCGCTTGTTATTAAGAATAGGGCCAGACATCAGATTCTTGGTGATGTTAGGCACATGTAACACGTTTGAGAGTACAAGATCTTTCCCAGAAGTCAACTTCAATATGACTTTGCCTTTTTCTTCAATCGTCGAAGAAGTTCCATTCCCCATGAACATCGGTCCAGTTTCATTCACCTTTTGGTAAGAAACAAACATCCTTCTTGAATTACATATGTGCTTTGTTGCACTGGTATCAAACCACCAATCATCATCATTCGTGGTCAAAAAGGCTTCAATTACTCCAACAAATTTTGTTGGAGATTCCACATGGTTTGCTTGGTTGGAATTTCCTCCAGAATTTCCCCCTCCATGTTCTTTCTTGTGGCGACAAACCTTGGCTTTATGACCAGGTTTCCCACAGACCCAACAATGATAAACTTTCTTGAGGTTGTTTTTCTTTTGTTGGGTGTAATCTTTCTTTTTATCCTTGGACGAATTCTGTCCAGAACCACCACCCTTTTTTTTGTTTTTGTGGTAGTTCTTCGGTTTAGAAGAGCTTTTCTCCAACCATGTTTGCATTTGGTTCTATCGAATTTTTATCAGCCTTTTCTTGCATCCTTTTATCTTCCTCAACACGAATTTTAAGAACAAGTTGCTCAAAACTCATATCGTCAGTCAAATGTTTAAGATATAACTTAAAAATTTTCCAGGATTGAGGCAATTTTTCAATAATAGAACCAACAAGAAAGTTAGAGTTTATATCCATGCCTTCTACTTACAATTCATGGACTATGATTAGGAGTTGTTCCACTTGTTTCACAACAGGCTTTGCATCATTCATCTTGAAGTTCAAAAATTTTCCAACCACGAACTTTTTAGAACATGCAACTTCAGTCCTGTATTTCTTTTCCAATGATATCCATATGTCCCTTGCATTTGCAAAGGTAGAATAAATATCATATAAGGAATCATCCAAAGCATTCAGAAGATAATTTCTGCAATTATATTCATTATGATTCTAAAGTGAGGCGGCCCTTTCATAGTCTGCCACTTGTGCCTCAGTTGGAACATTCTGTCCTTCCACATACGGATCTGTTGGTTCAGGATCCGTGAGAACATTCGACACATGCAACGTTGTTAAGTAAAACAACATCTTCTGTTGCCAACGACAAAAATCAAACCCTTTGAACTTTTTAGGTTTTTCAATATGCGGTTTCTGAATCATTTGATCCATCTCTGAAATTTCTGTTTAAGATTGTTAGGAAATTTATAAACGTAATACAAATTGTTTTATACAGAATCGTAAGATTACAACAACAGATTGAGGCCTGCGATTAGCAGTGTCCTTAAACAGAAATTCATCCTATCTAGTACGAACTATTTAGAGGATACAACAATCAAATAAAGTATGAAACTTGAATCTAGCGAATCTGATATGTTTTCATGATGGAGATGGATGAGGTTTTTGTGTTTTTTATGATTCCAAAGTGAAAAATCCGTCCTCTATATATAGGCACATGGTGACTCTTCAAAACAGTCACAATACCCCTTTAAATGGCCTTAGAGACATCTCTTTTCATAATAGTCACAATGGTTCAAAAAAAACTGCTATTAGCGACGACCTAGCGACAGAGTAACCGTCGCTAACTGAAACCAATTCAAACAGTCGCGATGGTTCACTCATTGAATGCCTTTTAATAGATATACCGTCACCATTGCAATTAGGGCGTCTTTACAATAATAATGGTTAATTAGCAACGATTTTGTGACAGAAAAACTGTCACTAATATTCATTTCGTGGGTCACTATAAAAATACAACGAAACTTTATTATTAATGTTCCAACAATTTTAACCAAAAGTCCACAAGAAAATTGTCTCAAGTCGCGTGAGGCAGAGCAAATTTTATTAGAAGTTAACAAAGTGTCAGTAAAGGTATCGTCGGTAAGGCTCTATGGAGTGTCGAGTAGGATTGAGTGTTTGTGACACACATTTCAGTTAAAATGACACTGAAGCCCAACATTCTTTTAAACGCACTTTTAATTTAAAAGCGTGGTCTTATCGGAGAGGTAAGAGGTAAGGCTATGTGTAGTGGTAAATGTTGTATATGGGGGCAAAATCTGACACGTGTCAGCCCAGTCAGCAAAGGGCTTGAATTGTTTAGGTGTGTAATGGTGGGTGGGGCAAATTTTGACAATTGTCACCACTTTTTTTTTTTTTTTTTTTTTTTTAATTCAACAAATTAATACATTCTAAATTAAAACATCATTTTATTAATTAAAAAAAAATTACAACATTTTATTAATCAAACAAACACTAAAATTAAAAACTACTCGTCATCGTTGTTGTTTATCACATTCCGGTTGGTCCACGCTTCCTCGATCAAATCTTGCATGAGCATGTAATGGTTCACGTGACTTCGCATTTGAATGGAGTTTTCAATAGCTTCATCTTGGGATAATGCCGGCATTGGTAAACCAATTTCTTCCGGCTGATAATCTTGACAATACGCGTTCCCGTCATCCTCCAAAATCATGTTGTGTAAAATAAGACAACATCGCATCGTATCTTTAATCTTATCCTTTGTCCACAGACGACAAGGATTTCTCGCAAAATGAAACCTTTTCTTAAGAACCCCGAACGTCCTCTCGATATCCTTTCTTGCCGATTCTTGAACTTGTTTAAAGTTGATTCTTTTTTGGTCCGATGGGTCTGTAAACGTCTTAACCAGAAACGAATACTCAGGATAAATCCCATCGCCCAAATAATATCCATGTGGATGGTAGTTATCGTTAGCATAAAACCCGAGAGTTGGATTTTTTGCAGCGATAAAGTCTTCAATAACGGGTGACTGTTCTAAAACGTTGATATCGTTGTTGGACCCGAGTATACCAAAATAAGCATTCCATATCCATAGGTCGTACGATGCAACAGCTTGAAGAATTAATGTTGGATTTTTTTGGTCACCCCGATGGTGTTGACCTCGCCACGCGGTTGGACAGTTCTCCCACTCCCAATGCATGCAATCGATACTACCCAACATACCCGGTAATCCATGAACTTCTTGATGAACACCATACAAACGCATCAAGTCACTAGTCGTCGGTTTTCTTAAATACCTTTCCTCGTACAAATCTTTTATTCCTACAAAAAAATTAAAAAAAAAAAAAAAAAAAAAAAAAAAAAAAAAAAAAAAAATCTGATTATAAAAAAAATATGTATATACGAATTAAAAAAAAAAAAATTACTTTTAAATAAAATATATATATATATATATATATATATATATATATATATATATATATATATATATATATATATATATATATATATATATATATATATATATATACGATTATATATTAAAAAAAAACGATTAGAAAAATGTTGTACCTATTGTGAAATTTTCGAGTGTGTCCCGAGAAGTTTTTTCTGCCATTTTCAAATACTCGTCATTGATGTCGGTAGTAAACCCGTAAGCAAGCACACGCAAAGCCGAAGTACACTTTTGAATTGACGTGGACCCCAATGTTTGAAGGGCGTCGTTTCTTTGTCGGAAATATGGAAACCGCTCTTCTAAATCGTGTGCAATACGCAAAAACAACCGTTTGCTCATTCTAAAACGTCGCCTAAAAATTTCCTCGGGATACCTTGGGTTCGGGTCAAAGTAATCTCTCATCAACCGTTTGTTGGCTTCGAAACGGTCACGTTCAACTATAGCTCTTCGTTGGATCGGTGTTTCCCTTCTTTTAGCTCTCAATTTAGTCAACGCGATCGACGCAATAGAAACCGCTTCTTGTTCCATGTCTGAAATCTCGTCGTCGGAACTAGACTCAAGAAGAAATGAAGAGCTTGGAGAATCCATAATTTTTATAAAAATGTGTTTGTGTTGTTTAAAGGTGTGTTTGAGTTATGAAAAATGAAGAAAAAATGTTGATATTTATAAAAAAAAAAGGGGAGCGTTTGAAATTTATTTTGAAAAGTATCCGTTTGGTATTAAATGTTCGAATTTTTTTGGAAAGTACAAGGGGCAAGGCGCGGTTTCATTCACGCCCTTTGGGTTTTTTTCGAATTTCGCGCCCCTATGTAATGGGGGGAGGGGGGGCGCTAATTGGGCGCGAATTGAGGAAATTTTGGGCAATTTTGCGCTCACTACACATGGCCTAAGAGACTAAGAGGTAAGAGGTAAGATGTCGATAGTGGCACCCCAATCTAAAAGTAAAAAGTGTGGATACACTGCACGATTAATTTTTCCAGACTCTTTTAAAGTATGTGAAATGGAATATCTTATGTGTCAATAAAAGACATTTTCATAGAAGTGTTTATTTTTGTTGAAGCAAAGATTTGACTTGGGTGCACGCCGTTAGATACAATTTAGGAAGCAATCTAAAATCGGACG